>CM053753.1:91003505-91021772 GCA_028658305.1 Pachyuromys duprasi | reverse complement strand
TAGGGTCTTCAGTCCTACACCGAGTTATCATGGGCCCCATCCGTGCGGGGGTTCCAGTCCACATCCACACATGGTCCTTGATTGTAGAAACCGTCTCATACAAGACCCCTGTGCCCTGCTCAGTTTGGTCTTTGTGGAGCTCTTGTTCTCCCCAAGTCTCACCAACCTCCCCCAGATCTATCATTACTTCTCGCCCTCTGTCAGAGGCTTGATCTCGAGTCTTAATATCTGCTCTGATACATCGCTACATTGACCCCCCCCCCAGAGGTCCTCTTTGGCATGCTCCTGTTTTCTCCTCCACTCAATGTCCATCCCATTTGTTCATTCAAACAAGCATTGATCATACCAATCTGGGTCCTCCTTCTTGTATATCCTCTCTAGGTGTGTAGATTTCAAGAAAATTCCTCATAGTCACCACCAGATGCTTGTTCCCTAAGTGGTTTTACATACTATCAAATTGACAACTTGAGTTGCCTAACTCCCTTCCCCCCAACACATTCTAACCCATCTAAATGCATTCCTAACTGGACTGTTGCTAAATTTAGCCTGTTGCTAACTGTGCCCCAATGTCACTGAATTTGAGACAAAGCATGGGGAAAGAACATCAGAAAGGAAATGGAGCAGCATTCTGAAGACCATGGTTCCTTTTGGGAAGTTTACAAAAATATGTGATGATGTAACCTACAACCTAAACCCTAGACTGAGCCTATACTAGGGAGAACAGCATGGTACTGGCACTAAAAGAGATTCACAAGCCACTGGAACAGGACAGAGAGCTGAGAAATAAACCTGTGTAATCATGGCCAATTGGGTTAGAGCAAAAGTGCCAAGAATAGACAAAACGGAAAAGGATGGTCTCAACAACAAATGAGACTGGGAAAGATTGAATATCTGTGTGCAGAGGGCCTTTATCTTAAATCACATGCAAAAATCAAGTCCAAGTGATTTCAGACTTAAATGTCAGAAGTGAAAGAATAAATTTTACATACAAATCCCCAAAGCACAGGCAATAAAACCTCACTCTAAAAGGCTCAGGTTTTGTGGATTCACTTGCTTGCTTTATCACAAGCTTGCCTCCTCACCGGTCTCATTTATTTAAAGGGCAGAGTGGAGAGAAATTAGTAAACACATTGAAAACAAAAGGCTTCCTGGAAAACAGACACAAGCAAACCCTGAGAACTTAGTAGACTTACCTTAACCCAACCTATCGCACATTAAACCTAAGCAACTTCCTGGGATTTGGAGATTAGAGGCATTCAGCTTTCTTTCCATTGGTGTGTTCCTTCTGCCACTTTATTTCCCATGTCTTCCTTCTTGTGCAGAGCTTATGTTTATACTATTGTCTTGTTTTACTTCCTGCTTCCTCTGTTCTCACTGTTAGTGTGCTCAATCCACCCACCCACACCCACACACCCACCCACACCCCATCTTTAATGCCTGTTTGGGAAGTAGCAGAGCCACTCACTCCCCTAGCATTTTGTTAATCTGTTCTTTAAAGCTCTAAGACCTACAGGTGCTAGAAAACGCCATCGGTCCAAGAGAAGTACATCCCCGTGATTTCAGGGCAACCCTGTCTGGTCACTAGCCCCAATGTATGACATACTGTCAGTGATAAAATTCATGGCAGACCAACTCCCTGCACAATGTGGGGTAAAGAGATAATGTTTGTGCTAGCAATGATGGATAGCACCTGTCTTGCCCTTCTCTGTGGATTTGGTTTATGGGTTTCCCTCCAGCAAGAACTAAGCTACGCCAGGGACAAGGACTCCGCTAGCAGCTGGGCTTGCTTGCTTATGAATAACACCTTCATTAGTGAGTAAAACAAATTATTACCCACACAAAGGTTTCAGTCCATTTCAATGGCTCTAAATTAGACAGAAAGCTTGGCAAATGGATCAAGATTTCAGGAGCTGTAAAATGTTCTCTTGTAAGTTTGGACAAAACACAGAACTATTATAAGAGGGAAGGTTTTATACACAGATGCTTAATAATCCTTTTTATTATCTATTTTTCCTTTTAGGAAATATAATCTTAATCCTGCATGCATCCTTTCAGAAAACTATGTGGCCCATTTTAAGATTAGGAAACGAATCCCAGTTCTAAGCCTGAAAAAACCTGGTTGACTTTAATATGCTGCTGAGCATTATCACAGTCCTCATGGCGATTTTCAAATACCTACACAATGTATTTTTATCTCCATTTACAATGTGAAATACCCAATGTTCTTTAGCACACTTAAGGTCACAAAAGCTTAGTAATACAGTCAGAAATAGGAGTCAGTCATTCTAATAAGAAGTTCTCTGAAAATTAACCGGCAAGCCCACTCTGTGGTGACTAGAAATTTTACTTCAAACTGAACGCTGACTTGGGAAAGGAGAAAGTTGTCACAGCAGGTGATGCTGAATCATTACAGGATACTCATCTCCAAATGCAGAACAGCACATCTTACAGAGTTTTAAAGGCTTTAAGAGGCAATTATATATATATGTAAATGTATGTATATATACATATATAATATATACAAACACCCCTAGTTGAAAAGAACAAAATGAACAAGAGTGGGAGAGGAAAGAGAAGGGGGCTAATATGATTCAAAAGCATTATATACATGCATGAAAATATAATGACACTCATCATTTATAACGACAGATGCTAATAAATACTTAAAATGGCTAGCACATTAGTGAGGCACACTATTGAATGTGTTAGTAAGGACATTTCCAGATAGGACTAACTAGAGATGGAAGGCACCCGTGAATGCAGAGAGCACCACCACAGGGAGCATCACCCCATGAACTGGGTCCAGAACTGAATAAGAAGAGGGAGAAATTCAGCTCACTGACAACATTCCCACTTTCCTGCTTTCTGATCTACCCAGACATACAGATAAGTACTCAGGATTTTGTAGCCTTCTGAGAGAGAAGAGAATAATCAACTACAGTCTACAAGAATTCTCATTTTGATTCTCAATGCAGGCTACTTACTATAATCACGAAAGGAATTTTTTAAAGCAATGATGTGTTAGCATGCCCTTGAAACAACAGATTCAGATTCTCTAGGTAGAATGCAGGCAACTCTACATGTTAAAAGCTTGCCAGGCGCTTCTAATTGTGCACCCAGAGATGTGAAGCACTGATTTAAGTGGAAAACCCTGAAAGTTAACAGATGGAATGTAAATGTGCTGGATCCAATGAACTGAGGTGCAGGTGGTTTTGAATATAGTAATTTCACCCTGTGATTAAGAGGCAGAGGAAGAAAGACCTAAATAATCCAAAGAGCCAAGTAAAGGTGAGGACACCTGGGGTTTTGTCTATGAAGGACCAACAGGAGACCGGCTAGAGGAGTTCATTTTAATAAATAGGAAATAAACAAATTCTTTTAGTCTTGCTTTGCAAAGAAGCAAAGTGAGTCATACAGACTTAAAATTAAGCATGGACTTTGCTTAAAATGGATGAGTAAACATTTTTTTTAAATCATGGTTTGTTTTTGCTCTTTATTTTTTCTCCAGATTGGTTTAAAACATGCAATAGAATATATTTCCTTGAACTATAGGTCAGTCAATTTTTTAGGTCAGAAATCACACACAAGGACTTGCAATAGAGATGAGAAGGAGAGCGCTTTCTAGCGTGAGGCCCTAAGTCCGCTCTCAGCGCTGTCACAGAGGCACACAGGCAACACTACACAGCTTGTCCAAATACATTCTCATCCCACCTTCTCGTGTTCTCACCCAACTGCTGCTTCTGACAATTTCCTATGGAAAGCATAACTATATCTTCACCTTTTATTCTCCTAGAACCTTTCTCCAGACACTAGGTCTAAGACCACAGTCACATATGTTATTGTATCGCCATGCCTTTGTTATCTCATTTTGTCAAGCATTTCCACTTGATAAAAAGTTTAAACCAAAAAAAAAAAAAAAGGTAAATAAGATACTTCTCCTGATAAAATTAGACTGAGAAACCTTTTGAAGACTACCAGCTACAGCAGAGGAAACGGGTTGGCCACTCTGCTTCCGGATTGAAAACAAGAGCAAACCCTACCACTGCAAACAACTGAAAGGGAGCATTTGAGCTTCTTGCCTTGACTTCCTTATCATCAGAGGTGCAGGCCTTTCTCCACATCAGTTTCCCCTGCAAAACAGTCTAGTGGCATTCTTCTTGGTTTTGCCAGCACTACTATGCCAAGAATGTCTCGATTTGATTATCATCTAATTAACTCCATAATATATTCAGTGGTATTAATATTTATTCTACCTCAGAGTTCTGAGCAAACTCCATGAGATCAAGCCTGCCTTTCACTAATTCAGCCCTTTATCAATGGAGCCTGGCACAGTACACAATATGAGGCACAGACCGATGAACAGTTTTGAAAGAATGGCTAGCAATCTAAGAGTAGAAACTGATGCAGTCATAATCCAAACCATGAGTGGTTTTCTAATCCCAGCGTGCTGTTAACTGGGTTCATGATACTGGACAAGTCACTGAACAGTCCCTGCTCTTCCTCCTCTCCCTCATTAGTTAAAAGGGGCCATGGAATCCAACCTCTTCTCACCTCTGTAATTTTAATGCCCAGAAAAAAAGTATGATGATTCTGATACAGTGCCATCAATACTCTGTCCTATTTCCTGTGTGTTCATCATTTCTTTCTATATTTACTCCAGAGCACACCAGGAAAGGAAGAGCAGGGAACGCAAGTTAGAAAGACTTTTCTGGAGGCTTCCCAAGGTAACATGATACTCTGCAAAAGTAAGGCTCATCTATGGCTGAAGCCTCACTGTGCAGAAATGATAGTCCTTTGTGTGCTGCCTAATTTGGTTTAGGAATAATTTCCTACCGTGGGTTCCACATTTACTCACGATTGAGAAAAACAGAGAGAAAAAAATCTAACTTTCCTCCAAATATATCTGTTCTTCCTTTTAGAAGGATGCAGGAAAACATTTTAGCCAGCTCTTGGGTTCTTACACTCCTTCAGGAGCTCCTTGAAGCCTTTGTAGAAACCTGGAAACAGAACTGGAGGAACTTTATTTCAAATTTCTCCAAGAACCAGGCCCAACTCTTTGTTTGTGGAAAGATTATTATCCATTCATAATTGGTGAAAGGTTCTGTATCCCAGTATTCCACTATGTTCTAAAGAAGGGAAGGTAGCTCCAAATAGCCTAGCTCCCTCTCCCCCTCCAAAAGGCATCAACTTCATATTCCATTTTGTCATGTTATAAATTAGATAATCCAGGAGGGAGGGAAGGGGAAAGAAAACTGAAAGAAAAAGACATGGGGGGAAAAAGACATGGCAAATTTATCTAAAAAAGGAAGCAAGAACTTGAACTCAAAACACACATGAACCATACAGATAACAAAGATGACTAAGACTCTCAGTTTCATAATGAAGTTTGAACATTTGAGTTAGTGACACATTTTAGAACATTTACTCGTAACACTTTTGGGAAAGGGATGGAAATACAGGAATACCACCGTCCCAGGCAATTTGGAGGCTGCCACAAACCTTATGATATTAGCTTAGCAGCATGAGGGGATTGCCATTCTATTACACAGTATGGTCTTAGGATTGGGACTTCAGAAAGGTCTCAGCTGGGTGACTAGCTCCCTGAGGCACTGACTGTACATGAATAAGGTATTTGGTGGCATATGGGTCTAACAAGGGGGCCAGTGTTTCTTCCAGATATGCCTGGCACAGTAGACGGGAAAACAGGCAAGCTGAGCTTAACCTGGGTCTCTGACCAGACAACTTTCCCAACTCTGTGGTTCTCTAATACTCGCACTCTTTATTTTCAAGTTATGTGTGTCTCTGTGTGTACAAAAGTCAGATATACAAGGAACTCAGAAAAGCTCATCTGATATCTTGGAGCTAGAGTTACAGGCAGTCGTGAGTCACCCCACAAGGGTGCTTGGATGTGAACTCACGTCCTCTCTAAGAGCAGCAAGTCTCTCCAGCCCTACTTGCGCCATAAAAGCACTTAGTGCTTTCTAGGGACAAGCAAGCAGAGGTTGCCAGTGCCTAAAGACTAGCCTAGCAACTGTCACAGTATTGGGGTTTTTGTTGTTGTTGTTTGGTTTGGTTTGGTTGGTTGGTTTTGGCACTTTGTTATTTTCTTAGCTCTTTTGAGACCCAGTCTTGTTATGTAGTTCAGACTGACCTTAAACTCATGATCATCATGACAGCCTTCTAAATGAATGGCCTGATTCGAGGTGTGTGCCATGACTCTACACTTCATTTCTGACACATTTTATTGTCAAAATGATTAACAAGCCATAATTAGACACTGTAGCCCCACCTAACTTCTTGTTGGTCATGTGTCTAATGTGTGTGTGTGTGTGTGTGTGTGTGTACATGTCAGGGCACCTATGTACAAATCAGAGACAACAGGCTTAGCAGAGAGCAAACCATATATCTAGTAGACTATCTTGCAATGTTCTATACCTTCAAGGCTTCCCAAGTTCTCACTTCTTAATGGGGACAAATTTACAAGTGGGTATGTCATATAAACTGCTGTGTCACACCTGCTAACGAGTAGAAAAGGCCTGCCAGAGAAAGACAATGGGAAACCTGCAACTGGTGCCAGAACAAGTTTGAAAGGCAAAGAAGCATCAGGAGATACCACCTTGTTGTGTGGCTGCTGGAGACACAACGTCCTCTGAGGGGAAAGAACACAGATAGAGGAGGGCATGGAGGACTGGGAATGATAAGCGTGATATGAAATACCAATTACTTTCTCCTCTGATCCTAAAAATGAGGTTACTGGGGACAAAATTCTTCTTGAGGACATAAGGGCTCTGAACGATGGAAGAACTGTATAAATCAAGAGTTCCGACCTTTAAAGATTTGTTTAAAATGACTGGAGGTTTCTTGCTTGAAAACTCATTAAAGAAACTTCAATGTGCTCTGGGGAAAAGTTGTCTTTTAACAACTTTTAATGAGCTTTTCTCTCCCACGTGTAGAGAGTATGGGTGTGACATCCAGATTTCCCTCTGGAGCAGATTCTGTCTTTCTCCCACTTACCAAGATTGTTGGTAGCCAGTGACTTTCAGCTGGGTTCTTTCCTGGGACACAGCCTTTGTAAAGAGAGCTGCTTGCTCCATGAGCAGCCACTGTCCCTTCCGTGTAGTTGTCTGCCACCTCTCTACTGACTGGACTACCATTTAAAGACTTCTCTCCTTACTCTCATTTCAGAGGGTTTTTTTAATTTTAATTTTAATTTTTCCCCCAAAGACTCAACCCCAAGCAAAATAAGTACAGCGGCCATGAAGGCAGCAGGAATGATGAAAGGAGTCCGTGTTTGCTTTGGAGACACCTATGAGTGACAAGGTTAAAGGAAACCAGCCAGGCAAAGGACCTGCCGGCTTTACTGCCCTACTGGGAAAGCTGAGAATGGCAGTAACGCAACCACAGGAAATGACCCAAATGCTTCATGGAAGGAGAGACTTTTCTTTCTTTTTTTCTTTTTCTTTTATTTTAATCACAGGTCATTCACTTGTATCCCAGCCGTAGCCCTCTTCTTCTTTCCCTCCCAGTTGCACCCTCCCTCCCTCATCTCCTCCCTGCCCCCTTCTGATTCCACTGATAGGGGAGGTCCTCCTCTCCCTCCATCTGACCCTAGCTTGTCAGGTATCTTCAGGACTGGTTGCAATGTCCTTATCTGTGGCCTAGCAAGGGTGATCCTCCCTCGGTGGGGATGGGAAACTCAGTGAGCCAGTCACTGAGTTCATGTCAGAAATAATTCTTGTCCCCCTTACTAGGGAACCCACTTGGATACTGAGCTACCATAGGCTACATCCGAGCCGGGGTTATAGGTTATATCTATACATGGTCCCTGGTTGGAGAAAGAGTCTCACAGAAAACCCCTGTGCCCTGATATATTTGGTCCTTGTGGGGCTCCTGTCCCCTCTAGTTCATACTAACTCTCGCTTCTTTCATATGATTCCCTGCACTCTGCCAAAGGTTTGGTTATGATTCTCATCCTGTTACTTGTTTTCTCCTACTTCCAATGTCGATCCCCTTTGTCTTTCTAGGTGAGTATTGATCAACTTATCCCTGGTCCTCTTTCTTGTTTATCTTCTTTAGGTATACAGATTTTACTATGTTTATCCTATCTTATAGGTCTAGCAGAAAGACACGCATGGTATATACTCACTTATAAATGGGTGAGAGTCTTACTTTCTATTCTATTCAGTGCAATGGGAACAGGGTTCTGAGATAGCTTCTTGCATATAATATTCTTACCCTGGACAGTTTTAAGTTTCAACTGT
Organism: Pachyuromys duprasi; assembly: GCA_028658305.1. Classification (NCBI taxonomy): domain Eukaryota; kingdom Metazoa; phylum Chordata; class Mammalia; order Rodentia; family Muridae; genus Pachyuromys; species Pachyuromys duprasi. The sequence continues at coordinate 91,013,511 of CM053753.1, read as the reverse complement.
TTAACAAAGAGAACTGGTGAGTTTACAAATGTTTCACAATCTCCTCTCCACCACTCATGTGAACACACTCTCCAGCAGATCTGCTTGGTCCTTAAGGTGCACAGAACTTGAAGGAAACAAATTTGACACTGGCTTATCAGTGTCCTGGGCTTATGGCACAAGAAGAAGAAAAGCAAAATGGTGATTAAATAAAATAGTAAAAAAAATAATAATAACACTCAGCAATTAAAAACAAGGAAATCATGAAATTTGCAGGCAAATGGTGGGACCTAGAAATGATCATCCTGAGTTAGGTATCCCAAAAGCAGAAAGACACATATGGTATATACTCATTTATTTAGACCTATAAGATAGGATAAGCATACTGAAATCTATACACCTAAAGAAGATAAACAAGAAAGAGGACCAGGGGCAAGATGATAAATCCTTAGTTAGAAAGACAAATGGGATAGACTTTGGATGTAGGAGAAAACAAGTAACAGGACAGGAGCCTACCACAGAGGGCCTCTGAAAGACTAGTTGGCAGTGTATCAAAGTAGATATTAAGACTCATAACCAAACCTTGGGCAGAGTGCAGGGAACCATAAGAAAGAAGGGTTAGTTAATATGATCTGGAGAGGACAGGAGTTCTCCAAAACCAAATATATCTGAGCACAGGGTTCTTTTATGAGATTGTTTCTCCAACCAAGGGCCATGTATGGATATAACCTCGAACTTCTGCTTGGATGTAGCCCATGTTAGCTCAGTATCCAAGTGGGTACCCTAGTAAGGGGAACGGGGACTATTTCTGTCATGAAATCAATGGTGGGGACTTTCCCCTCTCTCCCACCTCGAGGGAGGAGAGGCCCTCTGAATGACTCTACCTAGCAGTGTATCAAAGCAGATATTAACACTCACAACCAAATCTTCGGCAGAATGCAGGAAATCATATGAAAGAAGGGGTAGTTAGTAAGACCTGGAGAGGACAGGAGCTCCACAAGGACAAATATATCAGGGCACAGGGGTCTTTTATGAGACTGTTTCTCCAACCAAGAACCATGTATGGATATAACCTAGAACCCCTGCTCAGATGTAGCCCATGGTAGCTCAGTATCCAACTGGGTACCCTAGTAAGGGGAATAGGGACTATTTCTGACAGGAACTCAATGGCTGGCTCTTCGACAGCATCCCCCCACCCCTCGAGGGAGGATCACCCTTGATAGGCCACAGAAGAGGACATTGTAGTCAGTCCTGAAGAGACCTGATAAGCTAGGCTTAGATGGAAGGGGAGGAGGTCCTCTCCTTTCAGTAGACTTGAAAAGGGTCAGGGAGGAGATGAGAGAGGGATGGTGGAATTGGGAGGGAGTGAGGAAGGGGGCTATGACTGGGATACAAATTACATAACCTGCGATTAATATAAAAAATAAAAAATAATAATAATCCAACGTAGATATAAAGGATATGGAGAAGATGGATAGAAGACAACAGAGAAAGAATGCATCCAACAGATGTGTGAAGTCTCAGAAAGCAAAAAGGTGGAATCCATGAGGAAGCAACTGATAGTGGAAGAGAACCAGGTAGAAGTAAAACCAGAAACTGAAAGAGCCTAGGAAGAACAGCTGAGCTGCCAAAAATGGTGAGCTGTAACAGCTGAGCATGACCCACCCCAGTGACACAGCAACAAGGGCTGCCACACGGGCACACTAAATCCTGGACAGCCCTGCTCTGCTCAGCAGCCTGGGTGGACTTCTGAGACCCTTGATGCCTTGCTTCCCAAACAACCAGTTGATCCCCTGTTATTTGGAAAAACAAGGAGGATGCTCCATTGCTCAAAAAAGTGTGCTTTTGTTAGTTCCAGGTAACCATTCAAGCTAAGCAGCCCCAGGCAGAAACCCATCCAAAAAGATGTGTAATGGCTACTGTTGTCGTCAGAAGCAACCCAGAACATAAATGGCATAATGCTTGGGGCAACAAAGGAAAACAAGTCTGCTTTCTTCTAGAGGTTGGAATATTCGTTGCATTGGTTTCTTTTCTAAGTCTCTCCTTTACCATGGTAGAGAATGCTTTTGGGGACTTGATAGCACTGATGTACTCATTTGACAAACAGTTATTGTCTTTCGTGAGAAGCCCACACTGTTGGGCTTTGAGGACAAATGGAAATGAGAAACACTTGCAGGTGCTCCATTGCAGTCTCTATGATCTAGTTGTGGGAGACAAGTATTAGAGAAAAAAAAATGGTCCATGAAAAACGCTGAACACAGCACGGTGAGTATTCAGGAGAGCACAGGGCTCCATTTGACTTCACAGCAGAACTGGGAGAAACTGTCTTAGCTGAGATCAGTGATGGTTTCCCTGAGAAGTAAAAGTAAGAAAGATATACTAAAACATACATAAGAGAAATGAGAATATTGGGGAGAGCCAGGAGCATGCGCAAAGGCTTATGTAAAGAGGAGTATGTACACTGGCAAACCTTTGCACTCAGTGGACCTTCCACCACCATATCACTTGGAGCCCCTCAGAAATGTAGACACACTAGCCTTATCCCAGAGCTATGTAATTTGTGTTGCAGCAAGGTTCCCAAGCAGTCTGTGCGCACTTTGAAGTTTGAAAGGCTGAAGGAAGAGCAGCAAGACTGTTGCTCAGACAGTGTTGGATGGGGCACGATGTGAATCCTGGACGGACATATAGGAACCCACATGTTCACTGTCATTTTTAGGAGATTGCATTTATCCTAACGGCATTGAGAAGGCATTGAGAAATTCGGGGTGGTAGGGATGGAATCTAGTTACAATATTAAAATTGTTGTTTTTAATTTAACCTAAAATCAGTATATTAAAATGTATATTGGTAGAAGAATGTTGTGTTAGAAGTGAGAAATCCCCAACAGGTTCATGAATTTGAATACTTGGTCTGTTCATGAATCTCTTTTTCAGAGAGTTTGGAAACTTTGGAAGTAGGGCCTATCTAGAGGGAAAAGTTCACTGTGGGTGGGCCCTTAGCTTTAGAGCACAACTCAACTTCCTGTCCCATCTCCACTTCCCTGTCCACTAGGATGTCGGAAAGTACCTCCATGCTCCTGCAGCCACAGCAGAGAGCTGTTCCTACCAACACCATGCCTTCCAACCACAATGGACTATACTCTCAGACTGTCAGTCAAAATTATGCCATCATCCTTTAGGTTGCTTCTTTTCAGGTAATTTTTGTCACAATAAAGGAAAAAGTAACTAATACTGATAATTATGCCTGATTTTGAAAAAAAAAACAAAGGTTATCATAGGGTTTGGGAGTTTAGCTCAGTGGTAGAGCACTTGTCTAGCAAGGGCAAGGCTCTAAATTCCATCCTCAGCTCTGAGGTGGGAAGTGGAGTAAAGAAGGGTACTAGAGTAAGACACACAAGGTAATACCAGAGTCTATCTTTCAGAGCCAAAGTAGAAAGATAGAGACAGCTGAATTGGTTTGAGAAATAGCCAGGAAATGTCAGCAAGGCATGGGAATGGTTCAGAATGAGGAATGAGCATGAGGTATGAAAAACTATGAGATGACTTTTTTGAGCTGTGTTGACTTTTTTACTATTGATAAATACAAGATCAAGAAACCTAGTGGAGGCTCAATATTCATTGAGCTGAATGGAGAAAATCAAAGATAGTTTTAGGGGTAAAATCATGAGCTTGGCTTGGAAATTGTTGGAGTCATGCATAGATAAAGTAGTACCTCAAAATATATGAAGCTCTAGTGCCTGTGAGTATGACTTTATTTGGAAATAGGGGTTTTGTGGGTAGGCACAAGTTAAAATAAAGTCATTTTGGATTGATGTGGCTATCCCTTATAAGACACAAGGACCCAAGTATGGAGAGTGTTTAGACAAAGGCATATGATGCTGCGGGCAGAAATGGAAGTGCTCTCTGTATAAACCATTAAGGTAGAGAATTACTACAACAACTAGACTCTCTATGAGAAGAGCACTAAACTGATTTCCCCCTGCACATTCTCAAAGGAAACAGCCTCTTTAACACATTGACTTCAGACTTCCAAACTCTAAAACTGAGAGAATAAATTTATGTCATTTTAAGCCAAAATACCTGGGCATTTTGTTATGACAATCCTAAAAAATAGTATGTCTTTCTGATATTAAAGAAAAAATGTCGATGATTAGTCTTAAATGTGAAGCAATCAATACAATGAAGTCTGCTATCATTAGATCCAGAACCTGCTATAATTAGAATAAACATCCTTGATTATAATCCACCCTAAATAACTATCCTCTAAGAAAAAAACTTTCCAAATTCACTGTCATGAACAGTCTAGGAAAAAGATCATGCCGAACACCGGAAGTCCAGGTATGTCACCCACGCACTGACCTACCCCACTCTCTTGGTTCCCTTATCCCCAGTTCCCTGTCCTTCTCACTGCTGTATACCAGACCCCTACTGGGGTGAAGACTGCCTGCTATACCAGAGATCATTCTGGCCACCAGAAGTCCAGGTAGACCACTGAGTAATGGACCTTCCCCACTCTCTCAGTGTCCCCTTACCCTACCTTACCTCCTCCACCACGTGTCACCATGTCACTGCCCCTAACTCAGGTAAAGACCCCTGCTCAACCACAGGTACACAGTCCAGAAGACCAAAGAGAAAAAGAAACCAAGAAACAAAACACCACTCCCAACAAAGACAAACACAGAAATCAACACCTAGACCTACAATCACCTCAAACCAGAAGCCAGCATGAGAATACAATTAACAACAGCCAAAGCAACATGTTACCATCAGAGCCCAGCTAGCCCGCTACAGCAGGTTCAACACAGCAGAAACATAAGTAAAAGACATAAAGCCAACTTTATGAAGATACTTGAGCTCCTTAAAAAGTAAATGAATAAATCTCTTAATAAATCAAAGAAAACATAATCAAGCGATGGGAGAGAGGGAAGCCAGTTAAAGGAAGCAAATAAAACAGTGTACGACCAGAAAATGGAAATAGAAACAATAAAGAAAACACAAACAGTAGATTTTGGAAATGAAAAATCTAGCTAAGCATAAAGAAACTACAGATGCACGCCTCACAGAGTATAGATATAGAAGAGAGAACCTCAGGTGTTGAAGGTACAACAGAAGAAATAGATGCATCAGTTAAAGAAAATGTTAAATCTAAAAAGTTCTTAACGCAAAACATCCAGGAAATCTGGGACTCTATGAAAAGACCAAACCTAAGAATAACAGAAATAGAAGGTGAAGAATCCAAGCTCAAAGGCCAAGAAAATATTTTTTACAAGATCATAGAAGAAATTTTCCTAACTTAAAGACTTAAATTTTCCTAATTTAAAGGACATATGCCTTTAAAGGTAAAAGAAGCTTACAGAACACCAAATAGATTGGGCCAGGAAAGAGTGCCTGCCACATAATAATCAAAACACAAAACATACAAAACAAAGAAAGAATATTAAAAGCTGCAAGGGGAAAAGGATAAGTAACATATAAAAAAGACCTATTCAAATTACACCCGACTTCTCAAAAAGCCAGAAGAACTGGCTCTAAAAGCCAGAAGAACCTGGACAGATGTCCTGCAGACTAAGAGACCGCAGATGCCAAACCAAACTATCTATATCCAGAAAAACATTCACCATAGAAGGAAAAAACAAGATGTTCTGTGATAAAGTCAAATTTAAACAGTGTCCACAAATCCAGTCATACAGAAGACACAAGAAGGAAAATTCCAACCCAAGGAGGTTAACTACACCCATAAAAACAAAGGAAATAAAAAATAAATAAAAAAACAAAGGAAATAAATAAAATCTAATACCAGCAAAATCAAAAGAACGGAAGCACACACACACACACATATGTACAAATACACACTACCATCATCAACAATAACAACAAAAACCATGAACTAATCATCACTGGTCATTGATCTGTCTCACTAATTCAACTGATTCAACTCCCCACAAAAAAGACACAAACTAACATAATGGATGCAAAAACAGGATCCATCCTTCTGCTGCACACAATAAACAAACCTCTCCATCAAAGATAAACATTATCTAAGAGTAAAGGCCTGGAAAAAGATTGTCCTAGCAAATAGACCTAAGAAAACACCTGGAGTAGCCATTTTAATATCTAAAAAGAAAAAAAAATTGACTTCAACCCAAAAGTAATCAAAAGAGATGGAGAAGGACACTTCATACTCATCAAAGAAAAAAATTCACCAGGATAATGCTTCAATTCTTAACATCTATGCCCCAAATGCAAGGGTACCCACATTTGTAAAACAAACATTACTAAAGTAAAGTCACACATTGAACCTCACACATTGATAGTGGGAGATTTTGTCCCTACATGCCTGGTCCACCTGGGCCACAGCCAGGAGAGGCAGCAGAGGGGAGCTGCACACTGTTCCTGACACCCATCACCCACCATCTCGAGGTGGGGGGAGGGGGGCAGCAACATTCAGCGTAGAGTCCTCTCTGCTTATACCCTACCTGCCTGATGCACCTGGGGCACAGCAAGCAGGGACCTGTGGGACTCCAGAGACAGCCAGGGCCACCTGAGGCACAGCTAACAGAGAAAGTACCTATCATTCCCTGAACCCATTGTCAGGCCCAAGGCCTTTCCTGCCTCCCTGAGAAGTCCTGCATTGGGAACATTTAGGCAACATCAAGGACATCCAAGCTAAAGGCCAGCATCAGAGCACAATCAACAAGAGCCAGAAAAATATGGCATCACTGGAGCACAGCTATCCTTCTACAATAAGCCCTGAATATACTAAGCTGAGGCACAAGATGACCATGAATCTAACCTTATAAAGATGATAGAGGCCTCTAAGGGGAAATTAATGAATACAGAAAAGAAATACAGAAAAATACGGTTAAACAGGTAGCATTTAAATAGGCATTAAACAGAAGCATTTAAATAAGAAATGAATAAATCCCTTAAAGAAGTACAGGAAAACACAATTAAACAGGTAAAGGAAAAGAATAAAACTATTCAACACCTGAAGATGGAAGCAGAAACAATTAAGAAAGCACAAACTTGGGAAATCCTAGAGATGGAAAACCTAGGGAAGAGAACAGGAACAACAGATGCAAGCATCAACAACAGAACTGAAGAGACAGAAAAAAAAAAAAAACTTAGGTGTAGAAGATATGATAGAAAAAATTGATACATCAGTCAAAGAAATGTTAAATCCAAAAAATTCCTGACACAAAGCAGAAGAATGCAAATAGATCCATATTTATCACCCTGCACAAAACTCAAGTCCAAGTGCGTCAAAGGACACTTGCTCAACCATGTCCATAAGCTATTTGTAATAGTCAGAAACTGGAAACAACACAGATGTCTCTCAACTGAAGAATGGATACAGAAACTGTGGTACATTTACTGAGCTATTAAAAACAAAGACATCATGCAATCTGCAGGCAAATGGATGGAATTTCAAAAATATCATCCTGAGTGAGGCAATGGAGACCAGAAAGACATGCATGGTATGTACTCACTTGTAAGTGTATATAAAGTATAGGATAACCATGCTATATTTCATGAACCCAAAAAAAAGCCAAGGAGGGCCCAAGGGAGGATGTTTGAACCTCACTCAAAAGAGGAAATAAAAGAAACATCTAAAGTAGCTGGAGGGAAGGTTCTGGGTGGGAGAGGGGGTAGGGAGGGTAACGGGTAGTGATAAGTTGAGGGGAGAAAGAAGGAGTGGTGGGTGAAGCGGGGAGGACCCGGAGAGAAAGAAATCGGTGGGAGGAATTTCTGTGACAAGAGAGGCTCCGGAGAGGCTATGGCAGTGACCCTAGCTGAGATTCCTAGCAATGGGGGTTAAGGAACCTGAAGTGAGCACCTCTTATAGCCAGGTGGGACTTCCTGTGGGGGGAGGGGACACTCACTGACCCATAAAACCTTTGACCCAAAATTTATCTTGCCTACATGAAGTGTAAAGGTAAAGATGAAGTAGACATAGAGGAGATGGCAAACTGATGACGGGCCCAACTTGAGACAATCCCTGTCACTAATAATGATACTCTGCTGTGCTTGCAGACAGCAGCCTAGCATATTGTCTTCTGAGAGACTTCATCCAGCAGCTGATGGAAACAGATACCAAGACCCACTCCAATAAGGCCACACTTCCTAACAGGGCCACTCCCTATGGGCCAAGTATTCAAACACATGAAGTCTATGGGGGCCATTCCTACTCAAATCATCACATTATCTTTGACTACATAATGAGTTAGAGGCCAGCCTGGACTATATGAAACAAATATAACAAAGACAAAAAAAAATATTCTGAATGTCCCTATAAGTGTTGACAGTTGAGAAGGAAAGATACAAAAGACTTGCTTTGTTTTAACTTACTCTTTTTCTAACTAAGTAAATGTGTTCATTGCCAGCTGCATGCATATAGTACATTCTGTTTACTTTCTTTTCAACCTGCTTCTGCTTTTTACCCCTGTTGTTCCCCACTCCTCCCCACAGGTACCCTTGCTGCGTTCATGCTTTCATGGTTTGTTTTCGATCCACTGATTCTTAACTAGCACCATCTGTGTGGTCACGCGTTTGGAACAGCTTTTAGAGTTCATTGGTTTCATATTCAAGAAAGACAAAGACTGCTCTATCTTCCAGAATCCATTTTGCTACATGTAGCAAAAAGAGAAAGAGCAGAAAGAGTTAAGGCCCTTTGTGCCCCTCATCTATCCATGGCTGGCTGTGGACAGGCCTAGGCTTGTGCAGGCCCAGAACAGGCAGGCAGCCACAGAGGCTGTGAGATCATGTTTGAACTGCTGTTTCATGGCCCGAGGAAAGCATTTCACAATCCTTCTCCCTGTGTCCTAGTTTGTACATATTTTCTTCCTGTTCTTCCCTCCCCCTCCTTCCACAATATTCCCTGACCTTACAGAGGATTATATAAATGTTCTGTGTAAAACTAAGCATTCAACAGTCATTTACTCTAGTTATCTTGAGGCAGCCATTCACCACTCTTCACTAAAAAGAGAAGCTGATTAAGAGTAGCATTTCTCTATGGGTATAAACAGTATTTAAACTGCAGTTTGGTATATGTCAACTTAGCTAAACAGTAGTGAAAACCTGCCCCCCCACTTAGGCCTATAACCTCCCCAATAATAATTATTTTTTTCTTTTTAAAAATATTTTATTTATTTTAATATTTTTGTGTATTTGTGTTTTACCTGCATCTTTGTATATGCACCTAGTGCATGCCTCATGCCTGTGGAGGTCAGAAGAAGGCATCAGACCCCCTCAGACTGGAGTTATAAATAGTTGAGAATTCAGTGTGAGTGCTTGGAACTGAACCGCAGTCTTCTGCAAGATCCACAAATGCTCTTAAGCACTGAGCCACGTCCCTTGCCCATTTGTGAAGTTTTGACTGGGCTTACAGTGCTAGGCATGCAATCCCTCCTATGAAACAGGCTTCAGATCCAGTCTGAGAACAGTTGTGCTACGATTGTACCAACAGGCACGTCCTGCATGGCAGCTTGACCTTAGAGTTCACAGGGCCCACAGCTGGTGATGCCACCGATGCCTCACCTACCCTGCACAGCACATTCCAGCACTGTGAGAGCTATCTATTAGGGAGAAAGCTCCTGCCTCGGTTCCAGCTTGCTCTCTCTATTACGTCTTACAACCCAGCTACATGGTGTCTCCAGCAACAAGGTCTTACCAGTTAGTCCTGGTGTGCACCAAGATCAGAGGAAATGAACTATAATTGAGGGGGAGTCTCCAAGACCAACAACTCATAAGGAGGTTTTACACACACACACACACACAAACTGGATTTTTTATTTTGTATTTTATTCGGGATTTTTTATTTTATTTTCCAGAGGCAGTATTATCCAACTGTGAAGGATAGTTCCCTTCTAACTGTTTTCTAAACTTAGGTTTTTTTTTTTAATTTATTTATTTTTATCTCAATCACAGGTTAGGTTCCTTTGGCTTTCTCCTTTTTATTCAGTCCAGAACCAAGCCTGAACTGCTTCTGCTCGTATTTCGGTGGATTTTCCCACCTCTATTAACTTTTT
>CM053753.1:90982552-91003005 GCA_028658305.1 Pachyuromys duprasi | reverse complement strand
AATCAATTTGGCGCTTTCTTAGACAATTAGGAATAGAGATTCCTCAAGACCCAGCTATACCACTCTTAGGCATATATCCAAAAGATGTTCAAGTACACAACAAGGACATTTGCTCAACCGTGTTCGTGGCTGCTTTATTTGTAATAGCTAAACTTAGGTTTTTAATTGGATTACAATGTAGTAGATTTTCATATGACATTTTTGTAAGCCCTTCACTTTAGTTAACCTTCCCTCCCCAACCCTCACCTCCCTGATCCTCACCCTCATGCCGGTTTGCACCTCCCCATTTCTGATACTCTCCTTCTATACTTTTATAGTCCCCATTCTCCCTTAAGACATCTCCCCATGTACCCTTCCTGTTGTTGTGACTTCTACAGGTCAGCCAAGTTAAATACACAGGACTGAATATTCCAACCAAAGATCCACAGTGTTGTCAGAAACATTTAACTCCATGAAGTCCCATTTGTCAACTATTGACCTTTTTTGCCTAAGCTACTAGAGTCCTATTTAGAAAGTCCTTACCTATTCCTGTACCTAAAAATATACTCCCTGTTTTTCCTTCTAGCTGTTTTCAAAGTTTCAGGTTTTATGTTAAGGTCTTTGATCCATTTGGAGTTGATGGAATGATGTGTATCATTTTTTCAACATGTGGATATCCAGTTTTCCCAGAACCCCTTGTTGAAGAGACTATCTTTTCTTCAGTGTCAATTTTTCACTGTTTTTTGTTTTTTGAAAATTAAGGAGCAATAGTTGTATATCTTTTTCTTTGAGTCCTCTATTCTAATCCATTGATGTATATGTCTGTGTGCCAGTATCAAAGCATTTCCCCTTCTGATGCATTGTGCAGAGATGTTTTTACTGTGTTTAAAACTGGTGGACAACCTGACAGGCTGGCCACCACAGCTTCTCAGAAGTCTCCTAGAGATTCCTTTAATTTCTCATCATTTTCTTCAAAAGCTAAGAAACAGGTATTGGAGGGATGGTTCAACAGTTAAGATCAGAGCTCCTGAGTTCAATTCCCATCACCCACATGGCAGCTCATGACTGTCTACAACTGTAGTCCCATGGGATCTGATGCCCTCTTCTGGTGTGCAGATGTACATGCAGACAAACACCAATATACATAAATAAATCTTTTTTTTAAAAAAAGCTAGAAAATAAACTTTGGGAACTTTTCCTGGTATATAAACATCTTTGAAAGTTCCTATAGGTCATCCTCATTCATCCCCGGCTAGTCTACAAAGTCAACCATGTTTCAGAGATTGAACTGTTGCATCAGGCCTCACCAGTACTATTTTTCTTTCCAACATAGCTTTCAGTGCTTTGGACGCCGAGTCCAGAGAAAAATAAGTGACTATAAACCTCAACTGCTTGGAAATGAAGATGCCAGAGTCCTTCCACCTTGGGTTTCTGTGAAATAAAAATAGACTACATTTTTTTTCAGAGCTGGCCAAAAGCAATTAACCTCAGGTTATTCAGCAGTGATCAACCTAAACGATGTGGGGTTTAAGCCGGGTATGGCATGCACACCTGGAATCCTAGAACTTGTCAGTTGGAGACTAGAAATTCAAGGCTTCCTGAACTCACATCTAGCATACTTTGTTCGGATTTGAAAACACGCATGCTCCTTGTGCTCTTATTCACAACAGCCAGGGGGTAGAAGGAATATTTACAAGTGAATGTGGACAGAAACATGGCACATTCATACAATTGAAGATTACTCAACTTTAGAAAAGAAGTAAGTCCTGTTTATGATAAAACGTGTAAAAATAAAAGAAAAAAAAGCCAGCCAGTTCAGTATCCTACTAAACATTCCAGCAGAGAACATTGCTTTACTCAGTGTGTACAAGGATGATGGAAATATTTGAGAAGAGCCAGCTGCACATCACAGGAAATATCCCAACGCCCCTGAATTATCTGCTTTGGTATGGTTAATTCCAGCATAAAAAAATTAATCTCAATAAAATATGTGTTTTGAAAGAAGCAAAAAAGTTACCTAACCTGAGCTCCTGAACTGGCAATCTCTTAATCACTAATTAGATTAAATATGACAATTGGGACCATTCACTATAAATCACCTTCATTTTAAGACCATTTATACCTTGTACTCAATCATTCACATTTCACTCTACCTCAGTTCCTTCTTAGATAGCAAATTCATTGCTTCAGCTCCTCCAGGTGCTCACCCTCTAACTTCCCCTTCATTAAATATTTAGTTTTTCCTTGTAATGAGATGTCATTAGCCTATAAAATAGTTTCAAATTGTTTTTATTCTTGAAAAAAAAAAGCCTGGTTACCCAGAACTAGTCTGTGTTATGTCTCCTTCAACCCTCTAAGTTTTCACAGTGCAGAGCGGCGACCTTTCATTTTCCATTTCAAATTGTCTTGCCAGATCACCAATGATTCCATACTGCCAAATGCAATGACGACATTTAGTTTTCATTGTTAAAAGCATTCCTTTGAGAGAGCTCCTTGGGTTCATGGACCTGCTCTTTACCTATGGAGGGACTTCTATCTGGCCTCGGAACAGTGTCTCCTGACGTTCAAACAAGCCGGAGGAATGTGGAATAGGGTAGGCTCTATCAACATATGGTAAAAATAGGCCCAAACAAGCTGGAGGGCAAACTGTCCTTGTGTACATACTCGTGAACAGTTTCTGGGAAGAAGAGAAGAGGAAACACTCTGCCTCTTCCATCAGTCTTACTGTGTTATCCGGGAAATAAAGATAGAAGGTCATGTCTGCAAAGGAAAAGTGAAAGTTTGAAGATATAGCCAAAGTAACAAAGCTTACTATGGCAGCAAGATGAAGAATGTTCCTTCCAAAGCTGATAAGGGAAAGGAAAAATATCTGAAATCTCCTAAAAGACCGCCATCTGCCTTCTGTTCTTTCTGTTCACATTTCTCAAAGATGAGAGGTGACAGAAGGCAGCTAACCTAAAAGAGAAACGTGTAAGAGGATATTGCATATCCTACTAAGCAAAGGAAGACAGGAAAAGAAGGGCACTGGCCAGCTCACAGACTCAAAGAAAAATGAAGAAGAAGGTGAAGAGGAAGTGGAAGATGAGGAGGAAGAGAATGAACATGCATAGATGGCCACCCACTCATATGTGTTTAGTGTGTGTGCTCAGACAATTGTTTCACTAAAAATGCGAAATTTAACTTGAGCTTCAGTATAAAAATTTTACAGGTTTCTAAAAAACTTATGAGATTCTCTGTAGAGAAACAGGTTTTGGGTTATTATTATTATTATTATTATTATTATTATTTTATGCTTGCCTGAAGCTCTGTGAAAGCTACCATATTCCGTTAAGACTGTTAAAGCATTTGATGCTGAATTTTCCTAAACATTTCTGATTTCTTTTAATAGCTTGTGTGCGGTGATTACACTGCAAATGCCACAGGAATTTGTATTACTAATGAATGTGGGTTACTTAGAAATTTGTCTTTTCTGTTTGTTTGTTTTCCAAAAGAAAAAACTTTATAACAGTATGTATATTAAAATAATTACTCCAGGCTAGGGGAGCTAGCACAGTTGGCAAAGTGCATGTCATGCATGCATAAGGACCACAGAGCCCATGTAAAAGCAGCCAGGCATGGTGACATGCACACTTGTGATTCCAACACTGAGGTGGCTGGGACAAAAAAAAAATCCCCGGGACTTGATGGCCAGCCAGCCTAACTTCATCAGTGAGTCCCAGACCAGTAAAAGACTCTCAAAAACACAAATGATTCTGGTGATTAATGACACTCAGTGTTGACCTCTGGTCTCTACATGTATTTACATGCACACACTCACAAATATGTTCACCTGCATACATGATCATGTACACATTGTATTCACATACACAGAAAACAAACAAACAAAAAATGTAAAGAATACCTTTGGCTTCCCTGCAGTTTTTTTGATGGGTTCTACCAGCTCTACCTACTTGGACAATGTTGACTGTCCCCAATGCTGGCATTCCACAGTCTGCTATTCTTGGCCCACACATACCGAGCACTGCAACTTCAGCACATATAGATTATAACTAACTACCTAAAGAAAAACATGTCTCTAACCTGTACCTGCAGCTGAACTGTATCCTCCAAACCCCAGGCATGCATATCTAATTGTTTACTCAGCATTTTTACCTGAATGTCCATGGGAACCTCCAAACTCAGCATGTCCAGAAAAACAAATAAAGTTTCCTGTTTTAACTTTTTGTTGTAATTTTTATTTTTTATATTAATTACAGTTTATTTACCTTGTATCCCAACTGTAGCCCCCCTTCCTCATTCCCTCCCAACTCTACCTTCCCTCCCTCATCTCCTCCCTCCCTTATCTCCTCCCTCCCTCATCTATTCCCTCCCTCGTCTCCTCCCTGCCCCTCTCTAAGTCCACTGATAGGGGAGATCCTCCTCCCCTTCCATCTGACCCTAGATTATCAGGTCTCATCAGGACTGGCTGCATTGTCCTCCTCTGTGGTCTGGCAAGGCTGCTCCTCCCTCAGGGGGTGGGGGAAGTCAAAGAACCAGCCACTGAGTTCATGTCAGAGACAGTCCCTGTTCCCCTTACTAGGGTACCCACTTTGATCCTGAGCTGCCATGGGCTACGTCTGAGCAGGGGTTCTAGATTATATCTAAACATAATCCTTGTTTGGAGAATAAGTCTCAGAAAAGACCCCTGTGTCCTTGTGGAGCTCCTGTCCTCTCCAGGTCTTACTAACTCTCCCTTCTTTTATATGATTCCCTGCACTCTGCCCAAGGTTTGGTTATGAGTCTCCACATCTGCTTTGTACATTTACACAATGGAATGCTACTCGGCAATTAAAAATAAGGAAATCATGAAATTTGCAGGCAAATGGTGGGATCTAGAAAAGATCATCCTGAGTGAGGTATCCCAGAAGCAGAAAGACACACATGGTATATGCTCACTTATAAGTGGATACTAGATCTATAAAATAGGATAAACATACTAAAATCTGTACACCCAAAGAAGCTAAACAAGAAAGAGGACCTGGGGTAAAAGGATCAATCCTCATTTAGAAAGACAAATGGGATGGACATTGGAAGCAGGAGAAAACAAGAAACAGAACAGGAGCCTACCACAGAGGGCCTCTGAAAGACTCTACCTTTTTTAATTTTTAAAGCATTTAATTTGCTTGTTTTATGTGTATGCATGGCTCTGTCTGCATGTGTGTCTGTGTACCATGTGTATGTCTGGTGCCTGAGGAGGCAGGCGAGGACAGTGGGTATCTTGCTGAATGCGAGATGACATGTGGGTTCAGGGAATAAAACCCAGGTCCTCTGGAAGGACAGCCAGTGCTCTTAACTGATGAGCTGTCTTTCGACCCCAACATGTTAACTTCAAACAAAGCCTTCTCTCAATAACATCCACCTGTACTCATTAGCCAAGCCAAAAACCCAGAGAGCTTTGAATGTTTGAACTTCCTTTTGCTCAGTGTCTCTTTTAAATATTTTTAGAAATCACTATCTTTTGTTCTATAGCTAAAACATTTTACTTTTCTTATAATGTACTATATATAATGTCAGTGTCGAGACTTCTTAAAGGCTTCTAATTTTGCTCAACAGTGGCAGATCAATTACTTAAAGCTAAAGAAAAATACTAGTGGGAAAATTAAAGGGTCATAAAACCAGTATATATGACAACCAAGACAAAATTATTGCCTGCGCCTAATTTTCTCACCAATGTGTTCTCCAAAAACTACTGGTTTTCTTAGAATAAAGATTTTTATAACATTTGTAGCTAAATAATGTTCTCATTTTGAAATAAGTATGACACTTCCTGAATCAAAACAGAACAAAATATTCTGATGTACAGAACAAACTATGAGCCCATTGAAAACAAAGGTATTGTGAATACAATTTAGATGCTGACCTTTGATAAATACAATAATAGTGTGCACAGTTTCTCCAGATAGTTTTCAAAACTTCTAAGCAGTTCATCTGACACTATAAACCTTTAGTACTGGCAGAGCCCTGCCCCAAACTTTTTTGACAGCCTGTCTGGCATTAAAATACAAAATTATGGAACACATTTCCTATTTAGTGCTTCTCATTTTGATATATCCGTCCTGCTGACACCCTCTAATAGGTCTCTGCTACACTTGGTGTAAATGTGTACTGCAAAGCTCTTGCTACATCTACCATCTGTGCTCTCCATCCTTATTTCTTCAGCTTGCTGCTTGTCTTAATGGCCCTCAACATATTGACACATTACAACTCTTTTGTTCCCCACTTTCACACATTCATCTCTCAAGAATGCATCATTTGTGTACCCCTCTTCCCGAAACCTTATCCTGCTGGCTCCTTTATCATATCCACTTTTCAACTCAAACCTACCTCAAAGAGCCCTTCCCAACCCCCAATACATCCAATCCTGACCCCTCTCTCAAGAAGCACATCCTCTCAGAACATTACTTTTTTCCCCTTTTCTATATAATGCTCAGCACTATTTGAATCCTTCAATCCATGATTTGCATATTACCTAGAATGAGGACATTTTATATCAGAAATATATTTTCTGCTTTATTTTGGCCTATACCCTTAATCAAAATTTAAATTTTATGGGAGTAGGGGTTTTGCATGTATGTTATAGCCAATTCCAGTATGCTCCAAGCAATCACAAATACTTCCCTGTCCTAACCTGAAGATGTTCCAGTATTTTTTATGCTTGATCTTAACAGAACTATGACAATGAAAAAAGTAATACCACTTTTCCCATTGTGAAGCAGGACTCGTCCTTCCGATTCTGAGTAGTGCTGGGAGAACTGAGACTCCCAGGCTTGTTGGCATACACCTGTAATCGCACTATTTTACGGACTGAAACAGGATGATCAAGAATTTAAAGCTACAATGAACTGCATAACAATATTCTGTCTAAATAAACAGACAAAAGTTTACAGTGATCTCATAAGCCTTACACCAGCAGTGCCATACTTAAGGGAATGATGAAGGCTTACTAGACAGTCTGTAAGTACTAAGTGAGGCACACTGGTTGAACTCAGCACTCTTTGATCTATAAGAGCTCTCTATATCTATCTATAGATAAATATTTACATCTAGCACATCTCTATTAGCAAAGACTCAGAAACAACTCTAACTGTGCTAAGTAGATACTTTATATAATCTGGGGAAGTTGTACTCTTAGGTCATACAATCTGTTTGTGATTCAGAACATCCTGAGCTTACAGGTAGAGATTTAGGATAACAGAAAACACCTGACAGTGGGTATGAATAAAGTACATTTCGAACATGAAGGAAGCAACTGATTCTCTTGGTAGGAGCAAGTGAAACAACCCATTGAACCACTCATTACGTAATTGTATTAATTGTGTTGTCGTCGTCATCATTACTGTTGAGGCTCAACTGTAATCTAGGCAGGCCTAGAACTTGAGATCCTCCTGCCTCAGCCTCAACTGGCTATTTACTTGGATGTTGATTAAACAAAGAATTTTTCCCCAGCTTGAGAAAATGTGAAACAGCATTCAAATCAATGAGAAAAAAGTGATCAAATTAAAAATGAGTGGTATATGGGGTAAGAGAGATGGCTCCGGAGTTAAGCACACTGACTGCTCTTCCAGAGGATACCGTTCAATTCCCAGCAATCACATGGCAGCTCACAATTATCTGTAACTCCAGTTCCAAGGGATCTGCCCCCCTCACACGGACACATGCAGGTAAAAATCAGTGGTGTCATCAAGAACAGGGAATTGGAGAATCCACAAAGATAAATAGCTACAGTATCATGATGCTTAGCCTTAATTGCCAACTTGATACAACCTATAGAACATGAGAATCGAGTCTCGAAGAGGAATTATCTAAATTGGATTGGCCTATGGATATGTCTAGGGGTCTTGTCTTACTAAAAGTATTGTTAGGGAAAGATAGGAACCAGTGTTGGTGGCAATATTTCCTAGGCTTGGGTCCTGAAGAGTATAAGAGTGAAGGAATCTAGCTTCCCACAAGCAAGCAAACAAGTGAGCATGAATGCATTCATCTGTTTCTGCTCTTGACTGTAGATATGATATGACCAGCATTCTCCTGCCACTGTGACTTCATTGCTGGGATGGGGGATTGTATTCTGGAAATGTTAGCTGGAATAAATTCCCTTCTCCTCTAAGTTGCTTTTTTATCAGTGTATTTTGTCACAGAAAAAAAAAAAACAAAAAGAAACTAGAACAAGAATGATAAATACACAGTGGCAGAGCACTTTGAGTATTGTGGCAAAAAATGCTGGCCTCTCTGAAAGACTACTCAGCAGGGTATTAAAGCAGATGCTTAAACTTATAGCCAGACTTTGGACAGAGTACAGGGAATCCTATGAAAGAAGGGGGAGATAGAAAGACCTGGAAGAGATAGGAGCTCCACAAGGAGAGCAACAGAACCAAAATATCTGGGCACAGGGGTCTTTTCTGAGACTGATACTCCAACCAAGGGCCAGGCATGGAGATAACTTAGAACCCCTGCTCAGATATAACCCATGGCAGCTCATTATCCAAGTGGGTCCCTAGTAAGGGGAACAGGGACTGTCTCTGACATGAACTCAATGGCTGGCCTTTGATCACCTCCCCTTGAGGGGGAGTACAGCCTTACCAGGCCACAGAGGAGGACAATGAATCCAGTCCTGATGAGACTTGATAGACCATGGTCAGAGGACCTCCCCTATCAGTGGACTAGGGGAGGGGCAAGGGAGGAGATGAGAGAGGGAGGGTGGGATTGGGAAAGGATGAGGGAGAGGACTACAGCTGGAATACAAAATAAAAAAATTGTAATCAATAAGAAAAAAAAGAATGCTGGCCTCACCTCTTCCTCTGATTCACTGATCCCCATAAATATGTCAAACTGGCACAGAAGAATACTTGCAAAGGATGTTTAAAATATCTGTTACAAAGTTCAGATGTAGATAATCTGGTTGAGGGATTTGAGCTTGTTTGGGGGTTTGATTTGTTTTTTTGTTTTTGTTGTTTTTTGTTTTGAAATAAGGTCTCTGTGTAGCTCTTTGTGAATCTCATTATATATGCCTATTTGACTCACGGTTATCATCTAAGGAGTATCTGTCCCCCATTCATATATTCCCAGCTGACCTCATGCCTCATCAAAGCTGAAGACACAGAGATTAAATCTGCATCCTAAACCTATAGTCAGGCATGAGAAATAGTTTCCTGAGAACCCAATCCCATTATGATAAAAGGATTCTTTGGATCACCTTACAGAACCACAGCTAAGACAGTGGTAATCCAAACAGTATCTAATCAAGACTGCTTATGTATTCCTCTTACCCCTTGTCTCAATTTTCTATCTACTTAAATATAAGGCTTATGTCTGCAGAAATAAGATAGAAAACTTCAGTTCTTAATGACATAAAACTTAACCTAATCATACACAGATGAGGCTTGAGGTAAAGCAAGTCAGGGGCTGGGAAGATGACTTAGTACTTTTCATGCAAACCTGAAGACTTGAGTTCAGATCCTTAGAAATGCAGTATTGGATTCCGGTGGTTTCCAGAGGTTTACTGGCCAGCCATGCTAGACACAATAATGAACCTCAGGTTCAGTCAGAAACTCTAGGAACTAGAGAGATGGCTGAGTGATTAAGAGTGCTTGTAGAAATTCATAATTGGTCAAAGTTATTACATAAATTGACTATGAGTACTCAGCCCTAAATGTGACATCTCTATCAACAATCTTTTGAAAACAATGTATAAGAAATGAAAAACTCAGTCAAGCAAAGTGTTAAATCTGAGAAAATCCCAGCATAAAACATCCAAGACATCTGGAATACTATGAAAAGACCAAAAGTACAAATAATAAGTATAGAAGAAGGAGAAGAAACTTAAGTCAAAGGCACAGAGAATACTTTTTCAATCATAGAAGAGAATTTCTCCAACCTAAATAAGGAGGTGTCTATCAGGGTACAACAGGGACATAGAACATCAAATAGACAAGACCAGAAAAGAAACTCCCCATGACACCTAATAATAAACACTAAACATAAAGATCAAAGAAATGATATTAACAGCTAGCTACAAGCAGAAAAGACCAAGACGTATATAAAGAAAGGTAAGCCCTTAGAATAACACCTGAAGATTTAATAGACTCTGAAACCCTTAGCAGCCTAGATGCTGGACCAATGTTTTACAACCTCTGAGAGACCAATCAGAAGGTGAGGGAAGTGTATGTTTACAAAATGTGGTACAGCCAAAAAATAACAATATCGTAGTCCAGCGTGAACTCGGCTCTCTGCTGACACAAAAATCAGCACTTTAATATACAAGGACAAGCCTTTATGCAAACATCACTCCAATACTTAGCAGGCCACCAGTCAGAAGCTAAGACTATCATCAGGCAGTATCTGAGACAAAGAATAGGATTTTCTCCACTTTGCGGGAACCCATCAGCCTGTGATACTCACCAGCGTATTTGGTAAATGCCCCTAGTTTGTGACTTTTTTTTCTTCTGAAACTAATAAAAATCTCTACACAACTGCAAAATAAATGAGTTTATTAGGATAAAGAAAAAGGCTCTTTTAAATATACAATATAGTTACTTAATAACAATTAGAAAGCCCTGATGTGTGTGCTCCTGTCTGAGACAATGTTTCCTTCCAACCCAATAATTTGGTGGATGGTCTTGGTCTGTCCCTGAGAGGCTACTGCTTGTCTAAAGGAGATCCCAGCCACAGCTCCACCCTATTGGCCAATTTCTACATATTCTTGGTCAATCATAATTTCTTCATTAAAAGGAAAAAGGTTGCAATGTGCAGGAAAGAGGGAACAGAAAAATGTAGAGCTAGATATTGAATTAGAGATTCAAAAGATAGGCTAAATGTGAACAAACCATGCTCCATGTAAACACTCTGAATGACAAATAAGTAGACATCCAACAACCAGCTGGGAATAAAGCACATCACTAAACAAGGAGAAGTCGGAGGCCTAGAAAGAACAAATCTATTGAAGGAAGCAATATGGTCTGTTGTTGCACAAAAGACCCATGTGGGCACCTAGCAGTGATCTGAGTAATTCCCTGGAAAAAGTCCTCTGGCCATCAACCAGGTGGTTCTCCTAAACAACCCATCAACAGGAAGAAAAAGGCAGTGGTAACGCCGAGGCGTCTAGCTTTGTAAAGTCCATCATTAGCTGCTCAGCTATTCTGCTTCTGTGTCACTGGTCCGTTATTTTTCACTTGTCCTTGAGGATTTGATCCACAGTGGAGCACATTACTGACTGCTGTCACCACGAGCAAAGAGAACTATGGGCACCATGATGGCAATGCTTTTCTCTTGGCTTAGAAGAGTTTTCCCAACCACAAATACCAAACGTGCCTGAAAAATGTACAAAGCAATGCTTGCCAACCACCTAACATGCTACTATTCTGCTGACCCCTGAAGAAATCGCTTGAGATATTACTGCAATAGAATAAAAGAATAAATAATTTGTTACAAATGAGTTTTTCCCAGTTTGTACTGCTACTTTGAAGGAAATACTTTTTAAGTAGTAGCAAGCTACTAATTCTTTTTCTTTTTGACTGTTTTCCCACATGCACATTCCAACTTTATTTGACAAATGTACTTGTGATTAATTTGAGCATCTGTGCATTGCTTTCACATTTGGCTTGGCAAGTATTTTTGTGATAAAAATAAAAGTCATGTTTTGGTTTTGGGAATATTTATTTTTCCGAAGATTCTGAGAAATGTGTACTGATTTAAAGGAATTTCTTTAAATTTCTACTTCTGGTTGCACCTTACTATTGTCATTCCATTCAAAGAGATAGCATCCTTACCCCCCCCCCAAAACACATTAACATATGATATTATCCAATTGTCATATCTTGATTCATTGAAAAATCTCACTGTCTCCTTCACTGTGTGATTTTTGAAGCACAGTATAACATTAAATAGGACTTTCTGCTCCTAAATACACTAATGGCAAACTCTAAATTAGAATGCAAGCATGCTCCTGTGTATAAAGAAACTGAATCATTGCATGAATCCACATAGCCTGTCACCTTTGACCCATAGGCTACAAGCTTTGGAGGCAACACTGTGGATCTGGGACCTGAAGCAACGCTTCCACTAATCACCATCTTGTTTTTCCTGGCTTGCTTCTTTTAAGAAAATAACTGAATGATTGCCAATATCCTTTTTGTGTCCCACATATAGTTTCCTACTGTGGAGAGAGTGCCAACAACACACACTGAACAATTAGCATCTTCCTTGATGAGTTTACTACACGTGTGTGTCAGGAAAAAGCAAAGTGTCCTCCAAAGAGCAGATGAATAATCACTTACAAGAAAGGAAAAAAGCACGTGGCCTGAGGTCGGGAGTTGCCAGCTCCCTCCCCGGCGTTGCTTCCCCTGCCAAGTGACCACTACTAGGCTGTCCTGTGTTTTTCCACACTCAAGAATGAGAGGGAGTGATGGTCTTTGTTCAGACAAGCCAAGGAGAAAATAAAACAAAAAAAGGAAAATTGTAAAGGAGCAGCAGATGTGGCCTAATTTACTGTGGCCTAACTGCACTTCAAACAAAGAAGCACAAACCTCCTACCTCTGCGTGTATGAACAACGCCTGGCAGGAATTTCTACTTGAAAGCCAATTCCCAAGTCGACAGAAGTACCATATGCCAAAAGGCAGGGAAGGTCAGCAGAGGCTGGGCCCTGACCTCGCCCATCCTCGGCAACTCTCCAGCTGGTACTGAAACCTGGAAGGGTCAGTCCAATCCATCTCTGGTGCTACTCTGCACCCACCGACAGGCCCCTGAACGCAGAGTTCTCAAGGCACTTTAGAAGAAATGTTGGTTTTGGAACAAAACTAAAATTTTATATCTGCTTTTTTGAAAAAAAAAAGTTTTCATTTTAGTAAAATTCTTTGTAGTAGTGGGTGAAGCAAAATTAGTTCGGCTGTCCCAGGGAAGAAAGGGAAAAGAAATCTAAATTTCTGTCTCTGCAAGCCACCATGAGTAACACTGTGACAATCTCACCCCGTACCGCAGAGGCTGACGCTGGATCCATGCCAACCGGAACTCGGAAATGCTGCATACATACTTTCCTAGCTCAGGAGCTAACGGTTCAAGAAAGCAGAGGCTAGATTTGAACACAGCATGGCCAGTCTCAAAAAACAATAAAACAGGAAAACAAACAAAAAACAACTAAGTCTGTCCTTTATCCTTTGGCTCCCAAATACTAACCCAGGAGCGGGCACCAGCCTGGGCATCATGAAGACCGGACAACAGCTGGGCCACAAGCTCCAGGGAATCTAGAATATTTAAGTCTGAAGTGCGGTATGGCAAATGGTGCTTTTCAAATGTCCTTTGTAGTCGACTTGCAAAACATTGCAGTTCATACTCACCTAAGTCTTTCTTTTTTTTTTTTTTTTCCTTTTCATCAAGTAACTGGTTGAATCTGGAAAATCTTAGCTGATTTCTCAAATCAATGTACAATGCCACTGTAACTCTACTGCACTTAGGAAAGTGTCTTTCAGCCATGAAACACAATTTTAAAATATTCAAAATTCCAGTGGTCTTTTAGAAATTTCCCCTAGGGTAGGAATTAAATTTAGAAAAACGGGAACATAGTCCTTGGGCCTCATTTGCCACACACGTTGTCTTGCTGCAAAGATCTGCCTGTCTGAGGGTTCTTGGTTTTCTTTACTTGTCAGTGGCTGAGGCCCCAGGCCTTCTAGTGCTCAGGATAGACCCTTATCATAGACACTTTTGGGCTAAATGTACCTGCAGATTTTTAGTCTAGATGTGGGTTATGCATGTGTTTAAACCAGTTTCCCAAAATGACCATTTCCCTGAGACAGCTTTTGCTCCTTGCGAAGGACTGGTGTGGACACTTCCTGGAGCTGTGCTGGTACTTTCTGTGTCACTCTGTTCTGCACGTAGATGATGCTCTCTGCATTCTGTATTAGTGGCCAGGTTTCAAAAAATTAAGCTCTCCTTGTTCGCGTCTTTGCTGAAGCAGTGTACAGCTGGACAAAAAAAAAAAAAAAAAAAAAGGCTCAGCAATTGACAGCCAGAAGGCTGAAGCTAGCCTGGTATCTCTTTTACTAGCTACAGTTTTAATGGAATGCACACATGCCAGAACCCACTCACTGGCTTGCTTCTGACAGCTTTCACACACACACTGGCAAAGCTGCGGAGCCAGAAGGAGAAGGAGAGCATCTGTCCCACAAAGCCAGAAGTTATGTCCTACCTGGCTTGCTGTACTTTGCATGTAGGTTGTCACCAGGGTTCATATGTTGGGAGCCTGGGGCCTAGTGTAGGCAGTGTTGGCAGGTGATGAGCCCTCAGGTAATGGGCCTAGTGAGAGGTCACTCATGGGAACCCTTCCCATGGAAAGAAAGAACGGAGGCCGCTCTCACAGAGCTTGAGTTATCTTGAAAACAGGCCTGGCTCTCAAACCCTGCCTACCTTCCTTTCTGGAATTTCATGGTTCCATTCCCATGCTTCCAGGTTAGTGCCCGCGAAGCCCTCGCTAGAGTCCTGGCCAATGCAGTTTCAAAGTTCTGACAAAAAAAAAAAAAGGAAAATAAGTTTTTTTCTCAAAAAGTATTCTTTTTTTCTCAAAAAGTAGTAGGTATTTTGTTATAACACACAAGATTTAGAAATTCCTGAACTCTTTATAAAAAAATGTTTGTCAATCTTTGGATGAAAAAGAAGTATTCCTAGTGAAGAATACATATGACATTTTGGTAAAAAAAAAAAAAAAAAAAAGCATCACATATACCTGTAGGATCAACATTTGAAATGTTGTAAAATTGTGCAGTTCACTTACTTTTATTTATTTTGATCTTCTGCTTTAGGCAGAATAATTCACAAACTCTTTGATATTTCACTAATTATTAAAGAAGCAGAATTAAGGCCTAAAAATGCTAGATGACTTTGTCAATAAAAGCAAGATCTGTGTGCCATCTGGGACAGGGAAATTTTTACAAGGCCCCACCATTGGATGAAGAGCTATAGACATTCAATAGCTGCTAGAGAAAGGAGAATTGGTTTTCTCCGTGGAGATGCCCCTCGATTACCCACTGCCAAGTGGTCAGCCTAAACACACATAAATACAAGTAACATGAATGGGGCCCAATAAGGAAGGTGTGCGTGTGTGTGTATCTGTTTCAGGGTCTGTGCCTATGTGTATGAGTATGTGTACATGTCTGAGTCTGTGCCTGTGTGTGTGAGTATATGTATATGTCTGTGTGTGTGTTTGTGTGAGTGTGTGTGTGTCTATGAGTGTGGGTGTGTATGAGAGAGAGAAAAAATAATAATTGTGCAAGAAGAGGTCATGGCTCCTAGAGAAAGTGAGAAGAAAGAAAAAAGTTGGTGGAGTAGATATTATGCAAATAAAGTGTACCCCTGTGTGAAATGCTCAACAACAAATTTTAAACACCATTATTTAACGTATAAAAAATAACCTATTTATGTGTGCAGATTGTTAATGTGTCAATTTGGTATAATTTTCTGTATAATTCATAATTATTAAATATTTTCCTGTCTGCTAAGATGAACCTCAGTTTCATCAGTCTGCAATTTGCATTGCTGATAACAAAAGAAAACAATTTGTTTTCTTAATGTTCAGCCAGACATCTTATTCATTGGTGACAATGAATAACATACATCTAGAAATAAAATGTGTGTGTGCATGATATTAATCCAGAAATACAGAATTTTAGGAAAAAAAAAAAGTAATTTTTCAATGTAAATGAGAATTTGTGTAGCTTGTTTACTAATGACCAAACTCTCATTAATATTTTTCAAGTACCATAAAAATGACCAAGGAAACTCTTTTACATCTGATGTTTATCAAATGCAGAAGAGCAATCCAGGCCAGCTTGTTTCCTGTCCTTTGACTGTCAACTCATTGATCTTTAAAGTACCAACACGCCCTCTGGTGGGAGATCGCAGTTAGTTTTTTTGTTTTGTTTTGTTTTGTTTTTGTTTTTTGTTTTTCTGCAAAACACTAGTTTAGTAGGGACCAGGGTTTGGTTTGGGGTTTTTATTTTGTTTGCTTGTTTTCTTTCTTTCCTTTTTTTCTTTTGTCCATTCTTTCTTTTTCTTTATTTCTTTTTTTAAAATTTATTTAAGTTTATTTATTTTACGTCCCAAGGGTACGCCCTCCCTCCTCTCCTCCCATTTCTCCCTTCCCTGCTTCCCTTCCCCCTGTCCATTTCCCCCAAGAAAAGGGGAGCTCCCCTCCCCCCATATCAATCCTCCCCAGCACATCAAGTCACATCAGGACTGAGCATATCCTCATCCCCTGAGACCAGGCAAGCCTGCTAGGGGGAAGTGATTAAAAAACAGGTGCTAGAGTCCATGTTAGAAACAGTCCCCACCATCACCATCACAACCACCCTCTACTCACCAGGCACCCCATATGAAGATCAAGTTACCCATTGGGCACATATGTGTAGGGGGCCTAGGTCCAGACCATGCATGCTCTTAGCTGATGTCTCAGTCTGTGTAAGCCCCCATGGAACTGAGCTAGTTGTCTCTGTTGGTCTCCTTATGAGGTTCCTGTCCCCTTCCAGTCCTTCCATCTTTCCCTCAACACTTCCACAGGACCCCTGGAACTCTTCCTCATGCTTGGCTGCAAGTCCCAACATTTGTCCCAACCCACGCTGGGTGGAACCTCCCAGACGACAGTCAAGTTAGGCTCCTGTCTGTAAGCATAGTTGGCCATCCTGCCAAAAGCAATCTACAAATTCAATGCAATTCCCCTCAAAATTCTAACACAATTCTTTACAGACCTGGAAGGAATACCATTAACTTCATATGGAAAAATAAAAGACCTAGAATAGCCAAAACTATTCTGTACAATAAAAGAATTTCTGGAAGTATCAACTTCCCTGATTTCAAACTATGCTAAAGAGTGATAGTAATAAGAAGTGTATGATATTGCCACATAAATAGACAGGTTCATCAATGGAACCAAATAGAAGACTGATAAATAAATCCACACTCCTACGGTCACTTGATTTTCAACAAAGAAGTCAAAAGCATACAGTGGAAAAAAGATGGTATCTTCAACAAATGATGCTGGTTTAACTGGATGTCTGCATGTAGAAAATGCAAACAGACCCATATTTATCACCCTGCACAAAACTCTAGTTTAAGTGGATCAAAAACTTCAACATTAAACCAGACACACTAAACTTCTTAGAAGAAAAAATGGGGAAGAGCCTTGAACTCATTGGCACAAGAGACAACTTCCTGAACAAACACCAACAGCACAGGCTCTAAAATCAACAATTAATAAATGGGACCTCATGAAACTGAAAAGCTTCTGTAAGTCAAAGGATATTGTCAATAGAAGAAAACGGCAGCCTACAGATTGGGAAAAGATCTTCACGAACCCTACATCAGAAAGAGGGCTAATATTTAAAACATACAAAGAACTAAAGAAATTAGACATCACCAAATCAAATAATCCAATTAAAAATGGGGCACAGAGCTAAATCAAGAATTCACAACAAATGAATCTCAAATGGCTGAGAAGTACTTAAAGAAATGCTCAATGTCCTTAGACATCAGAGAAATGCAAATCAAAATGACTCTAAGATTCCATCTTATACCAGTCAGAATAGCTAAGATCAAAATTTCAAGTGACAACACATGCTGGCAAGGATATGGGAAAGAGGAACTCTCTTCCATTGCTGCTGGGAGTGCAAACTTGTACAAACTCTCTGGAAATCAATCTGGTACTTTCTCAGAAAAATAGGAATAGTTCTACCTCAAGACCTCAAGACACAGTTATTCCACTTCTGGCATATATATATATATATATATAAAAGATGCTCTACCATACAGCAAGGACATTTGCTCAAGTATGTTCATAGCAGCATTGTTCGTAATAGCCAGAAACTGGAAACAACCTAGATGTCCCTCAACTGAAGAAAGGATACAGAAATTGTAGTACATTTACTCAATGGAATACTATTCAGCTATTAAAATCAGTGAAATCATGAAATTTTCAGGCAAATGGATGGAAATAGAAAAGATCGTTCTAAATTAAGAAACCCAGACCCAGAAAAACGCACATAAGCAGATATTAGACCTATAGTATAGGATTACCATACTACAAGCCACAGACCCAAAGAAGCTAAGTAACTAGGAATGCCCAATAGAGGGTGCCTACAATGTCACCCAGAAGAGGAAATAGAATAGACAACAGAGGTAGGTGAAAAGAGGGAACTGGGCAGGAGACGGAGTGGTGTGAGGAACAAGGATGGGGATCAGACATGGGAAGAATGGTAGTGGGAGGTGAGAGGGCTGGGAACAAGAAGGGAAACTGAGGTGGGGGGCCACCTCTCTGTCAAGGGGCACATTTTATACAAGTTGTTTTCCAAGATACCAGTCTACCTTGCATCTCGTCTGTGGTGGATTTGTATGGAAGAGCAGTTAACAAAGTGTGACGGAACTTTCCATATAGACTTATAGTCATCCTGGGCAACAATGAAACTTGATTGTCACTGTTTTATACACACCTTGGATTTCTAAGAACAGCATAAAGTCTAACATTCTCTTACTTTTTTTTAGTCTCTAGAACCACTTTTTAAAATATAAAGTATAAATTTATCACTTTCTTGCATACTGGAAGTTATTTTTAAAAGCACATACCAGTTCTTCTTTCTAACATGAGGATATGGATTCACATATAAGCATAAATACTTTTGTCCTGGGCATAGGAAAATTCTCCTAGGTACAAAAGGGCTTTGTGAGCATCAAGTTTACTTCGCAGTTTCTGGCTGCCTCTTTTCAATAGGATCTTTGGGTACTTGTTTTGGCAGCAGACCTATGGATACAATTGACATTGGATATTACATAGCACAAGAGTCAGTACATCTTGACACTTAGAATCGACGCTGCCAGTGATGGTGGTGTGAACACAGCACAGGTCACTTCCCTTTGGTGACTATTTTCCATGCTCTGTGTTTATACCAGCCCCTCTTTCCATAACATCTGTAGAGATACGGAAGCCAGGCTGCTTTGTTTGTTTGTTTTGATTTTTTTTACATATGCAAGTATAACATTTAAGGTAGTGGTACAGCTTAGAAACCAATACCCTAAGTTTGCTGAGTACTTTGTATTGGAGGCAATTTCCAGTTTTCCTTTGTGCATCTCTGAAGTGAGTCAGAAGCCATAGTCCCTCCCTCTGGGGCAGTCAGCGGCTGCTTCCTCCCTTTCAGCAGGCCACAAGACCTACCAAGGCTGCCCTACCCTGTTCCTGGGATCACTTCCAAGGATCCTATCCCGTCACATGGAAGGAAGGCATGCCACGAAAGAGAGAGAGCGAGAACGAGAGCGAGAGAGAGAGGAAGAAAGAAAGAGAGAGAGGAAGAAAGAAAGAGAGAGAGGAAGAAAGAGAGAGAGAAAGAAAAGAAAGAAAGAAAGAAAGAAAGAAAGAAAGAAAGAAAGGAAGGAAGGAAGGAAGGAAGGAAGGAAGGAAGGAAGGAAGGAAGGAAGGAAGGAAGGAAGAAAGAAAGAAAGAAAGAAAGAAAGAAAGAAAGAAAGAAAGAAAGAAAGAAAGAAAGCCAGTAAGAATCTGGACAGGCTATGCAGGGTTTCCTCCCTCCATATGTGGGTCATCTATTTTGTTCAGTCACATTTCGAAGCAGTTCTTCATTCTTGATCAAACATAATTGTTAAAAAACTTTCCTGTAGGAGATGAGGAATGAATGGGAGAATAGAGACTGAGAGGAGAGAACAGAGGAGAAACTGCACATGAGCAAAGAATAAATTTAAATTAAAAAATAAATAAATGAATGATTTTTAAAAATGCTTTCCTAGGGGCTGGAAAGATTGCTCAGTCAGAAAACTGCTTCCTGAGAGGGCATGAAGACAACTTCTGATCCCCAATATCTACATGAAAATCCAGAGGTGGAGCTGGGGAGGGGGCTAAGTGTTTGCTGAGCAAGTGAGGTCTTGAGTTTAGAGTCTAGGCACCAAGTAAAGAGCCAGTCACAGCGGTACACAGGTGTAGCTCTAAAACTGGAGGCTGGAGGAGACGAACAGAGCCTCTGGGCGTGCTGGCCAGACAGTCGAGCTGAATCCGTGAGTTCCAGATTCAACGAGAGACCATGCCTCACAAAATAAAATTGAAAATGATAGAGGAAGACACTTGGCATGGACCTCTAGCCTCCCCATGTGAATACATGGGTGACCACGTCTGCATATATACATGCACACACATCCACACACAATACACATACAAACAAGTCAGGGATGGCGGCACATATTTATTTTTAAGTAATTTATTTATTTTTATATTAATCACAGGTTAGGTACTTTGTATCCCAGAAGTAGCCCCCTCCCTCATTCCCTCCCACTCTCCCCATCCCTCCCTCATCTTCTCCCTGCTCCCCTCCAAGTCCACTGATAGGGGAGGACCTTCCCCCCCTTTCCATCTGCCCCTAGCTTATCATGTCTCTTCAGGGCTGGCTGCAATGTCCTCTTCTGG
>CM053753.1:90884420-90982052 GCA_028658305.1 Pachyuromys duprasi | reverse complement strand
TACTAACTCCCCCTTTTCTCATATGATTCCCTGCACTCTGCCGAAGGCTTGGTTGTGAGTTTTAATATCTGCTTTGATACATTGCTAGTTAGAGTCTTTCAGAGGTCCTCTGTGGTAGGATTCTGTCCTGTTGCTTGTTTTCTCCTACATTCAATGTCCATCCTGTTTGTCCATCTAAGCGAGGATTGATCATCCCACCCTGGGTCCTCCTTCTTGCTTATCTTCCCTAGGTGTATAGATTTCAGCATGTCCATCCTATCCTATAGGTCTATATAAGTGAGTATATACCAAGTGTTTCTTTCTGCTTTGGGGATACCTCACTCAGCTTGATAGTTTCCAGGTCCCACCATTTGCCTGCGAATTTCATGATTTCCTTGTTTTTAATTTCGGAGTAGTATTCTATTGTGTAAAAGTACCATAATTTCTGTATCCATTCCTCAACTGAGGGACATCTGTGTTGTTTCCAGGTTCTGGCTATTGTGAGTAAAGCTGCTACAAACATGGTTGAGCAAATGTCCTTGTTGTATACTTGAGTATCTTTTGGATATATGTCTAAGAGTAGTATAGCTGGGTCTTGAGGAATCACTATTCCTAATTGTCTAAGAAAGTGCCAAATTGATTTCCAGAGTGGTTTTACAAGTTTGCATTTCCACCAACAATGGAGGAGGGTTCCCCTTTCTCCACAACCTCTCCAGAATGTGTTGTCATTTGAGTTTTTGATCTTAGCCATTCTGGTGGATGTAAGGTGAAATCTGATCTCTGGGGCTCACTGGCCACCCTCCCTATAGGCTAATCAGTGAGTTCCAGGTCCTAGTATGAAACCTAGTCTCACAAAACAAGGTGGCCAGCTCCTGAGAAAGGATACCAGCACCACAACACAAATATGTATATACACACATACAAACATGCATGTACTACACACAAAGTCTTCCTGAGTCTTTAGAGTCTCATTCCTGTAGCCTTCCATAGCATGTAAAAACTCTTCAAATATATTTGTGTAATTTGGGGGGTTACTTTTGTTATATATATATATATGGTTTACCTTTGTTAACCCATCATTGGTGTTAAGATTGTGATTCTATAATGATATTATTGTACCTTTCTCCCCTTATTCCATCCTGAGTGGGATTTCTTGTGCAGCTCACTTTAAGTCTCTCAGATTTAATTCCTCATCTATAAAAAGGGTATATTAATAATGGAAACCACCTATAACTGTCATGAGGAGTAAGCAAAATACCAAAGTTAAGTTTCTAGCATGAGACATAGAACAGGCAAAATAAAAAAGTACAATAGCTTAAAATCAGTATTTCTTTCTACATTTTATAAATATGTTCGTAGCCAAGAGTGGTGGCACAATGCGTTTAATCCCAGCACTTGGGAGGCTGACAACAGGCATATCTCTGAATTCGAGCTCAGCCTCAATGTGAGTTCTAGGACATCTAGGACCACACCTGTCTCACACACAGTATATACTCAGTTTATAAGTGGATATTAGACATATAATATAGGATAAACATACTAAAATCTGTACACCTAAAGAAGCTAAGCATGAAGAAGGATCCTGGATAAGATGATCAATCCTCATTCAGAAAGGCAAATGGGACAGACATCAGAAGAGGGAAAAAACAGGGAACAGAGCAGGAGCCTACTACATAGGGACTCTGAAAGACTCTACCCAGCAGGGTATCAAAGCAGATGCTAAGACTCATAGCCAAACTTTGAGTAGAGTGCAGGGAATCTTATGAAAGGGGGAGATAGAAAGACTTGGAGGGCTAGGAGCCCCACAAAGAAAGCAACAGAACCAAAAAATCTGGGCAGAGGGGTCTTTTCTGAGACTGATACTCCAACCAAGGACCATGCATGGAGAAAACCTAGAACCCCTGCACAGATGTAGCCCTTGGCAGCTCAGTCTCCAAGTAGGTTCCCTAGTAATGGGAACAGGGACTGTCTCTGACATGAACTCAGTAGCTGCCTTTTTAATCACCTCACTCTGAAGGGGGAACAGCCTTACCAAGCCACAGAGGAAGACAATGCAGCCAGTCCTGATGAGACCTGATAAGCTAGGGTCAGATGGAAGGGGAGGAGGACCTCCCCTATCAGTGGACTTGGGGAGGGGCATGGGAGGAGATGAGGGAGGGAAGGTAGGATTGGGAGGGGGTACAAAGGAGGGGGCTACAGCTGGAATACAAAGTGAATAAACTGTAATTAATAAAAAATAAACTTGTCTCAAAAAAAGTGTATGTATGTATATGTATATATTCTAACACATTTTCTCTCAATAATCCTCTTATTCTTTTTAACTTTTATGGTATACTTTTTGTCTACTTTACTAATTTATTGTGCTTGTTTTGCTTGCTGTGTGGCAACGAGAATGAGAGATTTTGGAGTACAGACTCTTGTTTCAGAATCTTTTTTAACATTTATTTTTAACTACTTGTATATTAAATAGTTAAACATATGGGAAGGAATGGAGACAGGGGGGTGGGGTGTAGGGCGGAGGAGAGAATGAAGAGAGAGAACTAGAATTGGAGGTGGTGGGGCGTATGGAAACCACGCGGTAGAGACGCCTGGCATTCTACGCAGGTGATCTTAGAGAGAATGCCTAGGAATGGAGGATTCGGAGCCTGAACTGGTCATCTTCTGAAACTGGGCAAGGCTTCTAGTGGTGGGACTGAGACACAAACCACGTCACAAAACCGTCAGCCTATAATCTGTCCAGCCTGCAAGGTGTGCTGAGGCAATGGTAGCTGAGAGCTTGTGGGCGTGGTCTAACCTGAGCCCCAGACCACTAGAGGGAGTCCATACCTGACACTTCCTGGATGTCCAGGAGCCTGGAGAGGGGAAAAAAAGGAAACGAAATGATTCCTAATGATATTCTGCTGTACTCAGAGATCAGTGCCTAGCTTAATTTTCATCAGAAAGGCTTCCTCCAGCAGCTGATATGAGCAAATACAGAGACTCACAGGCAAACATTTGGCAGAGCTCAGGGAATCCCATGAAAGCGGGGAAGAAAGGATTTTAAACGCGGGATTGGGTAAGGGTGTTGTTGAGGGTACCGGGAGAACAAGGCCCACAGAATCAACTAAGCAGGGCTCACAGGGGCTCAGAGACTGAAGGGCCAATCTCGGAGCTCTTTTTCAGAATCTTGAATGTGAATTGACTCAGCCTGTTTCACACACAGGCTTGCAGTGTCATCCAGCCAATACCCAGAAGCGTAAATAGTAGGGTATTTTTGACATACACAGGCATGACTCTTTGGATACCTTTCATTAGAGTTGAAAGGACTTTTGTGTTTAAAAAAAATAGGAAGGAGCAACCCATGCAAAATTTTGCTGATTGCTTTTATGGTTTCAGAAATTCTTTTCTACTTGCCTATAAATTCCCAATGCAAATTGGTTCTGTGAGGAAAAGCTCTCACAACATTCCTCTGTTTAATCTTTAATTTTATGTTGTAGTAATGGGAGTCAGAGCCACAGTCTTGCCTATACTAAGAATACGCTGTACCAATGAACTACATCCAGAGGGCTATCTATTCAAGCATGGAAAATAAACACAGGCTGTGACATCTCTGGACGGAACACACACACCACCTTAGAAAGTGTTTCCTGGTCCACAGCTTCCTCTGGCATCAAGAGTGACTTTCTAGGTCAGCTCCTGCTGAAAGTGCCTATTTTAGACCCCTGCTGTTTGTTTCCTTAGCAATACTGAGACATCATGCCCAGGTCTTTGCATTCAGTCTTAAGGCTAAACATACCTCTTCATCCTTTACCTTGTACAACTTGTATTTGGAGATGTTTCAGTCTCACTAAATAAAACCCAAAATATGAGAGGGGGGAGGACGGAACAGGAAAAGGAGGGTGCTTTTAAACATGTAATTCAAAATCATACTCGGCAGATTGTTCTAATCGTGTTTTCCTGGTACTCACAATGTTCCCTGTTTCCTAGGAATGAAGATGCAGAACAGCAGGTATGATTACCATGGTAACCTGATGAGCACTGGAATATTGAAAATGAAACCAAAATGAGTACATTTATCAGCCTGTTTCCTATAGGTGCTTATTTCCTTCAACAGATCTTCCACATATCAATGAGGAGCCTTTTGTTAACTTTCCAAAATCGTTCACCTTGTCATGAGACCATGAATCCAACCCCTAAGAAGATTAAAAATAAAAACAAAAAGCCCACACACAGTAGCAAGCACTTTTCATTGACTTTTTGCTTTGACTTTTTAACCATCATGTTCAGAAAAAGAAACACAACCCTGTGTTATCTAGATTTCAGTGAGTAATAAATAGTACAGATATCTTTTTATGGACACACGTTTTTAAATTATGTTTTGAGATCAGAAAAACATCGTTTGATTGTTTACTGTGACTCATTTTAAGTGGAATATCATAGGATATTAGCATTCTGTAGTTTTAAAAAAAATCCCATACTCACAAATAAACAACCTTCTTACTACCCAGATGAGATCAAACATGAAGAAATTACATTTTTCAAAATTCAGTCACATAAACTCCAGTGTCTTTAGATAATAGAAAATGTGGATATTTGCCATCAAAGTGGAGCTGTCTGCTGTATCTGCTTCCATTCTCAAACACAGGAAGTCACTTGTTTTCTCTGTTTTCTCTCCCTCCTGCTTCTCCGAATCACAGCTAAAGACCCAGAATTTAGATCCGACCTTCAGTTGTGTCCATGCCTTGGTAACTACAGAGTCTAGTGGAAGGTCATTCTGGTTCTGCTTCCTTAGGGGTGTGGACACAAATCTGTGGGGGCATTAGCAGTTGTCCTACAAATAATAAACTCGTGAAGGCAGACTGCCTTGGGAGTAATGCATAGTCGTTGAGATAACATCATTCACTGTCTATTGTCTAAAAATAGCTCAGGAGAAGGTAACCACTCTCAGACTGGACCTCTGCAAGCACAGGTGAAGGGCTGAAAACTATACAGTATTGGGAAGGGACTGTTCCCAAGACTTCTACAGATAGTAAAATCAGCATATGTTCAAGCTTCTTATATAAAATGTCTTGGTGTTTGACTACAACCTATGCACACCCATCCTTAAAAAACACAACTCTAAATTATAGTTTATTATAATTTATACAATTTGTTGTAATTAAACATCTAGTACAATGTTTTTGTGCGCTTGTGGAGATATGAGCTTTCTATGTAGACCAGGCTGGACTTACACGCCCCCATCTTTCTGATTCAGCTTCACACACATTGAGATGTGTGTACCACCTGCCTCAGCTTTAGCACCTAACAGAACATACACTCTAGGTAAATAATTGTTGCAACTGATTGTTTACAGAATGCTAAGAAAAAAGCCTGTATACATTCAGAATTTTTCATGTATGGGTAGATCAATCCATAGATTCAGTGTTTATGGATAAGGAAGGACAATTATAATTACTTACCAACCAGATCCAGACTGAGCAGAAAGTTCCCTAAACTAAGAAGTAGATGAGAAATGCCTGGTATGTCTGTACCAAATAACAAGATAGATGCTGTCCATAGTATTCTAGACATGTAGGCATTCTGAGCATCTTTAGAGGGAAAATACCTTCCAGTGAGGTGTCTAGCAGTTCATACAGGGTATGTCTACCTTGGGTGAGCACCTGGAAAGTTCTTTTCTCTGAAGTCTCTCCACTCCCAGATTCCCAGATGCCTACACTCCTCTTAGTAGAAGCAGAATGGGAGAGATGATGGCCATTTGCCTAGGCAATTCAATGCTTGTTATCCTTGGGTTCTCCCACATAAAAAGAGGCCTAAGCATTTCAGAATCTTCTAACTGAGGTATTTGGATTAAAAACTGATATTCCAGGGAAAACGACAGGCTAAACAATTTCTCCCTGGGATCTGATGAAGAAGAGAGAATAAGAAAACGAAGACTCTGTTCTGGAAGGAGAGGTGGGGTTGGAGAGAAGGTTCAGCAGTTAAGAATGCTTGTTGCTCCTGCATGGACTGTAACTTGGTTCCCAGCACTCATGTTGGGCCACTCATCACCACCTGTAACTCCTACTCTACAGGTTCGAGTCCTTTATGGCCTCTGCAGTCATCTGCATACACACTCTTTCTTTCTCCCTTTCTCTCTCTCTCTCTCTCTCTCTCTCTCTCTCTCTCTCTCTCTCTCTCTCTCTCTCTCTCTCTCTCTCTCTCTCTCTCTCTCTCTCTCGCTCCATTTCAGGAGAGGAGCAGTTTGGCAATCCACAAAGGTAAAGAAAGGCTATCTGAAAAGATGAATGTAAAAAGTAAGCCAAAGCCATCAGGCAGCCCCTGGCTGGGCATAGTGGTTTGAATGAGTACTCTCTCATAATCTTGGACATTTGAAGACTTGGACCCTTCTTGGTAGCTGTTTGGAGGGAGATTAGGGTTTGTGGCCTCGATGGAGGAAGTATGTCAATGGTCACAGGCTTGGAGGCTTCACAAAACCTCCACCATTCCAAGGTCTCCCTCTCAGCTTCCTGTTCTATGTTTCAGCATGTGAGTTCATCTTAAAGTGTCAGCTCTTGCTCCTGCCACCTGACCCCTCTATCTCTACTCTGCAGCCATGAACTCTAACCTGCTGGAAACGTAAACCTCAAATGAACTCTTCTAGGAGCTGCTTTGGTCATAGTGTTTTATCACAGCAAAACAAATGTAAATAATACATTGTGCGGGGGAGGTGCAGGGTGGGTGATACAAGTTATTTCCTAAGGAAAGCCAGGCAAGAGATGATAGTCTCACCCTAAGACCAGCCCACAGCCCTCAACCCAGGCACAGCTGTGGGCTTCCCTAAGGCAGCAATCCTCTATTAAACGGGGACGTGGCACAAAGAAATCCATTTCGACACTCAGTGTGGCATGGAGAGCAGCAGACGGCCCTATTCAAAGACAACCTAATGTTCAAAGCTGAACTGTGCAGCAGGCCTGAGATCCGGGAACAACCTCGGGGCCAGAATACCTAATTTGGCCTGCCACTGCCCCAGGGAGAAGGAAAGACCAGAGGCACAATCCTGGGAGAGCGTGATGGCAGGTATTGACAAGCCAAAGGGTGCAGTTAGCAGGAGGCTCCACTCGGGCAGGGTAGTTCTTAGGGAAATAGAGCTCTGTGATCAGTAGCCAAGAGCAGATCTCATCCACTGATAGTAACCATAGAGTTATAGCTCCGAGCCTTAGGTCAGCAGGTAGGTCAGTCTCTGAAGCACCTGTCTCCAGTCACTGCCATAGTAGAACACAAACAGTGTACTTGATCTCCACAGCTCTGTTCCCTCCAGCAGGGCCCTTAACACTCAGGGGCCATAGAAGTTCACAGCTGAACAGACCTCAGTATGTGAGTAATCCCCATGCTCCCAATGCATCAGGGAGACACTCTCCCCCAGCTAGAGGGGATGTAATCTAGGGAATTGAGGGGGGTGGGGTTAGAGTGGAAGATAACCTTCCCAACACCCACACTAGAAGGCTAAGTATGGCCACAGAGGCCTCTGGTACTCAAAGCTATCAAAGTGAGGGCAGCCATGGCAGGTGCTGGCTATTTTCTGAATACAGACTCATCAACAGCCTAAGAGGGAAAAAAGACAAGAGCATTCACAAATACAACTGACTTTTCCCTACTTGGGGCATATATGTAACAGTCTCCAGTTTTTGGGGACTCAGGAAGCAGGCACACCAACGCTTCCTTGTTTTTAACCTCTTTTCTTGCCCTTTACTTCTTGCTTCTTTGCTTTGACCATTAAGATCGCCTTAGTTGTACCGCACCTATAGAAATAAAATGTTTAACATGTTTTCACGGCATCGTCTGTATGAGCTCTTCATACAGTGACATAACTTTTGTTTAAAGATTTTTCATCATTGGATAATGTTTTTCTTAGTTTCTTTTTTACATGTTTGCACTGTTCACTTCTTTTTTCCTTTTTCTGCTCTTAGTAGTACTTTGAGTGAGTAAGTTTTCAAAAATACTCCTGTTATTTTATTTTTAATCACTTCCTATTTAGCTAAATTATTATCATTACTGTCTGTTTGGGGATAGGGAAGAGAGCGAGCGAGATAGAGAGAAAGGAAGGAAGTCAGAGGACATCTTGCCAAAGTTGGCTCTCCCCTTTGACCATGGTTTCTGGGAATACTCGGCTTTTACCTGCTGAGCCCATCACATTGACCCCATTTACCTATATATTTTTTGTACCTTTTATTATTGAGGATTTTTTCCCTGTTCTTTTTTTTTTTACTAATTGCTAAATCATTTTCTTTTCCCTCCACTATAATACTCTCTATTCCTCCTCTTTTTCCTTCCTTTTATGTAACCTTGCCCCTCCTATTAGCACCTTTATCCTGCTTCCTTTCTTTAAATTATTCATTTACTATTCCCATAGTCCATGTAAACCATTTTAAATAATTTTAGCACATTCTACAACAGTTGTTACATTTTCTGTCTCATGGTCATTGGTGTGTTTATAATTGAGTCTTAATCATTTTAAGTATATATCACATCTTATTGCTTAAATGTTGAATATATCCATTCAAGAAATTTGGGCATGATACCAAGAACAGCAGTAGGTATTGGAGATACTGAAATGAATAATTTATGCCCACAATGTCAGTGCCTCATTCATCATTATACTGTGGGTGTGGTAAAAGTATAAACAGGCATAAAAAAAATAAACAGTGATGCAGCCCTGTAAAAGAACTGTGGGCAGATATGAACAATCTGTGGTCTTAACCTGGAGGGTGCCACTCTGTCGTAGGAGAGGGGCGTGAGTTGGTGCAGGAACACGAAGATAACGCATTCACTAAATATGCTCTTGGGTCTTGGCCTTTTCACAGTGGACCTGTGCTCTCCTGAGCAGTGTGTCCTCATTCTTCATCCCAGTGTTTCACAGCTAGGAAACAGTCAGAACTACCAGATGCCAAGAGTAGACAGGGCAAGGAGGAAAAGGCAGCACAGCCCTGAACATAAGTCTAATGTTTAACACTACAGTATATGAATTCTCTAAATCTCTCTCTCTGCCTCCCTCCTCCCTCCCTTCTTCCTTTCCCTCCCTCCTTCTCTCACTCTGTTCATCCCTTCCTCCCCCTCCTTCCCTCACCCCTTTCTCTCTTTTCTTGTCTTATAGATGTTAATACCTTTGACCACACATTACAAGAGTCATGGCTGATACCCCTAAACATCTGTGCTACAATTTGTATCTTGAATGTCCCCCCAAACCTATTTCTTATAGGTTGGATCCCCAGATAGTTCTACCAGAAGTGGTGGAAGTATAGCCCTCTAAAAGTGGGACCTAGTGAATCTGTGCCTTTGAAGAATCTTTCTGGTCCTTGACCCCTCTGTATTTCTCTTTTGCTGCCTGATGATTGGCTAAGCACCTTTGCTGTGTGTGTTCTCACTGCTGCCATGATGTGCAGCCTTGCCAGTGGACTAAAATAATGAAACCTCCAAGACTGTGAACCAAGATAGGCATTTCTCCTTGTTATAATGGCATATCAATATAACAAGTTTGTAAAAGAAAAAAAACAACAAATTTATTTAATCCCAATTTTACATGACAAAGAACCATCAGAAAAGAAAACCCAAAGGCTTGATGAAGAGTAGACACTTTATGGAAACGTGCTTGTACCCTAATGGGATAGCGATCAAGTGTGAGGGGGAAACTTAACAGCTGTATGAGTTCACATTCTTCCTGCCACTTTGTGTATCAGTCCTTCTTCTAGACATAGGATAGGATCACTTCAGGATGTAAAGATCTTTGGAGAGAAGGGGTGAGGTCCAAGAGTGACATTTCTAGTTTTTCTGGCTTGTTTTCATGGATCGACTTCCTATCTCTATGATTCACCCAGGAGAAGGATTCTGGTTTCTAGGACTTGACTTGGAAGGAGATAAGAAAAAGTCTGGAAAAGATCATAGAGCTCTTGCTTCGCAGACCTTTCCAGTCTCATTCAGTTCAAAGCACTCTGCAAACTAATGCCTTTCTTTGGGCTGTCTTGATCTTAGTCAGCACTGGTTTACTCTAATTCCCTTTGTGTGGCCTTTCCTCAGTGTGCCTCTTCTTGCGAGGACATTAATCACCCTAACAAGCCTAACCATATGATCTCATTTTACCTTAAACACTACATATCGCTGTTTCAGTTCCCTAACAGAGTCATATTTTGAACACTTCATTCTCAGCTGGTAACAGTATTTTGAGAAGCTATAGAAAGTTCAGGCATTAGAACCTAGGTGAAGGAGCATCAGTGGGGATATGCCCTTGAAGGTTATATAGTGCCCTCAGTTCCTTCAGTTCTCCCTGTACTTTCTGTCTGCTGTGAGGTGAGCAGTGTCCCTCACCCATATGTTCCACTCCCACACCCATGATGTTTTGCACAAGTGTGTATTTAGAAGCAGGGCCTCATGTGAGGAGTGAACCTTCTGAAACTGCGAACTAAAATACTTACCTCTTACCCTATGACTTAGCTATAACATCTGTAAAGAAGACATTATACGAGGCGATACATGCAGACATCATTGTCTTTATTATTAGCCTCTCTCAGGGACTGTATGTAGTTATTGCCTTATATACAGTATATGTAGTATATACATATGTTAGTATTGTATATCTTAGCCATTTTAACCTTTGGTTTGTGTGCCTTATCTACTTTATTTAATCCCATGATATATAAATCATTGGCTCCAGAATCACAGTAGTCCACTGCCCCTTGTTATTATTGAGGACAAATCCCATGGGAAAATTCATAAAGCCTTACATTCTGTTATAGATAGAGCAATTAAAAATCTGTCTTCCTCCTTTTAGATGTTGCATCCTATCTTGTGTACCTTATCTTCTAGTACCGTTCCTATGACAACATCTCTCTGAGGTGTTTTTCTGCTCTTTCCAAATATCAATAGAACTGTGGTTCTTCCTGTTACCAAACAAATAAACACACTACAACAATATCATAAGGAGAAGGCTGCTTTTCTTTAGAAATGACAGATCTCAAAATGGATCCACAATGATGTACCAACCAAGACAATAATCCCCTTTGAACTGTTTTCTTAAAGGTTTTAAGCCTCCTCTGTGCTCAGTCCATTTCCAGCACGATTATTGGTAACATGTACAATTAGATTAGGTGATCACAAGCACTAGCTCAATACAAAACATAGGTACATTTGAATCCTGTAGCTTAAAATCTTTTTTTCTTGACATTTCTTTTGGCTTTATATATGCTGTAATTTTCATAACATATTGTAGCATGTAAACAATGGAACTTTCTGTGTACAAATAAGCGCTTATTTACAGTCAAGGGATGAACTGTCAAGTGAAATGTGCTAATAGAATAAACACCCTAAAAACTGACTAGACAGTACTCAAAGTTATTTTTCAGAATGTAGATTTTATTTCCAGTTTGCACAGGCATACACAGAGGGAGAAAGGGATACGGAAACAGTGTGTGTAAAGGATTTCTGGATTGTATGGTACGTTAGAGGACATACAGATCTGTCCATCAGAACACGCCTGTCTCTTTAGTGGATCCTTTCATGAAGAGGTTGCTCAAGGTTTCGGGTGAAAGCTCTCCAGTGTCTGGAATGTACGGCGGCACTGTGCCGCTTCCTGGTAAACAACTTCTTGCTTCGTGGCCCGGCCCGGAACACGTGTGTCTCAAGGTTTCGGGTGAAAGCTCTGCAGTGTCTGGAATGTACGGCGGCACTGTGCCGCTTGCTTCGTGGCCCGGCCTGGGACAGCTGTGTCTCTGCTGCCCCTGCCCCATCGGAACAGGGACGGGTGGAACAGCAGAGCTTTAGTCCGAGAGGACTTTAGCTCACTCCACATTTGCAGACCACTCTGCTCTTCACCACACTTGTGAGAAGCATTGTAGGTAAATGTCCTTCTGCCACACTGGTATTTGTCACTATTGATAATGTCACTCATGGATATTTCTGCAAATATTCATGCTAACTTCTAGACTCATCCCCACCCCTTTCCGACTCCACGGTTGTGCAGGTATGATTTTTAAGGGCGATTTAAAATTCACATTAAAATCAGATACATTAAATCTGTTAGATAAAAAAGTGGGAAAGAACCTTGTACGAATTGGCACAGGAGACAACTTCCTCAATAGAAGAGCTTAGGTTCTAAGATCAACAATTGAGAATGGCACCTCCTGAAACTGAAAAGCTACTGTAAGCCAAAGACACAGTCAACAGAACAAAATGACAGCCTACAGACTGGGGAAAATCTTCACCAGAGGGCTAATACCCAGAACATACAAAGAACTCAAGAAATTAAACACCAACAAACCAAATAATCCAATTTAATAAATGGGACACAGATACAAATGGATAATTCTCATCAAAGGAATATCGAATGGCAGAAAAACACTTAAAGAAATGCTCAACTGAGAAACTCAAATCAATCCCACTGAAATCAGGGACAAGGCAAGGCTGTCCACTCTCTTCATATCTCTTCAACATAGTACTTGAAGTCCTAGCTAGAGCAATAAGACAACTAAAAGAGATAAAGGGGATAAAAATCAGAATTATGGAATTATCAATGACATTTGTGAATCTATCATGATTTTTTGATAGACAGTGGGAGAAAAGCAGTCAATATGCATATCTATATCTGGCCACGTAAATCAAGTCAATTATAAGTTCATTTTTATTAACACACATAATCAAATAATATAAGTTGAAAAGGAGATAAGATAAACACAAAAGCAAATGTGATTTCTAACTTGATACTAGCTAGATGGCCCCAGAGTATAAGACCACTTCTTTCTTTTTTTTATTTTTTGACTTTTGTTTTGTTTTTTTTATTGTCATTATCATTTATTACAACTTATTCAATTTGTATATCAGCTGTGGCCCCTCGTCATCTCCTCCCAATCTCACACACTCCCTTTCATTCCCTTTATGCCCCTAGCTCCTCCCTTTTTATTGATTCTTTTTTTCTTTTTATTATTATTATTTATTACAATTTATTCATTTTGCATACCACTTTAGTCCCCTTCCTTATCTTCTCCTGGTCCCACCCTCCCTCTCTCTTTCCCCCATGTCTCTTCCCTAGTCCATTGATAGGGAAGATACTTCTCTTCTACTATCTGACCCTAGCCTGTCATGTCCCAACAGAACTGTCTGGATCTTCTTTCTCTGTGGCCTGGTAGGCCACCTCGCCACAGGGAGGTGATGAAAGAAAAGGCAACAGAATTCATGCCAGAGACTGGCCCTGCTCCCCTTAGTAAGGAGCCCACATGAAGACTGAGCTGCCCATGGGCTACATCTGAGCAGGGATCTAGGTTATCTCCAGGCATGGTCCTTGGTTGGAATATCAGACTCAGAGAAAAACCCTGTGCCCAGATTTTTTTTTTTTATTCTGTTGCTCTCCTGTGGATCTCTTGTCCTCTCCAGGCCTTTCATCTCCCCCTTCTTCTATAAGATTCCCTCCACTCTGCCCAAAGTTTGGCCTATGAGTTTCAGCATCTGCTTTGATACCCTGCTGTGTAGACTCAGAAGCCCTCTGAAAATTCACATTCTTTATAGTACACTTCTTTATTATACTGACTCATGTTAACTAGAATCTCTTGTTATTTGAGAAAACTTAAATTTCAGTTTGATTATATCAAATATTAGCAACTTAATTCCAGTTTGGTTCTGTGTGCCAGGGGTTAAGAACCTAAAACTAAAAAACAAAAACAAAAAAAAACCTTTTAAACTTAAACGTGACCCACTGTCTATAATTTGCAATAGGGTTCATTTGGTTGGTATATATTTAGAATATTTCATGACCTAAATCCAAGAGTAATACCAAACAAAATATTCTCTCTACTTTGCTACTAATTCTGTGTGCTTTCCCTATCCATCTTTTTGCTTCTTATCTCCTGGAAACCCCTGATCTTTCTATTACTTCTTCTATCATTTACAAAATTAATATGCAGATAGATCTCTACTTTTAGTTACAATTTTTGAATTTACAGTATTTCAAAAATGATAAGCATTCAATAAAAACCAAATTTTGAATTTTGATTTTTTTTCCTTGGTTATTAAGCATCAGTACATGTTTTCTTGTCAGGCAGCTCATGGGCAGCCACACCTCATTAAAATAAAACAGCTGATACTCTTTAGTGTGCTAGGATAAATGGAGATAATTGGTAGGCGAGGTATAGGCAATGTACTTTCAATGTACAAAATTTTCAAATTCCAAGGATAGCTTTTTGGGTCCTAAAGAGAGGTGCCTTTATAGTTAGAATCATGCAGAATGGTACATCATCCAATTGGTTCATCTGCTCATTTGATAATACACATCTCTTTTCTCCATGTCTTTCCATGGCTGGATAACTTTTTTCTGAATAATATTCCATTGCT
This sequence comes from Pachyuromys duprasi, assembly GCA_028658305.1. Classification (NCBI taxonomy): domain Eukaryota; kingdom Metazoa; phylum Chordata; class Mammalia; order Rodentia; family Muridae; genus Pachyuromys; species Pachyuromys duprasi. Next base: position 90,967,745 of record CM053753.1, on the reverse strand, counting down.
TAGACATGCTACAGTTTGCCTTTCCACTCACTGTTCTCTGAGTCTTGTTTATTGTGAAAAAAAAGCTGCTGTTGACATTTGTGTGGAGTTATGATGTGGACAAAGGCTTTTGACCCAGGTGAAAATCAAAAAGCATGACTTCTGAATTGTATGGAAGGAACTGTTCCTTCCAAGGTTGCTGGGCCATTTTCTCAGCCCCAGCAACAATGATCGATAACTCCTGTTGCTCCAATTCTGCTGTTAGTGTTCTGGGTTTTGACCACTCTAATAAGTATCTAAGGATACCTCGGTATTTAAGTTCACATGTCCCTAATGGCATATGAAAATTAACATTTTCATGGTGTCTGTTCAACACATTTGCTGTTTTAATTGGGTAATATATTTCCTCATTGTTGATTCTTATAATCGCTTGCTTTTTTAGATGAGAGACCTTTATAAGGTCTATCTTTTGCAAAGATTTCTTCATAGTCTGTGGTTTCTCATTCTTTTGTTTGGTGTGTTTTTTGTTTGTTTGTTTACTCGGGTTTAGGTTGGGGAGGTTGGTGTTTGCTTGTTGTTGTGACACCATTTCTCTGTGTGGCCCTGACTGTCCTGGAACTCATTCTGTGGAACTGACTGGCCTCTAACTTGAAGATCCTCCTGTCTCTGCCGCCCGAGTGCTAAAGGTATGCACCATTGCTGGCCAGCAGTTTCTCATTCTTATTGATCATATTTATTCTTTATTTTTTTAATGTTTATGAGTGTTTTTCTCATGGCCACATGTCCCTGTTGCTTACAGAAGCCAAGAAACAGCATAATATCCCTTGAAACTAGAGCTACAGATGATTGTGGGCTGCCATGTGGGTAACTGGAATTGAACCCAGGTTCTCTGCAAGAGGACCAGATTATATTAATTCCTAATGTAAGGAAACATGCAGTTGTTTGCATATCAGTTATTCTTTTATTTACTCTTTCACTTATTAATGTATTTTTATTGAATAGCTGCTAATATCAAGCATTGTGCCATATATAAATATATATTTCTATATAGTCTATATAGTCTATAAAGAGAGAGAGATGTAGAATATTGCAAAAGAGATGTGCATTTGCCTCCAAACCATTTGGGCAGAAGCATCATGTCACATACATTCTCTAAATTCACTAAACTATACTCAGTCTGACTAGGGCAAAGCAGTGGCTATTTCCTCAATAATCTAGTTTGCTTTCTGTTGCTATGATAAAATACCTCAATCAAAAGCAACATAGGAAGGGAAGATTTTCTTTTTTTTTTTTTCAGCTTATACATCTAGGTCATAGTTCACCAGTGAGGGAGATTAAAGCAGGAACTCAAGTAGAAACAAAAGAAGAAACCATGGAGGAACTCTGCTTAGCTTGTTCCCTGGCTGATGCTCACTATCTTTCCTATATAACCCAGGCCAATGTGCCTGTGGATGGTGCCTTCAAGAGTGGGCTGGACCCTTCCACATCAACCATCAAGACATTCCCTCATATACAAGGCCACCGGCCATTCTGATTTGGGTAATGTCCCAACTGAGATTCCCTCTTTTCAGGTGACTCTAGGCTGTGTCAAGTTAACAGTAAAAATTAAACCAGCAAACTCTAGTGGAGAAATCAATTCAATCTTTTCATTAGACCCCTTTTCATTAACAGTACTTTGATAATTATAGCACTATTAAGAATATTCAACAATAGCTCTCTTGTGCTATATATACCACAAGGCCCTCTTCTGTTCTTCACCTTGACTATATCCACACGGCTCTATGAAGGAAGATGATGAGAAATATTTGAGATTTGCTCAGATAAAACTTTTAAAGATCCACAATGCAGGGCTGGACAGATGATTCATCACTTAAGAGTACTGGTTGCTCTTCCAGACGACCAAGCTTCAATTCCCAGCACCCACATGGCAGTCCACAACAGTCTATAACTCCTGTTCCAGGATATCTGATAGCCTTACACAAACATACATGCAAGCAAAACATCAATGCACACCAAATAAGAAAAAAATTATTTTTAAAAGACCCTAAGATAAAAAATAAAGGGTAGGAACCTTTTAATGAATAAAATAAAAATATGTAAACAGTAATACAAATTCACTAATTAGTATCTCAAGTTGTCCTGCTTTGTGGAGTGATTCCCAACTCCTTGGCATAGCAGCTAAGACACAGCTATCCTTCTCGGCCGCGCCACCCTGTTACATGCTGCAGATAGTTCCCGTTACCTGTAGCAAGTTAGGAGTCGAGTTTTTACAGCCACTTTCTAGGGAGAGCTATTATTAAAAGTGAAATGACATAAACTTCCGCTCCTGGCTGAGCATGGTGCTGTACACCTTCAGTCTCAGCACACGGGAGGCAAATGCATGCTGATCTCTGTGAGCTTGAGGTTATCTTGGCCCACATTTTGAGTTATTGGCCAACTAAGGCTACACGGTAAAATCTTGTCTCTAAAAAAACAAGCCAACAAAATAATAAACTCCCATCATTTCCCTTCATCTCCCTGGAGAAATTCTAACCCCACTTGAGATCATTTTGCAAGAAAGTGTGATACAGGGAAACTGGCATTGTTCCTGGTAGGTGCTTTGACTAAACTACTGTCCAGCCTATGGACTTTTCAATTAATCTTATTTACCTTTCTTGCTAGTTAAATACTTGAAAGACAGTAGGAATTCAATAATAATTTTGTGAGTGAATGGAAGATGAAGCATTTTTCCTTTCTGATATCTTTACATCATCCCTCTACCCAGAAGCATTCAATTTTCTCCATGCACCACCTCCATCCCCCTTTATACTCCTTGAAACCTGAGCCCTTCCATCTTTTGATCAATCATGACAGGTTCCTTTCCCTCTTAAAGGGCTTCAGCTTTCTGTAAAGCTAAGGACACTGTCATCAAAACAAAATGACAGCGAACAGACTGGGAAAGGATCTTTACCAACCCTACATCTGACAGAGGGCTAATATCCAGAATATATAAAGAACTGAAGAAGTTAAACCCCAACAAACCAAGTAACCCAATTAAAAAATGGGGTACATAGCTAAACAGAGAATTTTCAACAGAGGAATATCGAAAGGCAGAGAAACACTTATAGAAATGCTTAATGTCCTTAGTCATCAGGAAAATGCAGATCAAAATGACCCTGAAATTCAACCAAAATGGCTAAGATCAAAAACTCAAGGGATGATGCATGCTGGAGAGGTTGTGGGGGAACCCTCCTCTATTGCTGGTAGGAATGTAACCTTGTTCAACCACTTTGGAAATCAATGTCCCTCAACAGAGGAATGATTACAGAAAGTGAGGTACATTTATGCTATGAAATATTACTCAGCAATTAAAAACAAAAAAAAATCATGAAATTGGCAGGCAAAGGGTTGGAACTAGAAAAAGATCATCGTGAGTGAGGTAACCCAGAAGTGGAAAGACACATATGCTATATACTCACTTATAAGTGGATATTAGCCATATAATATAAGATAAACATACTAAAATTTGTACACCTAAAGAAGCTAAACAACAAGGAGGACCCTAGGAAAGAGGCTGAAACCTCATTCAGAAGGACAAATGGGATAGACATTGGAAGTAGGAAAAGACAAAGAACAGGACAGGAGCCTTCCACAGGAGACCTCTGAAAGACTCTACCCACCAGGATATTGAAGGAAATAGTGAGATTCATAGCCAAACTTTGGGCAAAGTGCAGGAAATCTTGGGGAAGAAGAGGGAGATAGAAAGACCTGGAGGAAACAGGATCTCCACAAGGTGATCAACAGAGCTAAAAAACCTGGGCCCAGGGGGTCCTGCAGAGACCAAGGACCATGTATGGAGAGGACCTAGATTTCCTGATCAGATGTAGCCCATGGCAGCTCAGTTTCCAAGTGCGTTCCCTAGTATGGGGATCAGGGGTTGTCTCTGACATGAACTCAGTGGCTGGCTCTTTGATCACTTCCCCCTGTGGGTTGCAGCCTTGCCAGGCCACAGAGGAAAATGATGCAGCCACTCCTGATGAGACTTGATAGGCTAGAGTCAGATGGAAAGGAGGAGGTCCTCCCCTATCAGGGGACTAGGAAAGGGCATGGGGGAGAAGAGGGAGGGTAGGTAGGCTTAGGGGGAGAAGAGGGAGGGGACTACAGAGTGAATAAATTGTAATGAATAAACAAACATATAGATAAATAAAAGGGGCAGGGGGTTAGCTTTCGTTATCCAGGGCTCTTTACTGGAGAAAGTCTTTAAAATGCACATAAAAATACAAGAACATGAAGTGGGCTAGAAAAGATGGATCACTGGGTTAAGGCATTAGCTGCCAATTTGATGACCTAAGTTCAATCCCTGAGTCCACACAGAGAAATAAAGAGCAATATTCAAAATTATTCTCTGACCTACACACACACACCACTGTATTTGTATAATTGTGTAATTAAAACTTTAAATATGAGTTTGATTGGGAGGGGGCGAAGGAGGAGGCTACAGCTGGGATATAAAGTAAATAAACTGTAATTTAAAAAAATTAATAAAAATTTTAAAAGCTTTAAATGCAAGAATTTGAGAAACAAAGGATCTTTACAAATGTCCTCAGGTATAGAAATAAAATGAATCACAATGAACTAGAGTCGAGGCAGCTATACAATGATGTGTTTTGATTCATGGGCCTGAAAGGGAAGGTCTATACAGGCTGGCTGGTCAACTCACAGAAGGTTCTTTTCACGTCCATTGACATTTTGAATCTAGTAGTGGATATGAGAATGGCTGGTGACTCTTGTCAAATGAGTTGCCTAATGGAACATTGGCCAGGAGCATTGTTCATTGCATTCATACACCTGGAAAACACTGTTAATACCTCGCAGAACATTCTGGATGATTCATGACATAAATGTATCAAGCACTGGAAAAAAAACAAATGTTAAAAACCATTCTTTTTGATATCAGACTATTCAATCTCAGAGAACTGCTTGACCTAACTTTTGGTTCCACAAACAGTTTTGGGGAAATAGTTATTGCTTTGCCCTAGTCTTCCTAGAACAAGAACCAAATGTCCCTAAGGGCACCAAATGACACCACCACCCCACTGCCAAGCTGGCATCGGCAAAGAGATAGGCTATTTGCAGAGTGTGCCGCCTCTGCTGTGAGTGGGCAGTAAACTACCAGAGAGATGAGGGCTGCCTGCCTGGAGACAGCGTTGCTAGGTGCCTCTGAAGTAGTGAGACCAAGAGGTGTGCAGTATTTCCCCCACGCTTCTTATTTTGCACAGTGACAGTTGCAGCTTGAAAACAAAAGTAAAGAACAATGTCTGTGGTGTTAGGAATAATGGCCAGCAAGTGTCCTATGGGGCAGAGAGAGTGGGGCTGAGGCTTTTATCAGGAGTAGCAGAAAAAAAGTAATGTCATTTGGTTTCACCATAATTGCTTAAGCAGCCTGTGTGAGAACTAATTATGAGTTCATCTGGCTCCAGAGAAACCCCACCTCTTCCCTTCTCTAGAATGCCGCTAAAATATCAGCATTGCGTCACCACACTCACTGCCATTGGCAGCCTTTCTTAAAGAAGTCAGCATGGTCTGTCTTTGAGAGGCACTGCGATCTTTATAGACCCAGGAATTCACCTCTCTCCATGGTGAACAAAGCATTGCTGGCACTCATTTAGCCTGAAAACTCAGTGCTGGTCCATTATTACCTCACAGAGAAATTGTTGATCTCAAAACATAGGAGCGATGAAGTACAGAGGAGGAAATGAAACCTAAGATATGTGCTCTCATGTCATTACAATAACCCTGTTATTGTAAGGTCTAGGAGGGGTTCTGGATTTCAGATAGGGTGCTCACTGATATCTGGTCTCTTCCTGCTGTACTAGATCCCAATGCCCCTGAAGAGACAAATACTTTTGCCCAGCAAGCTGAATGCACACTTTTCGAAAGGACAGAATTAGCGTTGCAAATCTGAAGATGAGACTGGGATTCCATGACAGTTTTTAGTCCAAATTAAAAATCTATATGAAAATCAGTCACGACTGCTATTCTCTGTTTCCTTGTGTATACATGCAGCATGCAGGCTCGGTGTAAGCTCTGAGCATGAGATGAGCTGGCATGTGGTGGCAGAAGGAGCACAGGTTTGGATCCTACATCCACCTGGCCTCGAGTCCTGACTCTGGTGCTTAATATGTGATACAGATATTATCAGATGTAATAGAGAAAATATAATAGTTGCTTGAAGGTTCCCTGACCTCCCTACCTCAAATTTACCTAGCAGATTGGGAGGAAATAGTCCTTCTTTGCAGGGATGCTGTAAGGACTCGGAGCATGGAAATTGCTTACATGGCACTTGCAGGAAGAGATACAGGATGAATGGTGACACATGTCACAGTGGTGCCTCTGCTCTCAGAGCCTCTGCCAGCAGCACTGTAGGGGTTGGTTACAAAGAGGGACACTGCGTGACTTTCATTGGTAAATTGGAAGTGGGGAGGAGTGGGGAGGTGGCGTATTAGTGCTGTCTGAAGCAAGCAGTAATAAAAGTGACACTGCTTAATTCGGTCCCTGTTCTTTCTGTGTAACTGCTAGGTGGGGTAGGAGCTCAGGAGAAAGGAAAACCAGTGAGGCAGAGGCATAGCTCTGATCACACAAACACTGATCACAAGTGTGCACTGCCCGCTGCTAAGATTTACCCAGAACTCATACTTATATTTAACAGACTAATACACCAAAAGAAAAGAAAGAAAGGCTTATCCTATTTTACACAGACTTCTAATTATTCCTGGAGGGATGAATTCATGAATTCTAAAATAAGTGGGGGATTGCCATAGGGCAGATCTGCGATCTCCCACAAAGATGCATATGTGATAGTACATGCATATGCATAGTACAAAACTCACTAATGTTCGAAGAGGGAGGAAACTTGAAGGGGCTGTGTCTAATAGGCGGTCCTCTAGTCAGCGGGACACAGTTAGGAGAAGATAGTGCTTCACATCTTTCTCCCTCATTCCTTCTGGGCCACAGGAACTAAGTAGTTCCCTCCATCATGGATTCCCTACTTTTCTCCACCTTGCCACTGGACCAAAAGTTACAGGTCAACTCACCACGGGATAAAGCCTCCAAAACTGAGCCGAAATAAAAATATCCCCTTTTTAAGAATATTAAAAAACAAAAACATTGCAAATAATTCCTTTACAACAACTTAAAAATCACAATACTACAAGGTTACATCTGGAAAGTCATATCCATGAGGTTCATATGTGGGGGGGGGGGTCAATTGTGGCACAATGATAACTAACTGAGCATACTTGATTTTTGAAACCCCTTTAAACATAACAAATATTTTAGCAAACAAAGCATAACAAAAATAATAGAAGAGATAACGGCATCAAAATATTGAAATTCAAAGGACATGGGTGAAATCTCATTAATGTAGCTGACTAAATAGTACTTGATCCATGATGGTGGCAGAAAAGCTGAGATGACACTAAGTACACCCAAGTCTTGAGACTCGGTGATGCTAAGTATCACTAAAGTCAGAAAAAAACAAAAGGCCAAAGAATTAGAACTTCAGGTCCTCTATCTGTTCTCTAAAAAACAGTGCAGAAGTTTGTCTTATAAGAAAGCTAAAACAATCCCACCTTCCCTCCCCCATCTCCACACATTCCCCTCCCCAAGCCCAATGATAGGGGAGGTCTTCCTTTCCTTCCTTCTGATCCTAGTCTATCAGCTCTCATCAGGAGTGGTTGCATTGTCTTCCTCTGTGGCCTGGTAAGGCTGCACCCCCATCAGGGAGAGGTGATCAAAGAGCACGCAAATCAGTTCATGTCAGAGGCAGTCCCTGTTCCCATTACTATGGAGCCCACTTGGATACTGAACTACCATGGGCTACATCTGTGCAGTGGTCCTAGGTTTTCTCCATGCATGGTACTTGGTTGGTGTACAGTCTCAGGAAAGACCCCTGTGCTCAGATTTTTTGGTTCTGATGCTCTCCTTGTGGAGCTCCTGTCCTCTCCCTATCTTACTATTTCCCACATCTTTCCTAAGATTCCATGCATTCTGCCCAAAAGTTGGCCATAAGTCTCAGCATCTGCTTTGCTATTCTGCAGAGCAGAGCCTTTCAGGGGCCCTCTGTGACAGGGTCCCAGCTCATTTCCTGTTTTTTTCTTCTGATGTCAATCTGCTTTGCCTTTCTGGCTGGGGATTGAGCATTTTAGCCAGAGTCCTCCCTCTTGATTAGTTTCTTTAGGTGTACAGATTTTAGTAACTTCATCCTATAGTATGGGTTTATATGAGTGAGTATATATTGTGTGTGTCTTTCTGCTTCTGAGATAGCTCACTCAGGATGATCCTTTCCAGGTCCCACTATTTACCTGCAATTTTCATGATTTCCTCATTTTTAATTGATGAGTAATATTCCATTGTGTAGATGTACCACAGTTTCTGTATCCATTCCTCAGCTGAGGGGCATCTGGGTTGTTTCCAGGTTCTGGCTATTACAAATAAAGCTGCTTATGGACATGGTTGAGCAAATGTCCATATTGTGTACTTGAGCATCTTTTGGATATATGCCTAGGACTGGTACAGCTGGATCTTGAGGAAGCACTATTCCTAGTTGTCTGAGGAAGCGCCAAATTGATTTCCAGAGTGGTTGTACAAGTTTACATTTCCACCAGCAGTGAAGGAGTGTTCCCCTTTCTCCACAACCTCTCCAGCATGTGTTATCACTTGAGCTTTTGATCTTGGCCATTCTGGTGGGTGTAAATGAAATCTCAGGGTCGTTTTGATTTGCATTTCCCTGATGGCTAATGACATTGAGCATTTCTTTAAGTGTTTCTCTGCCATTCTATATTCCTCTATTGACAGTTCCCTGTTTAGCTCTGTTCCCCATTTTTTAATTGGATTACTTGATTTGTTGCTTTTCAACTTCTGTAGTTCTTGATATATACTGGATATTAGCCCTCTGTCAGATAAAGGGTTGGTGAAGATTCTTTCACAATCTGAAGGCAGTCATTTTGTTTTGATGACAGTGTCCTTCACTTTATAGAAGTTTCAGTTTCATGAGGTCCCATTTATTTATTGTTGCTCTTAGAGCTGTGCGGTTGGTGTATTCAGGAAGTTGTCTCCTGTACCAATGAGTTCAAAGCTCTTCCCCATTTTTTCTTCTAACCGATTTCGTGTGTCTGGTTTTATGTTGAGGTCTTTCATCCACTTGGACTTTAGTTTTGTGCAGGGTGATAAGTATGGATCTATTTTCTACATGTAGACATCCAGTTAGACCAGCACCATTTGTTGAGGATGCTGTCTTTTTTCCATTGTATGGTTTTGGCATCTTCATCAAAAATCAGGTGTCCATAAGTGTGTGGGTTTATTTCTGGGTCTTCTATTCAGTTCCATTGATCCATTGTGTTTCTATGCCAGTACCATGCAGTTTTTATTACTGTTGCTCTATAGTATAGCTTGAGATCAGGGATGGAGATACCTCCAGATGACCTTTTATTGTAGAGGATTGTTTTAGAAATTCTGGGTTTCTTGTTATTCCATACGAAGTTGAGAATTTTTCTTTCAAGGTCTGTAAAGAATTGTGTTGGTAATTTGATGGGAATTGCATTGAACCTGTAGATTGCTTTTGGAAAGATGGCCATTTTTACTATGTTAATCCTGCCAAGCCATGAGCATGGGAGAGCTTTCCATCTTCTGATATCTTTTTCTAATTCTTTCTTCAGAGACTTGAAATTTTTTTCATACAAGTCTTTGACTTTCTTGGTTAGGGTCACACCAAGGTACTTTATGTCTTTTGTGGCAATTGTGAAGGGTATTGTTTCCCAAATTTCTTTCTCAGCCCTTTTGTCTTTTGTATACAGGAAGGCTACTGGATTTTTTGAGTTAATTTTGTATCCGACCACTTTGCTGAAGGTGTTTATCAGCTGTAGGAGTTCCCTGGTAGAATTTTTTGGGGTCACTCAGGTATACTATCATATCATCTGCAAATAGTGATACTTTGACCTCTTCCTTTCCGATTTGTATCCCCTTGATCTCCTTCAATGTCTTATTTCTCTAGCAAGGACATCCAGAACTATATTGAAGAGATATGGAGAGAGTGGGCAGCCTTAACTTGTCCCTGATTTCAGTGGGATTGCTTTAAGTTTCTCTCTGTTTAGTTTAATGTTGGCTATAGGCCTACTGTTTATTGTCTTTGGTGGGGATACAAAGTGAATAAAGTGTAATTAATAAAAATTAAAATAAAAAAGGACTTTTAGAAATAAGAATTACAACTCAAAAGTGGGGAAAAGCCTAGAACTCATTGGCACAGGAGACAACTTCCTGAACAGAACACCAATAGCATAGGCTCTAAGAGCAACAATGAATAAATGGGACCTCATGAAACTGAAAAGCTTCTGTAAAGCAAAAGACACTGTTGTCAGAACAAAACAACAGCCTTCAGACTGAGAAAGGTTCTTCACCAACCCTATATCTGACAGAGGGCTGATATCCAGAATGTATAAAGAGCTAAAGAAGTTAAAAGGCAATAAATCAAGCAATCCAATTAAAAAATGGGGTATGGAGTTGAACAGAGAATTCTCTGTAGAGGAATATAGAATGGCAGAGAAACACTTAAAGAGATGCTCAACGTCCTTAGCAATCAGAGAGATGCAAATCAAAACGACCCTGAGATTTCACCTTATACCCATCAGAATGGCTAAGATCAAAAACTCAAATGACAACACATGCTGGAGAGGTTGTGGAGAAAGGGGAACCCTCCTCCATTGCTGGTGGGAATGTAAACTGGTACAACCACTTTGGAAATCAATCTGGTGCTTTCTCACACAATTAGGAATAGCGCTTCCTCAAGACCCAGCTATGCCACTCCTAGGCATATATCCAAAAGTTGCTCAAGTACACAAGAAGAACATTTGCTCAACCATGTTTGTAGCAGTTTTATTTGTAATAGCCAGAACCTGGAAACAACCCAGATGTCCATCAACTCAGGAATGGATACAGAAATTGTGGTATTTTTATACAATGGAATACTACTGAGCAATTAAAAATGAGGAAATCATGAAATTTGCAGGCAAATGGTGGGATCTAGAAAATATCATTCTGTCTGAGGTATCCCAGAAGGAGAAAGACACACATGGTATATACTCACTTATTTAGACCTATAAGATATGATAAACATAATGAAATATATACACCTAAAGAAGATAAGCAAGAAAGAGGACCTGGGATAAGATGATCAATCCTCACTTAGAAAGACAAACAAGATGGACATTGGAAGAAGGAGAAAACAGGAAACAGGACAGGAGCCTACCACAGAGGGATTCTGAAAGACTCTACTTAGCAGTGTATCAAAGCAGATACTGAGACTCATAACCAAACCTTCGGCAGAGTATAGGGAATCATATGAAAGAAGGGGGAGTTAATATGATCTGGAGAGGATAAGAGCTCCATAAGGACCAAATATATTTGGGCACAGGGGTCTTATATGAGACTGTTTCTCCAACCAAGGACCATGTATGGATATAAACTAGAACCTCTGCTTGGATGTAGCCCATGGTAGCTCAGTACCCAAGTGGGCTCCCTAGTAAGGGGAATAGGGACTATTTCTGACATGAACTCAATGGCCTGCCCACCCTGTAAGGGAAGAGCAGACCTGCTAGGCCACAGAAGAAGACTTTGCAGCCAGTCCTGAAGATAACTGATAAACCAGGGTCAGGTGGAAGGGGAGGAGGTCCTCCCCTATCAGTGGACTTGGAAAGGGGCAGGGAGGAGATGAGAGAGGGAGGGTGGGTTTGGGATGGAATGAGGAAGCGGGATAGAGCTGGGATACAGAGTTAATAAAATGTAACTAATAATAAAAATTTAAAAATACTTACCTCTTGATGATAAAAAAAAGAAAGCTAAAACAAATTTTGCAGGCAAATGGTGAGATCTAGAAAAGATCATCCTGAGTGAGGTATCCCAGGAACAGAAAGACACACATGGTATATACTCACTTATAAGTAGTTACTAGACCTATAAGATAGGATAAACATACTAAAATCTGTACACCTAAAGAATATAAACAAGAAAGAGGACCAGGGGTAAGATGATCAATCCTCACCTAGAAAGACAAAGGGGATTGACATTGGAATTAGGAGAAAACAAGTAACAGGACAGGAGCCTACCGCAGAGGGCATCTGAAAGACTCTACCTAGCATGTATCAAAGCAGATTATGAGACTCATAACCAAACCTTCGGCAGAATGCAGGGAATCATATGAAAAAAGGGGGAGTTAGTATGACCTAGAGGGGACAGAAGCCCCACAAGGATCAAATAAATTAGGGCACAGGGGTCTTCTATGAGATTGTTTCTCCAACCAAGGACCATGCATGAATATAACCTAAAACCCTTGCTCGGTTGTAGCCCATGGTAGCTCAGTATCCAAGTGGGTTTCCCCAGTAAGGTGAACAAGGATTATTTCTGACATGAACTCAGTGACTGGCTCATTGAGCTTCTCCTTACCCCTGAGAGAGGAGCAGCCTTGCTAGGCCACAGATAAGGACATTGCAGCCAGTCCTGAAGATACATGATAAGCTAGGATCAGATGGAAGGGAAGGAGGACCTCCCCTATCAGAGGACTTGGAAGGGACAAGGAGGAGATGAGGGAGGGAGGATGGGTTTGGGGGGGGGGGGGAGAAGGGAGGGGGGCTATGGCTAGGATACAAGTGAATGACCTGTATTTAAAATAAAAATAATAATAATAATAATAAAAAGAAAGCTAAAACAGAGGAGCCTAAGAAAGGAGAGAGTAGAAACAAACAGAAAACAATATGCTCAAAATGAAACTCATTCTTGGTACCCTGACTTCCTCTTCTACCTGACTTTCAGCATGCTAGAAACCAGAAGAGACTTTCAGAGAGGAGCCCAAATCTCTTTCTCCAGTGAATTCACTCAGATTGAATTTAAGAAATGCAAACAGTTTCCCAACATTCCTGGCAAGTAGGTTGAACTTAACCTTCGCACAGTGGGCCAAGAACCCTGATGAAAGCCTGTTCATGTGGTAGAAACTGATGAGGCCTCCTTCTTCAGGCATGGCATATCACCTGTCTACCCCACTCCTTCCTCAAAGTATGCCAGTAAACTGAGTGAAAGTATGAAAGACCATGCATTTCAACTACCGTTTATGTGACTATTTTCAGTATTTTGTTCCATAACGTACAGATTTCATACTGGACTCCAAGTTACCTATCACAGAGATACTTCCATGCTTACTGCAGCATTGCTCACAACACAGGAGTAGATAAAGAAAATGTGATACATACTAAAATGGATTTTCTTTAGCCATAAGGAAAGAACAAACTTAATCTGCAGTTACAGTGACTGAAACTGGAAATAGTTATATTAGTTAATTCAGTCTGTCTAGGTCGGACAAATTTTGTGCCTTTGCTCATTTATGGATTCTAAACTTATTATACATACATAAAATATACCTGTATAAGGCATGAAAGTAGAAAAGAAACTGTCCTGTCTAGAAAACAAAGAAGACTAATTTAAAAAAGGGTGAAAGGTAATATTTTCAATGTGCATTATATATTGGAATGAAAATGACCTTATGCAACACATTATAACAAAAAAAGTTACAATCCAAAATATACAAGTATGCCCAAATACGAATGAGCCAATTAGAGATACATAATTGTGTAAATAAATGTGGAATTATAGTAAGTAAACAAAAAGAACAAAAAGAAATAAATGATCAACTATTAAAAACAATAAGGTTGAGAATACAGTTTAGTGGTAGACTACTAGTACAGCATGTGTGAACATCTGGGTTACATCCTTAACACCTTGAAAAATACAATAATTATTTCTAAGATTTAAAAAAGTATGGGACCAAAGAGGTGAGCCAGTGGTAAAGAGTTCATAGAGGACACAAGCTCAGCTCCCGGCATGCATATTGGGTGGCTCACAACGGCTTCTAACTGCAGCTCCCGGGGTCATATACCCTCTTCTGGCCTCTGTAGGAACGTACACTTGTGGACACAGACACAGATATATACACACAACTTAAAATAAGATTAATCTTCTAAGATAGATGTCTATCTCTGGTCACTAAGATGGGGGACTAAGGACATTTTCATCATTCAAGGCAACGAAAATGTTATGCCCAATTGAAGAAGTGGATAAACTAAAAATTTTTAATTAACAACTAAAACATGAGAGACTGGTGACAGAGAGAGAGGTGGAAAAGTTCACAGATGGTGTTCAAGAGCAAACTCATGACCACAGCTCTGGAAATGAGTCTGAGGACAGCCTTTCCATACTACAGACATTCATCCTTTCTTCAAGAAGGACTGTTTCAGGGATCTACAATGGCAGATTACAGGTGGGGCTGCATGCACTGAGATGAGCTTTAGACAATTATCAAATGTTACAATGCATAGGAAAGCAATGAAAAATTTCAAGGAAAAGTATTCAACACAGGAAGAACATTGCTGTGAACGTGAAAATTTTGTATAAATAATTGTATTCTACAAGCCTTAGCTATAAATAACAGTAATTCTGCTCTAGGTTAAATTATGATGTAGCTTCACCAGAAAAAGCACACAAGGATTCATGAGAGAGGATATGGGTAGGACTCTGAAGGAGGAAGTAAGTTTTAGTAGATAATGACTAACCAAAAAGAAAGAAAGAGAGAGAGAATAAAGCCATAAGCATTGTATCTGGAAACACAAAGTTGATGTATCTCAGCAGGGAGCATTAAAAGGTTGAAAGGGGTTGGTTCTCAGTACAGCAGAACTGATGTGAACAACTAAAGGGATTTCTTATTTTGTACCATCTTATTCTATTCTTTAAACTTTGTGTAGCTTTAGTTTTTATTTTTAAAAATATTCAGTGGAAAAATCACAAAAGAAAATCTTTCTGTGCAGATACTGCCTGGCTACATATGACTTGGAGAACATTCTCTAAGGCTAGAATCTTACTCATGTTCCTGCCAGCACTCGGGGTATCATCTTGCCTCTCGGAGTCCCACATTCTTCTCTGTACTGTGCCCTGACTCCCACTCCAAATCCTTCCATTCAGCAGCTTTTGACTACATTCTGAGGGTGGAGGATGACCTAGCACCTGACTGGATCAGTGCACAGCACCTCATGTCCTCCACACCCACAGCGCAGACTACTAAATTATCCCTGGGAATAGAAATGGCACCAGTCTCTAAACTTACCAAAGTGAGTTACGACTATAGGAGCATGTCGGCATATTAAAATCAAAGCACGGGGGCCAAGCCCAAGAAGTTATCAGAAATACAAATGAAAGGCTGTGTGTGTTCCTTCTCCTGAACCCCATAAAGATATGGGTAACTAGCACTACAATGGAGTCAGCCCCACTGAACTGTCCCCGGTGTATGCATCAATACACTCAGAAGCACAGAACTCCTGAGAATCCCAGGGCATTAATCTCAGTTCGGTCTCTGCTATTGACAAGGTCTACTCAACTACTGTCTGTCTTTCCTTCTATTCACCTATCTATACCTACCATTCACCCATTTACCCCACATCTGGATCTAGTCCTACACTTTGCTTTATCTTACTCTAGAAGCTTGGTTTTGCCCCTGGATCCTGATTCTATAGCCAGCAACGGCTGTCAAAGTACCTTCTCCAGCTTCTGCAGCTCATTTCTGCTTGTCATCTTATTAATACAGACTTTATTTGCATTTCTATCAGCCCCTTGCATTTCTGAAACCCAACTCTGCTGTAGCTTCTTTAACATTTTGTAATCATTCTGTAACCAATATTCTCTCTCTCTCTCTCTCTCTCTCTCTCTCTCTCTCTCTATATATATATATATATATATATATATATATACATGTTAAGAGCGATATCTATTTACTGTGTCGTATGTAATGTGAATCTGAAAATTAATATTAATAATTAAAATAGGAATAAAGGAATTGGTTCTCCTATGACCTAGGTTATCCAGGCAAGTGAGAGCATCTGGCAGATTGCTGCCGCTGAAACCCCTCTTGTCAATTTATTGGAATTCTGACATTGCCAAAGGTACAAATGTATTCCTTTCACAAGATCTGATACCTGAATAGCACAGTGCTGTTGACCATCATAGAAAAGAGTATGGACCCTTTGCATTGGAAGATGTCCACACCATGGCCACTAGTGTCCTTGTTTTGTAAGAAACATAGCAATCCACTGCCCAGTGAGAATTAATGGGACCTTCACTGTCCTCTTTAGAAACTACCCAAACCCTCTTTTTTGTCTTAAGGAACTGTCACCTGTAGTCATTTCTGCTATCACTTCTCAGCACCTGCCAAAGGACCTCATCTTCTCTGGTTGATATTTAATAGTCACCACCAACATTCTAATCTCTCAAAACAAAATAAAACAAAAATAGAAAAAGGCTGTTCTGTGGCAACATCTGCTTTCTATTTTGTAACCCAAAGCCCCTGGGGCAAAAGAACACAATGGCTTGGCTACTTTCTTGGAAGGGAAGGGAGGAAACACCATTTAGCAGTGAAAACAAAGCATAGTTCTGTATTACAGAGCAGGGCGAAAAAGAGAGCACTTAAGTATTTGAGCGAAGGGAAGAAAGTTTATCAAAGAGTGGAAAGCACAATTAGGAATAGTCTATGGCACAGCAATAGATATCACAATCAATAACAAATAATAGTATATTCTGTATTTGAAAATACTTAATAAAGTTCAAATATATCACTACAAAAATGGCAAGAGAAGGAATATGCTAATTAGCTAACCGTTCTGTTCCACATTGTATACAATGTAGACATCACATAGCTTCCCTCAATACAGAATTACAAAATCAATTACAGATATTAGTACTTCTATACTCCAATATTAGCCTATATGTATATTAAAAGCATACACATGAAAGAGCAGATATATGTGTATAAAGTTATATTTATGAAACAATTGAAGAGCGCTGTGAGGAATGAGGTTTCTGTCGACAGAGCTTTTATGAAAGGAACCCGCTGCACCCTCTGGTTCAGTGCTGTTGCCTTTGCACTGCGTTCCAAACCCGAGGAAAAACATGTTTATCAAACTACAGAGGTCAAGGCCAGTAATGGAAATTGATTTTGCATGCTCAGCAAAGTGTTTTTAAAACCATGGAATGGTATAAGGGAAAAAGAAACCTATTTAACTATTCGACAGTCTTTTGTTGTCCATTAAAAGGGCTCCACAGTCTACTCCCCGAATCAACTTAACATAAGTCTTCCCATTAAAGAAGCACTTCTTAGAAATTGCACGGAGTGAACCCTCTGAAAAGGTGAAAACTCCAGAGGATGAACTCAAACAGAAAAGCATGATTCCCACAGCTACCTGAGTATCAGGCTCTTTGCACTTGTATTTTGCCCCCTTCATTTTCTCTTTGATGAGATAATGGAGAAGAAAAATCAATATCCTCTGCTTCTGGAGCAATTATGGTCTATTTTTTACCTATAATTTTTGTCTATCATGTTCAATACTAAAATTTTCTCCATGTTTAAAAAAATCATGATTTAAAATAAGATTTTAAGGTTAAAAACTTGCTGTATTTTAAATTCTTACCATTTTAGATGGAATGTAAACATACAAGTTAGCCTTAAGGAGCTACGGCTGTGAATGACTACTTGGTTGTACAAGAAAGGATATATCCTTTGACAAGTCAATTTGCAAAACAGTCCCCAGGGATAGTGTACTAGGGAAGTCAGACTGTAAGTCCTTCCATAGATCACTAAATTCATTCAATCATTAGGCAATTAATTCCATTTCATTAAAATTTCTGAAGTAAAAAGTCAGGCACTAAACATATGAATTTTAGACATCTTTTCAAATCAGCCACAATTAATTAATTATGCATTAACTATAATATATAATATCCAGTCAAGGACAGTAACATGGAAACCATGGTAAATGGCTCTTGCTACTATTAGTTTCAACTATTAGTTTGAAAGGGATGGCAGTTCAGACTGACTGATAGTAGTCAAAGACCGGAATTTATCATAGTTGTAAGGTAAGTTTTCACCTGTGCTAATGCTGTTTCTGTTGCTTATCTCAACTGGAGTGTAGCTTTTCTGATTCTTTCCCTTGTAACCCATTGAAATGTCATCTCTTTCATGCCAGTCATCCCAAGCCTGAGAGTTAACATTTATTCTTCCAGAGGACAATTCCCAGGCATTTTTGTTTAAACACCCTTAAGACTTTATACTGATATTTTGAAATTCATTAGCCAGGCCTTTCAATTGCTCATGACTTCCAATAAAGCTCTGGATCTCTAGGACACTTTTATTCTTCAACATGAGGCTGACAAATGGCTTGCCAAAAGACAGCCGGCTATGTCCTAATCCCAAAAGTCTTTGTCACCTTTAAGTATGTGCTTAGACTGGGGCTCTTAAGTGCGGTGTCTCTCCTGGATTAACCTTAATGTAGACCTTAATGCAGGCACATTTGTCCTCATAAGAAAAAGGAAAAGAGATCTGACACATATGGAGAGGGTAGCATGAAGACAAAATGAAAAGAGTCAGGAACCTGCTACCCTGGTGATTACAGGAATGTGGCCACGGGCCCTGCAATACTGGCAGCCCCCAGCAGCTGAGAGCAGCAGGAACAGATTCTTCCCAGCAGCCTTTGGAGGTCATGCTGACATTTTGACTGCAGCCAGCCGACACTAACTCTTGACGTCTGGCCTCCCCAAACCATTACATAATTCATTGTCGAATCACATTGAGAGAAAAACCCATGTCATAAACCTCAAAGCAGCCACAGCATCAAAGTTCTTTTTGTTTTGATTTGGTTTGTTTTTAGTCTGGTAGAGCTGGAGCTCCAGAAACTGTCTAGAATTGAGGTCGGACAGGATGGATGCATGGGGATGGGGTGTGGAGTGGAAAGGCCACAGAGCCAAAAATGGTGTCAGGAAAATGGTAACAAGTACTACATCAGTGTCTAGAGCAGGGCTGCATGGGACTGTAAACATAGGCTCAGGGCATACAAGATGCCTAGGACTCATGAAGGCAAAAGAAAGAAAGAAAAAAAATCCCCAGGATCCATGGAAGTCATGTGACTCTCTGCCCAAGAAAAGGCAATAGGAGAGAGAAGGATGGTGCTGAAGCGCAGAGGTCTTTAAGAAAATTTTATGAACTGATAGCAAAACTAGGGAAGCAATAAACCTGGAAATTATGAGAGTGAGTTAAGCAAATGAGAATGGAAGCATGGGTTTGCAGAAACGTAAAACGTTTAGATGCTGGTGAATTCTGGATGGGGTTGTGATGAGTGGTAAGAATTGAAATGGTGGAGACAACTAAGTCAGAGTGGGTATGGAAACACTGAAGTGAGCCCATACAGTGTCATAAATTGGAGGTTCAGGATTCCAAGCAGCCCAAAACTTAAACATAAAAACATGTATAAAACTGATGGAACAAACAAGTATCACAAAATAAGGAAACTATAAAATATTACACAAAATACTGGTAGCAAAATCGAAAAACGGATAAACTTCAATAAACCAGGAAAAAAATGTTGTCAACTTATTTCACTGTAGAAAAATGTTCCTTACTATATCAGGATTTCCTATTGGAAAATAGGCGAAGGAAGGTAAGAAGAGAGGCAAAAGAGATGGCCATCTTTTTCACAGGAAAGAACGTACAATGTTAAGCATTTTAAACCATGCTCAATCTCATTCAAAACAGGAAAACAATTAAATTAAAAGTTAAATAATATATATTTCATTGTTGGAATGGTAATGGTGTGTGTGTGTTTAAAAGTGTTGTTGAAATGCTAATAGGAAACTGACTATTTGGAAAAGTTATTCCAGCCCGAGCTGCTGCTGAGGGCCATTTCTGAGTCCATGTCTATTCAGCAGCAGAGGCCGGTGTTGATGTCCATGCTTCACATTAGCACTAGAGAACATCGGGACATCCTTGGTCGAGGCAGCTGCCAGGAACCAAGTGAATGTCTGGAGGTGCAGAACTGGCCCTGCCCCTCACTGGCTGCAGTGCTCTGGAGAGCTGGCCCCATCTCTCACCGGCTGCAACACTCCCAGCACCTCACCTGGAAGCGCTGTAGCGCTGGCCTTTGTCAAAGAGTCTGCATGAGCCAGCCCCAGGGCAGGAGCTCGGGAGAACTGGCCCTTCCACTCATCTGCCATAAGGCAGAGTGGGCACAGAGCTGATTCCTTCCTTCCCTCATCCCTCAACACCTGTGGTGGTCAAGGAGAGTTGACCCTGGGGTCTTGAGAGCAGGAGAGCTGTCCCTCCCCTTTGCCAGCTGCAGCACTTGGGAAAATGGGCCCTGCACCCTGCCTGGACAGCACAGTAGAGCGGGGCTCTGTAGGCGTGAGTAAGGGTGATGGAGAGGCCAAAGGTGAGCCAGCCTGAGGGCAAGAACGTGGGATATCTGGTCTCACCACTCTGACACGAGGCGGCACGGGTGCAGGGTGATGTAAAGTGTGATTTATGGCAGCCGTGTTTGAGATAGCAGAAGATAAGAAAAGAGCTGAACATTTTTATTGGTAGAAGATACATTATATAAATTATTGAACAACTATATGAAATACTTTTCAATGATTTCTTTTGAAAAGGAAATCTTGTATGTACTGATAAGTTCTTTAAAATATTTTGCTAAAGAAAATAAATAAAAGGTTTTAGAAGTATATATAATGCCCTATCGCATGTTTATTTTTAAGAAACAAAAAAGTTTTATGTGAGTATGCATACATGCATGTGTATATTCATAGGATTTTTATGTGCATAAAATATCTCTGGAGGGATATGCAAAGTCTGGTGATACTGAATTACTTCCAGAGACAGTGACTGGGGGATAAGGAGACACACAGAAAAACATGTCTTTTTTTTTTTTGAGGAACCATGTGTCTTAGTCATTTATGATTTGTGGAAATGACCAGATTCACTTGGGCAGGGTAGTGTTTCTTAGATTTGGATACCATAGAACACAAAGAAACAGCGATTTTTGTTGTTGTTGTTGTTGTTGTTGTTGTTAGGTTTACACAATCAAGCTTTGGAAGTGACTTGGATTTAGTCCCCAGAAATGAAAAGAAAAATTAGAAGTGATGGTGAGAGTATAAGAAACTATCACCTCCTTACCCAGGGACACAGATGAAGGAAGAATGTCTATCTTCTTTAAGGAAAATCACCTGGGCATCAAGCCAAAGCGGTTTGCATTAAGACAGGATCATGGCGATTTCTATGGAGCGTGAGATGCCTTGAATGAGAATGGCCTCCATAAGTGCTTATATTTGGATGTTTGGTCCCTAGTCAGTAGAACTATTTTGGGAAGGGTTAGAAGAATGTGTTTCACTTAGGGGAAGCTTTGAGGTTTCCAAAGATGGAGGTTAGATTATAGATAGAACAGTTGAACAAGCAGTGGTGTCAAAGCACCCACTGGAAAAATTCAGCAGGGACAAAAAGACATAGAATAGTATATAATTTAATGAGGTGGCACTTCTAGGGAAAGTGCCCAATTTATAGACATGAAGATGGGTGATGAAGCAACTGAAAAAAAAAAAAGAGAGAGAGAGAGAGATAGACTATACAATTGAGAACGGAGGAAGTTAAGTTCCCAAACAAGCGAAAACTAGAGTTGGGAGCTAGGCATGTTGGCTCAGACCTGCAATCCCAGCACTTGGAAGGGGAGGGGAGAGGAGGGCTACATGTCTGAAGCCAGCCCTGGGCTGCAAAGGGAGTCCCAGGCCTGCCCTGCGGCAGGAAGACCTTGACTCAGACACAACAGCAAACTAGGCTTGAGTGAAATAACAGAGAAGGTTTCAGGCAAAAAAGAAGCTGGGAAACAAGCTGCATTGACTTCAAGTGGCTCAACTTGTGGAGGCTGAAGGACAGGGTAAGGTGAACATAGAAAAGACTTGTGACAGCTTTTCTGTGTGCCATGACAGGGAACAAAGAAGGCTGAGCTGAGGTGGCATGAGTGTATAATAGTGCTGACTGCCACCATTAAATGCCCCCGCCCCCTAGTAACTGCAGGGTAGCTTATAAATGAAGGGGAAGTATATGCCTAAGTTTTTGCAAGTTGAATGAAAAAATGCAATAAAAAAAGGAGGACAGAACTATGAAAGTACGGAGAAGATTTTTTTTTTTATTGTAGATACAAGAGAGAAAGCAGGCAGAGGGAAGAACCCAGGCTAAATGCGGCCAGCAGACCAAACCAGACCATAAGAGGAGAAGGCCTGGGAGGGGAGAGGGACAGGTGGCGAGAGAGAGCCACCAAGAGAGGCAGCAGAACAAGAGACAGCAGCCAAAATGGAGCATTATATGGGCTCAGGCTGGGGAAATCCAAGCCCAGCCCCGGGGAGGGAGGGGTTTCGAGAGGAGAACCGCCAAGAACCACAGGTACTGAGTGAGACTCTCCTGAGTCTGCGACCTAACACAGATATTGAGAGATTAACTGGTTACATATGAAGGTCACGCTGGTCACGTTCTAGTATCTTTGTTGTCTTGAGGTTGAATCAATAACCCAGTGAAGCCAGGAGAATGGACGGAATCATAGTCAAAGCAAACGCGACACAGAAAATGAGCCACGGACTGAGAGCTGGGGAGGCGGGTATCAGCAATCCTGCCACTATTCACATTGTTACCTTTAGGCAAACTCACTGAACTGCTCATCTATAGAGCCAAAGTGCTGAGGTGAAGCAATCTTGATTGTAATGGGATTATTGAGGAAGCTGAAAGAATATTAGAAAATTATTCCTTTTCCCCATTTTATGGGAAATGTGGCCTTAAAATATAAAGAAATAGTTATTCATGATATATAATATATTTATGATCTATAATATGTGTATATGCATAATATGTATATATCCATTTTACAGGGGAGTTACATGTAGAGAGAAAGATTGAGAGAGAGATGGTATGTGTATGTGTGTGTGTTTGTGTGCCTGTGTGTGCACATGTGTAACTCCCCTAAAGCTGAGCTTACAGGCAGTTGTGAACTATCAAATGTGCATGCTTGGAACCAAACAAACCCTGATCCTCTGAAAGAGCAAGTGTTCTTATCCCCTAACTTTCCCTCCAGCCCCCAGATATGTTTGGGTTTTTTTTTTTTTTTTTGGCATTTTTCTTTACAACATGTTTGGTGATGATTAAGTAGTTAGGATTGAGAATTACTATGGTAGATGTTTTTTACTTATCAGGCTCTGTGTTTCCCAATTGTTCTTCTTTGTACAATATCCCTAACCCAGAACCATTCAGAGAACCTGTTTTGAAAGCCCCAGTAATTGCATAGAGCTCAACTTTACAGTCCACTTTCACATGAACTACATCATTTAACCCTTACAGACTATGAGCATGGAATTATCTATGTGCTCATTTTACAAATCAAACAAGACCCTTAGTACTTATATGATGTGTTCAGTAACAGTGGCTACTTCCTTGCACTTCTCTTATACAGCTTCATTCTTCTGAAGCACAGAGAGTCTCCTCTTAACAAAACAAAAAGTTATCTTCTAATTACCTATTGAATGATGCAACCTGCCTTTCCTGTTCTAACTCCCCCACATCCTATTCTACATTACTCATCATCACCAGAATGTACCAGTGCTTTCCCAACTCTCATTTTATTCATACTGTTCTCACCACCTACACTGTCTTCTTCCCATTATCATCATTCAAAAAGACTGTATCTATCACTGAAATCCCTGTTGAAAGGCCTGGCATCTATGAAGTTCTTTGCAGATGAACTATGACAAACTTAATGCATCATTCCTCTTTTTACCAACATGGTAAAGAAAAGCATTGGTTTTAGAACCTAAGTGTTGTGCCATCTATGCATCTTGGGATTCAGTTCCTATCATTTAAATGAGAGAATAATAGTTTGTAACATATTAGCTTATGATGAAACATCATGCAAGCACCAAACTTAAAATAGTGGTGATACTGGAGAGATTTCTGAGCCTACGGGTTTTCATTTCAGAGGAAGAAATAAACAACAAATAAGGAAAAATAATAGTGGTCTATCATATGTTAACTGATCAGTTGTTTAAAGGCCCTCTGAGAAGTGAGGCATGATTAGGGTTCATCTGTTCAATGTACTAAAGAAACAGTGTCTCGGAAAAAAAGGAGAAATGTTTACACAAACAACTGGAAGAATAGAAGAAGTTGCCGTGATTTCATAGCAAAAGAAAGGTAGAAAAGAATAAGACAGAAACTGGAAGAACTAGGTACTCCATTAACAAAAAAGTGAATCAAAAAAGTCTAAATGAATTTTAGCCTCATGAGAGTACTGAGATATTTTAAACAAGCAACCATAGCTCAGGAATTGGAGCCTGTGCCATAAGAATCTCAAGTATGATACCAACTAAATTACACAGTGATATTGTTCCAAAAAATAATAATAAAAGAACAATAGGAAGAAAGGAAAAATAAAGGACAAGAGGGACATTGGTGTTTGCAGAAATGAAATAACTATATTACAACATTAACACATGTGCAGGTAAACAAATTATATCCCAAATGTGCCAAAACCAAGACAACACAGCCTGCATGCTCTTCTTCCAGTAAGACATTAGCATTCTTTTATTTATTGCTGAGGTCTAAGTCTGTGAACTACAGTGTGATGATGACTATAGCACCAGTGATACATGCGAGTTCCCAAATGCACCCACTGCCTTGTGGTGAAGACAAGCAACTACAAAGAACCCTGTGGAGGCATTCCAGCCACTGTCCCAGTAGAGGCTCTGGCTCCTAGACAAAATGAATCCCTAGATATTTAAGTAAGACTTCAAATTATTTTAGCCTTTAGCCTAAACCATGGCGGGGGAGACTGCTGGTCCCTGCCAAAATACAGACTTACAAGCAAATCAAATGTTGTCATTATTTTAAGTCTCTACATTTGGGGTGCTTTGCTGCATTGCCTTAGATAAATGAAAAAGTAAATACCAGACTGCTAACGGCCAGCACAGTAGACCTTTTCCTTTTCCTTTCAGTGTCCACCTTTCTTTGAAACAGCAAAACTCACAGTTGGGAAAATATATTCCTCAGATAGGGTTACAGCTAGCAGCGGGCATGTGACTTGCTTCTGGCTAATAAAACATAAATCCACAGTTACTGGTCACATCTTCCAGAAAAGCTATGTCATCAAAAAAGAAAAAGAAAAGGAAGGAAGGAAGCAAAGAAAGAAACAAAAGAAAGGAAGGAAGGAAGGAAGGAAGGAAGGAAGGAAGGAAGGAAGGAAGGAAGGAAGATCTGGGTAGTAGCTACCTTCTGCTTTACCTGTCTTATCTTACTACCCACACATGGATGGGTCTGGAGCCACCCTGCATGTATGAACATAAGGATCTTCCTTCGTGAGTGGATAGCCTGTGGGGCCACACAGGACCCTGTAATGTGGCTTGATTTTCTGTGGTCGCCATCTTAGAATTTTTTCTTTATTATCACATTTGTTTATTTATTGTGTGTGTGAGAGAGAGAGTGTAGATCAGAGAATAACTTTCAGAAGTCATTTCTCTCGTTCCACCAGGTAAATCCCAGGGAACAAACTCAGTCATCAGGCCTGGTGGGATGTGCTTTTATCTGCTGAACCATCTTAGAGGCCATAAGAGTTCTTAGTGACTAAACAAAGGATCCCCATTTTCATATTTCACTTACTTTGCTTTCCTCCTTACTCCATCCATGCTCTCTTCCTTTCTGTCTTGTGGTAGAAATTGAACTGAGTCTCATATATGCAATGTGAACATGCAATCACTGAATCATGTCCCCAGCTCTAAATAACTCTATTTTTTAAAATAAGTCAATGTGGCAGAAGTTAAAAATACTCTTCTTAGCACTTAGCCTTGCTTTTCTCTATCATCCATAACTGTTACTGATATTATCCTTGTTAAGTAACAATAATCTGTATATGATCTAAGACATCTCTTACTGATCTGTGTTCTCCCTGGAACTTTTGCAAGGTTTACAGTCATGTGAGTCTATTGAGTCAATAGATAGGAGTTTGCCTCAAAGAATTTAACACCCACTAGGATCCTTAGGAATATTAGGAATAACTCTTTAATTAAAGTCACATAGCTAACACAGCCTTTAGAGAGAGTGAATGATGTAAACTAGTCAGGAAACATTTGGTAAGAGTAACCTTTGGACAAATCACTGTCCTCTCAAGTACGTCATCAGTCGAAAGATGTGGGTATTCCAGCAGCTTTATATTTTTTCATAGCTGCTTTAGAAAACCAAACCTACACATGCTTTCTTTCCCCAAATCAAGGACAGCATTGTCCTCAGATTGCTTCATTATTTGTTTTCTTCTGAATTCATGATTCACAAAACTCAGCCGTAAGCATGGATACAGAAAAACAAACAAACAAACCTCAGTGATTATTAGGTTCCAGGGAATAAGATAAGATATATAGGTGAATCACAGATGTCAGGGGAGGCAGGTATTCTGTATGGTGTTCTGAAATAAGACATGGCATCAAATATTTGCTAAAACCCATATAACACACAATACCAGGAATGGAATCTAATGTAAGCTATGAAAACCCAGTGGTGATGGTGCTTGTTGCAGCCATGTAGCTTCTTCATTTGTAATATATATATATATATATATATATATTGTAATTTATATATATATATATATACATACTAGGTAGGATGTCAAGAGGAAGACTTAGCATGAGAGAGAAATGTAAGAGCTGTGTGTTTTCTGCTCATTTTTTCTGTGTATCCAAAAATTCTCTACAAAATAGCTTATTAAACTAATATATATATATATATATATATATATCTGTAACCACATGTTCCCTTGTGTGTACTTTCAAGATACATTTTCCACATTGTATCTTCCTGCCCTACATTTTATGTCTTTTTTCTTTACTTTTTTTTCTTTTTGGCTTTTTGAGACAGGGTTTCTCTATGTGTAGCCTTGACTGCTCCTGGACTCACTTTGTAGACCAAGCTGGCCTTGAGCTCAGAGAGATCTGACCGCCTCTGCTTCCCAAGTGCTGGGATAAAGGTGTGTGCCACTACCTATTTCTTGACTATAATTAGGTTACTTACTCTTGCTAATGACTTGATGACAATGCTGCTAGGCAGGAGTTTTAATTGACTGGCCCTTCAAACAACCTAGGTGAGTGAGTTAGTGGCTTCATGACACTAAAGCTCAGTTTTGCATTTCTAAACTTGTGAATTAATGTAGCCCTTCCTTGTGTCATGAAGCTATTTTGAGGAGAAATAAGTAAGGAAATGTGAAGTGTTTTGTTCGAACCTTATGCTGAACAATGTTAATACAAGAGACATTACTGATTCTGATCCATTCCCTTCAGGCTTGGCAATCATATCTCTGTTTCTCTTTAGGACTTTATGAATCTCCCCAGTCACTCATTCTATACGACTTAGTTAACCCTGGCCCCACCCTAACTCTTCGTGGTGCACTGGATACAGTCCTGACCAGATTAACCTGCCAAACTTCCAGGGCCATAGCAATTTACTTAAGAATGTGCAACTTAGTCCAGATCCAACTTAGGCCAAGGAGAATCAGAAAGAGTTTTGTTTAGACTTCCAAGACAAAAGTAGATGCTATTTTCTAGTGGACTTACAGCTAAGATTTGAAGAATAAGACTGCTGTTGCTATCACAAAAGCAGGCATTATCTATCTTAGTTAGCTCTCTGTTGCTGTGAGAAACACCATGACCAAAAGCAACCTTGGGAGAAAAGGGTTTATTTTTTTTACACTTCCAGGTTAGAGTCCACCATCAAAGGAAGTCAGGGCAGCAACTCAAGGGAATTACCTTGAGGCCAAGTAGAAATGCCGATTACTGGCTTACTTAGCCTCCTTTCTTACAACTCCCAAGACTATCAGTCTGGTGGTGTTACCACTCTCAGTGAGCCAAGCCCTTCCACACTAATCATCAGTCAAGGAAATGCATCACAGACTTGCCCATAGACTAATCTGGTGGGGACATGCTCTCAATTGAGGTTTCTTCTTCCAAAAATGACTCTAGCTTATGTCAAGTTGACATAAAATTAGCCAGCACACTATCCAAGGACAATGGTCAGTCAAAGGAGAGGAGAGTCTGGGAAAAAGAAATTGGCCCTCTGTAATCCCAGCACTTAGAGAAATAGAGGAAACCAGATCTCCTGTGAGTTCGAGGCCAGCCTGGTCTACAAAGCAAGTCCAGGACAGCCAAGGGTACACAGAGAGAGAAACCTTGTTTCGACAAACAAAAACAAAAACAAAAAAAAGAAAAGAAAAAGAAAGAGAGAGAGAAAGAAAGAAATTAGCCCTAATAGTTTCATTTCGGTTTCTCTGATTGGCATTCAATCACAGGATCAGGTAAGCCTTCTTCTCTGAGGCAGAGTAGGCTGAGATTTCTATTCAAAGAGGAAGAACTTTAATTGACTCAGTTATTATAATTGATATTATAATAATATAATATATAATATTATAATATATAATATTATAATTATCCTTTATATCAAAATAGAAGAAACAGGACCAGTATTTAGTGTCATACCTAGTAACCTAAATTCAGTTCCCTGTGTATGAATTCAATTCAATTCTTACATAATGTAATAAGAGAACCAACTCCTCCAAGTTATTTGGTCCCCATACAGGAATCCTGGCGTAAAGTGTCTGCATACACTTCCTCTTATTTGTGAGTGTGCATGTGTGTGCTCGTGTATGTACGCGCATACAATGAAAAACGTAAAAACAAAAAAATTAAATAAGTTGAAGAAATGAACATTTATTTACTTAAATTATCCATAATCATAGCAATCTGACAACTGCGTTTGCAATGTGCATATTACCTCAGAGAAACAGATATAGTTAAACTACTGAGGTAGTTTTCTCAGGTTGAGACCCAAAAAAAGGCATATATGAAAATCTGCCATAGACAGTTAATGCTAAAAGGCTGAGCTCAACCCAGCTCTTAGGTATCAGTAACAATTCTCCAGCGAAATGGTGCAACAGGGTACATATGTGTATATATACATACAGAGCAAAGAATTGGCTCATAGTATTATAAAAGCTGAAAAATCCCATCATCTGCAGGCTGCAGGACCAAGAAAGCCAAAGTCTGAGTCTGAAAGCTGAGAACCAACGGAACTGATTATGTAATTTCCAGTACAAAAGAAGAGATAAGATGTTCCAGCTCAAGCAGCCAGGCAGAACAAAAAAGAGGAACGGGAGGTGAGTTCTTCCTTCCTTTGCTTTTTGTTCTGTTTGAATCCCTAGCAGTTTAGATGCCCTCCCACATTCAAAAGAACAACCTACTGTACTCAGTCCATTGATTCAAATGCTAATCTCATCCATAAACACATGCACTAACAAATATTGTTTAATCAAGGTACCTTGTGGCCCAATTAAATTGATAAGAAATTGATCAATCCCAAATACCCATGCTAGCCATCGCTAATCAAGGCAAGAGAAAGAAACCATAAGCGAACAGATTGGAAAAGAAGACATAAATCTTTCTTTGTGCATAGAAGAAGGCATGATCATCCATATTAAAATACTAAAGAATTTGCAACCATGGTATTAACACCAAAGGTGAGTTTAGTTAAGTACCAGTCTATTAAGCTAACATAAAAGACTAATCACTGTGCTGGGGTATAACACTTACTGAGCATGCATGAGGCCATGAGTTCCCACCATCACCACACAGAGAGAGACTGAGAGAGAATATTTCTAAATGTTAGCAATGAATAAGAAACTGAAAAGAAACACTACATTTTTATTTATATTACAAAGCATCAAAAATATGAAATGCAACACAAAAAAACAGGCAACACTGAGAACTGCAAAATATTGCTCACAAATGTAAAATATATTTCATAAGGAAGCACGTATACAATCATCCCATGTTTAAAGATTAGATGAGGTTGGGATGCCATTTCTCTCTAATTTAATCTATAGGTCTCAGATTTCCCAAGGAAGGACCCAGCAGGCTACTTTACAGAAGTGACAAGCTGATTTGAAAAATGTAGAAAACATCTAAAATCGATAAAACTTCTAATGGAAACAAACACACAAATACAGAGTGCATGTATGTGTGTGTGTGTGTGTGTGACTGTGTGTATTTGTACGTAAAGTGTTTTTCTAGGAGGCAATTTCTAGCAGTAGTTGTAGAGATAAAAATGAATATATTTATTAAAATAATATATTATTAAAATAAACATGGTACTAAATACCTTTTATATTTGAAATCTTTTTAAAGTAAATTAAAAGTTTTCATGAACTTGAGAAATGCCTGAGAATGAAATGTGGCTAAGAGAAATTATTAGTATTATAAATGCAGGACAAGAAAAAATTTAATTTGTAATAAGAGAAGTAATATAGCAGTAATTAGAAAACTTATCCATAAATACAAGGAAGATATCCTGTTTTTTAATGTTGCAAATATTTGATATTTATAATTGTGTTTTGACAGCAAAAAAGAATAACCAAGTTACTATCTTTTAATAGAAGGCTCCAGGAAATAGCTTGAGCTAAGAACCTGCTGATATAAATGGCGGTACTGGGTCTGTTAATAACCAGGCTGTTAACTTTGAACAAGTGATGCCATTCCTCTGTATTTTTGCATTGGTATTTTCAAAGTAAGATTACTGGAGATTTGTTTTTTTTTTTCTTTTTCTTCATTTCGTATAGACATGGGTGCATGTATATATACATACTCACATTTGTGGGTGCATTCAAATGTGAAAATGCACATTCCCCCATGTACACCTGATGGCCTGAGGCTGATGCTGGGGATCTTCCTCCAGCTGCACCAGCTGTATCCTCTAGCTGTATTCTTCTTGAAGCAGAGTCTTTCAATGAAACCCAAAGCAAGAATTGCAGGCAAGCCTCTATCCCCAAACATTATTTCTTGTCAGTTTGGGGGACCCAAACTCCAGTCCTCTTGCTTGCATGGCAAGTGCTTTCATTGCTGAGCCATCTCACCAGCCCTGTTTTTAAAATATCTGCCACATCCGGAGCGTGGTAGCACATGCCTTTGATTCCAGCACTCAGAAGGCAGTGGCCAAAGGATCTCTCTGAGTTTGAGGCCAGGCTGGTCTACAGAGTGAGTTCCAGGGCAGCCAGGGCTGCTGTTACACAGAGAAAATTGGCCTCAAAAAACAAAAACAAAAACTGTCACAAGTTCTGTTTATTACTATGTCAATATTACTACACTTTGAGCTTTTATACATTCCATGTCTTTATGTCTATAATATCATATATATGATATATGTTAATTAGAAAACAATATCTTAAGATTATTGTGTCTGCACTCTGTGAGGCAGAGGCAGGCAGATCTCTGTGAGTTTGAGGCCAGCCTGGTCTACAAAGTGAGTCCAGTATAGCCAAGGCTACACAGAGAAACCCTGTCTTGAAAACACAAACAAACAAAAATTACTTGTAGTTGAGCTGAGAGATTATTCAGTGGTTAAGAGCACTGACTGCTCTTCCAGAGGACACAGGTTCCATTCCCAGCACTCACACGCAGCTCACAACTGTCCATAACTCCAGTTCTAAGGGATTTTGCACCCTCACACAGACATATACATGCAAATAAAACCCAATGAACATGAAAATAAACAAATCTTTAAGAAAAAATTACCTTTAGTATATCTTTTTTAAAATGTGTGTGCGCGCGCACATTTATACACACAGATAATCCTTGAGACTGAATGATTGAAACTGTCTAGCCTATATGTTGAGCCAGAATCCACTCACCCACTTTCAAATCTTTCAATACCCATAGACTCAGAAGTTGACATAAACCTACCCATTTCCTTTTGGTTTTCTGTAATTGTTGTTTTGGCTTTTTTTTTTCAGAAAAATTATGACATACCCCAGGCTGGCCTCAAATTTGCTAGACAGTTGAACCTGAACTGCAGTCTCTCCCTTCAAATGCTGGGATTACAGGAATGCACCAACCTGCTACCTTCGGTCTTAATACAAGCTACACTTTACTGACTACATGAAATGCCAGTGTAGTTTGTGTATCTTAAAGACTGCCTTGCGGAAAATCTGACCAGCTTGCTGTAATTCGATTTAGCAGAGTCTCCATATGAGTATGCAACTCTGTTATTCTGAGTATCACCCTTATCTGTTCTTTTAATAGCTCTTCCTCTCCTTGATCTTTCTAAAGAGAATGCTAACCCACACTGTATTCGCTGAAATTTTTCCTCTGAGCCCTTAAGCTTTGCATTTCACATAGATTTAATCCAGTCAGGCTCCGATCTGAGCTACAGACTGTAAATGCCTTCTTGCTTTTGAGGAAAGGTGTGAATTTTGTTGACCACAGATCTACTCTGAATCTTTCCCTTCGTAGTACTCAAATCAGAAGTAAATGAGTCAGTTATCAAGTCCAAATTCTCACACATCCTCTTTTGCTTTCTGTTGAAGCTTGTAGACTGCAGACGTTTTTGAGCAGTGTGAAATGCCCCATCCTCTTCACTGTCCCTGGGAGCAAGGGTAACTAGTGTACCACACTTAAGGGAGGCTAAGCGGGGTGAGCAAACATCCACAGTTTACAGCAGATCTTAGATGGCAAGGATGCGGAAGGATGTACACAGTGGCAGTCTTTAGAAATGGAGAAACTGAAAATGGCACGAGGAGAATGAAAAGTGAAAATCATTCATTCTGGCAACTTCAGTGGGTTTTGGTGAGAATGAATAGTTGATATACCTGAGGCACTGCTGGTGTCTGGCACAGATCACTGCTATAATGATTAAATTTCAAAGGGGTCCTGAAAATGTTTTAATGTGTTTAGAATTCACAAAATTGTTTCACTTAAAAAGGTTGCAGAGTTGGTATCTATGAGTGCTACCCTACACTTAGGTAAAAACAACCAGGAGCTGTTGTACAGCCTGGCTGTACTTTTATTTGACACATTCAAATATTTGGCTTAAATGAACTCATGCACTGAGCCACAAGAGCAGAAGGGCATTTAAAAACAGCAGGGACATAGGACTAGGGAGTGCAAGACATTTTCAGTCCAACTTTTTTTTATTTTATGGTCTAACACTATAAAAGCAACAACTTATAAAGCTATGTTGTGCTAAATTGTTTACCACCATTGGACAGGCCATGATTTTACAATGAAGTCATAAGTTCTCTGAATGAATAATGAGAGCATGACAAGTATGGCTGAGAAGGTTTACTGTAGATAGGAAGGAGAGAACAGCCAGAGAGATCTGGAAGAGTCCTGACTGAACACTGCCAGCAGACCAAGCCAGGCCTTGAGAGGAGAGGTGGCGAGAGCAGGAGAGGAGAGCTGGGGGTCAGGAGACCAAGGGAAAACCAGGAGCTGAGGGGCCAAGTCAGCCAGGAGTCAAAAGATTATGTAGGAAGCCTGTGTTACCAACATGGCTGCATTACATAGGAAAGAGAAGCTGGGGAATGGGAAGTGGCAGGCCAGCCCCTGACAGGGTGAGAAGTGCTGGGAGGAGGCGCAAGTACAGAGCAAGCCCTAACACTACTCTTTTCTAAAGGTGAATATGTAAATTCTATGTTCAGGTTAAAGAACCTTCCATGCTAATGAAGCAGTGATTGCAAACTACTGGCTGCAAACATTTTACTCTTGATATTCAATTTTCCTAGTCATTTAAGACGGACTTTTCTGTGTCTCTTAAGGCTGAAAAAAATTACATCTCAAAGCATGACACTTTAGCAAGTTGCAAACTTCTTCCGGAGGAATTAAAAGCTTTAAATTAGCTGTCTTAGTGCCAACGCCTCTCTGGTCTTTTTTTTTTTTTCTCCCCTGACATGGAGAGGGACCTCTCTGAAATTCTCCTACATGAAGACCAGATCTGCCCAAAACGACAAGACTACCGTCATTGTCTTTCTCTTAAGATTCTACTAGCCAGGAAAGAATCAAATCTTATCACAGTGAGGAAGAATGGGAATGTCCACACCCACACAAACTTTGTCACAAGTTAATTAAAAGCCTTCAGTCCATTGAGTTCTGAGATCCCAGACAAGTATTCTCACAATGGTCTTCTTTGGTCAATTATTTACTACCCGCCATGCATGCAAATTTCTTGCACATTGCACCACTATTTTATCAAATTCCATTCGTTTCTTTTCCTGGTTTCAGGTAGACAGGGATGAATGAACCTAACACTCTCCTTCTTCACTTCCTTTCCTTCGTCCTTTTGATCTATATCATGCAGTTCAAATCTGCCCTTCCTTTCTCATAAAACCCTGATCTTGAAAGGATCTCTAATTTTTATGTACCAATGGAACCTTCCAATTCAAAGTTTAGTTGAGGCCAGAACAACACACTCAAAACATGGACATTTTAAATGAGACCAGATCCAATTTCCTCAACAATGTCAGTAGTCAGTAATAGCATGAGAATCATGCTCATCTCTCTAAAGATTTTAGAGCCAGGATAATCTAATGCTATATACGAACTCTAATTGTGCAACTAATCAACTGCACAAAGAAGTTTTTGAGGCCATCGGCTATTTTCTTGAGCTGCATATGTGTAAATGCCAAAATGGCATTAACAAAAATGTTTTTTTAATTTTTTTTAGAGATAAATGATATTACATTATAGGGTTTTTAAAGTTTATGTTTGGGGGACAAATTTTGAAGTATGTGAAAGTGGCACCAAAGAATTTCTTAGATTTGCTTCCGATATGTAGCAAAGGGGAAAAAGGAGATTAAGGACTATGGTTTATATATGCTTTCTATTTGGGTGTGTGTTTAACTTTTTTCATTTTACACAATTTTCAAATTTAAGAATAAAAGAAAATTAGGGCTGGAGAGATGGTTCAGGTTTGAAGATAACTTGTTGCTCTTGAACATGATCCAGGTTCAGTTCCCAAGACCCAAATGGTGGTTCATAACCATCAGTAATCCAGTTCCAGAGGGTCTTGCACCCTCTTTGGAACTCTGTGGGCACCAGACAAGCATGTGCTATACTTTCCCCCACACATAAAATAAAACAAAAATTATTAGTAAATAATAATAATGAACAGCTATGTTCTTAGGACTATAGGTAAATCCTAAATCCTAGAAAATTTCATTTGAGTGTATGCTCCATTAAGAATCAGTCCAACATATTTCAGGCAGCCTTGATTTCTCTCTAGACTCTCACCCTTCAGTGTGGTGATACCTTCAACTGCCTACTTACTTCCCAAGCAGAAGCCTTTGGATGATGAATATTCACACAATGGTCAGAGACCTAATATCAATAAAGA
This sequence comes from Pachyuromys duprasi, assembly GCA_028658305.1. NCBI lineage: Eukaryota > Metazoa > Chordata > Mammalia > Rodentia > Muridae > Pachyuromys > Pachyuromys duprasi. Next base: position 90,932,653 of record CM053753.1, on the reverse strand, counting down.
AAGTGGCACAACCCAGTGTTTTACTAAAAACAGCCTTTTTTGTGACTGTATCAACTTCGCCTTTCTCCACAGGTAGAGTTAATCCTTATTCTATCGTAACATTTTTTAAATAACCGTATTGGGGCACAAATACTTCTAAGATATTCCAAACTTAATGACAAGGTGCTGGGATAAGGAAGAAGGAAGAATTAGGAGAAGTTTATCACTGACAAGATTCAAAGTTTGTTTTGGTGTGTGTTGGCACTTTAACTCAAATGCAAGTGTGATGCTATAGCTGCCACTCTAAACTGCTCACAGGACCAACCAGCCCAAAGGCAACAGTGACTTTGCTTTGTAGACTCTCCTCTTGGCCAAGGTGTTCTCCTCCTAATAGCCCAGTCCCTCTAGTCAAGAGGAAGGTACAGGTTCACTAAAACTAAGTTGTCTCCTGCTCAAGTTTTCATTTGAAAAATGTTCTGCCTTCCTAAATCCTTTGGGGACTGCTAGCACATCTGGGAACTTGTCCCAGGACTCTTCCTTTCTTTTCCGGGATAGTGTCTCTAATGTCTCAACACATATCTTTCAGTCTTAGGAGCTGGATTTACCATCATTAACTATGTGGCACTATTTTACTTTCCTCTTTACTGTTGTAAATTAGAAACATCTTGAAGACAGAACCTATGATGACTAAATGTATGCATGCACTTGACTGGGCTCTCAGCTAATCAAATGTAATCAAGAGTATTCTTGAGAGGGTGGTCTGGATGAACATTTGGATCTATAGTTAATAAAGCTCAGAGATGTAGGTATGGCTCATCTAGTCAGTGAGGCCTAGAGAAGAAAAAGAGTATTCTTATAATCTTCTAAGATATAAACTTGATTTAATTCTTTTGCCTATCAAAACAGGAAAGAAACACAGAGAAAACTTACAAAAGTCAAATTATGCATTGATGTGAGGAAAAGCAAATTTTTGTTTTCAAAAATAGTGGGACTAGAGAGTTACTTATTAAAAGGAGTAAGAAGCCATGGAGCTTGGCTAGAACTAAACATGTGACATGTTTTATTGATCCAAACTTTGAATTTGTTCATTCTGGGTCAAATCATGGACCCTTTCTTATCCCTCTCTCTTCAGCTTGCTCTGTAGCAACCGTACACTAATGTTCATAATTCACACCTTTTATGTTGTCCCAAAGGTTTTGGTATCTAGTATCCACTCCTTTACTCTGATATTTGAGTCACTCACAATTTGATCACCATCTATTTTTCAGGCTGTTTTTTTTTTCATCAATGTCTCAAACCCTCTGAACTTCCTACTGTGTGAGCATTAATATATAAGTACTACACACTAAATTTGATTTATCTAGGTTATCAGAACACCTCCCCCTTACTCTCAGAAAGGACAATTACCTGATTGGCAGGTATAAAAAACACTGAAGAATGAAGTTGGGGGCCTTGATTTTAGAGTTTTCCTACATCACCCTGATTTCTGTCAAGGACAATTTTGTCAGTTGACACCCTTGAAACTCAATTTTCTTATCCATTTGATAGTGGAGAAAGACAATGTTGTCTTCCTTTCAGTTAAAGGAAGGCATACTCACTTGTGGGGATTACTTTCGTCATTAATACAACAAACAGTTCTTGAGTGTTTCTTATGAGCATAAACATCTGGTTCTCATTTCCACCATGCAAGTTTCAAGATCTAACTCAGGTGATCAGGTTTGGCAGCAGGCAGCTTTACAAGCTAAGCTATTTTGCTTGCTGATAATAACCCCTTAAACTTAGGCCTCTATATGTATGTGCCAAAGAAGGTCTCAGACTTTGAAAAATGTAACCTGAGATATTTGCTGGAAAGATATAAAATTCCCAAGCTTCCATCCCATTCCAATTCTGATTCAGTAATTAGAAGCCTATAGAGTAATAAGTAACTGGCTCCCTGACCCATGGTTCTGATTCAGGTGCTCCATGAATCACAATCTTAGCTGAAAACAACTTCCCCATCTAAATACAATGCATTTTTCATACTCACATAGACTCCAGATTTTTTCTATGTATTTATTTATTTATTCACTTTGTAGCCCCCTCCATCTTCTCCTAGTCCTACCCACCCTCCTTTTTCTCCCCCTATGCCCTTTTCTTACTCCCCTGAAAGGGAAGGACTTCCTCCCTTTCTATTTCACCTTAGCCTATCAGGTCTCTTCAAGGCTGGCTGCATCATCTTCTGTGTCCTGGCAGGGCTGCACCCCCCAGGGGAAGGTGATCAAAGAGCCAGCCACTGAGTTCATGTCAGAGACAGCCCCTGCCCCCCTTAGTAAGGAACCCACTTGGAAACTGAGCAGCCTATGGGCTTCCTTTGAACAAGGGGTCTAGGTCCTCTCCATGCATGGACCTTGGTTGGAGTCGAATTTATTTTTTAAACACTATATTTCAGTCTGAGGAATATTAATACTTGCATTGACAAAAATCCAAAATAGCAAATGAATTGAGATAGACAGGTAACTGTAAAACAGACAGCCATATCATCAAGAAATAATAAGAAGGAAAAAAGAAAACGCTAATGACACCAAGCATACTGGCCAGAGCGCTGTCTCATCTGTCAGTACAAAAGGCATTTCCTGAAGCCTATGACAGTGATGACAAGAGGCAAAATGTCAGACAGAGCCAGTTTGTCACAAGGGACTGCCAAGCCAAGTTTAGACCCAGACACAAGCAAACCCTTCACATTCTCATTCCCTTCATTCTTTACTCCAAGTAATACCTAAGTAGCAAGCAACAGACCCAGTATCCTAGGAGTGGATTAAAGAAAAAAGTAGAATAACTTTTAGACACTATTACTCTGGCTCCAGTTCTTTGTAGGATTGGGCTACACTGTTCTAATCTTTGAGGAAACATTTTTAAATTATCAAGAACTGGCAAACATGTTCGTTCCTGACTTTGAAAGATGAGAAAAGGTGAATTCTCAAAGATGCAGGCTTGATCTTCAGTTCTGTCAAGATTTTAGTATATTGTACTAAGAACCTTGTGGCTTTTGTGATAAAAGCCATAAGTTAATGTAAGTACACCAAAGACAATGTTACAAACTAATTATATTCTTGTGGATAAGAGCTCTTTAAAGTGATTCTCTGAGGTCAATTCAGAATTAGTTGCCTCATTTTTTGTTAGACATAATTAGTAAGTGTGGTCTCTGGAGCTTTTTTCTTTATGGATAATTCACATTCATTCAACAAACACTCATTGAGTATTTTATCCCTTATTAGGGACTGTACTAGGTAGTGGGAATCAAACAGTGAATAAATTATAGTCTCTGCTCTCAAGTACTCAGTAATGAAGGACAGATAAGAAGACAGAATGCAGTAAAAGAAAGAAGAAAATTAAAAGTGAATAAAAGGTAACTTGGTAGCAGAGAGCAGAAAGAGTGTGACATTAATTGAGCAGAGGCTTGAAGGAATGATAGAGTTAGTTATGTAATTAGCCAAGGGAAGAATACGTCAGGTATTAGGACCTGAGCGTATGGACATGAAATAGAAATCTGCTTCACTGAGAGACTGTCTACCATAGCATCACTGTATTGTTCTGTTTTTCACTACTGTAACAAAATACCTGAGGCTGTATTACTTCATAAAGAAGCAACTTCTTTTAGCTTACAGTTCTGAAAAGTCAAGGTGCCACAGATGATGTTCAGAGTAATGTGTCTCATTACATAACAGGAAACAGAGCACACATAAGTGTGTGTGTCCCTGACCTTTCTTTCTACAAAGCCACCAACATTCAATCAGGTAGCCTCATTCTTATGGACTTACCTATTCCTAATCACCACCCAAAGGGTCCATATCTTAATACCAGAGTCAGAATATATTTTACCCTTTTGTTTAATACTGGAGCTCACTATATGTCCCTATCTAGCCTGGAACTTGTTATGTGGCTGGCCTTGAATACATAGACATTGTCTCTGCCTCCCAAATGCTGGATGAGATTGAAGATATGGACTAACCACCCAGCCCATTTCACCCTTTTCCTCATACTGGCGATCACATTTTAACACATGAACCTTAAGGGACTCAAATCCTACCTGGACCTCAGTAAGGTGGTACTTCTTGGAACACATGAATATGTTGTATTACATGGCAAAAGAGCCTTAGAGATAGAATTGGTTCATCCCTCGAGATAAGAGATAGTCCCAGATCATCCAGGTGGGCTTAATATATTCCCATGAGTGTAGTGAGAATTAAACAAACAAACAAACAAACAACATAGAAATGTTATAGGATTCAGATATGGGACTATGGGGCTGCTTCAGAATGTCCACAGCTGCTGACTATGATTTGTCTCCTGCTCTGACAAGGGCATGATTTTGCCAGCTGAAGATAGTTTATGTTTGGAATTCTTATAAAGCAAAAGCCCTGAGAGGGGCTGGAGCGACGGCTGCCGCCCCGGCTGCTCCCCCGGCTGCTCCCCCGGCTGCTCCCCCGGCTGCTGCCCCGGCTGCTGCCCCGGCTGCTCCCCCGGCTGCTCCCCCGGCTGCTCCCCCGGCTGCTCCCCCGGCTGCTGCCCCGGCTGCTCCCCCGGCTGCTGCCCCGGCTGCTGCCCTGGCTGCTGCCAGTTGCTGTTTGTTGCTGTTTTCTGGATTGCTGGTTGCTTGTCTGGAGATTCCTGAGGATGAAGATCAATTTCACCCCGAACAACTCAATGCTCCCTAATCAGCTGGAAGCAGTCTAATTAAATCGACCTTCCCTCCCACTTCGCACCTTTTTTCTTTCCTACCTAGTGTTGAGGCGTCGGAAGAAATAGAGGTGGTGTGGGGAGATAGGAAAAGAAACACAATAAAGTAGCCAAGGGACTGGTTACAGATGTGCGTGAGGTTAGGCAACATGGGAGGTCTGATTTCTTATGACATTGGGGAAATGGCAGGAGATGATGAGATAAATATTCTGTTTTAAGACATCAGCAAAAGGCAAATGGATAGAACTAGAAAAGATCATCCTGAACGAGGTAATCCATTCCCAGAAAGGCACTCAAGGCATGTACTCACTTATAAGTGGATATTAGCCATAAACTACAGGATAACCAGGCTATAATCTACAGACCCCAAAATGCCAAGTAACAAGGAAGGCCCTCGTGAGGATGCTTGAATCTCACTCAGAAGGGGGAATAAAATAGGTACCTGAAGTAGATGGAGGGAAGGACCTGAGTGGGAGACAGATACAGAGGGAAACAGGGGAGGGTCAGGAGCGGAGGAGGGAAAACTGGAGAGAGAATGGAATCCGTGGTGGGAGGGTTTGGGGGAGGCAGAGCATCTCTGGGTTGAAGGGAGCTTCTAGGCATCTATGGGGATACCCAAGCTGAGACTTCTACCAGTAGGATATACGGGGCCTGAAGAGGCCACTTCTTATAGCAGGGCGGACTTAGAGTGGAGGGAGGGGGACACCAACCCATCCACAAAACCTTTGACCCAAAACTTGTCTGCCTACAAGTATTGCAGGAATATAGATGGAGCAGAGATCGCGGGAACGGCCAACCCATGACCAGCCCAACTAGAGATCCACCTCATTGAAGAGAGCCAACCTCTGACACTATTAATGGTACTCTGCTCTGCTTGTAGAACATCATAACTGAGAAGCCTTACCCAGCAGCTGATGGAATCAGATGCGGAGTCCCACAGCCAAAGAACAGGCCCAGCTCAGGGAGTTTTGTGGAAGACTAGGAGGAAGGATTGAGGGAGCCAGAGGGGTCAAGGCCACCCCAAGAAGACCTATAAAGTAAACTAAACTAGACCCATGGGGGCACACAGAGGCTGAACTACAAACCAAAGAGCATGAATGGACTTAGGCCTCTTATACATATGTAGCAGATGAGCAGGTTGTTCTTCATATTGGTCACAATTAAAGTGGGGTTGTCTCTGACTCTACTGCCTGCCCTTGGATCCCTTTCCCCTAGCTGGAGTGCCTTGTCTGGACTCAGTGGAGAGAATGTACCTAGTTCTGCTGTGTCTTGATGTACCAGGGTGGGTTGGTACCCTCCCCTTCTTTGAGGATAAAGGAATGGGGGGAAAGGGAAGGGGTCAGAGAGGATAGGATTGATCAGCTGTTACTATTTTCTAACATTAAAGATAAAGCCGTTCCAGAAGAAAGAACAGGAGGGTTTGGAAGCAATGGAAAATGTGTGTTCTGGCAAACAGTGGTTAATGACCAGGGGCCAAAATTAAAATTGCAAGTAAATGGTGTTGAAACAGGTTTGGTGGATTCAGACGCAGATGTGACTATCATTTCCAAAAAAAAATTGGAATCCAGAATGGCCACTTCAGAAGGTTTGTACACAGTATATAGGAATTGGAAAACTATCTCCAATAAAACTATCTCCCTCTGTATTTGATGGGTTAAATATATGGGACCAGAAGGTTAAATAGGAAAATTAAGACCTTATGTGGCTGACATATCCATAAATTTAAGGGGAAGGGATCTTTTACACCAATTTACTTTTACTCAGTTAATATCCCTGAAGTCCCAGAGACTGCTCATGAAGAAATTAGGTATGAAATGGTAGATGTTCCTGGGGAAGATATTGATATATGAAATAAAAAAACAATCCCAAGCTGTGCCAATTGTCCAAACACAGGACCTCCCAGAGACTGAGTTTCCAAATTTGCAAGGAGGGGGGTACTGCAGAAATACCAGTGGCCCTACCCTACAATGGATGACAGGCACACCTGTGTGGGCAAAGCAATGACCCCTGACTAGGAAAGAATTATAGACACTCAAGCAGCCGGTGCAAGAGCAACTGGAGCCTCAACATATGCAGGAGTCCACAAGCCCATGGCATTCCCCTGTGTTTGTTACTTTAGGAAAAATCAGGAAAATGAAGGGTGTTAACAGATTTAAGAGCAGTGAACACAGTAATTAAACCAACGAGTCCCTTACAGCTTAGAATTCCTTTACTACCTAAGTCGTGGCCTATGATGGCAACTGATTTAAAAGATTGCTTTTTCACAGTTCCCTTGCATGAGCAGGATGGGAAAATATTTTCTTTCTCAATACTTACTTAAAATAATAGTGGTCCAATAAAAAAGATATCATCAGGAAGTGCTTCCACAGTGACTGTTAAATAGTCCAACTTTATGTCAACATTTTGTGCAACAACCCCTAGAAATAATTCACAGACAATTTCCTCGATCCATTATTTATCATTACATGGATAATGTTTTGTTGGCTGATTCTAACACAGATACTTTAGAAAAAAAGTTTAAGGAAACACAAAGTAATTTGCCATGTTGGAGGTTACAGATTGCTCCTAAAAAAAAAAAATACGGAGATGAAACTCTATTAACTAGGTGGGTTTTAAAGTAAGTCAACAAAACATTCAACCACAAAAGACAGAGATCTGTAGAGATCAGTTGCAAACACTTAATGATTTTCAAAACTTAGTGGGAGAAATTAACTGGGTATACCCTACAATAGGATTAACGACTCAAAAATTAAGTAACTTGTTTCAAACATTACAAAAAGATTTGGACTTACACAGTCTAAGATAGCAGCTAAAGCAAAGAAAGAGTTACCTTTGGTAGGACAGAGACTGAGAGCTGCATATGTGAATTGAATAGAGCCAAAACTTGATTATATTTTGATTACTTTGCCTTCAATTCATTCTATTACTGGGCTCATTATGCAATGGAAAGATATTACTATGGAATGAATTTTCTTAGGACATAAACATGCAAAACATTAAAATTTTACATAGAAAAAGTTTCTTATTAATTATAAAAGGTAGAATAAGAATACTTCAATTGTCAGGAACAGACCCAGCTGAAACTGTAATACCTAATACTAATGCTGAGATTATATCATTATGAGTAATCAATGAAGATTGGCAAAAAGCTTGTGGTAACTATTTGGGGGAAATTAACAACAAATAGTCTAAAAGTAAGCATCTTCTGCTTATAGAAAGAACTAATAGAATTCTCTTATGGATTGTAAAGGGAATGTCAGTTTCTGAAGCACCTACATTCTATACTAATGCAAATAAATTGGAAATGCCAGCCTATAAACCACACAAAATAAGTAAAGTAATTCAAAGTCCACATATTTCAGTTAAAAAATCAGAGTTATATGCAACACTTATGGTATTCTTGTACAATTTCTCACTAAACACAGTACAATTAGTGGCTTAAAACAGAAAGGGATAAATGTAGTGAATTTTGGGGTTTTTTTTAAAAGAATTCAGAAATGGTATGTGTGTTTTTGTTCTAATCCCAGATGTGGGATATGGAGCTGCTTCAGATTGTCCACAGCAGCTGACTATGATTTATCTCGTGCTCTGGCAGCAACATGATTTTGCCAGCTGAAGATAGTTTACCTTTGGAATTCTGGGGAGACTTATGTGAGAGCCCCAAGAGGGGCTGGAGCAGCAGCTGCTGTCCCTGCTGCTGTTGCTGGTTGCTGGTTGAATACCTGATGATGAAGATCAAACTCATCCACTCACTGCTCTCTAATCAGCAAGAAGTATTCAAATGGTACCAATACCTCCTTTTTCCTCTAACCTTCTTTCTCTCCTACCTAGTATTAGGGGGAGGAGGTTATAAAGGATAGGGGTGGTATAAGGAGGTAGGAAAAGGAACTCAATAAAGTAGCCAAACAACCAGTTACATATGAGCCCTTAAAAGAGGATGCATTCTCTGACTACAGCAAGAATTATTTAACACAAAAGGAAATGGAAGATTATAAGTATGAGGAGGATTATAAGTATGAGGAGGGTACCACACTTTGCTGCTGAGTTGGAAACACAGAGACCCACCAGGAAAGACTTCAGAGAGTCCTCTTTTACACAACAGCCAGCAAGGAAATAGAGACTTTATTTGTACAAAGCTAAGGCTCAGAATTTTCCTGACAACCAGAAAAAATAAGCCAGTTCCAACTTCCAGCCCAGAACTGCCAGACAGTAGACATATGATGTTTTAAGTTGCACAGCTGAGGGCAATCAGTGATCACTTGTCATGATGGCCATAACAAAGCCATACAGACTATGACACTAGACTGAAATGTGGGAGGAGCATGGAAAGAGATCAGGAAAAGGAAGTAGGGTATATGAGGTACACGGACAAATGAGGATGATACCATGGGGCTTTGTGGACCACTATAAAGCTTTTGTCTTTATTGGAGGGAAATATGGAGCCAATAGGTATTGGGAGCAGAGGTGTGTATACTTACCCTTACAGTATGAAGAGACCATTTTGAATGGACCTGTTAGAATGATCCGGTTAGACAGATGCCATCATAGTTCCTGCAACAAGAAATCATAATGGAGATTGTATTAAGTTGACACACATTAAATTGCCACTTAAGTGGGTCCAAAGTTGAAAACAAAATTATGAGTTAAGAGATATGATGATGGGTGGCTTATGGGTATTGTACAAAGAGAGAAGCCACTGTTGGCAGCAAGGTCTTGGGCTTGAGCCATGGTTAGAAGAGTTACACTGAGGTAACAAAGAATGCAGGGGAGCAAGTTTAGTGGAAGCTACGGGACAGAGACAGACACAGGGTCATCTTGAGACCTGTTATGTAGGAAACTCCTGTCAGACAGCCACAAGGAGAAGGATATTCATTAAGCTGCTAGAAATACAGTCTGGATTTCAGATGATTATCTGGAACTGGAACTGTTACTGGTAGAGTTCTCTCAAAGTCATGGGGTGAACAAACAGTTCAGGGAAAATTGGCTCCTCCTAGCTGACTCTTTCATGAAAGTTTTCTATAGTGTGTGTGTGTGTGTGTGTGTGTGTGTGTGTGTGTGTGAGTGATAGGGAGATTGTCTTGCTATGTAGCCATAGGTTGGCCTGAGATATATAACACTGTTTCTTTCTGATTGCTGAATGTAAGCATGTGAACATGAGACCATACCCAGCTTCATCAATAGTCCATTATTTTCATATTTATTATTTGTTTGTGTGTGTGTTTGAGTGTGTACACCCATGCCATAACCATATGTCAGGGGTTGCTTCTTTACTTCACCATGTGGGTTCTAGAGATCAAATTCAGGTCATCAAACTTGGTAGCATGTATTTTTACCCACTTGTACCCACTGTGCCATCTCATTGGCCCAAAACAAAATATATTTTAAATTATTTATATATTTATTGAATTAATTTTTAAAATAATAAAATTAAATAGAAGTCTTACTGTGACAAAAAAAGGGAAATAGTTATTACTTGTTTATGGGCCTTACAATTAAGATTAAACAGCTGAAAAGCACATAAGATCCAAAGCCAAATTAAATATCTAGTAAACAGTATTTCCCCAACTGCTTTCTCTCTGAGACCTCCCAAGGTCTCAGAATTGTGTGCTTTTGATGTAAAATTTATGTTGGCCATCTGATAAGAAATGATATTATTTGTTTCACTTCCTCGATACCATAAGATTTCAGTTTTTACACATGTTCAATTAACAAAACAAAAACAAAACAAATGAAGCTACCATCCTGATCCTGGGTTGCAGTATTTCTTTTCTTGCCCTCTGCTCCACTGTTTCACAACTAGCTTGTTACCTTTACTGACATTCTGCTGGGGGAAAGTAGGGTGTGTGAGAGCACTTTAGAGTAGTATAAAAAGACTGACAAGAGATCTCTGTTATAAATTCTTTTTCCATTACCCTTCGAAATAATGTACACATATATCCACAGTGGTAAGTAGAAATGCTCCTGCAATTTAAAAGAAAACCCTGTCCTGCTGCAATTACCTCCTAAAGCACTCCTATAAGCACACCATTAGAAAATATTTTTGCTAACCACATCACAAACAATTATTAATGTGCTAACTTTAGTACATGCTTTAAGCTGCTGCAGGAACCAGGGTGGGGTGGGAACGTGCTCATTAAGGGAACATCTCATTGGCTCATCTGCTGACAAAGCACTTTTGCAAAGTCTACCCATAATCATTCTAATTAGGCCATCAAGTGTCAGGACTTGCTGTGTGAATTTCATTAATTCTAACCATCTCTGTGGTACAACTGATGTTGCCTGCATTAAAGGAGTGAGTCTGCCTGGGAAGCAATTTCCTTATGTTTATGACCTCTCCTGGCTACCTGCTGGTACCGGGAAAGGCTTGCAAAGATGTCCTCACAAGTCTTGGAAACTTCCTTTCAGCTGGGAGCCCACCCCATCCAGACACGCTGATATACCTGTAGGACCATTATTGCCTCTACATCTTTATGTGACCCTTAGTTAATAATTCAGCCTGTAAAATATGAATTAGAATGTTTGCATGTATCTGTTTGCACTGCTTTGGCAAAGTCTCAGAGACTGAGTAACTTAATACAAAATTGAAATTATTTATCTCAGTCCTAAAGATAGAAAATATCAAGATCAAGACATCAGCAGGAGGAGTTGTCTGGTGAGGGCTCCTTTCTGCATCCAAGATGGCACCTAGGAATGAGGTGCCCTCCCTCTGGAAGACAAAAGGGTAAAACTCCATTAAATCTTTTATCTATTGTGATCTGAATTTGCAGGGGAAAGGGTTACTCCTATGATAAAGACTCTACAAGGCTGACAGACTGATTAGAACTTCTTGATTGCAGAAAGCAGATCCGAAGGCAAACTATCCTGGGCTACCTGCAGACTTCTTAAGAGTCCGTCATTGCCCATCGTTGACTCTGACCTAACACGCTTTCAGATACCAGGCTAACAGATGACTAGCATCCAGCAACCCAAACGCTAAGATTGCCATCAGAAAGCATCTGAGATTCCTCACTTTGCTGAAACTCACCTACCAATGTTTCAGCTAGTGTAATTGGGAAAATACAAAATGCTTATAAAAGAAAGCATTTAATTGGGGACTTATAGTTTGGGAGGATTAGTACATAATCCTCATGGCAAGAAGCAGACAGGCGCGGTATTGGAGCAGTAGCTGAAAGCTTTACCTCCTGACCCACAGCTAGCGGCCAGGGAAAGAGGGACTGGGCCTGACACGGGGCGCTTGGGATCTCAAAGCCCACTTCCAGTGACACGCCTTCTCCAGTAAAGCCACACTTACTCCAACCCTTCCTGCCCAAACACTTCTTCCGGTGAGCATGCACTCACATACGAGAGCCGATGGGAGCCGCTCTCACTCAAGCGGCCACAGACTTGTATCTGTGTGCCTGAGGCAGTCACTCTTATTTGCCTCAAGAACAATCTTTTATTCTCTTAAAAATAGGATCCATGCTTTTTATCAGCACTACTCTCGTTTAGAAAACAGGCTTTCTCAGTAGCTTAATCAGTTATAAAATGCCCCTACCAGTCAATACTACCAGTTTGATAACTTCTGGATTTTGGAAGGGACGTTTTGAAAGCAGATTAGCATATCTGTGCTCTGAAGACACAGTCTGCCATTTAGTAGTTCAACTATCGTTCTTAATGGCCGCATGGTCCCCAGTGCTGTAGCAAACACTTGGTTACAGAGAAGATGGCTTCTAAAAAGAGACATCCAGTCTTCTCTCCCACACCTATAATGTGATCATTTGAACAAGGAATGTCCCCACCAACCCACACACACCCACCATAATCTTGGGCACCTGATCCTTGGTTCTCAGTTGATGGCACCGTTTGAAGAGGCTTAGGAGGTATGGCCTTGCTGGAGGAAGTATGTTACTGGGGCCAGGCTTTAAGAGCTTAAAACCTCACCTTACTCCCAGTTTGCTCTCTCTGCTTCATGTGTAGTTCAAGATATGAGCCCTCACCTTTCTGCTCCGGCTGCCATGCTTGACTCTTGTCCTTCTGAAACTATAAGCCAAATAAACTCTTACTTCTATAAGTTGCCTTGGTCATGGTGTTTCATCATAGCAACACCCACCTTCACTACCACAAAACTGCCTAAAAAGACCAAAGTAAAAAAAAAAAAAAAAAAAAGGAATTTGTTTTCATTGTGGGTTTGTGTGACTGTTTGGTGGGGAAGGGCATGGGCATGTGGAGGCCAGAAGACAATTTTGGCCATCACTCTTAGGTACCACCCAACTTGTTTATTGAAACAGGGTCTCTCATTGCCCTGGAACTAGTCAGACAGGACAGGCTAGTACAGAAATCTGCCTGTGTCTGCCTCCCCAGTACTGGGTTACAACTGTACCATCATACGTAGGCTTTTTTTTTTTTTAACCTAGATTCTGGATATAGAACTTGAGTGTACCATGTGTACAAAGCACTTTACAACTGAGCAATCTCCACAGCCCAGGGGGTTGTTTTCCTATAAGAGTGCTATATGTGGCCCATTAGAAAACTTACACTTTTTAAGCCTACGCATCAGCATGTGTTTAAAAAGACCTTTTTAATTAGCAGTTGTTTTGGTTACTCATTTTATGCATCAGTTTGCTTAAACACTAGATGTTGGTGTGGAGGATGTTTTGTGAATGTGATTAACATTAAGTATTAAGTAAACGATTTACTCTCAATGACAGATCCTAACCTCAATTAGTTTGAAGGCCCCAAAAGCAAACACTGAAGTTTCCCAAATAAGAAATTTCATCTTATGAACTTAAAATAGAAAAGCTAGACATAAATTTGGGGCGCAAATGATAATTTCCATTAGGGTTTCTATACTGATGGCTTAAAGATTTTGAATTTTCCATCTCCCATGACCATAAAAACCAGTTCTTATGTCGCCCCTCTTTCTTTATATGTATGCATATGTACATATAGGCTGTACTCGATTATAAAACTTGGTTTCTTTCATGAATTAGAAAATAGGTGGGGTTCTGCCAGAGGAAGCTAACAGCAAAAGAACCACCTCTTGTGTCAAAAGGGGAAAATCTGCTCCTAATCACTGAGCCGTCTTGATAGCCTCCATGGGCAAGTTTTGAAAAATCTCCAAGGGAACTACAATGTGGGACAAAAGTAAATGAGAGGAAACAGGTGTTTCAGATTTGTGTAGTACTATTAAATAGTACTAAGTATTTTTTTATATTCCTAATTCTTTTTTTGTAATTTAATCACTAACAACCTGATCCCAGCCTCCCTTCCCCCCTCTCCTCTCAATACCATCCTCATACCTGATCCCCCCATTTCCCTCTCTCAGAGAAGGGGGCCCCCTAAGGGGTATCAAGGCCCTGCTTCTCAAATCACAGCAGGACTTTCTTATTGGGGCCTGAGAAGGCAGTCCAGCGAAGGGGAAGGCATCCAAAGACAGACAACAGAGTCAGTGACATGCCCTATTCCCATTGTTAGGAGACCCGTATGTTGACCAAGCTGCACTTCTGCTACATATGTGAAGAGGGTCTAGGCCCAACCCATGCATGCTCTTTGGTTAGTGGTGCAGTCTCTTCCAGCCCTCATGGGCTCAGGTTAGTTCACTCTGTAGGTCTTTCCTTTACCCTTCCTCTTCCCCTCCACAAAACACCCTATTGTTTGGCTATGGTTCTCGGCATCTCTTTCCATCAACTGCTGGATAGTATTGTTTAGTAATGTGTGAGGTTTCAGGTTTTTGAATTTTGTCCAGTTTTTAGCTATAGCCTGAACCTTGTGGACCACAGATTAATAATGATTACACATGGATCCTAGCTGGCCTGGTGAGCCAGCTGAGTTAACCACTGAGCCATTGCTGGGTGTAGTGGCACACGCCTTTAATCCCAGGAAGATTAAGGGATTTAAACTGGGCAGGCAGAGGCAGGCGGCTCTCTATGAGTTTGAGGCCAGACTGGTCTACAGAGCAAGTTCCAGGACAGTGAGGGCTACACAGGGAAACCCTGCCTTGAAAAACAAAACAAAAAAACCAAGATAAAACAACAACAACAACAAAAAACAACAACAAAGAAATGAACAAATCAAACTTACATAGAACATTAATCATGACATTTAGAAATTTCTTGATAATCAAAAATGTTTGTAACTACTGTTTAATGAAAATGCAAAGTTAAAGGCCCATATCAGTAAAACAACTTCAATGTGATTGCACAGTCTCCTGGACTAGCCCAACATATGCTGTTAACAATGTTTAAATGGAGATGTGGCCCTGGTTCTACAATAGCGGGATTGCTTCTCATCAAATAAAGGCACATCACACTAGTTTTATAATGGTTGGAGGTAAAAATTATCATTTTTGAGTTGAACAAGGCTATAATCCCCACCTGTAGCTACCACGTTATAAACACTAAGAAAGCTAGTCAAAATAAAGCTTTAGCAATTAGCTCTCAGGCCAATTTGCATTTTAAATTCTCTTTAATGAGTGTCTTGTGTTTTTCTGGCCAGTCTGACTTATCAGCTGCTTTCACAACACTAACACCTTGCTGCCAGTTCGGCCTAAGGGATAGAAAAATGTCCCTTTCTTTGGAAAGGTTACGCTCCCTTTTCTTATGTGTTTAGTCAAGGCTTAAGCTGTATTCTCGGGAAGTCCTTGAGTTAGAAGTATCTCAGAAATAGAAAGTCTGGCCGGCCACTCAATGATCGCTTCATCGTTGGGCCATCAGTGCTGGCAGTGACCATACTCAAACAGGAGGCTGCCATGCTCAGATGGAGACAGCAGCTCTGCCGGCAAAGAGCCCAGGTAAGAGTTGTGCACGGGCTAGCTCACGTACAGGGGGCAGCCGGTGATTTCACGGCAAGAAGGACGACTGTCAACCGCAAGCTCCCCTCCGCAGCCTAGCCACGCTCCGCAGGGAAGCAAGGCTTGAACTCGCCCTCAGGCAGCAGGGAGGCGGGTCGAAGCGAGGGAGAGCGCCCCGGGCGAGGAGGAGTTGCGGAAGAGCGGAGAGGATGTGTGCCGCCGCCCCCACCACGGGAGGCGAGGCCCTCGTGGCTCCGGCTGGAAGCTCTGCCGCCGCGTGCCAGGCCCGCCGTCGGAGCCCAGGCTCCGCGCGCGGCCCGAGGGAGGGACCGGGCACGCGCACCGGCTGGGGGAGGGGGCGGGCCCGCGCGAAGCCCCGCCCCCGGAGCGCGCGAATTGGTTCCGCGCGGCGCCTGGCCACGCCCACCCGTCGCCCCGCCCTCCTTCCGGGCCCCGAGCCCCCCGCGCGCCGCGTCGGGGCCGCGCTCGCTCTCCGGGCCGCGCGCTCCGCCCGTCCGCCAGTCTGCTCGGCGCGCGCTCGGCGGCGGCCCGACGACGCAGCAGCTGCGCTCGCCGGACGAGGCTCGCCGCTCTCGCGCCCGGCGCCCCGGCCGCGGAACGCGGGTCGCCGCCGGCGAGGGTGCAGCCCCGGAGCGGCGGCGGTGAGGAGAGAGGGGCCTGGGAGGCGGGGTGGCGGGGAGGACGCGGTGGGGCCCAGGGCATCGCGGAGGGAGGTGGCGACGCGCCCGCCGCCCCGTCGGAAGCGGAGCGGCCGGGGGCTGCGCGGCCGCCGCGGGGCCCCGGCGGGGAGGCGACGCCTCCTCGGGCGCGTGCCACGTCGCCCTGCCCGCCTCCGGGGCGGCGACGGCGGGCGTCGGGCGGCGCGCGGCGGGCCGGGGCCAGCCGGCTTGCACAGGTGGGCCCGGCGCGCAGGCCGGCGGCCTCAGGGGCTCGGGCTGCCCACCCGCGCCGGCCTGGCGCCCCCCGCGTCTGGATCGCGCTGGCCGACGCCGCCCCGGGCGGCCAGGGCCGCTGGCCGCGACCACGCTCGCCGCCCTCCACCTCGGCAGCGCCCACCTGGACAGACACTCGCTTCCAGAGATTGCGACAGACGCTCGCCCCTGGAAACCGGTTACCAGGGAGGGGAGGACTACAAAGTTCTAAACTCCTGGAAGGCCGGGCTTGTGGAACAAAGTAGAACTTGGGCAGCCGCCGCGGTGACGACGTCCCGGGGTGACGTCACCGAGCGGTGTTTAAAAATGGGAGCCTGGGGGGGGGGCGGTTGTGGGTGGCTCTAGACGACTGAGCTGTGGTGCTTTCCCCCTCTGGTGGTCCTTCCGCTCACCCCCTCCCCAGACTTAGACCTCCCTCGTTTGCCTTTCGTACTCCTGGAGCACTGATAAGAGGGGGTTAATTTTCCAGCTATTCTAGTCATTCCTTCAAACAGAAAAATAAATAAGTCCGTATGACTCATCTTCTGTTACAAACCAAAAGCAACCACTAAGTGGTTCTTTCCTTCCTTTATTTTTTTGATACGAAATTGAGCAAGCAAAGGCAAATCCCCAAACTGTTGTGTACCACATATTGGCCGAATTGATGAATGAGAATGATCTGGGAAGCGGTGCATTTCTTTAGTGTCTCTTATTTTGTTTGGAGTGGAGCTTATGCGGTTCCATCAGCAACTTTTCTTGCCCAGATTGTGTGTTCCATTCCACTGGGTTGTTTTGTTCTAGCATAAGGTGCTATAAATGAACCTTCATAAAGTGGGAAACCAAAGCCTCACATTTCCAGCAGTTGTAGAAGTTATGGGTACCCACACACTGCTCTGTGAGAATTCCATCCATCGGGATGGTAACAACAGTACAAGAGGAATTTGGCATTCTAAGAGTCTAAGAGGAAGGTTTGGGAACCTTCCCATCCAGCATCAGAGGGAGTACGGCTGCCAGGACAAATCTCAGATAACTATAGAATTTGTTTCACAGTGAGGTCCCTTGTTTGCATTTGCACACAGAATAAAGGAGTCGCTTCGACGAGAAACTTAAAAGAAGAAACTTAAAAGAGAAAGAAAGCTAAAAGAATCAGGTGTTTCTTTTCTGTTTTCCTTTAATTTGTAAGAATAGACTGTTGTTAAGCTAGTTCACTGTTATAATCAATACAGTAGGGCCTGCCATTGGCTCCCAGAAAGATGACGTTACTTAATAAATGCTGCATCTGAATTTCCACCTTACTTTCATCAGCCAAATGAATGAGCTCATCTGGAAACACATATATTCAAACAAAACAACCCCTGAACAGCCTTTGTGGATTAATCAATGATAAATCACATTTTCTATTTTAAGAGTCTTTGATGGAGTTCCGAAATGTCCTGATGATTTCACTTCATTTCCTGTGAGTGATCCTGAATTGATGCTCCGTTGGATGTGTTTTAATGCTCACAATTTTTTGTTTTAGCTTTTTAGGAAAATATATTTATACCTGGAGAGTACGTACAAAAAGCTCAGTGCCACTGGGTGTGGTGGAACACGCTTATAATCGTAGCACTCAGGGAGGCAGAGGAAGGCAGGCAGACCTCTCTGTGAGTTCAAGGCCAGCCTGTCTGCAAAGTCCAGGTCAGCCAAGCCCACACAGAAAAGAAAAAAAAGTCCAGTGCTAAGAACTTTTAATGTGTAACAGTTTCGTTGAAGTAAACTGATATATATATAACTCATTTAAAAATCAACTGTTAGTTGTTCTTAGTATAGCAGGTTTACAGACAGGAGAGCACTCACTTTTAGAAAAGTAACCTTGGACTTACTAGATTTGTTTTCCTCCTGTTCCTCCACTTCTGCCTCTAGGCCACCCAGTCTATTTTCTGCCTGTATAGACTTACCTGTTTTGCACATTATATAGGAAGGAAATTTCAGCGTGCGGTATTGCCTCTTTGCTGTGTTTAAGGTTCTTCCATCTTGTAGCATTTGTTAATACTTCATTCCTTGTAATTGCCAATTCTGTTGTATGTGTTTACTATATTTGTCCATTCACCGTTAGGTGGATATTTGGAGTATTTCTCCTTTGTGGCTGGTATGAATAATGCTGCCATAAACATATCTGTACATGTTTTTTGTCAGGGCATATGGGGCACATACTTTAGATCTCTTGGGTTCATAGCTAGTTGAAATATTTTGGGAGAACTGCAAAATTTTCTCCAAAATGGAGCTACAATACTAGATTTTAAAGATTTTTTTTAAAAAAATTTTACTCTTCATGTATGTGCATTAGTGTTTTGCCTGCATGTATGTATGGCCATCACATGCATACCTGGTACCCTCAAAGAGCAGAAGAGGGCCCTTTAGAACTAGAGTTAACAGGTGGTTATCAACCGCTATGTGGGTTATGGGCACTAAACCTAAATCTTCTGCCACAGTAGCAAGTGGAGCCATCTTTCCAGCCCTGAGTGCCAGATTTTAAAATTCTGTTTTCATTTCAAATCCTTTCACAGTTTTAAATTTAGCTAGAATTTGACTGATTTAGTAAAACCTGTGTAGTAGTTATTACAGTGATTCTTTTTGAGTAGTATCTATTTTATTTTTGTCATTGGAAGCATGGTGTGCTCTCCACTGAAGTACTTCTTAAAACTAAGTAGTAAGAATCCCAGGAGTATTTCCTAATAGGTCTCTGAGGACTAGAAAACCTTAGGAATAATTACTGGCAATGAAATACCAGACAAAACTGAAGGGAGAAGGACAGCTGGAAGGGGCACATGTTGTAGCGCTTTATTCTCCAGCTGCTGTGTGTGTGTGTGTGTGTGTGTGTGTCTGTGTCTGTGTCTGTTGTTGCTGTTGCTTGGACTTGTATTTTTTTTGTTTTTTTTTTTTTTTAAGATTTACTTATTTACTATGTATACAATGTTCTGTTTACATGTACACCTGCACAGCAGAAGAGAGCACCAGATCTCACTATAGGTGGTTGTGAGCCACCATGTGGTTGCTGGGAATTGAACTCAGGACCTTTGGAAGAACAGCCAGTGCTGTTAACCTGTGAGCCGTCTCTCCAGCACTTGTATTTTGTTTTTAAGAGAACTTTTGTCTTTACAGGGAAACATGAAGAACGAAATTGCTGCTGTTGTCTTCTTTTTTACGAGGCTGGTGCGAAAACATGATAAGTTGAAAAAAGAAGCCGTTGAGAGGTTTGCTGAGAAATTGACTCAGATACTTCAAGAGAAATATAAAAATCACTGGTATCCAGAAAAACCATCAAAAGGACAGGCCTACAGGTGAGAATCAGACTGGACGGTGAACTGCATGAAGTGGCCATCGGTTTGTGTAACGGCTACAAGGCCAGATCCTTGAAGGATGTTTAGAACATGCCTATGGTGGTTTTATCTACAAAATACAAAGCTCTGGGGTGCCATGGTATCTTCTTGTTCGTTTTTGTCCAAGTTTTTGTTGATGGAGTCCTGCTGTTTAGCCTTGGGAGGCTGGAGCTATGAATGCACCAGTTAGCTCTTGTGAGTAGGCTGGCTCCTATACATTTTGCAGTTATTGAGGACACTTAGTGTTTTTCACAAATCTAGAGGATACTAATTTTTCTGAAATGAGCATGGTAATTAAGAGTTGAGGAAAAGTGCTCTCTTTGTATCTGAAAGTAAAGTGCGTGCTCCATGTTTTTTTTTTATTTTGTTTTTCTTTTAGAGAGGGCATTGGTGGTTCACACCTTTAGTCCCAGCATTCAGGAAGCTTAGGCAGGCAATTTGCTGAGTTTGAGGCCAACCTGGTCTTGAGAGAGAATTATAGGACAGCGAGGGCGATATAGAGAAACCTTACCTCTAAAAACCAAAAAGAAGACAAAATGGTAAAGTAAGATAATCAGCCGGGCCAGGCATAATGGTAATAGCCTTTAATTCTAGCACTTTAGAGGCAGAGGCTGGTGGATTTCTGTGATTTTTGAAGCTAGCCTGGTTTATATAGCGAGTTCGTGACAGCCAGGGCTATGTACAAAGACTGTCTCAAAAACAAACTGAAAAAGATAGACAGCCTAACATGTTCTTAGTTTTTAGAATGATGATGTCATTTATGCAATCTTTGTGGCATAAGCCTGTTGAAGGTAAATTGGACTGTGTACCTCGAGTGGTAAATACTGGCTTGGGAATTTTAAATCAAGTCTTGAATGATTCCAGGTCTTCATGAGCTTGTACACATAATAGTCTCTACACTTTATGTACAGCTGACTTATATTTTGGTTTGTAAGTTAAAGAAGAACAAAGCAGGCTGGACTTTAAGCTGTAAAATAATAAAATAAAATGCCTTGACATGCTCACTTTGGTACAAGTGTATCTACTGCAAAGCCAAAGAGGTCGTTTCCTAAACTAGCTGTCAAACCATAAGGGGGATTATGGACATGTCTCCAAATTTAAAGTGAACTTCTGGTTAACTGACAACTACAGAAGTCTCTTTTGTTTGAGCAGGTTTTTAATCTCTGCTCTTGGTTCTACAAACCAATACTTCTGTGCTTTGTTATAAAAAGGTCTTTTTGTTTACCACCTAAAAGTATAGAACTCTTTGAGAAATCTAAGACTGAGGTGTTAATACAATTTTGTTGTTGCTCATTTGCTTAAAGCCAATTGAGATGTAATATTCTGATGACAAGAAATGAACCAAGGTAGTTTCTGCATTTTTTTTCATAATAATAATAATAGGACCTAATAATAATAATAGGACCTAAAGTGTCCTGGTATGCAGAGTTAGGTTCAAGTAATTTTTTAATTTTTTATTTTTTAGCTTCTCATTTGATTGTACTTTTTTCTTCCCCCCTGTACATACACTTCTTTTCTGATAGTGAATAGCTTTTGTGAGTTAGAGTTATTTAGGCTTTTTATGTTGGATGGATGCTTTTGGAAGTGCCAAGCTACTGAAAAATAGAAGCACTGTCAAGTAAATACAGCAAAATCAGCGAGTGTACCATTTCATTTTCATTAATTCTAAAACCTTGAGAAAAAGATAAGATTAAATTGGCATGTGATCAGAAGTATCAATGAGTCATTTTGAAATTTTTTTAAGTAAAAAGCTGTTAGACTTCATGGTAGAATGAAAAAAAAATTAAGAATATAAGTTTTAAATGTTTTCTACCTTTTTACAAATGTATTATTTATAGAGGACACTTTGGAAATATAAGATCTGAAAAATAGTCATATTTTGAACATTAAGTTTCAGAATCTTAAAAAAGTTTCAGAATCTTATCTGGAAACATAATCAAAAATGCAAACAAATATGGATGAATACAGAAGTCTCTTACATGATATAATGGTGAATACAGTATATAAAACATGAGCTCAAGAGTCTTAAAGGCTTTTGATGGTGTGATACATTGGACTTGAATTATTCTATATAACATTAGAATCTGTAGGGTAGGTCAAAAAATCAAGAACATCTTACATATACAATTTTTATATACAATAAATTTTCTGTACAATAAAGTAATTTTTTACTCTGAATTTGCTAGTTTTAATAGTGCCATTAAGAAGTGATAGGGACTGGTTGAGCTTTTGGTAAGAGAGGGTTTTGTACGCTGTAGATCTAAAGTAGATCATATATATCAGATGACCACATTATTTCTAAGCTGCACGTCAACTGTGGAGTTAGTGGCCTGGATTTGACGTCTAGAGTCAAAGCTGTGTGTTACTGGACAGTTCCTCAACTGCCTCCTTTTTTCTCTTGCAAAGTTAAAATAATACATAGCTCATGAAATAAGAAAAGTTAATTGGAAACTGGCTGTTGCATAGTGCATGGTCAAAAAGAATTACTGTATTTTAGAAATATTGTTGTCTTAGGAGAGCTTTTTATAATGAAGATTAAAATCAACTAATGGAACAATTTAACTTTAAAAACTAAATATCATATTAATACTATACTAGTATTAAAACACTGGTTGAGAAGTCTTGTTGGGTTATAGATTTATCACTTATTGGGTGCTTGAGATTGAACTCTGGAACATAGAAACTCAAGGCAATTGCTGTACCACTCAGCTATATCCACGATAATTCTAAATAGCACATTATAATGGATAGTCTCATTGTCAGTTGATTTCTATTTCCATATTTTCTGTCATCAGGTATGGTAAAGAAGTAAAACAGCTTATCTAAGCTCACCTAGTAGATAAATTCCAGGAATAGTACTAATGCAAGATTATCTTAGTTGAGTATTGGTTGAAAACAGTAAATATATTTCATATTTTCCATTGTCTCTACTGTTTTTGTACTTACTCAGAATGCATGTTTTGAGGTACATGTTTATTTACTGGGGGAAAATAGACGTTTTATTTTTGAGGACAGTATAAGGGAACAACAGGTCAGGCAGTGAGTGTGGTGCTGTCTGCAGCTGATAGTATATTTTCTACATTCCATTGGTTGAACACGGAATTTCTTAGGTTAAAATGTAATAGGCTTTATTAATTTTTTTTCTAACTTACTTTGGCAACTTAGATAAAAGAAAGTTCTGTATAACGGAAGTTAACAGAAGAAAAATGTTTCAGGATTACATATTAATCACAAATATGTGATATGCTTGGTCCTTGAATCATTATTTTTTGAAGTAATTGAAGATGAAGTAAAAGCTGTCTCCCTTAAGATTTAACCTTATTACCAGGGATGTAAAAACATGTTAGTGACAATAAAACTTGTCACGAAACAATTCCATTAATATTTGAGGCATTTGTTGGAGTCTTATTAGTTACAGATTTTATCAACTTAATCTAAAAAACTTTATAATGTCAGGCTGGGGATATAGTTCAGCTGCTAGAGTACTTGCCTAACATATATGAAGCTTAGGGTTTGATCCCCAGCATTGCAATAAGCCAAGTGTGAGGGTTCACACCTGTAATCCAAGCATTTGAGAGGTAGAAGCAAGAGTCACATCCTCAGCTCAATAGCAAGTTTGAGGTCTGCCTGGGATACATGAGACTCTTGTTCCCCTACCCCCAGCAATTGTCAAGAGTTTTAAGTAGCTGTTTTCTTCTCTGCAGTTCTGTGGTCTCTGATAAATAAAGGGACTGGTGATTACTCTGGGTTCCCACAGGCATCTTCTGTTTTCACCAGGCTGGGCAGCCTTCGTGTTGCCTTTCTTGCCTGAAGTTCACACCTGAACTTCAGGTTCTCTATCAGGGTATTTTTTTATTACTCACTTTCACATAATTGATACATCAGATTTACAATTGAGGTTTAGTTATAATTATTTATCTAATTCTGTTTTGTTGTAGATGCATTCGTGTTAATAGGTTTCAGAGAGTTGATCCGGATGTCCTGAAAGCCTGTGAGAATAGCTGCATCTTGTACAGTGACCTGGGCTTGCCAAAGGAACTCACACTCTGGGTGGACCCATGTGAGGTGTGCTGCCGGTGAGTCTTCAAGTTTAACAGCTGAACTGATTTTACCAAATTTTCTCCTGTTTGTCTGAACTGTATCTATCTCTTTACAGCCAAGATCTGACAGTTTGGTGTTCTCAGAAAAGGTTTCTAAAATTGCCCTCTTAAAGTGATGGTGAAGAGCTGTTGAATATTTTATACCATGAAGAACTCAAAAACATGTTTTCCTAGAACTTTGCCAAGGATTTTATTGTACACCAAGAAGTAGAATGTAGAACTTATATACCTGGTCTTCTCTCACTGTCTTTCATTCATGTGACACATCACTTTATTCAGATTAGGAGTAGCTGATTCCAAATAAAAGAGGATAGTGACCTTTAGTGCCTCTTTCTTCTGTTTTTAGAAAGCTTCATAGCATTTTAAAGCTTCTATTCTCATAATAGAAATTGCTTCTTTTATCTCAAACAACTGTAAAAGGGTGTTAGATCTGAAATCTATTTAAAGTCTAATAAAAACATAGGCAGTTGTGGGTTTTCAAAAAATTAGAGCAGCATTCTTTAGATAGTTCACAGGTAACAATGGAGAAGAAATAGTCATCAAACTACAACATAGTATTATTTGTGACAAATGAGAAATCTCTACAAATAGAGTTGAAGGTAACACAGAGAAAAAGATGACAGTGTGGGTGTCACTTGAGCTGCTAAGTGATGGTTAAAGGTTGTCACTAGGTGACAAGTTAGGGAAGATGTTTTTCTCCAGGAAAAGGAAACACATAAACTAGTAGCATGAACTCCCACAATTTTTCTAAGGTAGTGCCCATGGGGAGTTTCTCTCTCTTTCTCTTTAAAAGTGTAATTCTCTTGGCCTCTCTATTCATTACAGTGAAGGTATAACTCTAGCTGTATACTGTAGAGATGATCACAGCCTTTAGCTTCATATTTAACGAATGATGATAAACTAATGCTAAAAAATTTGCATATTTTTCTAAATTTTACCAGGAAAACTCGTGATGAACTTGATTTGCTAGCACTTGATATAAAGGTATTATTGCTGTGGGAAATTTTCAGGGGAGATACAGGTTTATGAGAGTGGAGTTTCTTGAACATTCATGTTTTGCTTGAGAGAGAAGGAAGACTAAGCTGTGTTGAATTTTGGTCAGAGATATCAGACAGTAGAAACATTTTTCGATTGTGTGATTAGTTGAGAGGTCAGTGCTGAGGTAGAGAGATGGCTCAGTTGGTTAAGAACTCCGGCCGCTCTTCAGAGAGCCTGGGCTCAGTCCCCAGCACCCGCATGAGCTCACAGTGCCTGTGCCGCCAGTGCCAGGGCTCCGGCGCCCTCACACAGACTTCTGTGCAGGCAAGCATGAAATAAAAAACAACTCAGTTACTTGAGCATTAGACTCAGGGGGCTTTACCCAGTGAGATCCTGCTGAAGTCCTCGGTTTACAAGAAATAAAAAAGTGACTATTGTAATGTTGCTGTGTTGAATCCAGTCCTCCCAACCTTTTTAAATACTTTTATTTTGAGTCAGTAATGACATAGAATCACTTACAGATTTATTGGCAATACACTTAAACATTTATTCCTAGTATCAGATGTTACAAACTTTAGAGTCTGTGAGACATTCAGAATCCATGTATGTACCTGGCATAAACCCCATTGTTTGAACTCTCTTAATTGCTTTGTTATTTCTTTCAGTTTCTTTCTTTGAATACATCCTTAATACTACACATATTTTTACAGAAGATACATTGTGTATCTGTTTGTTGCCTGAATTTCTGTGCACCCTGTGCATGCCTGGTGCCTGAGAAGGCCAGAATAGGACAATGAAACCTTGTAACTGGAATTACAAATAATTGTAAGCATATGGATGCTGGAAATTGAACCCAGGTTCTCTGGAAGATCAGAAAGTGATCTATGCCATCTCTCCTACCCATATATCCTTATTTCCTCTACCTCTTTCTCTTCCTCTACCACCGCCTTCTACTCTTCCTTTTTCTTTTCTTCTTTTTTTTTTTTTTTTTGAAAAGCAAGGCCTCTCTGTTGTCCTGGCTGCTCTGAAACTCACTATGTAGAGCAGGCTGGCCTCAAACTTCCAGAGATCTATGTGCCTCTAAGAAACAAATCTTACAGTGCTCATTGGAATGGGCAGATCTCTCTGCTCCTTACCTGAGTGTACTATAAACAACTTCTTCAAACACTAAGTTCTGTGATTTGTGACGCAAATAGTAATTACCAACTTCTTCCTCTCTACTCCATGCTATGATACAGTAGCCATAGCTTCAACATGCTTATTGTATTTAAAGTTTGGTACCTAAACATGAAAGCTTTGGTTGTTGGATATACTACTTAACTAGACAGCTCATTCTTTTTTTTAATTAAATTTTTATTTTTTTTATATTAATTACAGTTTATTCACTTTGTATCTCAGATGTAGGCCCCTCCCTCATTCTCTTCCAATCCCTCTCTCCCTCATCTCCTTCTATGCCCCTCTCCAAGTCCACTGATAGGGGAGGTCCTCCTCCCCTTCCATCTGACCCTACCTTATCAGGTCTCATCAGGACTGGTTGCATTGTCTTCCTCTGTGGCCTGGCAAGGCTGCTCCCACCTCGGGGAGGTGATCAAAGAGCCAGCCACTGAGTTCATGTCAGAGACAGTCCCTGTTCCCCTTACTAGGGTACACACTTGAAGACTGAGCTGCTATGGGATACATTTGAGCAGGGTTCTAGGTTATCTAGGTTATAGGAATGGCCTTTGGTTAGAGTATCAGACTCAGAAAAGACCCCTGTGCCCAGATTTCTTTTTTCTGTTGCTCTCCTTGTGGAGCTCCTGTCCTCTCCAGGTCTTTCTATCTCCCCCTTCTTTCCAAAGATTCCCTGCACTCTGCCCAAAGTTTGGTTATGAGTCTCAGCATCTGCTTTGATACACTGCTGGTAGAGTCTTTCAGAGTCCCTCTGTGGTAGGCTCCTGTCCTGTTTCCTGTTTTCTCCTTCTTCCAATGTCCATCTTGTTTGTCTTTCTGAGTGAGGATTGATCATTTTACCTAGGATCCTCCTTCTTGCTTCGCTTCTTTAGGTATGCAGATAACAGTTCATTCTTAATGCCAGATGATGAAAACCTATGTGGTGTTTCATCATATTAGTTTACAAAAATCTTCACACTCAGTAACAACTAATAGGTTTATATATGGTCATGACTTTTCCCCAAACTGGCCACTGTGTAAAGCTGTTTTTGTTCTTCTGTTTGTTTATTTCTCTTATTTTTTTGAGATAGGGCAACACATCCATATCTACACTATGTAGATCAGGATGGTCTCAAACATGCCTCTGCCTTCCTTGTGCTGTATTACAGCCATGTACCACTATGCCTGGTGTGTTGTTGCTTTTTTTTTTTTTAATTTTGTAGTGCATACCTCTGATCAAAGAATATCATAACAATATGATCTCTGTAAGCTAATACAGAGCACTGAGGAAATGTATGTTTGAACCCAAACTAGAAAGATAAAGATTCTAGAAATTAGAACATTGCTGATATAGTAGATAATTGGAAAATATCATTCCATCTTCAAAAACAGTAACTTGGGGCAGAAGAAATCGTTCAGATCATGTACTGCTTTTCCAGAGGACTCAGACGTTTGGTTCGTAGCACACATGTAGGGCCACCACAAGCAGCCTTAAGCTCCAGAGGACATGATGCTTCTGGCATTCAAACATAACCGCACTCAGTATGTCCATACCCACAAACATAAACATAACTAAAATTAAAAATAAACTTTAGAAACTAACCCATTGGTACACTTGAAACCAAGGTGCTCTAATAAAAATTGAGATTTACACAGAACATAATTCCTTGTCATATATATAACATAAAGCGTAGTAGTTTATCAGTCGGTAAAATATTTGAAGATACAGAATAAGTAACAGATTTTTTTCCTGTGATAAGAAAGTCTAAGAATAGCTGACAGCTTAATGTGTTCAATATTATTTTTAAACTTTTGTAATGTCTACACTCTTACTGTTAAAGGAGCAATAGGTAAGAATTGATTTGCTTCATAGTAACTAAAATAGCTTTTAGCAATACATCATTGAGAATGAAACGTTTAAAAGTCGTTCATTACTAATTCTTATAAGGAGTTAACTATATATTCTTAATATTACAGTAATATAGTTAGTTTCGTTTAGCATAAAACCCTCATTCCAAAGCACTACAAAGGCAGAGATGCACAAATTAATTGGTTATCAAAAAGATCTGAGTTAGTATAACAGATCCTTTTAATTATTATATACCTGCTTTTGTTTTAGATTTCTATTTCTACAAAGAGAGAAATTTGTTTTCCAGGAAGTTCCCTGCCTTTCTATTTTCCCTGAATTTTAACTCCATTAATGGGCAAAAATGAAGATACACTACCTGTATTCTATGTTATGAGTAACTCAGCCACATGCTAAGCATTTGGAGTTAAGAATTGCTAGAGAGATGGCTCTGAAGTTGACAGTGCCTCTGGATTCCCCATCCACTAGATGGGAACTAAGACCAAAGGAGACTAGCTGGTTTGTGTCTGGTCATACTAGCTTAAAGAGTCATGCTTTTTCTATTTTATCCTATGAGGTTGAGGACCACTGGCGTCTTTATTTTCTTACTTTATTTATTTTGGTTTTTTTGAGACAGGATTTCTTTATATAATAGCCCTGACTATCCTGGACTCAACTTTGTAGACCAGGCTGGCCTCAAACTGCCTGTCTCTGCCTCCCAAGTGCTGGGATTAAAGGTGTGCACCATTATGCTTGACTTATTACTTGCATTATATTCAAGTTCCTATTGCTAATACCTTAAAATTTTAGCCATTCTAAAATGGTTTTATTTTTTCCTAGTGATCAATAAATGGTAAAAGGCATGTTAGTTATCTGTTGTGTATATGTGTGTTAATATGTTTAAGTCTTTTGCCTATTTTAATTGGAATGCCTTTTATATCTTTAAAATTCATGTGCATGTGTATGTCACAGTATGTTTTGTGGTGCTTAGGACTAGTTTGAAAAGTCAATTCTCTCATTCATGTGTGTTGGGGGCTTAGATCTATGTTGGGCAGTCAGTTCTCCCCTTCTATCATGTGTCCCAGGGATTGAACTCAATTCATCAGACTTGGTGGCAAGTACCTTTATGTGCTGTGCTATCTCACCAGATACATTGTCTTCTCATTCATGGGTATTAAGAGTTGCCTTTCTTATCTTTCCTTCCTTCCTGCCTTCCTTCCTTCCTTCCTCTTATACTCTCTCTCTCTTTCTTTCTTTATTCAGTTTACATCCCAATCATAGCCCCCCTCCCTCCTCTCTTCTTGGTCCCATCTCTCTCCTACTTCCCACAAATCCCTCCCCTACTCTAAAGGGAAGCCCCACCACCACCAACCCACCCAGCACATCAAGTCCCATCAGAACTGAGCATGTCCTCTTCTCCTGTGGGCTGGTGAGGCAGCCCCAGCAAGGGAAGTGATCAAAGAGCAGGCAGCAGAGTCCATGTCAGAGACAACTCCTGCTCCTGCTCTGCTTACTAGAGCACCCACATGAAGCACAAGCTGCCCATGAGAGTTGCTTCCTAAGGGTGTGCTTTTGGGTAGGTGAGGAAAAGGGTAGGTGAGGAAAAGGGACGGATCTGAGAGGAGTTTGGGGAGGGGAAATGATAATCAAAATTTGTTGAATGAAGAAAAATTTATTTTAATTAAAAAAAATTTGTGAAGAAAAAAATGTTGCTTTTCTAAAACTACATTAAGATATTATATTTCTGCTTTGTAAACATTTCCTCACGGTAACTTCTCTCAAGAAGTAAAATATTTTACTTTTCTAAAATTGTCAGTTTGCTATTTGTCTATGTTTTATAAATTAAATCTAATTCAGGCTCACAAGGAACATTTTATGTTATAGGTTTGTAGGCTTACCATCCATTTTCAGTTGATTTTATGTAGTATAGGTACAGACTGAAATATTTTGGTGATGGTTTTTGTTTTTGTATGTACATAACTGTTTTAAGAAGAATTCTTAGGGTGATAAGTTTTCCTAGAAATCTCAAAATAATATAATTCAAGCAGAAGTCCTTTATCATCCTCATCATTTTTCCCTTTAATCTCAGTAATTGTCAGAAATCATGTCTGAAAATAAAAAATAAAAAAAAAAACCACAGGCCCTGTCAAAATAAGTATGGGATATTCTAGTTGATTTTGGACAGTGGCCATTTTTAAATACATTAGAAAAATTTTACTGTAAAGAAAATGTCATTGATGCACACAAAA
The DNA here is from genome assembly GCA_028658305.1 of Pachyuromys duprasi. NCBI lineage: Eukaryota > Metazoa > Chordata > Mammalia > Rodentia > Muridae > Pachyuromys > Pachyuromys duprasi. The sequence goes on along the minus strand of CM053753.1, from coordinate 90,902,577 downwards.
CATAATAAAAATGTGGATTATTTGTGATGTTTCAAACCATTTTTTGTTTGATGTTAGAGAAGAAAGTAGCCACTTTTATTTATACTTCAATAGAGTAGATGTAAGACAATTACAACCTACTTGTGCTTTTGATATTAAATGCACAGTCCAGCTCTGAATTGGTTCCTTTATTGCCTTGGAAGAGTGGCATGACTAGACATGTTTAATTGTTTTTATAAATATTTCTTGCTTTTTTTTAATGATACGTGTGTTTTTTTGTTTGTTTAATGTATACCTAGGTATGGAGAGAAAAACAATGCATTCATCGTTGCCAGCTTTGAAAATGAGGATGAGAATAAGGATGAGATCTCCAAGAAAGTTAGCAGGGCTCTAGATAAGGTGACCTCTGATTATCATTCAGGATCCTCTTCTTCAGATGAAGATACAGGCAAGGAAGTCGAAGTGAAACCAAATTCAGTGACTGCAACACCAAGCCCTGTGTACCAGGTAACCATACAACACATCCTGTTACTGGGCAGTAGCAAATTACAAGAGCTAATGCGACTGGCCAGTCTCTTCAGCTAGTCACACTTAGGCTGTCCAGGGAGTCTTTAGAATAATCTGAATCTCAACTCTTCACTTTTACACACATTCTAATAGAAAGCTGCTTCTTAGAGGTTCAAATTAGCATTCTAGTCATTTTACCAAAAGTGTACTCCACTCCTCAGTGACTAGGATAAGTATATATTTTTTAAGAAATATTCTGTCCTCAAAAAAAAGGTTTCATAATAAATATTCTGATTGTTTAAAAATTCCTTTTAAAAAAGGCATCAGTAACTTTTTGATATTTCATTTATTTCTTTAGGTTAATTTTCTTACTATTCCTTTTTTCATCAAAGAAAAATTTTACTAAATTATATTTTGGCTAGTTTTTTAGGTAAAAATCAAAAGGTCTCTCCTTTTGTTCTAACTATGGAAGTATCTTACAGCAAATGTGTTTGCAGTACAGATTCATTTAAGTTATTATATCTATGTATTAAAAACATTTACTTTGTAGAAATTTGATTAGCAATATTGTTTAATAAAATAATTTTTATGGTCTCATTTTAGTATAATTTAAAGTATGCCTTCATTTATTAGTCTGAATTAGATGTAATTTAATGTACAAGTTTATAGTGAAAGCAGTGTTAGAATGATACAAAAACTTGTACCTAATGATTAAGATGCTTTTGAGTTCATGCCAGAGACAGCCCCTGCTCCCCTTACTAGGGAACCCACTAGGAGACTGAGTCTGTGACTACATATGAGCAAGGGTTTTATATCCTCCTCATGCATGGTCCTTGGTTGGGATATCAGTTTCTGCAGGACCCTTTTGGGGGGTGGGGGGATGAAGAGGTTCTGTTGGTCTCCTTTTGGAGCTCCTGTGCCCTTCAGGTCTTTCTAACTCTCCCTGGGGGTTGCGGCCAGTCCTGATAGGCTATGGTCAGATAGAAGGGGAGGAGGACCTCTTCTATCAGTGGACTAGGGGAGGGACATAGGAGAAAAGGGAGGAAGAGAGGGAGGGATTAGAAGGAGACAAGGGAGGGGGTCACAGCTGGGATACAAGGTGAATAAACTGATAAATAATTTAAAAAAAATTTTTGAAAGATGCTTTTGAGTATGACAGACTAGGCTTTCAAATTAATATAATGAACATTTCCCCATTGAAATTAATTTCTTTCACTCTTGATTATGTAATTCTGCTTCCTTGGATTAACAGGAAGGATAGTTGTAAAGATTATGGCATATAAGATGTAGAGTGTCTTCCTTTTTATAAAACTTTTCTCTTTTGAGGGAAGGTGTCACTATGTAGCCTAAGTGGACCAGAACCAACAATGGAGATTGGATTGGTCTTAGATTCCCAGAGATCAAACCTCCTTTGACACCTAGATACTAGGATTAAAGGCATGTGCAACTACATTCGGCAAAACTTTTTAAAAAATAATTTATTAAAACTATAAAAAATTGCAAGTTAAGACAGTACATATTTCAGAGTATAAAGCAGAATTGTGAATTCTTCCTTTCTCTCCAGCTCCCTCTCCTGTCTCTTTCCATCGGGTGCTATCACCAGGCTTTGCTTTTTGTTTGTTTTGTTTTGTTTCTAAGAGTGGTTGCCTTTATATCTTTTTTCAGTTCTATGCCATAAATATCTAGGACATTTTTCTCTGTATGTTGCATTATATCTTGCAAATTGCCTTTATTGAATTTCCTGGAAATCATCTAAATGTGATGATTTTTAACTTGATTTTGCTTTTACTCAGTCAAGCAAGAATGTAAGCCCCACTGACTGCTCTTAATTCTTTGTAAGTAAATTAACCTTTAAGTTTAAAATCAATTTACATTTTCTTTTAAACCAATTAACATTTATTTTTCCCCATCAAACAAGAATATTAGGAAGGTGTGGAAATTAAGGTATCTGACACGCTTTTTTTGATAACTATTTCTCTTTGGCATTTTCTACTCAATAAAACATTTCATAGCAAAAAGAAAAAAAAAAAAGACAGAACTTCTGTCTAAGCCCTGTGTAGAGTTGATATCATTGTTCTTTGGTAAGTAGAGTAGTTTTTAAAGTATATTCTGGAAATAAGTCCTTAACACACAGGTATAATGAGAATATACCTTCTGTGATTTGACTATTCATTTTCTAATTATTTCTTTTGAAGAACCTAAAGGGGTCCAGGCATGGTGGCATACACAGGAGGCAGAGGCAGGCAAATCTGTGAGTTCAAGGCCAGCCTTGTCTACTTCTAGAAATTATTCTTACAGTCAGTTCTCAATCTTTCCCAAGTTGATCTATGGACTTAACCCAATCAAAATCCCAAAAGTCCATTTCTATTAAATAATATATTGGTTCTAAATTTTTAAGAAAATAAGATTTCAGAGCTCATGAATATAAAACTGTTCTGTGTATCAGGATTACTAATAGTTTAAGGATATACAATGTATCATTGGGAAAAAAACTAGAAATGCCAGAATAAGGTCTCTTTTATACTTTTAGCCCACATACCACTCTCACAACAGAATGCCAGAGCAATTAAGGTGGAAAGTCTTGAATGGGTTCTAAAACAAGGAGGGAAAAGGCCAAAATGCGTCTCAGTGCTGCCTGATAGCCATGCACCCGTATAAGAAAGCTAAATGTTTAATGTTTTGTATAGATGAAGAAATCTGGAGAATTGTCTTAAATGTCTCCCAGGGGTCACAAAAGAAAAGTTGATTTTTATCACTAAACATTTTTAATCACCAAAAGAAAGCATAAGAAAATGAACGACCAAATCACAAAAAGTATGTTCTCATTACACATAGGTGTTAAAACTCATTTTCAGGATATACTTTTTTAAAAAACCACTCTAAACAAATAATAAGCCTGGAACAGCAGGCTTTAGCAAGTGAGACCCTGTCTCAAAATAAAAATTAGAAAAGAGAGCTGGGGGAATATAGCTCAGTGGTACAGCATTTATCTAGTATGCTCAAGGACCTAGGTTCTATTCACAGTATTGCAATAATAATAATAATAGCAATAGTGATAGTACTGAGACACAAATAACCTAATTAAGAAATGGACAAAATTAAGAAATGTGCAAAAATTGTATAAGTGGCCAGTAAGCATATGAAAATGTTAGATCTCATTTGTCCTCATTGAAACACAAACTGAAACAATGAAATATGACTTTTTCTGAGTTATAAACAGTCTAGCAGCATTAACTGTTGGTGAAGAACAGAAGCAGCCAGATTTCATAAGGAGTATAAAGTGATGTGACCACTTGGAAAAATTGACACTTTTCCCTCTAGTAGTCAGCATTCTACTCCTCAGTATTATTAAGAAAAATAAAAACACATCTTGAAAGCCAAATGTAAAAATCTTCAGGTGTATATAGATGTGTTCACAGATACAAACATAGACTTTCCTTTTCAAAATATATACAAAATTGGTTCATGTCATTGTACAATCTGAATTAAATGTTCTACAGAATCCTAAATATTAAAGAAAATGTCCCATACTTGGAAGGACAGATTAGAACCAGAGACTCTAAGGAAAGAATTTGAAAACTGCTGATGAGAGTTTAAATCATGTGAACTTGATATTGCCTACCTGACTTAATTTTAAGATTGTTGCACCCAAGTACTAAACAGACTAAAGCAGATGATCTGCAAAGTTTCATCAATATGTTTGGCCTCTGTTTTTAAGACAATTATTTTTAAGTAGGCCTTGGCTTGAGGCATGAAAATTTGTGCTTCAACGCTCCCTTAGTGACTCCTTACTTAACCAGCTATTGAAACTTTCCTGAAGCCCTAAAACATGTTGTGTACTTAGGGCTTACCATTCATTCTGTGTTTGCATCTTTGATGCTTGGAAGATCTTTTCTCATTTATTTAGTTTTTTTCTCCATTCAGAAAGTACACATGAGCTGTTAATGAGGTGTGGATTTTTGTTTCTTAACATATTTAATTGTAACCGTAGGGATGAGACCTACTCTTACGGTGAATGGCGGGTTTGTATTTAGTGAGCAGCCTGAAACTACTTAGTTTTTACTGAAAAGGGAGATTTTTTTTTCTTTGAATATATTTATTGCTTTCTCTCTCCTACAGATTTCAGAACTGATATTCCCACCTCTTCCAGTGTGGCACCCATTGCCCAGAAAAAAGCCAGGAATGTACCGAGGGAATGGCCACCAGACTCACTACCCTCCCCCTGTTCCATTTGGTTATCCAAATCCAGGAAGGAAGAATAAACCATACCGCCCAATTCCAGTGACATGGGTACCTCCTCCTGGAATGCATTGTGACCGAAACCACTGGATTAATCCTCATATGTTAGCACCACACTAGCTCATTTGGATTTGTGCTGTCATGTTGGTAGAAGGGAAGAATATACCTTACTATATACTGAAAGTTCATACTTGTAGTGAAGTTAGATGGACCAAACCATCAAACTTATTTTTATAGAAAAGCTATTGAGAATACTCTTTCTTAAAAAAGTATATATATATGCACTTTAGATATATTAAAATAGTTTGAGAAACTTTATTAAAGTTAGTCAAGTGCCTGAGTTTTTAATATTGGACTTGAGTATTTATATATTGTGCATTGACTCTGTTGGATACAAAAACACTGTAGAAGTGGGCAATGTGTTCTAGCACCTTTGAGCATTTACTTTATGGAGAGTATATAAGTTATTTATACACAAGGAAATCTATTTTATGTCATTATTTAGAAGAATTGCGTGAAATCATGTAGTTGCAAATAAAAATTAGTTTGAGGCATGACAATGTGTGGTTTTGTTCTGTATATAATTAAAAAAAGGCAGAAGAGATTCTTAGGAAAAGAAATAATTTAAAACTTTTCTTTAAAAAAAACTTTATTGAACATATGTTCCCCAAAGCCACATATCAAAATATACATGTAAAAAATTTTTATTGGCAGTAGCTAATTGAAAATATAACAATAACTTTCAGCTCTCAAAATCAGTGTGTTATGGGACCTTTGTCACCAGGATTTTGGCCCGTAATAATTTTCTAGAACATCTGAGTTGCATGCGTTTTACCATTAAAGCAGAAATGTTCTTGTAGCCACTCTTCATCTACCTTGTAAACTTGGTACGGTGGGCGTGCCTATAATTCCGTAACTTGAAAGGTTGAGGCAGAAATCAGGGCTCACTTCAGCTATATGGCAGATTTGATGCCAGCCTGGGCAAAATGATACTCTTTCTCAAAAAATTAAAAACTGAAAAAAAATTCTGCACCTTTTTTTCAAAAAGCATTAGTCTTTAGAAGAGTTATAAAGTAAAAAGTACGGTACTTCAGATTCTTCAGTAGTCCTTCATATTTATACCACTGTAATCCCATCGGTCTTATAAGTATACGTGAACTACAAAAAAAAGGGGGGAATTCATCTGAGTTTGGGTATTGTAAAGGTAAACTCACAAACAAAGATCAGCAATACTTTCCCCATCACTAATCTTTATATTTTTACAATGAAATTATTGAACTTAACTAAGAGTGGTCACAACTTCCTAGTAACTGATTAAAAGGCTTTTGCTATTCCAAACATTCCTGTTGTCAATGTTTCTTTGTTTCATTTAGTTTGTTTTGGTTTTATGAGACAAGGTGTCTCTACATAGCTGTAGCTGTCTTGGGACTCACTTTGAGGAACAGGCTGGCTTTGAACTTACAGATTCACCTGCCTCTGCTTCCTGAGCACTGAGATTAAAGGTGTTTGTAAACATGCCCAGCTCTGTCGTCATGTTTGTTTTTTTTTTTAATTTACTATTTAAGTACAGAAGATAGCAAGAATGAAGTTAATTGCTCAGTGGTGGGAAATAAACAGCAGAAATTCCTAATATTCTGACTTTTAAGCTATAATAATGTTAGCATATTTCTAAAGCATAATATCAACTTTTCCTACTTGTAATTGGTATCACAAGGAAGTTTAGTTTTAAAATGAGAAGGGGTGGGGGGAAATATTTTGAATTGGGAGTGATCTCAAATTATCCTTCAGCACCCCAGTGCAGGGACTACAGCCTTGTATCATCTTGATTCCACTGAAAAATGTTTAACTGTTAGGCGCATTGCTGTTGTGTTGTAAGTACGGCAAGGGGGAGGGGGCGAGTTATTCAGAGAGAACACATAGTGTTAGGAAGTTTGAAATACTTTTGTCAGAGAAGACAGCATTTGTTCTATTTGCTTATCTCACAGGTATATGAACTTGTTGGAAAATTTGAAGTATAGCCATTCAGGAAGAGAAGCATTAATGTTAGCACTTACCAGATTACTAGAACTCCTTGCACCTTACTACAAAAGATAACTCTAGTCAGTGAAATGGCTCGGTGTATAAAGGCACTTGCCACTGAGCCAGATAACATAACTTTGACTTCTTGGGCCCACATGGTGGTAAGAGGGCCGCGTCAGCAAGTTGACCTCTGCCTTTATACGCATGTTGTGGCACTTGCACATGCCTGTGCACATACACAAATACAGAAATATAATAGTAAATTCTTAGCCTTGATAACTAAATGACAAATCCTGTGGAAAACTGATATTTGTATTGTTTTTATTTTATGTGAATGGGTGTTTTGTCTGCACATATGTCTGTGTCTATGGGTGCCATGCCTAGGGAAGCCAGAAGAGGACATCAGATCCTCTGGAACTGGAGTTACGGGTGGTTCTTAACCACATGTATATGTTCTGGAAACCAAACCTTGGTCCTCTGCAAGAACAGCAAGTGTTGTTAACCAATAACCCATCTCTCCAGCCCTGGGAAGGCTCATTTTTAATTTAATTGCATTTTAGATAATTTTCTATATAAGACTATGCTTTATTCATCCTCTACCTGGTTTTAGTTTCAGTTCACATAATACAGCTCTCAGCAGGAAAGCTTTTCCGGTTTATAACTATTGAAAACAAATTACCATTTGATAAACAGCTCCTAAGTTTTGGTAGGCATATAGTTCTCCTTATGGAAATTAAGACTTAAGTTAATGTTTCCCTTACAGGACCGATCTAAATGAAGACTGACAGCAGCTGCATAATTTCAGCTTAAAAACCTTATTAGAAAGTTTCAAGCAGGAGTGGTTTGTGAATGAATTTGTTTTAATTTTCCATTTTGTATTTGTAGGCATAACAGCAAAAGGTCTAAATTTTAGAGGTTAAGTTTTCAAACATGGATGTTTGAAAAATGTAAATTCTTTGGTAAGTTCTACAATATCATTAATAAAGTGCTTATTTATGTTACGTTTTTTAACTATAGCAAAACTAATGTGCAGTATAATTTTAGACTAAGATAAAGCGTTTATGTTGACTTCCAACTCAACAGCTTTGTGATAATTTGTTCAATCATAATCATCTTTAAAAACTTGTGCAATTTTAATTTCAGTTAAATAAAGACTGAAGATGCCCAAGATGACAGCAAGCTAAGTAACTTAAGCTTTATCTTAAAAACAGAGGATTTAAAAGCCTGTGCCCATGGTACCTCAACACCACATGTAGTTTGTTACCTGTGTAAACTATTGGAACTTGTGAGGTTTTAGGTATCAGACCAAGATTGACAGAAGGAAACTTAGGCAGATATTATATTAAGTGAAAATGAATGCAAGACGTTAGTCTTAGCCACCAAGTCTTAGTTCTTGTGTTGAACTATTCAGTTATGTCTGAGAAGGGGCAGTAAAACCTTGACAGCAGTTTTGTTTGAACTGTAAATCAGACTTCAATAGCACTATGACCTAATGACCAAGAAAGCTACCTGTCAAGGAAATCCACACAAGAGAAATAATAGCAATGCCCAAAGTTTGCTTTTTTTTTTTTTTTTTTTTGCTTTTTGCTTTTCTTTTTTCTTTTTTTTTTTTTTAATTTTACCTGGAACACAATGTTAACAATTACTTTTGCCAAATTTGCCCGTATTTCCTCTGGAATTAGACTCTATAGATAGTGAAGCATCAACATGGATGTTCCCTGAGAAGCACAGCATTACCCCTGTATTACACATGCCACTTGTGGCAGTGACTGGGGCATTGTTAATCCAAGGCAAGTCAGGAAAGGCTCCTGCATTTTCCGTGTAAAATGTGTGCACTAGACATTGCAGAAATTGCTACCTGCTTCCCAGTGTATAACAGAATGCCATCTGCAACATATGGACCAAAACAGAAACACTTAATAGTTATCAAAAGCATGAGGACTTGAAGATAATGTCGCTCTTAGTGTGGTTTGATAGTTACTGCATGAAACAGCATACAAAAATCATGTTTCTATCTTCAAAATGGAATAGCTACAGAAAGAACTTCCATAAAGATCACAAATAATCATTGGGAACTTACGAATTTCATAGGACTTGAAAATACTTATGGATTACACACATCAATAGAGCTCATAAAGTGTAAATCAGTGAGATGTATGGATGAAAAGCATCTCTGCTACGTTAGCTGTCTGGTATCACTTCTGTAGTGCTGGGGCCGATAAATGTATCAGCTTCACTAGTAATGGATGAAAGATTTCAGATATTACACAAAATTATTTGCCTGAATAACTGGGCAGTCAGGATTAAAGATCCCCATTGTGTAAACATTGTACAATGTACCCATGCACTGCAATATCCCATAGTTCCCTGCACAGTACCCTATTAATCACACATCTTTCTGACATATCAGTTAAATAATATTTTTTAAAGATAACACTCCTTGTTGAGAACGTGTAAAAGTAGAGATTTGAAGAAACACAGTCTTTTGGAAGGCAGTAACACTTTTGAAGTATGTATCTTTTCACCTAGAAACCATACTGTGAGAAATTTACAGAAGTACTTAAATGGAGCTATCATCTATGTAAAATATTTTAATAGATCTTTGGTTGACAAAAAATAGCCATAGCAAATTTTTAATAAAATTTTAAATAAAATTTAAAAGTATGGAAATGCTTTGTGGCTATGGAAAAAAGAGGTAAGTTTATAATGGTAAAATATTACAAGTAGGAACATGAGAATATCCTGTCTTGAATGTATGTGTATTGTCTGAATAAAATACTATGTTTGACAGTATATTCAGAGGAAGGAGAAAGGCTAAGTATAGATGTTTTTATTTTTCTATTCTGCATCTTTGGATTTTTCTTGGTCAACATTAATACTATTAACATTTTTTTTACTGGCTTGCCTTTTAAATTTTATTTTATTTTATTTTTAAAGGATAACAATATATTATATGGTTAAAAAAAAAAAAAGAAAATGAATACACCAGGGTTGGAAAAGATAAACAGAAGGAAAGAGCCTGAGAGAAAGAACAAGAATCAGGGACCAACTCTTTCACACATTCAGGAATCCTATAGAAACACTAAACTGGAAGCCAAAACTTTGAAGGAGTAAAAACATTAATATGTTAACATTATAAAACATTATATATGTTAACCTGTTTTATTTTTAACTAATATGAGAAATAGCCTGTGGACATACTTAGAAATACTAAGTTGATACACAAAGTGCTCTGTCAAAACATTTGCAATAGTGAAGGATTGTAATTCATCCATGTTGTGTAGGAGCATGAAGCCAATAAAAACAAAAACAAAACCTGTGATCTGGGTCCACTGAATAGAAGACACAACCACAATGTTATGATGGGTGGAAATACATATGAAAGGTAATAGACTAGAATGTGGCTTCCAGTGCTGCGTTTGTTTCTTGATAAAAGGTCTGTGTGTTACAGACAGTCCTCATACTCACTGTGTGGCTGAGAATGATGTTGAATTACCAGTTCCTGTGTCTACCTCCAGAATACTGGGATTATAGGCATGAGCCACAAGGCCTGGCTTATAACTGCTTTACTATGAAATGACTCATATCAGACACTGGTACCTTCTAAGTATTAATGCTCAATAATGTGTATACCCTAATACTATCTACAGAAGAGAAAACTGGGTATTTGTGCTACCCCAGGTAGGGTAACTAGAGAACCTTAAACTTAGACATTATAACTCTTGGACACATACTTTTAAGAGCCAGGTAATAGAAGTTTATCCGTTGTCTTACACAGTTAATAATACTGGGTGATTTTTTTTTTCTTTTTAAACAAAAAGAGGTATTATTTCTGGTAGATCTGTTAGGCTGTTAAAAATAAAACACCTATAAAAGTTGTTGGCCACAAGAGGGCATCAGATAACCTTTTTAGAATCAAAGCTAAAGGTTCTTCGGTTCCAAGTAAATTTTGAAAAGTTAAAAGTTAGAGTCTTGAAATGCTTCCTAAAGAAGTGGAAATTTTTAAGTGTTCCATAGTTGTGTACAATAAAAATTTCTTTATCAGTTTGTCTTTATGTTATAGAAGTGTTCCATATAGTAAAACTTATGTACAAAAGATAACATGAGACCCAAGATAACCTGAGACCCTTTATCACTGTGGCAGATAAAGCCAGTGCTGAAAAGTTACAGGATGGAGAGAGGCACTTTTTGTTCTATATGCCTATGCTTAGATTAGGATAGGAATGAAAAAAAATCTTAGTTTTCATACTCACACTAATAAGTATGTTCCTTAATTTGTTCAATCAGTCTTTGCCATTGAACAGTAAGCGGTAAACCTCTTGGGAATGTCCCATCCAGTATGTCAGTATATGTCAGTATTTACAGTGCTGGTGATGATAAGTATTCTCTTCAAGGTCTAGAATGCACAAATTAATCCCAACTACCAACTTTATAAGTAAAGCTATAAAAGTCAGCAACACAGCCAAATGTGGTTGTTCATGAAACTAAAAACTTTGTTTTTATATAGTACAGATCAGTAACCAGACACGTGTTCCAAAAGGTAAAAGTAAAGTGATCAGAATGAAAGTGGGCTGGGGAATGGTCATAGGACAGCGCTTTGCCTAGCGTATATGAGGCCCCAGGTTTGAGCTCCAGCTTGGGAGGGAGTATTCAATTTTTTAAACTGGTACAGTGGTTTATATCTATGATCCCACCACTCAGGATGCTGAGGCAGGAGGATTGACCCAAGTTTGAAGCCAGTGTGGGCCACATAGTGGGTTCCAGGCTAACCTGCATTATAGAATGAAGGTCTTTATCAAAAAGTATACTGTTTTTAACTTTGTCTAAACTGACTGAAACATAAAAGACAAATTAGTTTTGTCATCTGAAATGTTTGTAAATGAAACCTACTGCAGGTCAGTATGGTTAATTGTAACCATACAGTAAAATTTATGTACAAAAGATAACTTGAGACCCAAGATAACCTGAGACCCTTTATCACTGTGGCAGATAAAGCCAGTGCTGAAAAGTTACAGGATGGAGAGAGGCACTTTTTGTTCTATATGCCTATGCTTAGATTAGGATAGGAATGAAAAAAATCTTAGTTTTCATACTCACACTAATAAGTATGTTCCTTAATTTGTTCAATCAGTCTTTGTCATTGAACAAATGACTAATGTCAGAGCTTTCGAGCCTGAGACCAGGAGACTAAATGAGGCCAACCTTGGCTATAAAGTGAGACTCTGTCTCAACAACAACAAAAAGTTAATCTAGACAAAGGAACAGAAGAGTTATTGTTATATTTCAATAGCTAAAATCATTTCAGTGAGCAATTTTGACCATAGCATTTGTAAACTTGATGTTACTGTTTAAATACATAGCAAGGGATTTGCTTTTGAAGTTTATAGTACAACCTCTCTTCCCTGACAACCAAGAATAGTAAACAAGGACTGGAGAGATGGCTCAGTGGTTAAGAGCAGTAGCTGTTCTTCCAGAGGACCTGGGTTCAATTCTCAGCCTATAACTGTAACTCCTGTTCCAGAGGATCTGACACCCTCATACAGACATACATGCAGGCAAAACACCAGTGTATAGAAAATAATTTTTAAAAAGAATAGCAAACAAATGGTTTAAGTGCAACTTCATTTAGATAGATTCCTTAAATATTTTGAACATCGTTGTACTTTTGGCCATTAAATTTTTATGTACAAATGTTTTTTATAGTTAAATTATGATAAATCTTTCATAAGTTGGAAATAATTATAAACTGTAAATGCATTTAATATGCCAGCCAAAGCTTAGCAACATAGTAATACATGGTAGAGTATCAATTTGTGACCTTGTGGCTGACTGGGAAGTACAGTCAGTAGCCTAGCATTTCCAGGAATATGGTGCCTTATTTCACATTCCAGGGAAACATCAGAATTAAAAGTATGATTGTGCTGAATGTCCCAGCATACAAGTTAAAAAAGTATCCAAGTTGGCCTGTATAGAATTTTTCTGGTTGGAGTTGTCACTCAGGTACAGGGCTTGCCTAGCATGGTATTGTACACATTGGGCAAGTGCTCTGCTCTTGAACTACATACATCCCCAACCCCAGATTCAGATCTTTATTTTTGCTATTATCTCATGATATTTAATATAGCCAGTGTGTACTAGTTACTTAAAATATGGAATCACAGCAAGTATGACAGACAGTTCCTTGCACTCATTGTACTCGGACCACTAGAGCATCAAGACAATCTACAGCACCTATTGATAACAGTGTTTGAAATAGCTAGTGAAGAAGCCTGTGAGGACACTGACCTTTCTGGCTGCTGTTGCCAAAAGAAACTGGGAGAGGTAGCAGAGATCCCCACACTAACCGCCTTCCTGTCAGTTTTCCTCAACGCCAAGAAACCAAGGTTTCTAGAAAAATACTAGACCATGAATCAAGACACATTTTGCTTTATAAGGCATCCTAAAAGGGTAAAACCTTTCTGGATCTTTTTTTTTTCAATATGTATATGATAATACACCAAATAACAGTGTTATACAGTAACATTCCTGGTATTGTAGTTTTTAAAATAATTTATAATAATTTTATAATAATCAATAGCGGAATGTGCATACATATCAAGAGCTATGTGGGGTTGCAAAAGAGTATCGAGCTGAATATAGGACGAGACATTACATACATTAAACCTGCACTACAAGATTTCCTCCCTAAGACAACTAGATTTATAATGCCAGACAGCCCAGTGAAGAAAAGGCTGAAGGTGCATCGTTAGTAAAAATTATTGTGTATTAACAAGCTTTAATTTGTGTTCATAGTAGATTCTTTTGTAGTATAACAAAAGGAAGGCGGTTAAAACCCATTCTGTGAGATATCTTATGAGCAGACCTGTGTCTCGGCTCCATTGAAGGGTATTTAAACATGGCTTCAAAGAATCCAAAAGGAATTCTATAAGATAACTGATGTCGTACTAAGGGTTCATAAGCCATATCCTTAAGCAAACTATAAAGGAAAGCTGTTTTTCTATTTTCATTTGTCAACACTGTAGTGATGAATCATTTAAATAAGCTATTCTTGATGTTAAGGATTGTGGAGTCAATTTTAGATTGTAAGCATGAGCAGATCATTGGTGGCTTGAATATGCTGGTGGATTTCAAGTGTTGCGATAGTAGTAAACTCCATGATTTGTAGAATTAATAACATGTGTTGGAGAAAATTGCATAAAATACCACCTCAAAACTATTCTCAGTTTAATGTCATTCCTACAACTGTCATAGACAATAAAGCTTTTTTTTTTTTACATTTTAAAAGTCTGTTGGCTTCCCTTTCTTACAAAATTTGAATTGCTATTTAACTGGCTTTTCACTTAACTATGGCATATTGTTTGCCCATAACATTGTAAGAAATTTCAGTCAGATTCACATAAACACATATTGAAGTCTTATTAGCTACTACACAGCACATGCTAACTTTTACTGTGAACATGATGGAGAACATTAAGTTGACAGGGAAAGACCTCATTTATTCTTGGTGAACTCAAATTTTACTTGTATTATGTTTCTGTGAATGCATGAAATTGCTCCACTTTTCATGCTAAAAGCCTGGCGCATGTTAGAAGAGCCAGCTTTACAACAGTCTACAAGTTGTTGTTACTGGTCTCGATTCTTCTCTGTCCTCCACTGTTCCCTGGAAATGTTCTTAGTGTTGACAGTTCTGGGACTGTGTGAGAGGGAAACTGTCCTACTTAACATTAAAAGAACACAGTGCCAGTGGCCAAACTCATCTTAGAATAGTGTGTGACATTTAACCTAATGTCACATAATCACATTTTCTTTCAAAGGCAAAATCATTCATTTTTCTCATTCACTTAGTTTGTGCCAATTCCTAAACTGTTCTAGGTAGAAATCCCAGCAACTTGAAGGGATTTTAATTTTGAAATACTAAAAAGCTAAAGAAACCTAGTCAGACCCAGTTACTGTGTTTTAAAAACAGACCTTTTGGTTCTGCTTCCCTGAAAAAGTCACTTCATCTTCTCAGCAAGACACAAAAAGACATATTCATTGACAATTCATCTACTTGTACTTGACAAGCTCGTAAGTTTAAACTGTGTAATGCCATGTTTTTTGTTTTTTAAAAGTGGCAGACTCTGGAGAAAGGACGAGCCAAGTGAGGGTTATCACTTTTTGTTACTAGTAAACCACTGTAAATTAAAGCCGGGTGGTGGTAGTGCACACATTTAATCACAGTATTTGGGAGGCAGAGGCAAGTATATCTCAAGTTCAAGGACACCCAGAGCTATAGAGAACCCCTATCTTGAAAAACAAAAAACCTACTGTATATTAAACAGGAAACCCTTTAGCTAGAGATAGTCCACATTGACTGTTCCATTAGGGTCTTCCTTTATAGTCTGCAATCATCCCTATTAAGGGTTAAGCTATCCCCATGACTAAATTCCTATGTGGAAACTTAACTCTTCATGACAGATACTACAGGTACTTTAGATGAGGTCTTTTGTGGGTGTAAACGCAGTATGACTGATGTCCTCAAACAAAAAGGAAATAAGGACAGAGGCAGGTACTTACAGAGGAAAAATAATGTGAAGTAAACAGAGAAAAGGCCTGTGGATAAGCCAAGGATGGATGCTAGGAGTAGCCCATCTCACAGCTCATAAGGGAGCCATCCCTGCCATGGCCTTGACCTTGGCCCTCTGGCCTCCAGAACTGTGAGGCATCAAGTCTCTGATACTTAAGCCTACCATTTGTGGTAGTTTGGAAGTATGGAAGGAAGCCCTAGCAAATAAGTATAATCAGAGAGAAATCACTTGTAAATAACTAATTTCAGAAGATGAGACATTTAAAGACTTGAAGACAACTAACACCGTGCTATAAGGTTTTTGTTTTGTTTTGTTTGAAAACTAAAAAGTTCTAAGAAATAGTCTTTTGGGTATCTTAGCATGTCTCCCCTAATTCTTTTTTAATAACAAAAAGTACGAGGATATCAATATTAGGCAATATGCTTCCTAGACCAGCATTTATTTCTCAGCGTTTCAATAGCTTTTTAAGTCATGCCAGCCAAGGAGAGGACTTTCTTGGTGTTTTCTATACCCTACTTAACATTAAAAAAAATAATAAATCACTGAAGTGACTTGGCTTCTACTTCAGAAATGCCAGCAGAAATATTAAAAACTCTGAGCTTGGTTTCTGGGGCTGAGCAATCATTAACTGTTGCCATTATGGCCTTTTGAAATTATATTCAGTTATGCCTTAGACACTAAACCACTTTTATTTAGTAATAAGTTACTTAACATTCAGTGTTTCAGTGTTTCACCAGTTTTGCTTTTACTCAATTAGCCAGGACTATTTTCTGGTTTTTAAGAGTTATTAAGGATAAAATATGGTCTAAGGTAAAGGCATTCAATTATGCACCATAGTTTCACCTGACATTTTATTGTAATATGGACTTTGAAATTCAGATGTGAAATTCCCTGTATCAGTATCAGCTTCTCAAATGCCAAGCATGAATACAATTAATTTTCATTATGCCAGTTCTCAAAAACCTTTCATAAAGTAGGTAACTGCCACCATTTTAAGCTCCATGAAACTGCAGTTAAGCAGCCAGCAATCATCAGCCTTCCAACATGGTTTCTTTTATAGCCTGTACTCTTCATCATAGCCCCAGAAGGAACCGTCACATTTGGTATAAGCCACTCATTGGTTCTCAAGTGGACCCAATTGACCTTCTACCCTGCAACAGTACAGGGACAAGGGCAACGTTTAAAGACTTTTCATTCAACTGAGGTGTAGGCAAAGGTACTGACATCTAATGAATAGAGGTCAGAGGCACCACCACCATTCTAAAATGTGCAGGACAGTTGCCTAGAGACAGCTTATCAGGCCCATAATGCTAGCAATGTTGAGGCTGAGAAACTAGTTAATAACCAAATTAATTCCTTAACATGTATTCTTACAGAAACTTTAATGCCTCGTTTTCTTAAAATCAATATTTCAATGCCTGGGGAAAATTGCTTTAAACTATGAGATGCTTGTGGCTGTGATATGAATGTTTATGTTCTGAAAATCTTATCTTGAGCCCTCAATGTGTGATGGGGAGGGTTGGAAAAGGACAGCCATGAGGGCCCCAACCCCTTGATTGGAATCGATGTCTTTATGAAAGGCATGAAGGAGCTCTTCTTCCCCATTCTACTTTGGTTAAGACACAGTAGAACAAACTCTCATCAGACTCTTGCTTGGTTTCCCAGCTTTTGGAACTTTAAGCAGAATTTGTTTACAAATAACTCAGTATAAGAGATGCTTTTAAATCAGTAGAGACCAAAAATGTTTATGTGTTCAATATGTATTTATACACACTCATATTTAATTCACCTGAAAAACGTGAATTACATAATTACAGAAGCTTCAACCTCACTATACTGGTATATATATACATATACACACACACACACTGGAATAGCAATATATATATATATATGTTTGACTAATATATGATTACATATTTTTATTCTTCTTGTCAGGGGATGAGGGTAATACATGAAAGCAGGAAGGAAAAACATACTAAAACTTTGTTCAATGTCTGTAAAAGCAAAATAAAGCCACAACACAAGGCAGAGGACTGCTTTTTAAATTTTATTTCAAAAGTACACAAGGTCACAAAACTAAGAGCAAGTTTCTGTTTTTAAACAAAGTTTTCTTACAAACTTTAAAATCTGCATTGGATATGGAAGCCAGAAATTTAAAATACCAAATCTGAAACTGATATTACCAATCCTACTTTGCAAACATGGGGGTGTCAAATTAGTATTCTTAGCACAACTCTGTTTTAGCTAAAATTCACAATTAGGGACAAGAATAAGTCAATCGGTGAATTGTGGCTTTCTTTTTACCTGTGTCATTAAATTAGCAGAAAACAGAGCTCATCAACTCTCAGTGTCTGATTAACATCAAACCCAACTGATAGTCTCTATATTCTATACAAATTGGAACACATATTTTGTAAGCTTGGTCTTAAGAGCTTAGGGTCAAATTCCAGAGCAAAATGTTCCTAAAACAGAAAGAACCACAATTCACAAATTATATTCCCTCTTTCTGTAATGCTTTCCAAAAAAGTCTTGCTCAAACATGGATTATTTTAGTGTCAAAGTAGGCAAACAAAAAAATTCTCTTGAAAAACATGTTGCCTTTATTGCTGGAATATCCAGAAGCATTTGAAATATCAAAACTTGCTCAGAACAATTATAGTATGAAGCACAAGAATGTTATAAAGATATATGTACATATATATCACAAACCACTTAAAATTGTGCTAGCCTTTTTCTACACACTACTCTGTGACACATTTAAAGCATTCACCACATAGAATATTGACTTTTTCTGTTCACACTGAAATAAGGCGGCTGAGAGAACTCTAAACACTGTTGAAAAA
>CM053753.1:90851931-90883920 GCA_028658305.1 Pachyuromys duprasi | reverse complement strand
AAAAAAAAACATACAAGAATACCTTTCCCCCAACGTTAATATAAAATGCAAAAACAAAAGATATACTGTTATGGAAACACCAGCCATTCCATCATGCACAGGATGAGAACACAGAAGAGTGGGACTACACTGTAGCACTATACTCCATTTCAAATGGGGAAACCAAAGGAGAACAGGATTACAAAATACAAGGACGATACTTCTTGATACTAGACAAAGATCCTGTCTCAAAAGAAAACAAAACTAATAACAAACAAACCCCAACACAACTACAATCTACACAAACATGTCTCAGATGCTAATTATGTGCAATAGAAAAGGAAACTGTTTCCTAAGGATCTTTTTCCCAAAGGATTCTCCTTATTGGAGTCTTGGATTTTTCTGTATTTGACTTCTCTAGTATATCCACCCTCAACCTGAGTCCACAAAACACCTCTGTATTACGTTAACTGCCCATTGCCAGTCCACATTCAAGATCAGTTTGCTGAGCAAACATGCAAAGCAGCTGAAGGCGACAGCACTTGGTCTGAACACACTAGCCATTGAACACACTTTGTTCCATAGTCCTGCCACACCCACTCATCAACTTCAGTCAACAGTCACAAACAAGACGCTGACTTCCTGTCTATTAAACTTTTCACTCAGTTGTGAAAAGCTGCAGAGTTCAAACAACTCTGCTCATCTGTCTTTTAAAAAGCCCCAAACAAAGAAGATGTGCCCCTCCATGAGCAACTTTGCAAACTACCTTAGTGTTTTCCTATGGCGACTGGTTAAGAAATTATACAAGTAGCATTTACCTACAATTGTACATCTTCACTGATCTCTCCTTGCATTGTGGCAAGGATGGTGGAACTGTCCCCCTGTAACATTTACCCTAAAAAAGTACAGACTTCTGTGACATCAGTTCATACAGCCTAACTAAGCTATGAGCTGGACCTGTTTTCACTTGGCACAGTATGTGACTGATGTTTCTATACTGCCTCCAGGCTGACAAGACACTTGTATATGCAATATTTTGTTAAATTCTTCTAAGAGATGGTTATGACACATGTCCCTATCTGACACATGAGGAATCAGATATATGGAATATGGAAGACAAGGAAGAACAGTGCAAAGGATAGCAAAAGCACAGGTGTGAGAACTGCAGAAATCTGGGTTCAGATCCCAACGACTAGCTGTGTGGCTTTGGGCTTGCTCCTTCGTATCTATGAGCTGTTTCCTAACAAAGCATAACCATGCTCATCTCAGAGTCTGTTTAAAGCTTAAACAGGTACTTATAGTCACAGGCTCCAAAGAGATCCTTCTGTGAAGCCAGGCGCATGTATATGCAATGGTAGACCTACAAGCCTACTTCATAGTCATTGTATGTTTGTGCATGCATTACATGGTGTTCAAATGATTGTTGAGATCATATGATGCTATTCTTGGAAGATACCCTTCATGCTAAAACAGGCATGGCTGTGTAACTAAAGCCCACCAATAGTGGCCAAGATGTGGTATGTGGTATAGTGTCACACACTGTCCCTTTCAGACAGGTAAGACAAATTTCTCCAGCCCGGTCTTCCTACTTCAAGTCCTTAGCTACCATCTGCTAGGTTAACTATTCAAACAGGGGTTCAGCTGACATATGATAAAATTCTCCAGAGGCCTCCTCTTTTGTAGAGATCTCTCTTTCCTTTTCATCTGATTTTTACTGTGTATTAAATCTGAGGCCAGGCCTTTAACCCGGAAATGGCCACTCCAGGCCAAGTAGCCAGTCCCATACTTGTCTCACAATTCTCGTGCTTCATCCTTAGCTTGGAAGATGTGGGACCCTCCCTCCATGAACAGACTATAGGCTTGGGGCACACTATGCTTGCTGGTCTCTTCATACCCCTCGCCACAGCCTTTACCGTCTTATGTAACTCAGGACTGAGGGCTCATGCTCTTCTATGTTAACCACACACTTAGAATCCTGAGCAGGACAAGGAAACGGGAGTGCCAGACCTCCAGCAGAAATGTGTGTTCAGCGTGTAGACATCTTCACAGGGAGAGAAGGGAGAATATGAGAATGGGGAAGGCCACAGGGTATCTCTCCGGCCTGATGAGAGTAGATAAGACAACTCTTTCGGGGAGGGATTTTGTCGGTGGTGGTGATGGTGGTGGTTGGCTGGTTGGCTTTTTTTGGTGTGTGTCTGTGTGGTCTTTTTTGCTTAGGAAACAGAGATGGGTCTGATCACAGAATCAGAGCATAGGTAAATCCGTAGCCCCGGTCACTGACAGCTAGAGATATTGACAGCTTCACCTCCTTCACAAAGGTCTGAATTTATCAAAAATCCTCATTTCCGGAATGCGCTAATTCAAGCATCAAATGGACAATAAGTAAAATTGTCATTTTTTTAAAGAGCCCCATTATGTGGGTGCAGGCTGCCTTCACCCTCAGCAGCCTCAGTGTCCTGAATGAGGGAGTGACAGGTGTGCACTGCCCTTTCAGCTTCTACATTTTCTAAATACTTATACTACTATACCCTGGAAAAACCTGAACTTGCATTCTTACATCTTTGCTAATACTGTTAAATGAAATACGTCAAATGAAGTTAGTTAGGAGATAAGACTCTAAACAAAGTGAACACAAAACTTATAAGTATATATGTTATCGTGTTTTGTTGTTGTTGACCCCTACTTGTACCCCTTTGTATTATTTTTGTTTCCGAGGAAAATGGCTCTGCGGAAAGAGACCCACTGCCAAGAATGAGCACCTGAGTTCAACTCCTGGGGTCCACGTGCTGGAAGAAAAGAATCAACTTCCAAATGTTGCCCTCCACCCTCCATGGGCTCAGCACTATGGCGTGCGCATGCGCTCAGGCACACGGTAAATAAAAGGTAAAGGCAGTTCATCATCCAGGACATTACCCTTGAAGAAACATGGAAATTGGGCTCTAACAATAATATTGCATACCTTTCTTATAGTATATCTTGTATCTTCTATAACAAAGCTGCTTTACTCAAAGCCCCTAACACTGTGTACGCTGATGCCTACCTGTTCCAGATACCCTCTGGCCCCTCATGGACACAAGCAGACTCTCAGAAGCTTGCCTTCGGCCTTGAGGAAGCCTTCCCTCAGTGCGTCTTCATTCGTAACATATACAGTATGTCCTGGGTGTGCCAGCACTCAGCATGAGCATGTCCCTCACTTACACCACACCTAAGCAGCTGGCGGCTCACTCCTAACCCCCTGCATGCAGTGGATGCAAAGACACACCCGACAGCAACATTGGCATTAAACTCACCACTTGATCCACCTTCTGGTTATCAGCCGGGGATATCAGCCATTCAATGTCCAGAGGCCCCTGGTCTTCAGGACTAAGGGTAAACTTGCATGGTAGGTACACAGTTTCGCCTTTAGCTTTTTCGATCTTCTGTTCATCAGGAGTAGTGATACTCAACCCGCTGGTGAAATCTGCAACAAGAAACACATACATGGGACTAAGCCTCTGCTACTGCCCTGGCACACGGCCCTGTGGCCACTCATGGGATCACAGTAATATGGGGTTTGGGTTCAGAGCAAGGGAGTTCAAGGTCGGTGGTGCCTTCGTAATGAGCCACTGACGCTAAGATATCCAAACAATTCCCTTTGAAAGCACTGTGTGAACTTCCCAGAAGGAAATAAAACCAGCGGCTAAAGCCTTGAGCCCATAATCCTGTCTCAGCACAATTATAAAACTGCAATATTAAGCTGGACTTCAAATTCCCAGAAGGTGAACAACTGTTTTTGCTTTTTTTCGGTTTTAGAGACAAGGTTTCTTTGTGGAGCCTTGGCTGTCCTGGACTTGCTTTGTAGACCAGGCTGGCCTCGAACTCACAGAGCTACACCTGCCTCTACTTCCCAGGGTGCTAGGATTACAGGTGTACACCACCGAGCCTGGCTAAGAGTTGCTTTTTTGGTTGGTTTTTGTTTTGTTTTGTTATTACTTTTTCGGTTTTGTCACCAAGCATGTGCCACACATCTTTAATTATAGCACTAGGCAGGCAGGGGTACGATGATCAAAAGTTGGGATTCTTAGCAAGACTGTCTCAAAACAGGAAAAAAAAAAGGATTTGCCATCAAATATAGCAGCACATTTCTGAAAGCGAGGAAACAGAGGAGTGAGAGCACCCACCCCCAACTCCAGAACTAGACACTTTCTCTAAACAGGCAAGAATGCCCACACCTTGCTAGAGCACTTATCTAGCACATAAAGGGTTCTGTGGCTTTGATCCCCAGAACCATATTAAAAAAAAGAAAAGAAAGCTATTGCTGGTATTCAAATCAAGATCCAAGGTCATGAATGGTCAGCACAAGTTATCTATAAGTGAACCATCAGCTAAAGTCTTTAAAAACCTATTTTAATCATAAAAGTATCCACAGCAGTCTGCCATATCTGCCGGTTTCTCTGAGACCACCTTTTGTTATTGTGAGACTGGGTCTCACTCATTAAGCCAGCCTGGCCTGGAATTCACCTTGAATTGTATGCAATGCTCTTACCTTGGGGCCCTAAGAGCTGCTATTTGTACAGTCATGAGCCACCACCCCCAACTCCAATAGATTCCCTATGCCTTAACTGAAACATCTTACTGTCTGGGGCCCCAAGTTTCACCATTTTGTGCTAGGAGCAGCTTTCCCAGTTGAAGCCCTACCCTTCCTGACAGATGTCCAATGCTGGATTACACAACAAAGTCAGAACACTGAGGTTATGAATAGCACCCAGGGCCTGCCTCTCCCTACCCCACCCTCTCTGCCACTTTTCCCCTCCCTTCATCTTACACATCAACTCACTGAGCAAAATTGAGAGTCAGTCAATCCCGAGACCTCACGCTCCACAATGTCTATTTGGGGATGCTTCTCTAATTTTGTATGACTTATCCTTTCTTTAGGTAAGAATGAACCTTAAAACACTACCCATCAGAAATAATACAGCATTGGGAAAGTTGAAGCCTGGAGAACAGGAACTAATGAAAAGCCACCTTCTGAAGATTTCAACAGTATCTAAGGGCATTCCTCAAACTGAATAAGAAATGAGTACAAATCCTCTGCATTCTTCTCCTAAATCAGACCAGTGAAATGTAACAAGAATGCCCTGGGCAAGACCCAGGGTGAGGTCTCCAGATTCCTCGCTCAATCCGTTCCTCAAATAAACCGCTGGAGGGTCAGAACAGCAGCAGTGACTGCCCAAGGTCAACCACATCTGACTACCAACACCCAACACCCTGCTTCTTCTAGATCATCAAGCTCCCACAGCGCCCTGAGCGAGCCAGGGCACCTTCTCAGCCTGGCCTACCCCAACACCCATGGATCTCTAGGTGAAGTCTCTACAGTTGGCTTGGTTTTTCACACAGCAAAGGTTGACTATCTAAACCTGACTGGGACCAAGCAGCTACCTCCCACCATCCTGAAAGTTGGCTGCCCTCAGTCTGTTTCCCGTCTACAAATTTGTTTTATTAAGATGTGGTTTGACGCTGACTGTGCCATCTCTAGAGTCCCTGCTGAAGAGATACTGGAACTTCAGGGTCCTTTTTATAATTTCTAACAAATTCATTCCTATGTCTACCTGGTTTTCAAAGCTCTCCACGCTCCAAGGAGTTTCTGTTCTTCCTTCTAGGAACACTCCCTGCACTTCACCTGTTTACACCACCATCCTGCCTTTGACACATACTGACTTCAGTGTTTGTTTTTCTTTAGAAATCTACAGAGGCGTTCACTTGGCATCCATATTTCATCTCATTTCCTCAGCACTGGTGTGCTTTCTCGCCAATGCTGCCTTGTATTTTTAGAACCCTTGAGGGCAGAAATCCTGACTTATCAGTACACGATTAGGGTACCTGGAAGCGCCTCTCTCTTAAAATAGCACCTTTTTAATTGCTGAAAAGAACTCTAGATTGAATTATATTCTGATCAACTTTAGAACTGTCAAGGAAATGTGAAAACCTTTCAGAAGAAATTTCTGCACTTCAAGTGGTCATTTTTGTCTTTCCCTTTGCTGGTGGATAACATACTTAGGCTATATGTAAATTCTCCCTGATTTTATATGTGCATTGTAAGTACTTGCAAGCGGGCCCCCTCGGATACCAAGAGATGCTATTCTGCTCAAGATATTTTAAGCATCTTCATAAATGACTTTCAATATTTCTGTTCTGAAATGTATTTGTTCCTCTCTGGGTTGTACTAAAAATGAACTGAAATTTCAAGATCCTCAAGAGTTCTGCGTTTCCTAGCAACACTGAGAGCTCTCTCCGAAAAGGTATTCTTTCGTTCTTTTTTTTTTTTCAAGTACACAACAGTCAAAATTGTATA
Organism: Pachyuromys duprasi; assembly: GCA_028658305.1. Taxonomy (NCBI): domain Eukaryota; kingdom Metazoa; phylum Chordata; class Mammalia; order Rodentia; family Muridae; genus Pachyuromys; species Pachyuromys duprasi. The sequence goes on along the minus strand of CM053753.1, from coordinate 90,877,610 downwards.
AAACAAAAGAAAGATATACTTGGTCTCATGTAGTGACTTTGTAAATTGCTAAGTGATAAATTAACTCACAACTACCTACAGGTTCATACAGTGTTTGAAAACTAAATCAAATATCAAACCTTCTAATTTTATTTAAATTGATTCTCAGGATTTAATGAAATACATGGCACAAAAATTCAAGCCACAAGCCCTTGCAGAGGCCAGTTATAAGTACTCAGATCTGGAGTATGTAAATAAACAGAGCGAAAACCATCCCACACAGACACTAATTGGAATAACATCTCCCAGCCTTCTGCTTGCTTTTCTTATCTCCAATTTCTAAATGGCTTGGGTCTTTGGAGATTCACTGCTGCCCAGTCTCGCTGAACATCAAAGTGATGAGACTTCATCAAAGTACTTTTCAGCCCTTGATGTCACCTCCTACTAAGTCCTTAAGAGACCACATTCTACAAAGAATGGCACACATAGAGAAATGGTACCGGCTATTCCTGCAAGGAGAGGCAGTTCTCTGAACGGAGGACACTGCACAGTCCCAAGGTAAGCTAACTTGTCAGTGGGGATGGCCTTCAATGAGGTTTTCCTTTCAATCATACAAAGTTAGAACATGCTAAGGAAATTTGGTGTTAATTTTTTTTTCATTTTTTTAAAATTACCTTGAGTAAGGAAGGTCTTACAGAGAAATGTTTTTTTTTAAGAAAAGGGTGGAAAAGGCTTTTCTTTTACATTTATAGTAAATATAGCAAATATTATAGTAAATACAACAAATATCTACTATAAACATTTGAAGTTGGAAATCATCATTTTGCAAAGCGACAGAAGAGATTCAAACAAGAAGATAAACATGAGAAACAGTTTCTAATGTGGTGTCACAAAATCTCAGGTAATGTGGATTACAGAGGGAAAGATGGTGACTTATAATGGAGCATCCTGGCAACCTATTGCCTTAACCAAATGATCAAAGGTACTTTCACTAGACCATCCAGGAAAGCATGTGAATCCTGGTTCAAAATATAGCTTTGCTCCTGTAGTAACACATACCAAGTTAAAAATGTATAAGCTAACCACAAAGACAGAAAAATGTTTAAAGTATATATGCAGGGCCAGACATGGGGGTGATCACCTGAATCCGGGTATTTGGGAGGCAAACGAGTCTGAGGCTAGCCTGGTCTACATGTAACAAGTTCCAAGCCAACAAGCATATGTGGTGAGACCTTATCTCACAAACTAAAACAAAATAACAAGTATATTGAGAAAATGAGTCAGTGGAAAAGGTGATGATCTGTTTGATTACAACCACATGACTTTCTACTACAACGGGAACAATTTAACCCAGTAAAAAGATACTTAGAGAGGAGGGACAGAGGAAGGGGTGGAACAGAGGTTTCTTAGAGGACAAGCTCCTCTACCCAGCACATTGCTGTGAATTTGTCCATATGTGAACAGTAAACAGAACCATAGACTTTGGGTGATAGAAATACATCAGTTTCATCAAGCCTAACAAACATATCCCTTGGGCTGGGAATGCTGAAAATAGCGAAGGCCTTAGCTGTGTAAAATAAGCCCAATGTACACGGGAACTCCTTTACTACATACTCAATTTAGCTGTGTATTTCAAACATTTCTACAAATATAATCTATTTTTAAAATGTACATTTGTAATTAAAGAACTACAGAAATATAAATTACAGCAATGTAATATCATATTCTAAATATAAAATCAATAGTTTTTTTTTTTTAATGTCAAACACAAACATTCATACCTACAATCCCAGCACTTGGAAGCTCAAGAGTTTGAGGCTAGCGTCGGCATCATAGCAACTTTAAGACAAACCTGAGCCACATACAGAGATTCTGCCTCAAAAACCAAGGACTGGGATTGTAGCTCACTGGTGTAGCAACCACTTGTCTATCAAAAAGAAGAAAAAGAGAAAAGAAAAAGAAAAACCCACACACTTAACCAAATTTGGTCTGAGGTGGTAAAATTGAATCTCACTCACATTAAAAAGTATAGCTAAATATTGCTCTTTTGGTTTCTTTTCATTTACCTAATCACTTAGTCAAATCATTTCATTCAAAAAGAACATGGCCTTAAACACACAATGTACAAAAACAGCACACTAATACCAAATACTAAAAACCCTTGGGGACCTACGCTATGATTGTGTAATTTATGTGTAAATGCCCTGTTTGTGACTTGGGAGATACTGCCTTTAAGGCAAAGATCTGAGCTGAGCACTGGAGGGCGAGTCACAATGGCTCTCCATCTGGTGCGGTTGGAGATAAGATGTGATGATAAGGTGGTTATCTGTCTACAAGCCAGAGAGAGGCCTCTCACCAGAAACCGAAAAAGCCACCACCCCTGGCCCTGGCTTTCTTAGCCTGTAGATTTGTGAGAATACAAGTTTCTCTACTTAAGCTAGCCTCTCTCGTAGCCTGTTATGCCAGCCTGGAGAAACAAACACAGGCTGAGTGCCTCAGAAAGATCCATGAAACCGGTGAGCTATTTACTATAACAAAACTTCCAAGTATGATCTAAACAACCAAGACTTCATAAACCTCCTCAACATGTGTCAGTACCATCTTAGATGGTCTCTCCAGATCAGCAGGAAATAATTTATGTCCAGGAAGATATAGGACTTTATTAACTTTAATTAAAATTACTCATTTAGTTAAACTGTATTAATTTCTTATAAGCCAGGCATCACTCAGAGGCTGTGAATTTATTATTTGATTTAACCCTTACAAATCGTGTGGAGTAGACACTACAATGACACTAAATGACTGTCTCACACGGACACGAAATACGGATATACTAAATAACGCTGTCACCTTATTAACACCAATATCTACGGGGTAAAAGCACTGAAGACCTGGGACTACGGATATGCACCATCACAACCCGTTTATGCTGCGCTGGGCATTGAACTCACGGCTTTGTTAGATAAACAGGTTAGTAAACATTCTACCAACTCTACCTTGAGGCGCCATGTGAAATGCAGGTTTTTATACCTCTGTGCGTCTTCTGACAGCACAGCTAAAAATATTATTTTTAATCAAGTTTTATAACAAGAATTATCTTTTACTTTGTTTTAATCTATCTCCTTACTGCACAGACCACCTCCTTGTTCTTTGGGAGAACTTACCTAAGAGAACGTCTACCAAGCCAGATAATTTGATGAGAGTCTTAGCTCCCAGGATTATCTGAAGCTGACTCACCAGGCTAGAGTGGCACAGAAGGTCTCATTCAAAATGCATTTCATGTGCTCTTTTCTCTCTCCCCTTAACAGCCTTAACTCTTTTACTGCTGGGAACTGGGTTTGCGCAATGTCGGCAAACTGGGCTTTGCAGCGACATCACGGAGATCTCCCCCAGAAGAGCAGCTGTCCCGTTTCTGAAAGATTGCGGATCTTCAGATTGATAATTCTGGCATTTTCTTTCCACTTCCTGAAAGTCAGGGTCTGCTTACACAACGTGTTTATGTGAAAGGTCAGCCATCTCCCAAAACTTCCCATTTACAGCAGCTCATAAAAACTACATTGGACTTCACAGCTAACCTTAGAGAAAGAAAAAAAAACAAACTTTCTAGACTAATTTCAAGAAGTAAATTAAACAGAGCTGCAACCCGTACATTAACAGGAGTGGTAAAGACGAGCAGAATTTTATACCACAAATACTGCAGGCTTGCTGCTGCTGAACATGTGTTACACATAAGTCAGGCCTGTACCAAAAGAAAGCTGCTAGCTGTGCTCTTTGGATCCATCCCTTCCTGCTTCCCCAACCTGTGCCAACCTCCTTGCCATGAAGTTCCTTTGCGATTGGTAATGCTTAGAGAAAGTCATCTGACTGTCCCTGGTTCTGGGGGGGGGGGGGGCGGCGGTGGGCTGGGCTGAATGTAGTGGCACACACATGTATCGAAGCAGTTCAGAGGCTGAGATAAAGGATCGAGAGTTTGGGGTGAGCATGGGCCATACCAGGAACTTCAGGAGGGAGGGGAGGGGGTGAGGTGGATAGTCAGGGGAGTGGTGAATTATGTTAATATAATTACAATGACCTCTGTGTGTGCTGTTGTGGGGAGGAGGAATCACTCAGAGGGAAGTATGGAGGTGGGCTGCTATAGCTTAGTTGTTCAACTAGTGTATCTGCTGAGGTAGGAACAGTGAGACAAATCAGTAGCAGTAAGAACCAGCGCAAGGAAATGTTTGTGTTTTATAATAACTAGAATTGAGCACTCTCCACTCAACTTCTAGTCATGTTTCGGGCAGAGTACATGGTTCAGAAGTCTGGGTGGATTGTTCTTTAAAGCAGAGAAATAAGTATCAGACTAGGAATCAAAGTTGGTGCACACACACAGAAGAGAAAAAGAAAAAGAGTGTGTGTTTGCTCTCTTCTCTGGGCTAGAGCATAAATTAAAGGTATTGGACTAAATTACCTGTTTCAGAATTAAATGTGTTGTAATTGTAGTTCATCAATCAACCAAAAAAAGACGTCTTTGCTTGCCATCATCCCTTCCCCAGTCTGCCAATCCGCGTGTCAACAGCTTCGTAGCTCAGAACCTACCCCTCAAGAAGTGCAGCTGAAAACATCCACAACCTGAATTATGGAAGCAGCTTGCTCAGTGAATAGCGGGGGCTGTAAGGTCAGATCTGAGTTCACCTCTAAAGTTAGTTTATGAAATTGTCCATGAGTCATTTGTAGCCCTGTGATGACTAGATGTTTTCACATTTAAGATGAAAATTAATAGTAATAATGCAGTCTAGGTACTGTGGAACATTCCTCGATCCAACCACTCAGGAGGCTGATGCTGAGACTACCCTCTACTGTGAGTTCAAGGCCAACTTGGGTTGTGCTGTAAGATCTCGTATTGAAAACTAAACAAATACATCGTAATAATGCCGACATCACTATAGGATCAAGTAAAATAACGCATATAAAACTGACTAGTGCAGGGTCTGGAAAGTTGGTCCAGTGACAAAGTTCTATTTCCAGCACATCTGTCAGGCAGTTTACAACTACCTGTAACTTCACCTCCAGGTATTTATTGCTTTCAAACTCCAGGTACATACACCCACACACATCGTTACAAAAACAAACAAACAAAAATTTAAAGGACAAGCTCCACCATAAATCAGTATTCTCTCAACAAACAATAGGCAGGAGGGAATACACTGCCATCCTAAAAGCCCATCTCAGGTAGGGACTATAGCTGAGTTGGTAAGGGTCCTTGTCTAGCATGCAGGAAGCTGGGGGTTCGATGTCAACCACACCATAAACTGGACATGGCAGTGCATGCCTATATATCTTAGGGTTTCTATTGCTCTGATGAAACATCATGACCAAAAGGCAGGTCGGGGAGGAAAGGCTTTACTCTGCTTACACAGCACTGGTCATCATTGAATGAAGTCAGAATGGGAACTCAAACAGGGCAGGATACTGCAGGCAGGGGGTGAGGCAGAAGCCAGCTTGCCCCTTCTGGCTTGCTCAGCCTGCTTTCTTATAGAACCCAGGACCCAAAAGCCCAGGGATAGAACCACCCACAATGGACTGGGCCCTCTCCCATCAATCACTAATTTAAAAAATGCCTTACAGCCAAATCTTTAGGAAGGCATTTTCTCAATTGAGACTCCCTCCTTTCAGCTAATTCTGATTTGCACATCAAGTTGACATAAGACTAGCCACACAGTATATAACAAATAAATGTACCAAACCCATCCCACCCATTAGGATATAGACCTTTCTGAGTCTTTTAGCTATAACACTTGGTAATGTTTTCCAAACAAAAAGAACTCAAAAAAAATTTTAGGAAGAAAAAGAAAAGAAAAAAGAAAACAAGAAAGGAAATGACACTAAAATGCATCTACTAGGTTTTGGGACAACTTGGTGACCAAGGTCAACTCGAACTTAGTGACACTCTGTGGATGCAGAATGGGAAACATTGCACTAGATTGACTATGGGATCCAAGCAGAAACAGAAGTGACTACTATTTTGAGGAACATGCCTTCAAGAAGAAAACAAAAACAGTAGACATACTGAGATACTGTCCAAGTAAAGGTTGTTTGAAATGAAAAATGTCGAACGTCATAAGTCAATAGGAAAAGAGAAAACTAGAATAAAATGGGAATACGTGCTGTAGAACATTCAGATGGAAGAATGAAAACCTCAGAGAAAGAAAACCTTGGAAACACAGAATAAGACCCTATAAAGACTGGAAATGCGTAGTACAATTATGGTTAGGTTTACAATGGGGTGCAAGAAATTCAAGTGAAGACGCTTGCTCCGGCTAGCCCGTACTTCCTCTGTGACAAAGCAGACATACACTCACTTAGAATAAAAGACCATAGACAATGTCTGACTGCTCCCCAGAACCATGCCCTCTCATTTTTATCTCCTAAAGCTCACTGCAACACCTGGCCCCAAAATATGCATTGTTTCCCTCGAACTTCCCTTGGGAATCGAGATGGCTTTTAATAAATATTTAATATAGACCTTAGAAGGCAGAAATAAGGAAAATGTAAATAACCATGGAAAGGCAGGCAAGGAGCATGCATGCACCAGCAGCACTGGACTGGACTGAGACCCTCCCTCCCCCACACCCCTCACAAAGACCTTCTCTTGAAAGGCAGCATTCACATTTCACCAGTCAGCCCTGTCCTTTCCTATCTAAGCCATGTATTATCTGTCCTTTGGTCTCTAATGGGAGGCTGCTAACTTCAAATGTCTCTGACAAATCAAATGTAAACAGGTCACTTTGCATTATGTGTGAATATTTTCATCACATTCATAAAGTGCTATGTATCACTTCATTTTAGGAAATCCTTTGCCTCCTGGCTCATAAAAACCTAAGCTCACGCCTCTGCTCCTCTTCCCTTTTCATTAACATAGGCCTGGTTAGCTGTCCAAAGCCAGAAGAAACAGTCAAATGATGTAAGAAACATAAATAGACATACTAATATAAAATCGGTAAATAGCGTTTCACGTTATAAAAAAAAAATTCCTCAACCCCACAGAAAAAGTCACTTACATCCTGTGATTCACCTGTCTAAACTGGATGCTTTAATTATGGTGGAAATGCCTTCCTAATGTCCTCAAATGAACTCAAACTCCTTCTCATCCAGTACCAGGGCCATTGTATCCAGATTATTTGGCACCCCTCCACAACGGCATTTATTTCCCCTACAAGCAACTTTAAGACAATAATTTTTGTGCATCCATCTTTTTATCTTCTCTGTAACATGTGCAACGTTCACAATTATCAAATATGGGGTGTTGACATAATTTGTATACATACAATAATTGCTCTATCAATTAAATGAAACAAGATTAAAAAACAAGAGACTTTATTTAGCTCACTGCCAAAAGAAAATACTATGTAACAGGGACAATTATTTGAAAGGTAAAACCTTACAAGAATAATACAGAGCCACACTCCATTAGTTCTGAGGGTACACTGCTTTTGTGCACTTCCATAGTAGGTGTTTGTTCTAGGGCTGACTAGAGCAAAAGGATCACTTTGTACCCAGATCTACGCTGGTCAGTGGCTGCCAGCCACTAGACAAGTGGCTAGTGCAAGCTGAAATGAGCTACTTATAAATAGAAACACTAGACAAATTTCAAAGACTACATGGAAAATAAATATTTAATCTTAATCAATATGTTTAATTTGATCACATATGGAAATGAGTTTTATATAAACCAAGTTAGCTACACCTTTTAAAAAAAAAGAGAGATGTCTGGAAGAAAATTTCTAATGGCACATGTTGGAAACACATTTCTGCTGCAAGCACGCTAACATGGCTGCAATTTCCTGGACACAGGCTTTTGATTCCTGTAATTCTGAATGAAAGATGCCCTTCTTATCCCAAGGCTATTAAGAGAATCAGATTCAAATAAAACAGTTTTCAAAAAAAAAGAAACCCTAAGTGATGGACCATTCCTGCAATCATGGAACTCAGAGGTTCTGATGGGGGGGGCGGGGCGGAGGCGTACAGAAAGATCAATTCTAGCCCGGACTACTTAAAGAAGAAAACAAAAACAGGAAGATATATTAACTTTCCTATCTCAGACTCAACTCATTCTAGATTGGTTTTAACTGGCCATGTTTGCAATGAACAAGTTAAAGAGTCTTCTTACTTCCTACTGCAACACTAACTTGTACACACTAACCTGTACAAAACAGGTGAAAAGTTTATGTCACCGATAAAGACTTAGCAAAGATATGATTTATTGTATTTGCTCACTGCTTCTGGATATCCCTTAGAATTCCCTGGGGAAGTTCATGTGTGCAGTGACAACATCTGTTCTTTAGAAAACCTGGAAAGGTCATGGAGAAAGTACACCTGTCTTCAGATTTTGCAAAGGTATCCAGATGTCTCCTTCCTCTTTGTAGTCTAGACCTCTTTCACCTCGTGGATACTGATGTTTCCAAATATATTTGTGTTCCCTTAGTATGTACATGGTAGTTCATTTAGTGCCAGGCCTTTTTCTCAAATACTAAAGAACAAACACTTTTCTCATATAATACATCCCAAGACAAACGAAGGTAGCTTTCCTGTCTTTTCCTACTTCTCTCCTGTAACACAGAAGAAAACACAAATACCCAATCAATTAAAATCAGCTGCAACACTGCCCCCTCCAGTTGTGACCTTTAAGACTTACACTCTAAAGCAGCTAACCCCTTATTCCAAATCAGAATGGGCGATACAAGGAAAGGAGATACAATGTTACCTTCTCAGCCTCATCAAATAGTTACTTCCTCAGCTGTTTAACTTTGACCTCCAATAGCCAGGAGTTAAGAACTGGCTAGGAGAAAAATGAGTAACAGAGTCCCAAAAGAACCCTGAAACAGGGTTCCAGTTTTCTGAAGGAAACATATCAGTGTGCCAAGGGGACCACCCACACTCCTCACATTCCTCCATCTGCAATATCAGACCAATTTAGAAATCAAGTAGAAAAGTAAGGCCAGTTGGAAAGGTTACTCCTCTTTATTCTCTAGTCTCTAGGAAACAACGACCCCAGAGCCATGCATGGTAAGATTCCTGTAATCCCATCTCCAGGAGATGTGAGATCCAAGGATCCCTAGTTCTCAGTCAGACTGGGACACACAACAGGAAAAATAAAACATCTTGTGTTCGCATGTGTGCGTGTGTCCAGACACACATGCATGCGGATGTCAAAGGATAACCTCAGGTCTCATTACCCCTCTACCATCCACCTTGGCTTTCTCGAGGCAGTCTCCCAGTCTGGGAACTCACAAAGTAGGCTAGGCTGCTAGCCCAAGAGCCATAGAAATACCCTGTCCTGGCCTCCGTGGTGCTGTGATTCTAAGTACATTCACTACATCTGACTATTTACACAAGTTCTGGGGGCTGAAATCAGGTCCTCAGTCTTGCACACCAAGCACTTGCCTGACTGTGTGCCTCTCCAGCTCCAAGAAGAAAATCTAAATATAAAAACCAATCACCTAACACACTAAAAATCATTTTACATCAATGCTTCTCAACCTTCCCTTTAACACAGTTCCTCCTGTTGTGGTGACTCCCAACCATAAAAGTATTTCATTGCTACTTCAGATCTATGATTTTGCTATAACTATAAATCATAATATAAATATCTAATATGTTATGTGACTCCCCAAGGCCTCGAGATCCACAGGTTGAGATCTACTGTTTTATTTAGCCTATTATGTTTATTTTCTTAAAGAGTGCAAGCTAGATGAAAAACCAGGAAGCCAAGGCTCTAAGGTCATTCTGGTTAGACACTGCTTGTTTCCTGGCTCACTCTAATAAGTATTTCAGAGTTCACATTCATGACTTGCTGACCACTGAATGAATAATCAAAAATCCCCAGCTTAAATGCTTCCTTCATTTACTTACAAATGGATCAGTTCTCACCTGATGTCTTGTGTGTTTGTTGACTAGAGCCATGTGGAAACTAGTGGAAGAAAAGAAACAGAATACTAAGTTTTGTGCTGGAGTGAAAACTGACTCCTTCATTCCTGAACACCCGGCTGACACAGAGTGGGCCAGCTGGTGAGACACAGCCCAGCCTTGACCACCTTTTCTACCACTTGGCCTCTGGCCTTCACATGCCCTTTCCACTCTAGATCCTTCCCAAGGGTCTTTCTACATATATCCAGTGAATGCACACAGCTTCAGTGTAAGCTGGGGAGGGTAGACAGTCTCTTATCGCATGAAAGAATCGGCCTCCTGAGAAAAAAGTTAGAATAAGGTATTCCTGGTAACTGCTAAAGGGACAGGCCTGGAGCACAGGGGAAGCAGCCCTAACGAAGGCCAGCTGTACGATATGTCAAGATATTTAACAGATATCGTGATATTATGACCTGAACCGCTCATGGCTGGAGAGACACACATGTCCTAGAACGGGATGTGAGCATAGGAGAGAGTCGAGTCAAATCCTCATACTTCTGCCTGAGATTTTTGTTGGCTAAAACCGAAGACAATGTCAGAACGAATAGTGTTCCATCAAGTGTGAAATCTAAGTGGAGATAGCAAGTGAGTGGTGCAAGGAAGGGCTCTCATTTCCTCATAGTAAGTGACCTATGATGGGTAAAGGCTCTGAGACACTAGAAGTAGACTGTAAGTACAGGGACGGGAAACTGAAACCACAAAGCTTGTACACATAGGAAACTGAGCACAGCATGCCAAGAAGGAAGGTATCAACAAGATGGGTTTCTGGTTTATTTTATTTTATTTTATTTTATTTTATTTTATTTTATTTTATATGTATGGCTACTTGCCTGTATATATGAGCATGCAGTGACCTCAGAGGCTAGAAGAGGGTTTTCGATCCCCGAAAACTAGAGCTAGAGATGATTGTGAGCCACCGTATAGGTGCTGGGGATTGAACCTAGGTCCTCTAGAAGAGCAGCCACTGCTCTTAACCACTGAGCCATCTCTGCATCCCCGACAGAGCTCTCTCGACAGCAAGATTTAAGAGGCTGGAGGTGTGTTATGGCCACCGCGGTGACTGCAGTGTCTACAACAACTGCAGTTTCACAGAAGGGTGTGAAGAGAGATAACTGAGTCAGTAGATACAGGACCCACTTCAAAAAATCTGGTTAAGACACGAAAAGAAAAGACAGCAGAGACGAAGGAAAAGAAGGGGCTGAACACATATAGAGGGATACGTTTAACACTGATGAAGTCCAGAAAGAAGAGAATTGAGCGCCATCCCTGAGCAACCAAAGGGTTCATGAATTCAAAGCCGGGCACAGTGGTGCACGCCTGTAGTCGCAGCGCTCAAGAAGGCAGAGATAGGTGGATCACTGTGCGTTCGAGGCCAGCCTAGTCCACAAAGCAAGTCCAGGACAAGCAAGGATACACAGAGAAACCCTGTCTTGAAAAACCAAAGGAGAAAGAGAGAGAGATCACCTGCAGGAGGAACAATATTAGAATAAGGTTTTTGAGATTTTCCATCTGGAGAGAGAAAAGGCGAGAGCTGCTCTCTTCTCTCTGTTTCGGAATCAAGGTTAAAGGGGCAATGTGCAAAGTCCAATTTCTCTTCTCCACCACGCAGATGACCAGGCAACCTATTAGAGGCCAGCTTTCCTCTCACCACTGCAGATACTGGCCCTGTGGAATCCACTGACCCCAATTTCACAACTGTCTGCTGGCAGTAGGACCAGCTCCACTCATTTCTCCGGGCCAACTTCACCATCTAGCTCTCTACCCATCCTTAACAGGCTGCCACGCTCCCATCCTGTGCTCCTTTTGACAGGTTGGTGCTTCTGCTACATCCTAATTTGCCTTACCTTTCAGTCATGGTTGACACCTCTCAGCTTCGATGCCCAGTTCAGGATTGCTGATCTTTGCCACTCTCCTGGGATCAGTCCTTCTGAAAGTGTCCCTACTGGGTGTTATATCTTAAGACCCTAGTCAAGAGCTGGAGCAAAGTGAAAAGCTCGTTCTCTTGCAGAGGACCTGGGTTCTGTCTGGGAACAGAACCCTTACAGTGCTACACAATAACTCCAGTTTCAGAGGATCTGACACCCCTCTTTTGGCTACCCCAGACACCAGGCATGGATGGGGTACACATACATAACTTACAAGCAAAAGCCTCATAACAAAAAGTAAAAATAATGAAGCCTTCAGAAAACAAACAAGTTTTTACAAGTTAAAATTTATGTTCATTGCCTTCTCCTTGAAACTTGCACTCCTTTTTTCTCCCCGCAGATTATAATATCAGCACAAAATCAAGCCAGAAATCACACTGCTTCTCTCCAAGTTCTGCCTCACAAAGAACCAGACAGAGGGTTTCACCCCATCGCCAAAACAGCTTCCGAAGACCTGAGGGGAAGCCCAACATGGCGGTGTGGTGTATGTACAGGGAAGGTTCATGCTCAGATCAAGCCAAACGTCCTTCCTCCAGCATGCTGCAGAGTTGTGAGAAGTTTCACAACTCTACCAGTCTCTAGGGGCCATGGGCGTGCAGATCTAACCTGACCAACCTATAATTTTCTGCCAAGCTCTAAGAACAGCCTTTACATCTTTGTCCACTAAACATGGTCAGCAGTGACATCACATGGCATTTGTTAATATTAAAAAAAAAAACACCTCAGTCCCCACCCTAGGCCATCTATGACTCATGTACAATAAAGGTTTCAAACCGTAGTTGTTACATATTTTATATCCACTGAACTTTTCAACCCCTAAGACACATCATAAACCCTTCATTGTACATCTGTCCCCTCTCTTTGTTAAGACACTGTACAATTTGCAATGCCATACACTATTGTAGGGGCACCTAGCACAGAGTATAAATGAATGAATGGACTTTCAGACCTATTAATTAATGGAAAAGTTTACTTAGGGACTTGGAAACTGTCAGTCAAATGGTAACTCAAGCAGGTGTGATACTTATGCCTATAATCCCATTGGGCTGAGACTGAAAGATTACCATGAGTTCAAAGCCAGCCAGTGCTATATGGTACTTTTCAGACTAGCCCACCCTAGCAACAGAAAGAGACTTCAGGAAGAAAAAAGAAAAATTGATAAGGAAATGGGGCAAGAAAGGGAAAGGAAGGTAGAAAAGGAGAGAGGGGAGGGAAGAAAAGAAAATAGCTCAGAATCCAAAGTGAGTTGAATTGAAAATAATTTTCATGTAGTTTCAACAGGCTGCAGGTTTACAGAGATGGGTAGGTGAGATCCCCCAGCTTTGGCTAGTATAAAGGGCTATATGCCAAACCATGGGAATGCGACACAGGAAGCAGTGAAGAACAGGTCAACTGGTTAGGAAGAGCCAATGGGAACAACACATGGGTTATCTTTACACATGGGTAAGGTCAGCAGAGAGGTTAGAACAGAACAGTGAGCTTGTGCTGTGGAGGCTGCTCTCCAGATCCTAGGCTCCCATAACCTCGGCAGAGGCCAAAGCATGACTACCAGCACAGCCTGTCCACATGACAGTACAAGTGACCGAATGAGAGACAGAGACGATGGCAGGAGGAAGTGTGCAAGGCAGACACACCAGTGCATCCTGCAATGATGCCATCCAACCACGTAATGGACAATTACATCATACTTATTTCTCTGTGGTAAGAGTTCAAATCCACTCAGCAATTTTTAAGACTGTGTTATTAACTCTGGTCAACATGTCCAGTAATAATCTCCTAAGCTTATCCTTCTGCCCCAATGGAAACAGCGCATCCTTTGACCAACAACTTCTCAATCCCTTCCTCAGTACACCTATTCTGGGCACACAAAGCAGCTGAGGTATACTGAGGACTGTGGCCTGGCCACCACCACATGGCTAATGAGTAAGGGAACTGGGCTTTAAGTTTTACTCTCGTTGGGAGAGGGACAACCTGAAGCACCCTGTTACTGAACAAACTTTCTAAAATGCCAGTGTGAAGACCAAGCCAGTCAAGTTTCCCGTCACAAATGGGAAGGATCTCCTGAGGCTTCGCCCCTAGCTGAGCTTTCGCAGCTAAGGGCTGCCAGGGTAGGGAGGGACGGTTATTTTCAGGGAACTGACCCTGCTAGGCTGTCCTTGCTCCAATGGATGGGTCTACATGTGGGCATGCTCCAGTGGATGGACAGACGGACATATATGCAATATGGACTGAACTCACTGGGCAGTGAAAGGACATGACGTGGCAGGCAGAGGGAAGTCATCTGTGAAGAGTAGAAGAGAAAATGGGAGCCAGATAAGATCAAAATGCATCATATATGTACAAAAGCCTGAAAGAAACAGCTGTTTCTGGGTTTGGGGGTGGGTCACTGTGTTTTTGTTATTGTGTCTTTGATGCAGGGTCTCTCTTCATAGCCCTGACTGCCCTGAAACTATACAGATCAGGCTGGCCTTGAACTCAAAGGATCAAGGGCATGTGCCACTACACCCAGCTGTTTTTTGTTTTTTGTTTTGTTTTTTTAAAGAAAAAGAAATGCTGGTGGTGGCTGGGCATGGCAGTACATATATATCTGTAATCCCACTACTTGGGAAGTGGAGGCAGAAATCTGGAATTCAAGGCCCATCCTTGGTTAGAGGCCAGCCTGGGCTACCTGAGATACTCTCTGAAAATAAAACTACTTCAGGTTCATGGGGTTCATTCAGGCATGTTAGTTTTCAACAGTTTCCATAAGTCTGGAAAAGTCTTGGGATTCCTCACAGTAACTCAAAAGCACTGAACCAAGACTATGAAATTAAAAGGCTAGCCATAAAAGTCTTCAATATTTGACACATGGTCAAACCAACAGCACATTCTTCCTAAGTGACAGGTGACCAGTGGCAGAACAGAGGATGCCAATTAGAGGTTACCAAGAGAAAAGCGGCTGTCTCGAAGGTATAATCTCACAGTGACATGAACCCCCCCCCAAATGGACAGCAAAACAGTGACTGATGCACGTTAATTTACACACTCCTCAGTGTCTCAGTTTCTCTACTCAGACAATAAAAATGACTACAATACACATCTTCAAGTGTTGCTCGAGATTGAAGGAATGAATAAACAGACCACCAGGTCTGGTATGGTGCTGTACACCTGCAAATCCAGCAAGTAGGAGCAAGAGGCTAAATGCAGGACTGCTGCTAAATTTGCTGTCTACACATCTGCGTTCCATACAAGACTTGGACTATACAGACCCTTAATAAACAACGCTGGCTGTTACAAAGGTACACTTTGAGATGGGGCTGGATGTAGCTCAGCTGACAGTGTGCTTGAGGCGGAGTTCCTAATTCTAGCTCTGAAGAGGCAAGAGAATCAAGTGTTCAAGGCCAACTTCCAACATAAATTGGAGGCTAGACTTGGTTGCAAGGGGGGTGGGGACGGTGCATTCTTAATAACTGTTTAACCAAGGGTTTAATTTTACTACTCTGGCTTACAGCTCCACTATTGCTCCTAATCATGACTCTGGAGCACATGGCAATAAATACACCTCCAGGGTCCCACCAGCATCCAGGACGTACTACAAAACTCTAAAAGTTGCAAAGGCGAATCTACAGCACTGCAGTATTTAATAAGTAAAGCTTGTTTTGCAAATATAAGCGTCAATTGCCTTAGCACTGACCTAGGCAGCTCATCACTACACTAAGAGCCAGATCTACAAAAATACTCAAAGTCACACATCACTTAGTTTTCTGAGGTGTTTGAAATTTGGGGCTTTGGTGTTTTGTTTTGTTGTGTTTGTGGGGGTTAACTGGGGAATTCATGAGTTCTTAAGCAGAAAAACTGCAGTCAAAATAGTTATCCTTTTTAGATGAAAACACTACACACTAAAGCATACTATATGAACTGCATGGCTAAGGATATTAAAACAGCCGTAAGGAAAAGCCAGGATGGTGGCGCACGCCTGTCATTCCTGCACTCAGGAGGCAGAGGCAGGTGGATTTCTGTGAGTTCCAGGCCAGCCTGGTCTACAAAGTTCCATTACAGGCGGGGCAGTTATATGAGTGAAACACTGTCTCGAAAACAAACAAAAACTTGAGAAGAAAAAATCCCAGTCCTTAACACACACACACAAAAGGAAGATAGGTAGTCAGTCTCCTACACCGTTCCTCCAGTTTCTGCTTTGGACATGGTCTAAACATCATTCTACTTCAGTTTCTTTCAAAAAAAATAATAAAATAAAATAAAAAATAAAGGCGGGTTACACCAACAACCCTTCCTGTTTTCCAGAAGCCTTAACTTTCGAAATTTCAGTCAAGCCTAAAAGATCTGTATCAAAAAGGTGGAGGTGGTGTGATAGCCTCAGATCCACAGATTAGACTTGTTAATAGAATGTTGATCCCATGAGTAATGTTCACAGCTGTGGCATCCAACAATGGAATTAACATTTCAGCAGGAAGCAGAGAGCCATCCCAACAGAGGCGCCGCGGATCCAACCTCCTCCCCTGCCCCCTCAACAAAATCATCTTTGGAGGCTACACTGTGTGCGTGCCTCCTAGAGTTGAACGTGTAAATCTTTTTTAGGACTAATTCGATTGTAAAATTCCGCCAAATGCTCAGTATAGGAAATGAGATCGACTAGTTAAAAACACACTTTGGAAAAAAAAAAATCAGTGTTCTAAGTGTCAAATGTTTATGCGTCCTGGTGTGAGGGCATTTTTTAAACGCCTTGTTTCCTTCTCCCAGAAAAGACGCTCTGCACCTGAAAGATGTACTAGGCGACTCCTAACACCACACTCTTCACCACCTGAACCACAGTAATCTTAAAAAAACGAACCAACTCATTACAGCCCCTGAGCAACTCCTCCCCAACACTGATTTCAGACCGTCGGCTTCCTAATACCCCGTCTCGGGGCTGTTCGGTCGAGCTAGCCTGTTCTTTGGAGACCCAAAACCACCCGGCTCGCGCAGCTTCGGTGCTCCTTTCCTAGAGGTAGCCGGCGACTGACACCGGCCGCCTCGGTCTTCCCTCAATAATGGCGTTTGCAATTCAGCCTCCCCTCTTGGACTACCCGACACCTAAAAAAAAAAAAAAGCCTGCAGCCGGGAGCCTGGAAATCAGGGAAGGCTGGCGGCACACAACACCGGGCAGACGCGGGAAAGAGACAAGGGCAGAGAAAGCAAAGCGGTCCCCGGGGGCAAGCTGCCCCGGAGGAGCGCCCGCCCGCCCGCCGCTCCGCGAGCCCGGCCGCCGGGCGGTCGCTCCCCGCTCCGCTGCCTCCCGGACGCCACACGCCCCCCGCGCGGCTCCCAGGGGCAGATGCATGCTCGCGGCGGGCGCGCGTGCCCCGGCCAGATCGCCGCGGTGCACGGGTGCCCACCCGCCCCCACCCCCACTGCGCCGCCCCCTCCCCCCACGCCCCATTGTTCCCGGGAGGCCGCGGGCTGCGAGCGCAGGGGATCGGGAACAGAGGGGTGCCCCGACTCACCCGCGACCCCGCACAGGAGCACGAAGCACAGTAGGGGCGCCATGGTAGCTGCCTTGCAGGTAAGCGCTCTTAGGGGAGGCGGACCTCGCTTTTCCAGAGCCTGGTACACTCCCGACTGGCTCCGGCGGTGGCAGCAGCAGCGAAGGCACCTCTGCGCCCCGCCCCAGCTCGGCAGGTGAACGCGTCACTTCCGGAAAAAGTCCGGAGCCCCTAGGCAAGCGCCCAGGGTTGGCGCCCTGGGGTTGCCGTGGAAACCGAGCGCAGCGCGCCCACCACCACCCCCAGCTAGGGAACCTTCGAGCTCCAGCAATTGTGTGCCCTACACCTGCTGGCACTGGGAGCCACCTCCGGCGGCTGCCGCAATCCTTCCCCCCATGGTTAACTCGCTGCTTTGTGAACTGGGAACCAGCCTGCCAGCCTCACCACTGAACCTGCAGTCACGCCCTCCACCGGGCATGGCTCCAGGCCGGAATTGCTTTCTCTCCCTAGACCCCCGAGCCAGCAGCCGCCGCACCCCGCGGTCAGGGGTGGGGGCCTCCTGCCGTCCGTGTGTCGTTGGGCGATCCGACAGTTCGCGAATTTGTTGCCTTCTGTTGAATGGATAGGTTCCTGTAAAACGCTCCCTAGAGGCTTTTCTTCAGCTCCTGTATACACTAGACCCGTAAAATTCTGCTACAGATATAACAAATACTTGGGGCTTTTCTCCTCCTGGTGTTTATGAGTCATCCTAGACCTAAAATTAGCCCACAAGCACAAGAGATTTTTAAAGTGGGGCTGGCTGGGAATAGCTAAATGAACGGGAGATCATTTGAAGAGCCTCTGCAATCCTGCCTTGAGCTCTCCTGTGCTGTTGTCCTCAGACTTGCCCTTGCTGTTTGTTCTTGGTTGCTCTCTCTCCCCAGATAATGTTTCTTGACTGTGGAGATGTTGAAATTCACAAAAGCTCCATAATAGGAGATAGAAAACAGAAGCAACCAGCTCAATGGCCAGGAGCTGGAGGGTATGAGTGGGCAAGTTATTTAGAATTGAAAGTGAAATAATGCATGGCGGAAAAATGTTTGGCACCCGGCAGAGCACATAGGAAGTGCTCAGCAGGTAACAGCTAATAGAGGAATATTAGGAATGCTTTATTGTTTATTGAACCAGAAAGGAGAGAAGGCAGGTATGGCAGTTTGAAGAAGAGTAATCCGCAAAGGCTCGTATATATAAGTGATCAATCAACAGGGAGTGGCACTAATTGAAAGGATTAGAAGGACTGGAAGCTGCAGCCTTTTGGAGTAGGTGTGGCCTTTTTGGAGGAAGTGAATCCCTGGGCATGGGCTTTGAGGTTTCAAAACGCCCTTAAGACTCTGACAGTCTCTGTCTCTCTGTCTCTCTGTCTCTCTCTGTCTCTCTCTGTCTCTCTCTCTCTCTCTCTCTGTCTCTCTCTCTCTGTCTCTCTCTCTCTCCTCC
The DNA here is from genome assembly GCA_028658305.1 of Pachyuromys duprasi. Taxonomy (NCBI): domain Eukaryota; kingdom Metazoa; phylum Chordata; class Mammalia; order Rodentia; family Muridae; genus Pachyuromys; species Pachyuromys duprasi. The sequence goes on along the minus strand of CM053753.1, from coordinate 90,858,829 downwards.
CTCCTGCTCCTCTTCCTCTCCCTGCAGATCAGGATATAATCAAGATATAGTTCTCAGCTACTTCTGCATCACACCTGCCCATCTTCATGCTTCCTGCTGTATGGACTGACACTCTAGGCAAATCTCCAGGTAAATGGTTTATTTTTGTAAGAGTTGCCTTGGTCACGGTGTCTCTTCACAGCAACAAAACAATGACTAACATAGAAGAATAGCCACATTGAAGGCTAAGCAGGCTCCTACAGGAGAGAGAAAAAAGTGCAGTTCACAAGGAGATGCGTTACCCTACCAAAATGCTTAGAGTCTGCTAATTCATTCAAGCAGAAGTCTGGGGAATGTGTGTGGGAATGGATATTAACCATGTGAGATAATGGAGGAAGGAACATAAAACTGCATCAGGCTGAGTTTACTTATTTGAGCCCACTGAGTGGGGATTCTCGGTTGCACAGTTAATAAAGGTGTCAAAAGTCTGAATGGTTGGCTGAGGCATTTGAGAAGTTGGAGATGCCTAATATCTGTTGGTTTAGTGTTGATGAAGGGATTTTAAGGCTCAGGGAAATTGCAATGCTAGAGTGGGTAAGTGTGTAAAACCTTCCTGTCCACAATGAGAAGGTCCAGAAGACATGCACTTCGCTAATCCCATACGACGCAAATTTGTGTGAGGGACACCAGCACATTTGAAGGCCTTTGTTGTTGCCCTTTTTCTTGTGCCAGACCTTAGGGTTTAGACGCATGGCTCTCAGTTAGTTGAATTAAATGCAGTGGGTTTATTTGGGCTCTGAGGTAGCAGGAGCTGGGAAGCAGCACTGACTTTCCAAAAGCAAAATGATTGTTGTAGTTGGGCAGCATAGACAGAGCTACATCCATAATAGCCTGACCTGTAATGGTCAGTGATTAAGTAAAACAGAATAAGCTAATGGGGAGATGTACTACATAAATGCAGATTTATTGGGCGCAGTGAGGGAAGGGAAGGGGAGAGGGGAGCACATGTGGGGGAGGGCAGGAAGAGGACAAAGGGGGAGAAAGGGCAGAAAAGGGGCACCAAATGTCTGGAGTAAATAGTGAAGGGCCTCAGAGAGAAGCCCCGCCCCTAGGTAAAGGGCAGGGTATGGCAGCCATGCCCTGCAGCAGGTAGGGACTTTAACAGTCAGTACAGGCAGAACGAATTTTATGGTGTCATGACTCATAAGATGCTTCGGGACTGGCTAATCAATCGTAGTTTTTCCAGGCATGGAAATTTTGGATCATGGCAAAAGGAATCTCAACCAGTGAACCAATTTCCAGACTTGAGCCAACTAGAAAGCCATGCATGAAGGGATAGCCAGGTCTCCCTGAGGAAGGACCTTGATAAAATAAATACAATAAAAAGAGTTTTGCTTTCTGTAATCCTTCTCCAGATGGACCTGTGACCTTTTAGAAGGATAACTGTACACTGAGAGAAGGGAAACAATACGACTTCTTGGTCTGTCGGATGCTGGTTCTGAAATGCTGCCAATTCCAAGAGACCCCCGATAAACCTTGTAGCCCTCCAGTTAAAGTAGGGGCTCAGGGAGACCCAGTGATGTCTTAGGGTTTCCATTGCTGTGAAGAGATACCATGACCAGGGCAACTCTTAGGAATGACACATTTAATTGGGGCCGGTTTACAGTTTCAGAGGTTTAGTCCATTTTTACCATGGCAGGAAGCATGGCAGTATACAGGCGGATGTGGAGATGAAGGAGCCAAGAATTCTTGATCCAAAAGCAGTGGGGTGGAGGCTCTCATTTCACTCTGGGTGGAGCATGAGCATAGGAAACCTCAAAGCCCACCCCCACAGTGATACACCTCCTCCAACAAGGCCACACCCCATAAGAGTGCCACTCCCTATGGGCCAAGCATTCAAATGTATGAGTCTATGGGGGCCATTCCTATTCAAACGACTACAGGTAATTAATGGAGTGTTGGGAGAAGTCCAGTGGGTCATCCTGTGGTTATTTCCTCAGTCCCAGATTATATAATTGGAATTAGTATACTTAGAAATCAAAATTCTCACATTGGTTTCCTGACCAGTGGAGCGGAACGAGGGCTGTTATGGTTGGAAAGGCTAAATGGAAGCCTTTAGAGATGCCTCCGTTAGGAAAAGTAGTGAATCAAAAACAGTATTTTATCTCAGGAGGAACTGCAAAAATTAGTGCCACAGTCAAGGACTTGAAAGATACAGGAGTAATGGTTCCCACCACATCTCCTTTTAATGCTCCTATCTGGCCAGTGTAGAGAAAATAGGCTGGCTGGATGTCAGGGACTTGGAAAGAAGATGACTGGAAAATTGGTGAGAAAAGCATATGGAGAAGAAGTATGTGCATAAATTTCTACAAATGGGCAAAGGATATGGAGATTCTTGTGCTCCCTGTAAATGATCAAAAGGTGACTTCAGCTGAAAAGGAGTTCAGTAATCAAGCAGTAGAACGACCTGCTCTGTAGACAGCTTCTTTCTGCAGCCATTCCTCTCATTGCCCACTGGGCCCATGAACAATGTGGTCATGGTGGCAGAGAGAGGAGTTTTACATGGGCTCAACAACATGAACGTCCACTCATCAAAGTTGACTTGGCTGCAGTTGCTGCAGAGTGCAAGATCTGCTGACAGCAGAGACCAACACTGAACCCCAGATATGGCACCATTCCCTGGGGTGACCAGCCAGTGACCTGGTGGTACCATTTCTGAGCTGGTGGTTCTGGGTTCTACAGGAAAGGTGAAAGAAGGGGCTACAATTGAGACATAAAATAAAATTTAAATAATAATAAAGAATTAAAACAACAAAAAAAGCAAGCCAGGCAAGCCCTGGGAGCTAGTCAGTAAGCAGCACTCCTCCATGGCCTCTGTCAGCTCCTGCCTTCAGGTTCCTCCTGGTTGAGTTTCTGTCCTGACTTCCTTCAATGATTTGGAAGCAGCCTCGGTTAGATTGTATGGAGGCTAGAAGCTTCCAGAGCTGGGCCTAGGTTAGCAGAAAGAGGCAGTAAGCCTCCAAGACAATTGAACAGGCGAATAAACCTTTTCCTCCCCAAGTTACCTTGATTGTGGTGTTTTCTTACAGCCACAGTAACCCAGACTATGACAGTGACCTGGGTGAAATCCCAAGCCTCAGTCCATGCATTTGCAAAAAGTGCTGCACCTCTTTCCCACAGCCCTGAGCCAAGGAAGCCAAGCTGGACTTTGTGGTTGGGTTTGGCTTTCCGCAACCTCCTGCCCCTGCCGCCAGTAGTTCTCACTGACCTCTGGGGTGCTTTTACCCTTTTGTAATCATTATCTGATGGTGGTGGTGGTGGTGGTGTGTGTGTGTGTGGAGCAGTGAATGCTCTGAGAGCTAATATTAGTACTTAACTTTGGATTAAAATAACCTGTGATTGTTAACTAGCAAGAGATTTCAGTACTAAATTGCAGCCAAAAATCTGATGTAATTTATTAACTTATTCAATAAATTATGACATTGTAGAAGATACAAATGTGTCCACTTTTGTTCCAGGTGTGATGTATTGGGGGGGGGGGGGAGGCAGAGTTCTGAACAGAAGGATAACAACTGAAAATAACTTCAGGAAGTTTCTGAACCTGACCAGATTTACTAGAACACCAGATGTGCACACACACACACACACACACACACACACATTAACTCATCCAGAGTAAACAATAAAAGCTGAGAGTTCTCAAACAGAAGAACGCTGAGCTACAAAGAGGTCTTTCAGATGAGCCAAACTGCCAAGATCCAGCCAAGCTTAGTTCCCCCAACCCCACCCCACCCCACCCCCAGACTCTCGGAGCACCTGGAAAGGACACTCTACAAACTGTTGAGATCCCTGCAGGCTTATGAAGTATGGTCTATCCAGGTTCCCAGCTTTGTGAGCTATTATCCACAATGGGATGGGCTTTGGTGATACAGGTGACTTTGAGTCATTTCTGCTCCTGTAAGTAACCCTTCCCCATACTCCTAAGTAATCCTACTAAAGCTCATTGGTTCACCAAAGTGCACTTTGGTGGTGTCTGTACATTGACCTATTGTCAGTTCCCTATCTGGGGTGAGTAGACTTTGATGTCTTATTTCCCCAGGGAAAGTTTTGTCACACAATAGTGTGTGTTTCTCCAAAGACTTTGCCTTCCATCAGTGGTTTTTAACCTGGTTTGAATAGATATTGCAGATATATAGTACTTGAATATAAAATTTTTACTTTCCACCACCTTATATTTTATGAAAATGAGGCACAAAGAGTAGGTGTTGAAGCCATTTGGATCTATTTCACAGCTGTGGGAACTTTTCTTCATATTGACTTTTATGGTAGCTGTGCTAATTTTATGTCACCTTGACACAGGCTAGTGTCATCTGAGAGGAGAGCACCCCAAGTGAGAAAATGCACCCATAAGACTGGGCTGTAGGCAAGCCTGTAGGGCATTTTTCCTATCTAGTGACTGACGGGGGAGGGCCTAGACCAGGGTGGTGCCATCCCGGAGCTAGTGGTCCTGGGCTCTATAAAAAAAGCAGACTGAGCAAGCTGGTAAGCAGCACTCCTCCACAGCCTCCAAATCAGCTCCTGCCTCCAGGTTCCTGTCCTGTTGGAGTTCTTGTTCTGATTTTCTTCAGCGGTGAACAGTGATGTGGAAGTGTAAGTCAAACAAACTCTTTCCTCCACAAGTTTCTTTGGTTACACCGACAATAACCCTAACTAAGACAGTAGAAGGTATTGGGTATGGTGGTGTTGTCTTGTCCATCATCTCCCGCAATAAAAATCAAACCCACCCTGCAGGGTCCATTTTGGTCTCTTATGGCAGTAAATTTTAGAAATTAATTCAGAGGCATGCTTATTTGATTGTCTGTGTCTCGATACTCTTTTAACAGTCCTCATGTTTTAACTACTGGGATGGGCATTTGCTTGCCTTTATTTATGTCTTCTACTCTGAATATTTCTAGAAGTTAAGGCACAGTGTTCATTTCTGTCTTTCTATCGGGTGAGTAAATAGTAGGCTCTCTATCATTCAAATGGAACATTTTCCACACCGTGCTAACAGAATAATTTACTTGTTTACATGTTCAGACAAATCATTGCACCTTGCTATATCTTTGAGAGTACATTTTTTAATTTTCATGTATTTATTTTTATGTGTATGGGTGTTTTGCCTGCATGCATGTCTGCACCGCGTGAAGCCGGGCACCCTCCAATGTCAGAAGCCAGGGTCAGTTCCCTAGAGACTGGAGTGAAATTCAATGTGACATTCAGTGTGAGTGCTGAGAAACCTGGGTCCTCTGAACCAACAGCCTGTGTTCTTAAATGCTGACATCCCACCAGCTCCTAGAATTTCATGTGGTGGGTCAGGTGTATAATCCCAGCATATGGAAAGTGAAGGCAGGAGAATCAAGAGCTCAAGGTGCTCATTTACATAGCAAGTTCAAAGCCACCTTTGTACTACAAGACACCTTGTACCAACCCCTCCTCTCAAAACAGATTTTACAAAATCAATGTTGTATACTTTTTATATTTCAGAATACAAATTTCTGAGGGCATTTAAAAAATCTAATAACGTATCTGTAATTAAGAAAGAAGTAGTTTATCTTATTTAAGAAATTGTCTTCAAAAAGTTATATGAAATCACGTTTAGGCTTTGGATTATGACTAAGCTTTCACACAAATAATAAATAGAATTATGCAGGTAAGTGGAACCTGCTAATGACATCTTAACATGCCTTTGAGCCTGTCAACTTGGAAATCATGCCTCCTGGAAACCGTACCGTAATAATCTCATTAATTCTGGAATGTGCAATTTGCTCATTGTCTGGTGTGCTCAAACCAAACAAGCAAATAATGCACAACCATTATATGGGTTTCTCTGTCATCAAGAACACCTCCCAATTCCATATTGTGTAGCCTCTAAGCTAGCAGAAGATGGTGGGTCCCCAGCAGAGAAGGTAGTAATTAGACAGACATAAATCACTCTGCGGTTAATAATTTCTCCGTGGTAATGGATGTATCAACACACCGACGGGTGATTAAAATTGTATAACCAAGGTTAACTTATACTTAGTATTTAAGTGGTTTTCATCTCTTTCCAGTTTCAGATATGTGGACCTAAATAGACATGTTCTATCACACATGATGGCTGACTTTCGTGATATTTGGAACATGCTGACAGCGCTCTTAAGAAATGAAGGCTTGTCACTAGTGTGTTGTGTTCACATTGCCAGCACATTGGTGTGATACACAAAGGCTGCTCTATTAAGCCACTACCAATATATGATACACACACATCAGTTTAGTACTGGTAATGCTGAGCATTTCTTAGGTTCTTAATAAAATGGATGCACAAGTACTGGATTTATAGACACCACAACTAAGGATTTATTGATGGGATTTTAAAATATCTTTACCCAGGAAGAATCTGCTTCTTTTTCTTACTTCAGATCCCTCGAATTTCACACTATTTCTTTTTTTCTTCCTCCAGTTTCTGGTACTTCATAATTTTAGCCTCAAATGTTAAACAGAGAAGTAAGTGGGGGAAGAAAGTGAATTGAAATCCCTCAGCTAGGGATGGTGCCACACCACTGTAATAACATCTGGAGGCTAAACAGGGTGGATTGCCAGCACAAGCAACGCAGTCCCAGGACAGAGATACACAGGGAAAAAGGAAAGTTTGAGGGAAGACCTGTTACGGTTTACACACGAAATAGTCCCTTCATGTATTGAATAGCTGGTCTCTGACATTTGGTAGGTGGTGGGAAATTTAGGAAGTAGGACATCTGCAAGAGGAGGCAGGTCACCGAAGGAATGCCTTTGAAGGTCATCAGGCTCTCTGTTTCCGGTGCATCACGAGGTTAGTGTCTTCTGTGGCACGTTCCCATAGCTGGGATGTCCCGCCTCACCACAGCCCTAGAAGCAAACT
>CM053753.1:90805953-90851431 GCA_028658305.1 Pachyuromys duprasi | reverse complement strand
GATGCAAAGTACCTAACCTGTGATTGATATAAAAATAAATAAATTTTAAAAAAAAGAACCCCAGGAAGAAACTTCTGCACAGCAAATGAAACAATCAGTTAGAGTGAAGAGATAGCATATGGAAAGGGGAAAAAAAATCTTTGATAATTTCATGTCTGTATTAACTCCTTTTCTCATTGATATGCTAATGCTTGACAAAAACAGCTGAAGGAAAGCAGTTTTGTTGTTATTCTAGTGGGTTTTTTTTTCTTCTTTTTCTTCTGCTTTTTTCTCTTTTGGTTTTCTTGAGACTGAGTTTCTCTGTGTAGCCTTGGCCATCCTGGACTTGCTCTGTAGACCAGGCTGACCTTAAATTCACAGAGATCTGCCAGCCTCTGCTTCCCTAAATGTTGGGATTACAGGTATGTGCCACCACACCCAAATGTTTGTTTGTTTGCTTTTGTTGTTGTTGTGACATGGGTCCCCTGTAGACCAAGCTGGTCTTGAACCCCACTTATAGCAAGAATGACCCTGAAATTCCGATTCTGAAATGTCTGTCTCCTGATTTGTGGTATCACAGGTGTGAGCAACTGTTCCCTTTTCTTCAGGTGGTACTGGAGAATCAAACCTAGGACTAGACAAGCTATATCCCCAGACCCAAGGAGGTGTATTGTAGCTCACTCTTTAAGAAGTGACAGTCCAGGGCAATGCAGATTATCTAATAGGGATTGACATCTAGAATTTATATAATGCTCAAAAATTAAGCAGTGCACACACATACACACACAGACCAGTCAGCAATCCTTAAGAAATACAAAATTGCCAGCACAAAACAATATCAATGATATTTTTTGTGAATTCTTTCATTTTGTTTTGTTTTGGAATTTTTCTGTCTTACTGGTTTTTGCATGTTTTTTCATCTTTGTGGTTTTTTTTTTTAGTTTGTGTGTTTGTATGTGTGTGTGTTTTTAATTATTTGTTGTTTGTTTATTTGTTTTGAAAGAGAGAGAGAAAGGATGTAAAGCTGGATGGATAGTAACCTGCATTGGCTAGGATTGTGTCAACTTGACACAAGCTGGAGTTATCAGAAAGGAGGGAACCTGAACTAGGGAACTGCCTCTTTAAGTTTTGGATGTAGCCAAGCCTATGGGTCATTTTCTTCGTGATTGATGGGGGCAGGCCCAGACCGTTGTGGGTAGTCCCATTCCTGGGCTAGTGCTCCCGAGTTCTGAAAGAAGGCAGTCTGAGCAAGCCAGTAAGCAGCACCCTCTGTAGCCTCTGCATCAGCTCCTGCCTCCGGTTCCTGCCCTGCTTGAGTTCTACTCACTTTGATGATGGTCTGAGCTGTGGAGGCGTAAACTGAATAAACCCTTTCCTCCCCCAAGTTTCCTTGGTCACGGTGTTTATCACAGTAATAGTTATCCTAACTGAGACAGAAGGTGGAGAGGATCTGGGAGAAATTTTTGATTAAAAATGGCCATTCAGTAGTTGAAAAATATTAAACATCTTCAGCCTTTTAAATACAATTTAAAAGGACTTTGAGATTTTGCCTCTCAGAGTCAGGGTGAGTGTCAAGAAAACAGATGACAAGTGCTGATGACAGTCAGTTCGTTCTTGATAGGCACACTCTCCACCACGAGCTACCTACCCAGCCCACAAGACCATTTTCATTTTCTTGTTTAGGAGAAATGAAATTTGAGAGTAAGCTTCACAAAGAAAACTAAAAGAACTGCAGTGGCCAGTGTGTGACATGTACACTCATTTTGAATCTAGGTGATTTCATGTTTGCCCAGTGCTTTGAGCATAATAGATCAAAGTTTTTTTTGCTTTTTCAGCACTAAACATATCTAATTTATACCCAACTATAAATTTAAATATTATAGTACTGAATGCATTACTGTATATAGTTTACTGGGGTTTTATTGTTGTAGTTGGCTGGAGACAGCCTTCTGTCTGATAGATAATAACAATGCTTCACATTTATAGACAGTAAAACGCCTTTCATCTAAGGAGTTGAATGAACTCAACAATTATGACTCATTGTTCTTTATATTATCTGGACTAAAATGGAGGTGGTGTTAAGCACCAAGCAAGCATTACAGGAGTCAGGGATGTAGCGCAGAGTAAGCTTCCTTCCCCTGATTATGCAGCAGCCAAAAGCACATCTTCCTTCTCTGCAAAGGTCTCCAGTGACTTCAGTTGCCTTTGTGACAGAAGTGATGATAATTCTTAACTCTTACAAGTGTAGTGCTCCTTTGCTCTCTGAGCCCTCTCGAAGGTGGTCTACCTCCCTCTCCAAGCCCTCTCAGTTGCTGGGCTCCTCCATTTCCAAGCCTATCCACTACAGCTGTGTGGAAACTTGACCTTCTGGGTGCCAATGACAGTTTTATCCTGTAAGTTTTGGATTGATTATTTCTTCCTAAAGGGAAAAGGACAAGCCTCCTGGTCAAATCAGATTCCACCATTAGAATTTTTTTGATCATAGATAATGAAGTACAAGTTGTCCCAAAGAATCTGGACTTCAGCAGGATGAATTAGCATTGTTTGAGGTATCTACTGAGTTTCCCACTTGGAGCACATTGCAGCAGTTGCAGCTTCATACCTGGATATGTAAATTATTTAGTTATTTATTTAGTATCTGTTACTATCTATCTCCCCCAACTGTAGGATCCATAAGTAGAGAAAACATGTCTATTTCTCTTACTCTGTACCCTCAGTGTCTGTTTAGTGCTTGGTTCTTAATATCCCTTCAAAATAGATGGAATTAAGTGAATGAATTTTGACTTTTAGCAAAGTATTCTTTATAAATTTAAACCTAAATCTTGAGACTCTAACTTAAAATTATAATCTAGATGTTAATTATTCTAATTTATTATTCTAATATATTTGAGTAAGAAAATATTATAAAATGATTTAACAACTTATTTAAAACCACTTAAAATCTAGTAACGTGGAAGGTGACAAATTAGGACAGTAAAGAACAAAGAGGGGCTCAGTGACTCCATGACCTGTCTGTAGTCACTTGGCTTCTAGGGAGAAGGGACTCATGATAGGTTTTTCTGGGATCCCAGGAGATTTTTTAGAGCTGTCTGCTCTCTGGGCTTATGGATGAGACTGCCAGCAAAGCTTTAAGTGTAAGTCCTGAGTGCTCAAGTGTGAGAGTGGATAAGAATCCCTTTTCTTCTGAAGTCAGTCTTTGGTGTGACACAAAGAACCATCCAATGTGTACTTCTTCTTTCCTTTACAACAGGGGCCTATCATACAGGGGCCTGTCCAGTTTAGGACAGAACACCCCAGAGAGTACCAGGGAGGCAACTGAAGAGAGAGGAAGAGACAGAAGAATAAAGTTCAATGAAGAAATGTTTGCCAAGGTCCCAATAAAAGCTGGTAGAATTGTGGCAGAAAATGTAGTTTGGGGAGGTATATTGGAGGAAGCACTAGAAGAAAACTGAGCCCAGTTGAATGAAGACAGTGGCGGGGGTGAAGGGGTGCAGGCAGGAAACAATCAGAGCTGTCTTGGGTTTCTAGGTTTGGGCAACTGTGCATAAGGGTGTGTTAACTGAAGAGGGAGGAGCAAGAAGAGCCGGTTTAGTGGAGTGCAAATGTTAGGTTTTCAGTGCCTGGGGGACATCCAAGTGGAGATACCAGAAAGAGCCAGACTGGCTGGAGATCCAGTCTTGGGAACCTAGATTGCACTCCTTTCAGGAATTAGTTTGTATTTTTGTATTAACAGTAAATCTCAATATATTCCATAGCATCCATGCTGCGAACGTGGTTACTCTGCCACAGAAGCCCACAAATAACATTTAGCTGATGTTTTTCCTGATAGACTATGATAAAATGTCATTGATACGATTGTTCATTTTCTCTGGGGACGTGCATTAACTAGGCCAACTCCAATAAAGCATCTTTTCTTGCTCCAAGACAGAACTGGTAACAGACTTCTGTCTTTTCTTCTTAGTAACAACAGAGCATTAGTTTTTGAAGGGCAATTTGCAGACCCTTTGGAATTAGCACTGTTTGTGATTTTAGAAAGAAGGGGCTGCATTTTCAGGTAAGAACAAAAGTGCAGGGAAGATCAGCAGGTATTTCATGTAGGAAAGAGATGGAGCATAGACAGAAGCTCTTGGTGATAGGTTAAAAAGGTAGACTGAAAGACCTTGATGGGGACTCAAAGAATGAATAGGAAGATTGATGAATGATCAAGATTATAGGAGTCACACACCCTCAACAGTTTTGGAGAACTTATTATTAAGCTTTGGAAGATTTCAGCCGCATGTTTTGCTAATCAGCAAAAAAGACAAGAGAGAAGTTGAGGTTAAGTAGAGAGATGCTCAAAACACTGCGGGTAGTCAGAACAATGCTCTTCCTTGGAGACTAGGGGATTGAACTGTTTAATTTAGCATTGGAAATAATAATAATCGCTCAGAAAACAAGCTATGCAGAATTGGGTATCACATAAACATCTAGAAGAGCAGGAGCTTTCAAACTGTACAGTCCTTCTGTGGAGTTGACCTTTTCTTGTCTCTACCTCATAGATTTAGCAGTCAGTTAACTCTTGCTTACTCTGGAACTCTTGTGGCAAGGTATACTGGTGCACATATATGGCCTCTGCCTTTCAGGAACTGAAACAGAAGGATGGTTTGTGTTCAGAAGTTCAAAGAAAACCTGAGCGACACAGAGAAATTGCCATTTTTGTACAAAAAGGTGTTAGAAAGACTTAGAAGTCTCTTCTCAATAAAAGACACTTCAGTGGCTGTCCAGTATAGCCTCACCTTAATATGAATATTACTGTTTAGAAAAATAAATCAGTTGCCTTTGTTCTTTGTGGTATCTGCTTTTTTTTTCTGTTTCCCTAGAAATGGGGAGGCAATGCCCAGGCTATCACTGAAGAGAAATTTGTACCATTTCATTGTATCAAAGAATCAAACTTGAAGTTTGACTGGTTGATAAATGTGGGAATAGTAACTTAAAAAAACAAAAACAACCTTAAAGTAGGAACTTTTAAAAAAAGAGAAAATATGTTTAACATATTTAATTGTGCTAATTAAAACTACTTAGGAGGCTGCAGGGTTATTTTTTTCATTTTTGTGTTTATTCAAGCAGAAACTAAGCGTTCTGAGTGGAGTGAGCGGTAGTGCATTCCAGGCACATTCTGAACTCTTAATGTGATAGGCGTTTTCCAGACCGTGTCCTTTAGAAGTGTCAAGGCACATCTTAAAAGAATATTTAGCATATTTCTTATATATTTCTTACTTTTTTTAAATTAAGGACAGAAATGGACCTTGGGCAAATGGTACTGGCATATTCCACATTGCTCTCAACACATGGCTGATAGTGTCCAGAAATTTTTCCTGTGTAAATGCCCTATCATGCAGTAAAATTGCTTAGTGGACAGGATAAAAGTCAAATTGACAAATACTGGCAACTCTAACAGAAGCTCAGATGATAACTCAAAGTGGATAATTAGGTTTTGCCCACAGAACTGCAAAAAGCATCTGTCAAACAACGTTCATCCAGTTTCCAGAATCTGGCTTCTTTAACGGTAGCCAGTGTTCCTATTAATATCCTATGAAGGATGAAACCCATGGAAGTGAGAAAGAAGAAAGACTTTCAAAACAAAACCAACCAGGCAACAAAAACAAGCCATCAATAGTCTTCAATAAAATGAACTCAGTTAAAGATTTAATATCCAATGGTAACCCAGGTTACCTTACTTTTCATCATTCATTTCATTTTTTTTTTCTCCAATGTATGAGCAACTGAGCATCTTTATATAACTGTGCTGAGCACGAAAGGCAAAATTATGAGGATAAGTAATGTAACTGTCTATAAGCTACCACACCTTTAATGGTCTATGGGGAGAAGAGAGTTGGAATACAATATAATATGGTTTACCATCTAAGAAGGAATCAGGGAAACACGAAGTTGGATATGTTCAAAGACAGATATAGAACTGGGCCCAATTAGCAGGCATTCTGATTTTAATACTGAATATAGATGAGTCAGGTGAAAATAAGAGTGGATGATCTATAAAAGAACCAATGGAGTAGTGATTTGACTTCAGCTGAGTTCTCCCAGAAACCGACCCTCAGGTCCAGATGGATTTAAAGGTAAGTTAGAAGGTGGTTTTAGGAAATACAAGCAGGGATAAGGGACAGTGGAGTGATCCTGGAAATTGGCCAGTAGAGGACACATTGGTAAGCAGGTTGACCTTGTGGTCAGTCCCTGCAGGAGACACTGGAATACCATGTAATAGTATTGGAGCTGTCCAATCTCAGGGCCGAGGAGTTGGTATATTAATTTGCTTACAATTTTCTGTCACTGATTGAAGGCTGCTCTTATCTGGCCCTAAGGAGTCTAACACTCTTATAGCTGGAGAAAGCCCTCAAGCAGCCAGCCGTTAATTCTTACTAACAGGAAAAATAAATAATAAATGCTGAATGGATATGAGCCATTTGTCTATAGCTCTTGCTGTGTGATTTTCTTTAAAAGAATAATTATTTATTTGTTTGTTTTGGAGGTTATCAGTCACTTGTAGAACTTGTTTAAAGCTGTATATCTTTTCACTGCAAAAAATAATTAAGCATATGTATTTGATTTGCATTCAATTTACTTGGACTTGTACCTGAAATATCAAAGAGTCACTATCTTTGGGAACACACAGATATTTTTATTACCTTGACTCAACGTCTTATCAGATGAATGCAGAGTGGTTGGGGCCAGCTACAATCTTGGTCAGTCTTGCAGGAGAAAGTATCATAAGATGTGAATGGCAGAGCCTTATACAGTTATATGGGGCCACCCTGGTCTTGATGGAGGGAAGGACAATTGTATATATGGTACTCTGATATAACAAGAAGAGAAAGCCAAGGAAGGCAGATAATGTTGTTAGGGTCTGGAAAGAGTTAGGTAATTGGGAAAGGAGATGGATTTTTCACAGTCATAGCAAGTCTTCCTTAAACTGCGTGGGTAAAGTGAAACAAAGAGCAGCTTAGATTTGCTAGCCTGAACACAAAGCTAATGGGTAAGCTGATTACAAGAAGTACTGCTCCTGACCTAAACTTGACAACAACTAAATGGAAATATCATGGTAATAAACGCAGTTAAGTTTTTTCAATCTCAAACACCCACCCTGAGTTTTTGAGTCACACAGGACAGTCTTAAAGTGGCTCTGACTAAAAACTATCAATGACATGTGATTTAGCACTTTTTACTTGAATGGCCCAAGGAGGCTGGAGCACAGTTTTCAAGACCAAGCTTCACATCCTGGTCAGAGAGTAGTTTTCATCAGCACCTCAGTAAGAGCCTCAGTGAGTTCTTGTGTCACCTGGTACTTGGCTCACCCTGGTGTGCAATCTGTGCCTTACCCTCAGCTTATTAAAAGCTCTCATCCCTTCCTCTGGGCTCTGCTTCATTCTTTGGGAAGGAGTTCTAGGGGAGGCATGACCAAACAGGCTGCCTCATCTAAAGACAAGGACGACCTTCCAGTTTTCTATCCACTAACGGTATAGCCAAGACACCATTGTAAAATGGGGGAGGGATGGTGGGAGAGGCTAGGATATCTTTCCTAAATCAGGTGAAGCATTAATTTCAATTTAATGCTGCTAAACCACCTAATATTCCTACAAGAACAGCGTGATAATCTATTTCATGTTTCATTTTGTTTGTTAAGCAGGTAAAACAATCGTAGGACTCCAACTTCAATAGTTGTAAAATGATATGACAGTTGTTCCCCCTAATTCTTGTCAGACATCTAGAATTCCTCCTTTCTGCTATCAGTTTCTAGCATAGCCATGTGGTTGACTGCAAGAGGAGGAATTCCAGGTCTAGGGAAAGAAACTTGAAACAGTATCCACAATTGCTACTATGTTATCAAAACACTGAAGAAGAAGAAGAAGAAGAAGAAGAAGAAGAAGAAGAAGAAGAAGAAGAAGAAGAAGAAGAAGAAGAAGAAGAAGAAGAAGAAGAAGAAGAAAATGCCAGGATGCCTGTAATCCCAGCACTCAGGGAAGCAGAGGTAGTCGGATCCCCGTGTGTTCGAGGCCAGCCTGGTCTAGAAAACAAGCCCAGGACAGTCAAGGCTACACCGAGAAACCCTGTCTCAGAACATAACACAAAACAAAATAAAATAAAACAACAACAAAAACATTATGAAAGGAGTAAAGACAGTTCACCACTCCTGCCCCTAGGAAGAGGGAGACTTTTTGGCTTACCAGTTAGATTTCCAGGGCAGCACAGACTGCATGTTTGGCAGGCAGCCGCTCTTTTGTGGAGGGGGAGAAATCACTACCTATCTTCTTGGTATGGATTATAATTTACAGAGGACCTAGTGATCTGTTTACAGGTTTTTGGGATTAAAAATACACAGGTAAACTAGATAGGCAGCAGTCAGTGATCACTGACTAGACGGAAGTTTTCTCTTGAACAAGACATGTCATAAAACAAGGATGAAGGGTGTAAGGATGCTGGGTTTTTTTTTCAAGCAGACTTGCTGTGCTAAAGCAGAATTTGGATGATGAAGTGTATGGTCTGTATGGTTCTCATTTGGTACCTGAGTTATGACATAGGAAAATGGGAAAAACAAACTGTAATTTGTGGGCCAAAGTTTTAATTTTGGACATAGGACGCATGAATGTTTCAGAATGTTAAACTAGAAAGTGATAGGTATTATTCCTACCTCTTGATTTATTTAGATGAATAAGTAAATTGTGGCAAAGGAAAAAAAACAAGGATAAATAGAAAGATGTATTCGTCTATCTGCCAGTTCTTGATGAACTGCCAGTGTCTGTGGATCTTCTCCAGCTACTTTAACAAGCCCAAGTCCCTCCAAGTTCTAGCACCAACACCTTCAAGCTGACCTTGTTTTAGAGTATAAATGGTGTGTGTGTGTGTGTGTGTGTGTGTGTGTGTGTGTTTGTATGGTAAGTTTGATATCTCTTCTAGCCCTTAATCATGTGAAGAATGATGTGCACATAGGAATGGCAGATAGTCTGGCCATGTGGTAGTTTAGGTCCTTCAAGGAGGTCATGGAAACAATGTAAGTATCCATCAAATTACAATTGAAGAAAATATAGTACATATACATAATGGGATATTATTCCACTATGAGAAGTAAAGAGAAATTCTACTGTTTGTGGTAGTGTAGATGCATCTAGAGATCATTACTTATGTTAAGTAAAACAAACCAGGCATTAAAGAACAAATACCTCATGATCTTACTCATAGGTGGCATCTGGAAAAGTTAGTATCATAGAAGTTGAGAGCAGATTGATTGTCGGCAGAGGCCAGGAAGAGGGGGTGAGAAGGGTGAGGGAGAGAGAGAATGTGTGTACAATAATGTACTGTACTTTTTCAGAAGCCACAGAAAGTATTTAGAAAATTTTCACTATGAATAAATCATTAATGTTTATTGACATAGATATGTATTGAAATGCTACACATAGCATACTCTTATGAAAAATTATATTTTGTCCCATGACTATGTATAATTTTAAGTCTTTATGTGCCTGTTAAAATATATTTTATTAAAAAGTAAAATTAAAAGTAAAACATAAATAAATAGAAAAGAGAAGGTGATGTTAACTCAGAGTATAAGTAAAGAACGTTCTTGGGGGAAAATGCCTATGAGGAGAAATGGAGAGGGAGCAGGGGCTGAGAGCAACCCTACCTGCAGCTCTGGCCTGACAAGAAGTAGAAAGAAGTAGGACAAGCTTTAGACTGGAGTGTGTGGGCTGGGGACTCAGCTCAGTGATAGAGTGCTTGTTTAGCAAGCAGGGGTCCCTGGGTTCAGTCCTCAGCTTCCAGGGTGAGGATAAAAATTACCCCCAAGAGAAACAAGGTAAGAACTGGCTCCAATGTAAGGACCAATTTATGAATGAATGAGGCTCTCAACAGATCTTATATAAAAGAGGTTTATTAGGTAGGCATAAAGAGAGGGAGAGAAAGGAGAGCAAGACATGATGGGAAGAAAGAGAGAGAGAGAAGGGAAAGAAGGGGAGGAGGCACCCCGATAGAGAAAGGGAGAAGGCCTAGAGAGCAAAAGAACAAGAGCAAGAGAGAGACCATGTGTCAAGTTGTCCCTTTAAGGGGCCAGGTAACCACGCCTCCCAGGTGTGGCCACCTGGTCGGGTGACACAAGATGACACCATAAGTTGCTAGGTAACCTAGAAGCAGGTTCTGTTTCAAAATACTAACATTAAGGCTGTAGTACAGACAGTCGGGCCCCAGAAGTACTGCCATCAAGGATGTATTTTGGATCATGGATTCACTTGAGTGGAACCATCCTCGCCATTGGAGTTTATGATCCAGTGTGTTGTTCTTTACCTTTTGATGGAAAGTAGAGACAGTCATAAGGACATGTTCTCTGTGACCTACTTCTGCCATCATCAAGGTCACACCTCCTGCCTTTCACCACTTCCCAATAATCCCTTCATACCAAGAAGCATCAGAGGATTCATTTCACCATCCACTCAGAGCCCTTATCAGAAACAAATACCTCATCTTCTAGGTATTTTTAGTTCAATCAAGTTGACAATCAGAATTAACCCTCACAAGGCTGGACTGATGACCGAGATCTCAGTCTTCCAGGAGGGGAGAGGTGGTTATTGCCAGGGGCGGTAGTCACAGAACATTTGCCATTGGCCAGCTTGCGATAATGTATGATCCTCAGCTAGGAGCCATGAGAAGCATCAGAAATGGTACTTTGCTGACTTGTGGGTAATGGCTAGAATTATTTCCTGCTTACTGTTTTAAAAATACTGTCTAGTTTCTGAGATTAATAACTTCAATTCCACCATTTATTATTTACTAGAAGAGGAGTATGGAGGCAAATAATAGTGGATGTCTGTGAATTTGGTGATTTCAACATAATGTTCATTCTATGTGCTTATGAGACTCCAGGAGCTGGTGGAGAGATACACGGATTACAGGAACCATGGTGCTCTATAGGTGTTCCTTTATCAATGGTGAGAAAGAGCGGCCCCATGCTCCAAGCACAGTCACAAAATAAGGAAGCTCTGTTCTTAATGTGGCTCCTTTTGCCTCCTGAATATTTTTTTCTGATCTATTCAGTTTAGATAATGTGGAGAAAACAACTTTCCGGCTTTCATTTTAATGGTTTTTAGTACAGATCCTGCCAGTTTGAGCAGCTACCATGAATTAGCTGATTTCCCAAGTCTTTCTGAATTTGTTGGATCAAGTGTCCTGTTGCTGTATTTAATATAGTGTTTCCTCTCCTGTCTTAAATCACTAGGGGCTGTTTTCTCCTGTCTTCTTATTAATAAATCAGAGAATCTGAGGCCTAGAGAAGAGGTAAGATTTATTATCAGTTTTTCTATCTTTGTGACAAAATTTCTTGAAAAGAATTTTAAAGGGTTAAAGATTCCTGTTGCCTCACAGTTTCAGGGGATTTTGCCCATGGTTGGCTGGCTTCATGGCTGTGGATCTGTGGTGATGCAAAGTACGATAATGAAGAAAGACACGGAAGGGCCCAGGATAAGAGCTAGAACTCAAGAAAATATAGAACTCACTTTTACCAGTGAGATTCACTCTGCAAATATTCCAGTACCCCCCCCCCAAAAAGCCACAAGATTTTGACTCCATTAATATAATAATCCTTTGATTAATTCAGACCCCACATGATTCAGTCACTTCTCCATGCCTGGATCTCCAACTGGAGATCAAATCTTCAGAACATTAACCTTTTGGGAGAACTCTTCACGTCCACACCATAACATACGCCACTAGTCCATGCTATTCACAAATGTTATTTGCAAATGTTGCTGAGGCTGGAGTAGCCGAGCTATCAACCTATTTGGAGACACACAATTTTGCTAAAATTGGCAATTTGGAAAACTGTATTTGGTTAGTTCATTCATTTTATAACAGCTTACATACTTGGACAAAGCATTTGAAAAACAGTAATAATAGTAAGAAGGTGGCCAGTGTTGTGGTTCAGGGGGAGAACAGTTGCCTGAATCCTCTAACAAAGCAAAAATAATAAAAATCATAATCAAAGGAACACAGAGGACCGGGGGTGCAGTTCAGTTGGCAAAATGCTGGCACACATACATCCTTCATAAAATGACTTGGTGACTCCTAGCTCTACTCTCTGCGCTCAGGAGATGTCCGCAGGAGGGTCAAAGGAGAGTCAGCCCCGGAGAGTGCTCGCCGAGAAATATCTGGAATTGGGGATCTACCTCAAATTTTATTTTATTAACATTGTTCGTTTACACTTACTTACTTATATGGTGTGGGTGCATGTGTGGAAGTCAGAGGATGACTTGCAGGAGCCAGTTCTTCTGCCGCGTGAGTTCTGGGGTTCAAGCTAAGGCTAGGAGGCTTGGTGGCCAGTGCCTTTCTTTACCTGCTGAATCTTCTGACTGAACTCTACTTCGCAGTTTAGAGGGCTTGGTGCCAACAATGCTAACTAATAATAGGGTCTGTACAGCTACGCTGGATATAGACACTGAAAATTGGAGCTTACTCAGTGGCTTCTCATAGTTCTGTTTACAGAATTGCACAAAAGAAGCCATCACTCTGCACCACACAGATCAAAAACATTCACCAAAAAAAAAAAAAGTAGTAAAAGACAGGTCTTTGAAATGTGTATGCTGGCACAGAATAGCCTGTGACTTTAAATGCGCTTGTTCTTCTCCTGGGGCTAACCCTCAGACCTTGCTGAATAGCACATCAATGTCAGGGAAACAAAAGGGCACTGTGACCAAATGTGAAGATCTGAGGCACACTGCAGCCAATAGCAAAAAAATGCCCTGCCCTGAGTATGGGGCAGGAATGCCCGCGTAAGAGATAAGTCAAGTGGTCAAATCCCTCCCTTCACATAGCATGAATGCATGAAATTCTTGACTGATGAAAGTGCTGTTTTTTTTTTTAACATAATTTTTTATTTATTCACTTTGTATCCCAGCTGTAACTCCACCCACATCCCCTCCCAATCCCGCCCTCCCTCCCTCATCTCCTCCCATGTCCCTTCCCCAGTCCGCTGATAATGGAGGACCTCCTCCCCTTCCATCTGACCCTAGCCTATCAGGTATCATCATGACTGTGTTTCATAGTCTTCCTCTGTGGTCTGGTAAGGCTGCTCCCCCTCAGGTGGAGGTGATCAAAGAGCCAGCCACTGAGTTCATGTCAGAGACAGCCCCTGTTCCCCTTACTAGGGAACCCACTTGGACTGAGCTGCCATGGGATACCTCTGTGCAGGGGTTATAGGTTATATCCATGCATGGTCCTTGATTGGAGTGTCAATCTCAGAAAAGACCCCTAGGCCTAGATTTATTAGTTCTGTTGCTTTCCTTGTAGAGCTCCTGTCCTCTCCAGGTCTTTCTAGCTCCTCCTTCTTTCCTAAGATTCCCTGCACTCTGCCCAAAGTTTGCCTATTAAGGAACAAAACAGGAGCCTACCACAGAGGGCCTCTGAAAGACTCCACTTAACAGAGCCAAACGTTGAAAAGTGCTGGTTTTATATTTTAATGTAATTTTAAAATATATATTAATTATTTAGTTTTTGTGTGGTCCTTGCTATGTAGTCCTGGGCTGGAACTTGCTATGAGAAATGCTGGTCTTAAAGTTACAGAGAACTTACCTGTCTCTGCCTCTGCTTCTCAAATGCTGAGATGAGAGGATGGAGCCATCTGGCCAAAAATTTATTATTTCCTTGTGTGTTTAGTGTGTGTGTGCACATGCTTGTGTATATCTGTGCCATGGTGCTGTTATGGAGGTCAGGGAACAACTATTTCCACCATGTGGATCCCAGAGATTGGATTTAGCTCTTCAGGCTTAGAGGCATGTACCTTTCCAACTTATGGCCCTTTGTGTTCTTTTCTTTTTCAAGACAGGGTTTCTCTGTGTAGCCTTGTCTGTCCTGTACTCACAGGCTGGCCTCGAATTCACAGAGATCTACCTGCCTCTGCCTCTCTGAGTGCTGGAATTAAAGTTGGTGCACCACCATGCCCAGCTTTGTTTTTCATTTGTTTTGTTTTTATCATTTACTAATGACAGTGGAGAGAGAACATGGAGGGATGGCAGAAGAATGGTTTCTCTCCTTCTTTCCTGTGAGTTCTGTGTTCCTTACTGTAACTGCTTATCTGTGAACCTAAAGACCTGAGCTTGGTCCCAGACCTCACACAAAACAATTGCTCTGCTGCTGCTGAAACCTTAGTATTTGTGCACTAAGGAGACATATGGGACTCTGAGGCTCTCCAGCTAACCAGCCTAGTCTAGCCTGCAAGCCTAAGGCCTAATGAGCGATCTTACCTCAAAAAACAAGTTGAGCAGTTTTGTTACCCAGTGTTGACCTCTGGCCTCCTAATGCACCCCATTCTCCACACATATCCACAAACACATAAATAAATAAATAAATAAATAAATAAATAAATAAATAAATAACAAATTGTGATTTTTCTCATTTGTATTTTACCTTTTAATTTTAAAAAAAGTGATTACTTTAAAGGAAAAATAAGAATTTAAAATTACTTTTGTCTATTTTAATTTTCATTCTTTAATGAAAGTGCTCATCAGATGTTATAGATTTTCATCATCAAATGTGTTTATGTTAAGTTTGATTGTATTTTGTTTGATTCCTGAGATTATTATTGTCAATAGAAGATAAATCACAAGAAAATCTTCATATGACAACTGTTTTAGTTACTGTTTTGGTGCTGTAAGGAGACACTATGACCATGGCAACTTATTAAAGAAAGCATTTTGTTGGATGCTTACTTACAGTTTCAGAAGATGAGTCTCTGGCCATCTTGACTTGAAGCATGTAGGCATAGCATTGGATCAGTAGCTAGGAGCTTACACCTAGGAGACAGAGAGGGGGCATGAAGGAGAGAGAGAGAGAGAGAGAGAGAGAGAGGTTAGGCTTGGCATGGGCTTTTTAAACCTCAAAGCCCACCAGCAATGACATGCCTTCTTCAACAAGTCCATGATTCCTAGTCCTTCCCAAACAGTTCTACTAACTGGGAATCAAGCATTCAAATATATGAACCCATGGGGACCTTGAAACGTCATTCAAACTACCATAGCAACATTGTGATTTTGCCACAGTGAGAATATGAGAATAGCTTGATAGAAATGGAGTCATTTGCAGTGAATTAAGTCTCCTTTATTAAAGATCTAAGAGCCAGTGAGGGTGGCAGTGTGGCTAAGTGGTCCACGGTGCTAAAAACAAATGAGGACTCCTAGCGATTTATTCTTTTTTGCTTCATCTTTATTCCCCTATGGGAAAAGGAAATATCACAAGAAAATAATGTGATTATTTTATGTAATTTAAAAGAATCTTAGCCAGCCTTGCCAGGCCACAGAGGAAGAGGATCCAGGCAGTCATGATGAGACTTAACAAGCTATGGGCAGACGGCAATAGCGGAGAACTTCCCCTTTCAGTGGACTAGGGGAAGGGGAAAGTGGAGGGAGGGGATTCCAATCCAGATATAAAATGAATAAATTGTGAAGAAAAAAAATTTAAAAAAGAGAAAGAATCCTAGCTTTGCCTTTATCAGTTCTTTCCTGTCAATACATTTTAGCAGTTAGATTTATCAAAAATATCCTGTCACTTCTCCTCTTTCCAGTACAAGTATCCTATAGTAAAGGTTGGGAAGGAAGTTGACTGGGCCAAATCCAAACACCAGTTCCAGGAGGCACATGTGAGGCATGAACAACAGGAAGCCGCTTCTGCTAATGCACATGTCCTTCTGTGCTGTACCGCCTTCCTCAGCTCTCTCCAGACCTGCCACAATCCACAGCTCCATAAATCTCTCCACAATATGAGCAAGAGCGCAATTTGGAAGGGATTCATGTGAAATATGTAAGCTTTATTCAGAGCTTTATAAATAGCACAGGTGGCCATTGTGTATCTGCTGCCACTGACCTCTGCTTTTGTGCGGGCACTGCAGACCCAATGCATGCTTTTCCCTTTAACCCTTTTCACAGAACTTATTGTTATCTTCATGTTAGAGAAAAACCAAAGTGAGTGCTTTCATCATCCTCTCTAATTATTTAAAGTCACTTGTTGCTAGTCAAGCAGTAAGTAAATACATAAAAGTGAACTGGATCAAATTAATTAGGGGAAATATTTTTTAGCATGTTTCCATCCTCGACTTACCCTAACCCTGGCTTTCTTAGGCGAAATGTACATAAAACACAGGGAAGTACAAAATTAAAGTGAGAAATGCCAGCTATTATCAGTAAAAAAAAAATACAGTAGCCAGCTCTAGTGTTGATCTTCCTTTAATCTGTTTGTTCAATTAATATGATTTCTAGTTACAGTCATTTTCCTGCAATGTTATAATTTCATTTTTACATCGGACTTTATGAAATTCCATTGTGTGTATGCACCACATGTCTATCCATTCATCATTTGGTGGACAGGTAGGCTGGACCCACTTCCTATCTGTCATGAATGTTAAGTGTGTCTGTGGCATGCTGGCTTAGAGTCTCTTGGATATATGCGCAGAGTAGAGTGCCAGAGTCACATGGTTGTTTCCTGCATCCTGGTTTTAGTATTTTTTGAGGCTCCTCCATGCTGGGTTCCATAGCGGCTGGCTCTACCAGTTCATATTTCCATCAGTAGCGAATAATAAAATTTCTCCTGTTTGAACACCAACAGCACAGGCTCTAAGATCAACAATGAATAAATGGGACCTCATGAAACTGAAAAGCTTCTGTAAGCAAAGGACACTGTGTTCAGAACAAAACGACTGGGAAAGGATCTTCACCAACCCTATATCTGAGAGAGGGTTAATATCCAGTATATATAAAGAACTAAAGAAGTTAAAAAGCAATAAATCAAGCAATCTAATTAAAAATGGGGTACGGAACTAAACAGAGAATTCTCTGTAGAGGAATATGGAATGGCTGAGAAACACTTTAAAGAAATGCTCAAAGTCCTTAGTCATCAGGGAAATGCAAATCAAAATGACCCTGAGATTTCACCTTACACCCATCAAAATGGCTAAGATCAAAAACTCAAATGACAAGACATGCTTGTCATTTGTGAGAGGTTGTGGAGAAAGGGGAACCCTCCTGCATTGCTGGTGGGAATGTAAACTGGTACAATCACTTTGGAAATCAATTTGGCGCTTTCTTAGACAATTAGGAATAGCGCTTCCTCAAGATCCAGCTATACCACTCCTAGGTATATATCCAAAATATGCTCAAGTACACAACAAGGACATTTGCTCAACCATGTTCATAGCAGCTTTATTGGTAATAGCCAGAATCTGGACACAACCCAGATGTCTCTCAACTGAGGAATGGATACAGAAATTGAGGTGCATCTATACCGTGAAATACTACTCAGCAATTCATGAAATTTGCAGGCAAATGGTGGGATCTAGAAAAGATCATCCAGAATGAGGTATCCCAGAAGCAGAAAGACACACTTGGTATATACTCACTTATAAGTGGATATTAGACATATAATATAGGCTAAACATACTAAAATCTGTACAACTAAAGAAGCTAAGCAAGAAGGAGGAACCTGGGTAAGATGGTCAATCCTAACTATGAAAGACAAAGGAGACATACATTGGAAGAGGGAGAAAAAAGGAAACAGGACAGGAGCCTACCACAGAGGGCCTCTGATATATGTCTTAATTGGCTGGTTTTCTTAACAAGGTCAGTTGTCCTGTTAATGGATCTGCCTGTGCCTAACATTTTTCACCTAAGAAAATATCTACTTTTATTTTTGAATAACATCTCATCTGACTGGGTAATGATATATATATTATTTTTGGATCATATTCTGTTTCCCTTTTGGAGGGTTGTTTCATTTATCTATCATAGTGAAACAAATTACTGGAAATATCGGCCACCTAATGCAACAAGCCTTTATTGTTGTACATAGTTCCTAAGGATCAGGAATCTGGGAGTGGCTCAGCTTCAGAGTGTTGCTAAGGTTTCTCCTTATATTGGATTCCAGCTGCAGGCAAGGACTGTAGTCCTTGCCAGATTGCAGGGCCATAGCATCCTGTAAGATGCCACTATTTGTAAGCATGTCTTGTTTTGTTTTGTTTTGTTTTCTCTAGTCAGCCTTGACATGGCTGTTGGTTTATCTCCTTGGACAGGCAGAGATGACAGCTGGAAGAAAACTGTGATCCTCCCAGCTCAACCTCTGGGGTAGCAGAATATCGTTGTGTGTCACCAGTGCTGGCTTCTAATTACATTGATTTTTCATCATTTTCTCTGTTTTAATTATGATTATTTCTGTCTTAGTTACCATTCCATTTCTGTGAAGAGCCACCATGACCAAGGCAATTTACAGAAGAAGGCACTTGTGCTGGGTAGACATATATCAACATAATGCTAGCTATAGTCATCTGACAGGAAGAAGCCTTCGTTGAGAAAAATACATCTGTAAGATCAGGCTGTGAACGGGCCTATAGAGCATTTTATTAACTAGCAATTGATGGGGGGGGGCAGCTTGTTGTGGGTGGTGCTAACCTTAGGTTGGTGGTCCTGGGTTCTACAAGAAAGCAGGCTGAGCACACTAGTGTACAGCAGGCCTCCACAGCCTCTGCACCAGCTCTTGCCTCCAGCTTCCTACCCTGCTTGAGTTTTATGATTTTTCATGATAAACTGCTTTATGGAACTGTGAGTGAAATAAACCCTTTCCTCCCCAAGTTGCTATGGTCACGGTATTTCATTACAGCAATAGTAACCATAGCTAAGGCAACATTTAATTAGGGGCTTACTTACAGTTTCAGAGGGTGGGTTTATGCCTATCGTGGCCAGGAGCGTGGCAGCAAGCAGGTATGGTGCTGGAGAAGTACCTAAGTGCTTACATCTTACTTTGCAATTTGGAGGCAGAGAAAGCCAGAGACTGGGCCTGACGTGGTTTTTTGAACCCCAGTGATACACTTCTTCTAACAAGATAATGCTTTCTAGTTCTTCCCAAAACAGCTCCACCAATTAGGGATTAGGGGGCAAGAATCCAATATATAAGCCTATGGGGGCCATTTAAGCCACCGAAACCTCTTTCAGTAATACAGCTTTTTAAAGGTGTGTGAGACCCTGCTGATAAAGTCAAAGTCTAGCATTACTGGATAGCCCTTGAGCTCAGTACCAAAATAATGGACTCCCTTCTTTAGATGGGTTTCCTCTTCTCCCCCTGATCTGGGGAGACCCCAGATGCTCTAAGGAGAATCACATAGTCCCCAGGGGCTTTGTGACCCTTTCCTGATAAGAAACCTGTTTGGCCAGAACCTGGGGATTCCTAGAAATACTACATCCTATGCTACTGAGACCTTAGCTTTTAGCAAATGACTTTAACCCTACCTGGAGTTCTTTCCCCACCCATAGGAAAATTAAGTATTGTGTTCCCCTTCTTGTGTTAGGACTGTGTAACTGCATGTAAATGAAGTACCCTAACATCCTTAGCCCCATCGAATCAAACACTCTCACCCTCAAAACCCCTCCAACTGCTCGAGGATAATAAGTCTTTGAAATAACCGAGCTGCCGTCATCCTTTCACGATGACAGTCTGAGACTCATCGTGTACTCATCATGGGGAAGAAAAGGCGCCCCTACTCCCTGAAGAATTCGTTGTTGGACTCCTGGGGCTTGGCTTCTGGCCATGTAGCCATAGCTGCCTGCATCACCGCTGAAGCCTGCCCAACCACCAAGAGCCAACCTGACCTGTGCTCAGGCCGAGAACTGACAAAGCACAGGTGTCCTCCTGCATTCTGTCATCAGCAGCTTCACGAAAGGCTGAAACACTGTGGAATCATCACCAGCTTTGGACCACCCAAGTTTCTACCTGCCGTCTGGTAACAGCAATCTCATTAAACTGAACTAACTGTAACACCCTGTGGAAAAACTCTTATCCACACCCAGCTGAGATCTGGGAGCCTTGCTTGTGGACCTTGCCCTGAGGGCTCTAGCCATGTCTGAGAGTAGCAGAAACTAGGAGTATGGACCCGCCCAGGAGTAGAGAGCATACTTCCGGGACAAAGAAGGACAGAGCTGTTTTTATATTGTGTGTTTGTGTGTGTGTCCACAGTATATATTCATGTGTAACATATGTGATCAGAAGGTATCTTGTGGGAGTTGGATCTCTCCTTCCACCATGTGGATTTTGGAGATCAAACTCAGGTCATCAAGCACCTTTACCCACTTAGCCATTTTACTAGCTTATAAAACAATTGCTTTTTTTTAAAAAAAAACAAGTGTTATTAGGTTATCGTCATTATCCTCAGTCTCATTGTCCTCCTGCCTCTGGTTCCTCTGTGCTGGGATTACAAGTGTGTGCACTATGTTCTATTTTAGTTTGTATAATGTGTGGCCCTTATATAGTCTAGTAAGATTTGGTCAGAAAAACCAAATTGAGAGAATGCATAATATCGTTAAGTAGTTCTTTTTATGTTTTAATTCTCCATGGTCTGAGATAACACAATTAAGTATTGTCTTTGCCTGGAATGGTGTCATACACCTGCAATTCCAGCAATAAGGAGGCAGAGGTAGAAGTAACAGGAGTTCAAGGCCACCCTTTGATCCATACTGAATTCAATGCTGCTATGTGCTACCCGATGCTTGGTCCAGAAACATTTTTATAATTAAATAAGAAATAGTTTTATTTCCTCTGCTCTTGTGAACATGATCAGTGACACACACAGCTCACACACAAACACACACACACACTTCACTATAATGAGCATCTTTGTTTACATATTTATATTGTATAATGCACATAGAATCGTAGAATAAATTCCTAGGAAGAATTCATGAACTTCTAAAGACAGCTTGGCATGCATTTCAGGTATTATTATTCTGAAAGACATGCTTTAGTTTGCCCATGCAAGATTCTCAATCTGTAGTGGTTTGTCATGTTTAAGGCCTTCCTTAACTACATGCAAAATTCCCTGAAAGCTATGGGGTTTCTTTCTCCCTTTTTCTGAGACAGAGTCTCACTGTGTAGCACAGGCTAGTTTTAGACATGCATTTCTCCTGCTTCTGCCAACTAAGTGTTTTGATTACAGTCTCTAACACCATGTCCAGCTTTTGGCTGAGTATGATACTCGAAAGCAAAGATTATTACTTTGGCAGAATTACATAATTAGTAAAGTGTGTAAAATGTACTGAACACTTAGACTCTGAAGTCCCTTTTTTGTTCACATCC
Organism: Pachyuromys duprasi; assembly: GCA_028658305.1. Taxonomy (NCBI): domain Eukaryota; kingdom Metazoa; phylum Chordata; class Mammalia; order Rodentia; family Muridae; genus Pachyuromys; species Pachyuromys duprasi. The sequence goes on along the minus strand of CM053753.1, from coordinate 90,830,317 downwards.
AGGCCTCTGCTGAAGACTTATTCAAGCATAGCAATGTCTATCATTCATCTTTTTCTGGGTTACTATAGGTTATAAAGATAAAGTCAACAACTATTAATTAAAGCTTGGAATAGTAACTTATGCCCAGAATGGCATCTACTGTGCTTCTTGCCAATAATATGAAGATTCCTAATTTGCTTAGTCCATAAGCACTCACTCAATACATAGTCACCAAGAAATTATTAAACATTCTTCATCCAATTATAACTACAACCTTATGGGATTAAAATTTTATTAAAATTCTTATTTCACTTATATGTGAGAATGTCAGGAGTAAAACACCAAGTGAAAGGCAACATTTGAGTTTGAACTCTTGCTAAATGACTTCAAAGATGGGATAAGGAGTGTTGTCCTCTGCATCAGACACTAGCCGCGTGCTCAAAGGAGCATTTCAGGCAACATGACTGCTGGTTATTGCTTTGCCTACTGGAAGTGACCAGTCATATCTGATAATAATTACAGTGAGGCCGGTAGAAAAGAAAGCAACATGGAGAACGAGACCACAGGTTCATGGAGAATTTTTGTTAGGTTTTTGTTCTCTCTCTCTTTTTTCTTTTCTTTTTTTTTTTTTAATTACTTCTTTCAGTCTGGGGGCAAAGACATCTTTTTTTTTTAAATATTTTATTTATTTATTATGTATACAATGTTCTGTCTGCATGTACACCTCATGTCAGAAGAAGGCACCAGATCTTATTATGGATGGCTGTGAGCCACCATGTGGTTGCTGGGAATTGAACTCAGGACCTCTGGAAGAGCAGCCAGTGCTCTTAACCTCTGAGCTATCTCTCCAGCCCCCTCTCTCTCTTTTTTCATAGACAAAGTTTCTCTGTGTAATCTTGGCTGTCCTGAATTCACTCTGTAGAACAGGATGATCTTGAACTCACAGAGATCTGTCTGCCTCTGCCTCCCTGAGTGCTGGGATTACAGGTGTGCACCACCATGCCCAGCTCTCAGAATAATTTTGGGAAAAAAAATAAATAAAAATGAGAAGAATAGAGTTCCCAATGTATAGAAAGATCAGGACTGTGGGAACGCAGATTTCTAGTTGTGTGCATAGCTGTAGCTTAGATATGTGTGATGGTTAGTGTTAATTGGACCTAGAATCACTTAGGAAACAGGCCTCTCAGGCAGGTTGTATGAGGTTATCTAGTTAGTTAATTGCTGTGGGAAGACTCATCTTAATTGAGGGCAGGACTGTCCTGTAGGCAAGAGAGCCAGGACATATAAAGTAGAGAAAGCGAGCTGAGCACAGGAATGTACTCACTGCTTCCTGCTTTCTTACTGTGATGTCATGTGACCAGAGTTTTCAAGGTGATCTGAGTTCCCTGTCATGATTGGTTATATTCTTGAACTGTGATCTCTTTTTTCCTTAAGGTGCTTTTGTCATATTATTTTTTTTTCACAACAGGAAATGAAACTAAGAAAACTTGGCTTCCCTAATGTAAATATGTTCACACATGCAGTTCCATATAGACAGGAGACCTAAGGCAGTGAGATTATACATGACCGTGAGGGCATAACCTCTCAGCAGCTGCTCAGAGCCGTCCTGGAAAACCTGTACCTACAAGTAAGATAAATAGAGCTCTATTTGCTTTCCTTGCTGCCTGGCTCAGACCCTTTTGAAACTCCCAGTGTGTGCAAAAATGCTTCACACCATGCTGGGAAACTCGTGGTTTGCTGCTGTTAGCTAAACATTACAGGAGACCTCTGTTCTGACCAAAACTGTACCTTTGATTTATAAAACCACCTTCCTGGGGCTGAGGAGATAGCTCAGTTGATAACATGCTTGCCTTGCAACTGTGGGGACCCAACTCCACATCCAAAATCCAAATAAATACCCAAAATCCAAATAAAGAGCTGGGCTACTAACCCCAACCACTACGAAAGCACGAAGCATGAAATTCCTCTTCTAATAGCTATTTCTGTCTTCGAATTTTGCCAGCTTTGTGTTTACCTGCTCCTTTATCCATAGTTGAAACAACAAATGCTTTTCTTTCCCAAATTTTCATTATAAAAATCCTTCTAACTTCTATCTACCCTTGCTGCTGGTGTTTTCAGAAAACACCCCAGATAGCCTATTGTTATACTATGGGAGAAAGACTTCTTAGTCTTGGTCCATTGGCCAGGTGTTGACAAATGTAATCGAAATTCTATTTTCTTGATCAAGATTCTTCCCTTAATGGGAATCTTGCTACAATAACACAAGCATTCCTACCATCCATGGCTAGAAATCATTTCATCTTCCCAAAGTGGAAATCTATGTCTGAGAGACTGGGAGTTAGACTGACTCCCTGGTAAACAGGCAGTAAGGGAGAGGGGCACGGCTAGGTAACAAAGGTGGCAAATTTCCAAGATGGCTGACTTCGTTTTTGCTCCTTTGACTTGAGACAAAAGCCTGACAGTCTACAACAAAGGCCTGTTGACTTTTGTCTCTCAACACGAGGGCCCTGCCTGTGGACTGGCTCAACAGGTTCAAGGGAGAATCAAGATATGTTACACAGCCGTTCTGGGTCCATCAGCCATTGTATTTTCCATTAAACTGACCAACCTGAATATAGGGAGGAAAACTCTCAGAAGCTTGAAATCGCCCAAGTTCCAGAGAAGAGACAGGAGTTTCCCATTGTCCCAGCGCCCCCTCTGCTTTCAGAGTGTCTTCTCTGTATGCCTGCGTTTGTGTGTGTTTCCTCATTGCCAAATAAGACCTTTCTCTAACTGCTGATTCTGCCTGCGGTGTCTGAATTTTCTCTGCTGCTATCAGTTGCACTTCGGATTTTTCCTGCCTTTAACTGGAAGAGAAAACACATCCAATCAAGACTCCTAGACTGGATCGTGTCCATCATGTCCCTATATCTCCAGCTGTTGGCCTTTACCTGTATCTTTTCTAAATGAAGATGTTTTTTAGTCAACTTTGTCATAGAAAGTATTTTTAATTAGAAAGGGAAGGGAAAAGGAAATGGATTGTTCCGTCACTGCTGTCACGTGGGGTCTTTCTGACTCAGGTTCTTTAAAATATACTACCTGGGCCTGGGTGCCTGACTACAACCCCATGACATTTTGTTGCTTTAAGTGATCTCTCGGACTTGGTAACCGGCCATCAGCCTCGATCAGCTCTTGGCTCCTTTTAAGCCTCAGGTTCCTGTCCTAGGCTTTCCAGGTGTTCTGAAGTCTTCTGTCTGCCAGTTCTGGCTTGGTTTCCACCCAACCTGGAATTTACTACTTAGCACCCCAACCCTTTTTCTTCCAGCCCAGCTGACTGGTACATGCATCTAGGCTTCCTGCTTAACTACTCTTCGAAGACAGCAAATTAGGTAATATTAAAGGTATTTGTGTTCTAAGTTGCTACTCTGTGCTTAAGAAACACAAATATTCTTAATAGGCTGGTTTAATAGGCTGGATAAGATCCTTTAAAAACAAACAAACAAACAAACAAACACCACACACACAAACAAAAACCCAACCCAAAACACCTCATAGTGGTATTTCTCATATGATATAAATATGTATGCTGAAAACAAGTTGAGTTTGAAGGTTCAGCCAATGGTCAACAAAGAGTTAATCACAGGTCAAAGCACATTAGAAACATAAGAATGTAGCAGAGATTATCTGTAAATCAGTATAAAGATTTCATATCCTGCCCCTAATCCTGAAAATATTGGAGATCTCACAGGGGCCTTTGGATAGGCTACTTTGTCTTTGCGTACTGTGGTTTTGACTTTCATTCCATTGCTATTTGATAGGACTATTTGCATTTCAAAGCTAATCAGCACTGAATAATGGACTGGTAAAAGAAGAGTAAGAGGGTTATTGTGTGGGTTTTATTATTGTGTAAACTTGGGAATACAAGCTGAGCTGTTCTGGGAGCTCACTCAAATTCCAGCAGATAAGAAAGTGGCCGATGTAAAAGGTCGTTTAATGAGCGAGTTACTCATTCCTCCCCCGCAGCGGGAGCCCCGCACGGTTCACGTGATTGCTGGCCTTCATAAGGAAGTACAAACAAAAAGTGAAGAGAACATTATTACTCATGTTCCTTTCCCTAATGTCTTTAGCCATCACTCACCTGTAGCCTTTGAAAAACTACTAGTTTGAGTTAACAAATGATTATGTTTCATTTTCTAGCTCAGATTTAACAGTTAGACCTCTGGTTCAGTTGCCCCTGGCAAGTTAGAAACAGCAAGGAAAAAAGGGAAATATTGATCTTGTCTCCCATCCCAGAGAATTGATGTGATTAGTCTTGGGTGTCCTCTGGCAAATAGTATTTTCTGTTAGTGCTTTGGGTTCAGATAGATGGCTCAGTGGGAAAAGGCACTTGCCTACAACCATGAGGAAGGGAGACCCTATGAATCACGTGAGAACTGCCTCACTCCAACAAGCTGTCCTGTGTGCCCAATACACACATACAATATTCTTCACAAAATGACCTCTGAAAGACCTGATGGAATGTCTTTATTGTCTGCAGTGTATTCTCTGGTTTTGTTTGGTTTTGAGATCAAGTCTCACTGTGTGTCTATGGCTTAGAAATTGCCGTATTGTCCAAGCTGACTTCAAACTCATGATGATCCTGTATTTGCCTTCCAAGTACTGCTAACAGAGGCATACATTATCACTCCAGGCATGTCCTAAAGTGAACACATCTATTGGTTTAAAAAAGAATAGAAAGTCTCTGGGTCCAGGTACTTAAAATAATATAAACATCAATATAATATATATCTTAGAAAATATGCAGAAAATAGCTCACTGTCAAAATATGAATTGTAAGAAATATTTTCTACATTCCCAGCATGCGTTTGTTTATATCTTAGAAACCACTGTTCCTACAGAAAGTCTCAGTTCCCTAGCATGGGATTCAAGTTCCTATTCTGGCATAATCTGTCTTTCTTGTTATTATATTTCCCCACCTGTTTTAGGTTGTCATTGTTGCTTTGTGTATGTTTGTGTGTGCACTCAACAATGTGAGTGTGTGTGTCTGTATGTGTGTACAAGTGTTTGTGTAGATCAGAAGACAACCTGGGTATTTTTCGCTGCCTATCTTATGTTTGGAATTAAGATCCTTTTCTGGATTGGAATTTGCTAAGTAGCCTAGACTGGCTGGTCAGTGAGCAAGGGGGTGGGGTTCTCAATTTTCCCACCTTTTCAATGGGATTACAAACTCATGCTCATATATATATATATATATATATATATATATGTATATATATATATATGGTATACACACATACATGTGTGTATATATATATATATATAAATTTAATGGGTTCTGAACATCTGAAGAACTGAAGTCTGCATGCCTGCAAGGAACACTTTACTGACTGAGCTCCCCTCAGGCCTGTTATTTTAAAGCACATGTCTGTATTAGCCAATTTGCTGTCACTAGAGTAAAATACCTAACATGTGGTATGTGTCTGTGAAGTAAAGAGAGGTTTATTTAGCTCACAGTTCTGGAAACTCAAGTCCAAGATGGGTGATCCTATTACTGGATGGATGAGGACAAGTCACATCTAAAGCCATGGGCAGAGAGAGAGAGAGAGAGAGAGAGAGAGAGAGAGTCCTGCAATCACTCTCTGGGACCACAGGAACTCCCACTAGATGTCAGACAACATCTCCTGAAGGTTTTAACACTTTCTGATAGCACCGCAGTGGAGATGGAGACCTTAAAATACGGGCCTTTTGGGGGATTACAAGCATGTGCTCCTAACACCTGACTGAAAAAAATGCATATATGTGTGTGTAATATATCATTTAAATAAATGCTGAGTGTGTAAATTTCATAGCAAGAGAAGAAAAGGGAAGGATCCCAGCTGGTGGCCAAGCCTGAGAGAAGAACCAGGTGATGGAATAGCAGACAAGCTGGAAGGTCAGAGAGGGCATGTGGACAAGTGAAACTCCTTACAGAGAAGGCAAGCAGAAGATGAGCAGCAGATGTTCCTTCCAGGCCTCAAATAACACATGTTAGATTGCGTTCTGCAGGCAATGGAACATCCCAGGAGCCCTTAAGAAAATATGAATCTAAGAACCTCACCTCCCAAAACTCAATTCTGAATTCCCCAACCAGTGCTACATTCTAAAAAAAAAAATTCAGACTCTTTCTCCCTTGTCTCCCTGTGTGCTCATTCTGCTGACAGATGCGCATGACTACTAATTCTCAAGTTGGAATCTATCATCCAATCTTCTCAACGCACTCCGTTTAATCCATGGCTGTAACATTTGTTTATTTGCCTCTTGATTATATTCTTTGAGGTTTTTTTTTTTGTCTGTCTCAGGTTGTACACACACACACACACACACACACACACACACACACACACACACACACACAGAAAGAGGACAGAGTCTTATCTGTCTTTGCTTCTATCCTGTCCAGAACTCAAGACAGCAGCAACCAGTGAAGAGTACTTAAAATAGTGATTTCTAAGGGTGAGATTTTGAGAAATCTGAATGCTGCTTCCTCACACAAACTGACAATACACATTACAAGGAGGCACAACAAAAAAGCTTCTTAATAGCTGGTATAAGGCACATTTATTTACGCTTCTTTGCTCAAAAAAATCTGTCATACTCGAACTGCAACATGATTCTGGTCCAACAGACAGAAGTAATCTTGTCACATTCTCGAAATGTTTGATGAGGTTAAAGTTTATGGCGGGTCACTCACAAGAAAAAATATTGTAATAAAAGGAGAATACAACTTTTTAGAAATGGTAATAGACATCTTGTGAGGAGACTTTTCTAGTTCTCCTGGTTTTAACGGTATTAAAGAAAACACTTTTTAAAAAATTATTGTTGCTTGATTTAAAGCCAGAAGGAGTGGTCCTAATGGTAAAGCACCTGTTTTGTGTTGTGGAGCTTATGCTGTCTGCTTCAGCTTCGTCCTGTGCAGAATTGGACTTTAGCTCCTTAGTTGATACGTGTTATCAAGTTTACGAGACAGAAACTACACGAAGGCATTTTTTATTGCTTAGGTCATAGTTGGTTTTGAATCTCTACCTGTTCTGTGCTTTTGTTAGTTTTACCTTAGGGGGAGGAAGTCTCTGGACACTGAGAATGCCCCTAGATGGATGCCAAGAAAAACATAAGCCTGGGCTGTTCATCAATGAATGAATAATAGGTATAAATGAACAACAAATGCTCTGAAGTCTTATTTTGAAAACCATTTCTTAATCACTCCTGAAGTGCCAGGGAGAGAAGACTATGTCATAGGTGACTTGTAACTCCTTCAGTAAATAAACAACCCCGGGGATTCCCTGTACCTCTACCCTGAGCAAATACGTCCAGGCGTTGTACCAAGAACGGTGTTCTCACTGGCTAGAGAATACGATGACCCTGTCTACCAAAGAAGGTATTCATTCAGCTGAGGGGGTGGAGCCTAGTGGCAGAGTGCTTGCCTACTGTGCGCAAAACACTTGATTTGGCACCCTCCCAGACAAACAAATGAATAGTAAGCGTAAAGAAATAAACAAACTAGAAATAAAGATACTCAATTGAATAAAAGAATGAATGAATGAAAAGGCACAGAAAAGTTTGGCAAAAAGCCATTTTTGAAACTTGGATCTTACTGTGATGTTAGTGTGAAAACTGTGACTTAGAAAGATGCATGGTAGCACAGTATGAGCCAAACTAGGGACTTAAGATGTGAGTCCTGGGCAAACCAGTCAAGAGAGAGCAACTGTGTTTTAGAAAAAGAAAATCATATCTGAATCTTAGTGCTCCTCTTTGTCACATGCTGATCTCTGCTCTACTAATCCTAGGCACAGGAGCTGGCCTGCAGCTTGAGTAAGTTAGCAGATCATATTAGCTATTTTTAATACATGTGAAAGAGCCGTTTAGTCAGGGCTTACTTGCCAACAACTGAGGCTGAAGAAGTATACGGCTTCCAGCCAAATTCTGGAGTGAAGCAGAAATGAAGACCAGACAGCAGAGTTTGCAGGCTTTTAGACTGGCACGGACAGAGAACAGATGTAAACCCCATCTTGATCTGAGTTGTAATTTAGCATAGGTGTTGATTTAGGAAGATCTAAAAGATATACAATTAATGCAGAGGCAAATGAGGGGGCTCTTGCAGTGAGCGAATGATGACAGATTATGGGCCACACTTAGTTCCTTATCATTACATAGTTTAATACCTAGCTGCTGAAGTGGTGGCCAAAAATAAAATGTAGTGGTGTATTTTTACGGCAGTAGATTTCTTCCCTTGGCTGAGTTTCTAGCCTTTATTCTGCAAACTTAATTTTTTTTTTAAGCAAAAGAGTTTCATGTCAAGTTGCAAAGCAGGGTGAGGTTCACTCGAGTTTGTGGGTAGAGGAGCACTGTAACTTGGGAACTGTTTGTTTGCTTGCCCATTCATTACATTATTTGTTTTTAGGAAAATACAGATGTAAAATTCCCCTGTCCTGTCAGCTCACGTTTAGAACCCAGAACTAAGAAAAATCCATCGAGTCTTCTCATGCCGCTAGATGTCTTGACATTCAGGCTCTAAGCCAGTCTGTATTTTTCAGCCATGAAGATGAATCAGAGACACTGAAGCCCTCACTCATTATTTATTTACTTGAATTTAAGACACACATATAATAAACTTGGTTATCAGAGTTTATCTAGTCCATGGGAGGCCAGATGAGCCCAGAGCTGTGTACACATTCCCTTGGCATTGACAAGGTTACACAAGAGATTTTTTGTATCCATTACTCATTGCTTAGTGCAGCTGTGGCAACTACATGAAGAAGTGACAGCCGAGTACTGGATAGTCCCAACAAGATAGAAGACATCACTCCAAGAGTGCTCTGGAAATCAGCCATGGTGGCAGAGACAGAGAAGCATTGGTTTCCATTCCTAGAATGATTCACTTTTATCTTTGCATGGGCTTACCCTTATGATGATAGCAAGTTACACTGGCGTGCGGGTATTTCTCTTTGTGGGTGTTCAAACTGGATCTGAAACAGAACCGGAGCCCTGAGACCTGAGCTCATAACATGAGGCTCAGTGGGTTAAAGCACTTGCAACTCAGGCTGATGACCTGGTTTAACCCCCAGGGCCCACACGGTGGAACGGGGAAACCATTCTCTGAAGTTGACATGTGACCCCAACATACATACCATGGCAGCCCCCTCAAACATATACAAACAAAAAAATTTTTAAAAAGGTTTTACAAATAAGATAAAATATAATGATTGAAAATATATATTTTTTAAATCTTAACATTTGTGTGTGGGGGGGTGCTTATGTGTCTACAGGTGCATGTATGTGCATGTGTGTGCACAAGCACATGCCCATGCTCGTGCGCATGAGCACAGACACACACACACACACACACGTTGTGTGGAAGCCAGAGGCCAGACTCAGGAGTCATTCTCATGGCCATCATCTGGCCACTTGGAGACAGGGTCTCTTATTGGCATGGAACTCATCATTAGGCTAGAGTGACTGGCCACTAAGCTCCAGGGATCCTCCTGTCTCACTAACCCAGGTCTGGGATTACAGCTCTTTGCCCTCATGTCTGGCATTTTCATGTGGGCTCTAGATTCAAACTAAGATTCTCATGACTGCACCTTACAGACTAAGAATGTTTGCATGCAAACTGCCAATAGTTAATTCATAAATTCCATACTGATAGGTGTCTGAAATGATTTTACTTTTCTCGTTGCTCTAATAAGATGCCTGACAACAGAAACTTAAGGAACCAAGATTCTATTTTGGTGTCATAGTCTGAAGGTACGTACAGCCCACCCTGGAAGGAAGGGCAGGATGGAGGGAACAGGAGGGAGCTGGTCACATTTTCTCCACAGTCAGAAGGAGGAGGAGGAGAGAAGGAAGGAGAGAGGAGGAGGAAAGGCATGTGCTCAGCTCATATTCTCCTCATATACTTCAGTCTGGGACCGTCTGGATTGGTGTCAACTCCATTTAGCACTGCAATGAACTCTTGAAACTCCCTCATAGATATGCCCAGAGGTTTATTTTCATGGTGATTCTAAATCCAGGCAAACTAATGATCAGTGTTAACCATCACAATGTCCTTCATCCAAATCACACATAGACACAAAAAAATCTATGAAGAAACTGAGATGAATTCTTTCTTAGACTCTTTGTGTTTGTTTCATGAACAGTTGGCTTACTTATGGGAGTTATTTGAAAATGAAGGTTAGAACTTACTTGTGCTGTATGTGACTTCTCCATTCCTAACAGCCTTGCTATAGATTGCACACTCATCTCCCAACCCTCACAATTCACATACTTTATGAATTCACATGCATTACTAATTAGGAGGTGGGATTGGAGGGTGCCTAGATCATGAAACCAGAGTCTCCTGTGACTAGGTTAGTGCTTAACAAGGTTCAGAGAACTATCGTGTTATTGCGTGTTGTGTAGCAATCCCCTCTGAACTGAAGGACCTCTTTGTGGAGGGAAGAGGAGGCTCAGGATGTTAAGAAGTCTTACGAGAATCAGAGAGCTCTGGGAGTCCTAAGGCTCGTTAGGTTCATTCCTGAGGTTATAAAAGCATTGAACAGTTGCTAGGGAGAGAGGACTCATCAGCAGAGCTGCCTGCAAGTGGGCCAGGGAAGTCTGAGGATGCAGTTTTTGTGAGTCATCATCCATGTACAGTGGGCCTTCCAGTGATGCAGAAGCCTTGGTATCCATGCTACATTAGTTCACCACACTTGACTAGGGTGGATTCATTTCTTTGGTCTGTCATCAATGCTCTGTCTGGGAGGTCAGAGGAAAACTTGCAGGAGTCCTAGTAGGTACACTTGGCCTGCTGAGCCATTTTGCTAGTCCAAAAAAAAAAATTCCCTTTATTTTTTGTGTCCTATTTTCCTACTTTTGCTATCTATTTGTCAGTGTTAATACTAATTTGGAGCATAGAGTAAGAAGCAGGAGCACCTCTGTTTTCAATCCTATCTCTAGACTGTAGTCAGACTTGATTTTAGTTTAGGACAATTTTGCTGGTAGCACTGAGGTTAAATGCAGGGCCCCAGGCATGCTAAGCATTCTCTCAAACAGCACAGCTACCTGCAGCCTCACAGACACATTTCAAAAGAGTTTTCCTGTGTGTGTGTATGTAAAAACAGGTAACTAAGAAAACTATCTCAAGCTAACCTGAGTTGCAAAATTGCACCCTTTGTTTCATGGTCATGCTCTCACACTGAGATACAGTACTTATATTTGCAAAGGCTAATCAATATGATTCAAAAGTAGGGATATAATGTAAAATGATTACTGCATGGAATTAAACTTCAAATAATAATGCAAGTCCTTTCCTCCTCCACGAAAGGGTATATACAATTCCCAATTTTCTTTTCTTTTCTTTTTTTATTTGTTTCACTTTACATCCCAGTTATAGTTCCCTCCCTCCTTTCCCCCTGGTTCCACTCTGTCCCTCTTCCTCCCACCCTCCAAACGTACTCCTCAGAAAAGAAGCTCCCCACCCCACAACCCATCCCTGCACATCAAGTTACATCATATCCTCTTCCGCTGAGGCAGGGCAAGGCAGCCCCACCAGGGGGAAGTGACTGAACACTGGGCAGCAGAGTCCATAGCAGAGACAGCCCCTACTCCTTTTACTAGGGAGCCCGCACGAAGCCACAGCTGCCCATCTGTCAATTTACAGTTTTCAACTTGACTGTGATTCACAAGAGATTCAGTAGAAATCATACTCTGATGCTAGGGTCCAGCCCTGGGTGTGGTCAGGGCCTGAAGAAGGGTAAATGTGGCAAGGGAGGATTGAGGATGAGTCAGGCACAAGTATCAGGAGGAATTTTACATCCTGACTGAGTGACAGTCGGGGTTCTTCTTTATTTATACAGCCCCTAATAGGCATGGATAGATGCATGTTCCAAAACATAGATCAGATCATTTTTGTCCCCTAGACACGTTTTAATTTCTGCTGGTCATAAGTTTAATCATCATTGATAAGCCATGACAGAACAGAATTATCTTTTTTTAACCTTTTAAAAAATTTATTTATTTATTTTTATTATTATTTACATTTTATTAACTCTGTATCCCAGCTGTATCCTGCTCTCTCTTCCCCCCCTCCGCCCCAATCCCACCCTCCCTCCCTCATCTCCCTCCTGCCCCTTTCCAAGTCCACTGATAGGGGAGGTCCTCCTCCCCTTTCATCTGACCCTGTTTTATCAGATATCTTCAGGACTGGCTGAAAAGTTCTCCTCTGTGGCCTAGCAGGGCTGCTCCTCCCTTGGGGGACTGAGGGGGGAGGGGTCAAAGAGCCCGCCATTGAGGTCATGTCAGAAATAGTCCCTATTCCCCTTACTAGGGTAACCCACTTGGTTACCGAGCTACCACGGGCTATATCTGAGCAGAGGTTCTAGGTTATATCCATAATGGTCCTTGGTTGGAGAAACAGTCTCATATAAGACCCCTGTGCCCAGATATATTTGGTCCTTGTGGAGCTCCTATCTTCTCCATATCATATTAACTCCCCCTTCTTTCATATGATTCCCTGCACTCTGCCGAAGGTTTGGTTATGAGTCATAGTATCTGCTTTGATACACTGCTAGTCTTTCAGAGGCCCTCTGTGGTATAACCCTGTCCTGTTACTTTTTTTCTCCTACATCCAATGCCCATCCCATTTGTCTTTCTAAGTAAGGATTGATCATCTTACCCCGGGTCTTCTTTCACATTTATCTTCTTCAGGTGTATAGATTTCATTATGTTTATCATAGCTTATAGGTCTAAATAAGTGAGTATATACCATGTATGTTTTTCTTCTCACTCAGAATGATCTTTTGTGTGGGATACCTCACTCAGAATGATCTTTTCTAGATCCCACCATTTGCCTGCAAATTTCATGATGTCCTCTTTTTTAATTGCTGAATAGTATTCCATTGTGTAAAAATACCACAATTTCTGTATCCATTCCTCCGTTGATAGACATCTGAGTTATTTCCAGGTTCTGGCTATTACCAATAAAGCTACTGCAAACATGGTCGAGCAAATGTCCTGGTTGTGTGCTTGAGTAACTTTTGGATATATGCCTAGAAATGGTATAGCTGGGTCTTGAGAAAGCACTATTCCTAATTGTCTGAGAAAACCCCAGATTGATTTCCAAAGTGATTGTACCAGTTTACCTTACTACCAGCAATGGAGGAGGGTTCCCCTTTCTCCACAAACTCTCCAGCATGTGTTGTCATTTGAGTTTTTGATCTTAGCCCTTTTGATGGGTGTAAGATGAAATCTCAGGGTTGTTTTGATTTGCATCTCTCTGATGGCTAAGGATATTGAGCATCTCTTTAAGTGTTTCTCTGCCATTCTATATTCCTCTACAGAGAATTCTCTGTTTAGATCTGTACCCCATTTTTAAAATTGGATTGCTTGATGTATTGCTTTTTAACCTCTTCAGTTCTTTATAAATTCTGGATATCAGCTCTCTGTCAGATATAGGGTTGGTGAAGATCCTTTCCCAGTCTGTAGGCTGTCGTTTTGTTTTGATGACAGTGTCTTTTGCTTTACAGAAGCTTTTAAGTTTCATGAGGTCCCATTTATTGATTGCTGCTCTTATATCCTGTGCTGTTGGTGTTCTGTTCAGGAAGTTGTCTCCTGTGCTAATGAGTTCTAGGGTCTTCCCCACTTTTTCTTCTAACCAATTTAGCGTATCTTGTTTTATGTTGAGGTCTTTGATCCACTTGGAGTTTAGTTTTGTACAGGGTGATAAATATGGATCTATTTTCATTTTTCTGCATGTAGACATCCAGTTGGACCATCACCATTTGTTGAAGATGCTGTCTTTTTTCCATTGAATGGTTTTGGCTTTTTTGTCAAAAATCAAGTATTCATATGTGTGTGGGTTTATTTCTGGGTGTTCTATTGGTTCCACTGATCCTCCTTTCTGCTTCTATGCCAATACCATGCAGTTTTTATTACTATTACTCTGTAGTACAGCTTGACATCAGGGATGGAGATACCTCCAGATGATCTGTTGTTCTACAGGATCATTTTGGAGATTCTGGGCTTTTTGTTTCTCCATATGAAATTGAGAATTTTTCTTTCAATGTCTGTAAATAATTGTGTTGGTATTTTGATGGGAATTCCATTGAATCTGCAGAATTATCTTTTACAGTTAATTTCCCTCATTAATACCAAAACTCAACTTTTAACAATATTGCAATTTCAAAGGCATATTTTACTAAAGTATGACAGCCCATTCTCAGGCTGGTAGCTCTTGTAGTTTCAAGGGCACTAGACACAAAAAAAATCTCCCAGCCAGTTTGGGAAGTAGTATATTATCAATTTTTAATAGTCAGAGTGCTAGTTGTCATTAGGTCCAAGAAAAGTCTCCAGGCCAAAGTTGCTGCAGTTATTATTTAATTTCTGACACAATGCAATGTTTATATATTTTATATATTTGTAGAATTTATTTATATGTCCAATCTTGTTATTCTTTTCTTCCTTAGTCATATAATACCACAGTGGCCCTGTATGAGTTTACTTTTCCTAAGAAATGGAAGTTAATATTTTATTCTTTAATTATTTATTAATACCATTCTTTGCCCATCTGTATAAGGAAGAGGCTTTACATTTTATCTGTTGCCAACTTCTCTAGCCTACCGAATACCTTTTAAAGTTGACTTTGTTCTAACTATTTTGTTCCTGAGTAAATGCAGGAGCAGATGTTCCAAGAGTAACTTTGAGTCGGAGTATCATAAGGAGGTCTCTGGCATAAGTATTTGAGTCACATTCTCCAGGGCATAAGGAAGACCTTCAAGTAGGGCCAGATAAGGATATCTCCCTTTTAAGTGGGAAGGGTAGTATAGTCTGGAGATTCATGGGAAAGCTTAGAAGCAGTACTCCTGAGAGAGGACATAAATGATTCATAAGAAAATTTCTATCAATCCAATATTTCGACGTTGTACAAATAACAAAAGGTCTCCAAATATGCAACAGGTCAAGATCAAGGCCAGTAAGAGTGGGAGCCTGTACCACAACGAGTACATCACTTGGGTCAGCTTTTCTGGACCTCTGTCAAGCAGCTGTTCTGGGTTAATGACTTTTGCTGTTCCCATTAAATATGGCTGTGGCATTTTGAATTTTGAGCTTTAATCTTTTTCTAGGCAGGATGCTAGATGCAACATGCTTCTCTCTTGCTATGATGGACAGTCACAGGGAGTCACATGATCAAAAGAAACAGCAGTGCTGCTAGGCTGTTCTGTAAACTAGGAGTAGTAAGTATATTTATGATATTTTCCACATATCATCAATTTATCAAGGATGAAACATGAAACACCCATTGTAAGTTGAGGATTATCTGTTTTTCTTTCTTTCCCTTTTTTAAAAAGAAGTCTTAGACATTAAGACCAAGGCAGTTTTTAATTTCCAAGGCTTAAAAAGAGAGAAAGAAAGAGAGAGGGCAGCCTGGTCTACAGAGTGAGTTTCAGGACAGCCAGGGCTATACAGTGAAACCTTGCCATGAAAAACCAAACCAAACAAATTGCCACCACCAACAAGATACCTGAAAAATAGATTTGGCATGAAGAAAAGATGAGAAAACTTAAAGCTGTTAGTGAGAAGCAAAGCAACATATTCCCCCCTCCTTGAGTGGTTGACTTTATGGTGACCTTTCTTGTTGTTATCCCGCTTTCATTTTGTAAATCTTTTAAATTTGCAAAATAAATGTGAGTGATAACTGACTTTTTGCACCTATGCAATTTTATTCTCAGTACCTTTGGGCCTTGAGCCTTCATTCATAGTCCGTTTCTTGGAGTAAAGGCTTGGTGTGCCATGAACTTTTAACACAGGGCAAGACTCAACAGAGAGGAAGGGAACACAGATATTGTTGACAGAAACTTCAGCCTTCCTGATGCAGAAATGCAACTTAGGTGCGGGCACAGGTGCAGACAGCCAGTCAGCTGTGTTTGTGTTTATTTGGCCTTCCCAATTCCTCTTCAGATGCCTCTGTTTCTTTCCTGCCTAATGTACAGTGGATTCATCTCCTCTGTCACATTTCTTTCCTTTACGCCCACATGGATTGCCATTGCATGCAGCTTCTGCTTGCTTTAATTTCAGTTCAGCCACCCTTACTCATCCAGCCATCTGGGTAAACCAGTTTTCCCAAGGCTCTTGATTTCCCCATCACCCTTCCTACTGTGAATCAAAATGGAGCACTGGGTTTTGTAGGATTTATTGGAAGTCTTCACCTTGTAGACATACTTTGTTCCTAGTGGAGTGTAACGGACAGAACGGTAACTCCATTGCCTACCGAGTAGTTCTTCTTGGCCATTCAAGAGACCTTATCTCTCACGGGTAACTCATTGGCTAATGAAGGATTGCTAGAGCAGCTGTTCTCATCTGGGCACATGGTACAAGCATCTGAGAAACTTTAGAAAATTATTCTTTTTAGCCAAATTAGAGAGTTAAATGAGACACCTTTCACATAAGGTGTTTTAACTGAGAATAATCCTATGTCTTGAAACAAACATCCAAAGGAACAGTGAGTGGAGGCTGGCAGAGGAGGGATGGCAGGGAAGCTGCGCTGTCCTCAGAGAACTGCAAGTTCAATACAAGAGGTGGTGGTGTGTGGTGAGTGGCAGTTTGGAGAGACCGGAGCCGATGGTGTGGCGCTTAGAGATGACAGATGGAGAGAAATGTTTCAGTGCAGTGGCCTGGAGGAGACTGCTTGCTGTGTCTGGTGTTGACAGAAATTGGTTTAGCCCTAAAAGAACCCATCGAGCCTAAACAGCCAGGAGAAGCAAAGGGATCTGTGTCCCCTCTCCCCACTAACCTTCTCTCTCCCACCTAGGGTTGGGGCATTGGAAGGGAGAGGATTTAAGGAACCCCTAATAAGATAGAGTTTAAAAATGAGTGCTACAGTGTGCTCAAGACAAGTTAATATGGTTGCTGAAGACAGTGTGTGTGGGGGTTTCCGGTAGCTAGAGGGCCCTATGCTTGGCTGAGAAGCCAGACATGCCTGAAATACTGAGATGGAGAAAAGATCTGTGTGTTTCCAAGTTCTCCTCACCCCAGCACCAGGCAGAGCTGAGTGAATGAGAACAGACATGTCCATGAGGGATTTTCCTGAGGAGTGTTTTGTAAACCTCCTTTCCCAGGTTCACTGTGAGAACCCCTGCAATGTTTATATTCTCACTAAGGTTTTATATGGTCTTGGAAAGCATCAAAGGCAAGCTGAGTCCACTTAGCCTTGTAGTCACAGACAAGGGACACAGTACCAGCTACATGTCTGTGTTCCCCTCTACTCTTCAAACTAAGGCACCTTGGAAATATGGGTTATCTTGGAAAAATCCTTGCCAAACTTTTGGCCAATGTTCTAGGTATCTACGTGAATGACAGGCCTCACAATTCCAGTAGAGGCAAATATAAAATGGAAAGGCAAGGACAATTCAAGAAATAAAGGAAGAAACCAAGGAAGCATAAAGCATAAAGGGAATATGCAACTATATAAACATGAGTGAGATGCACATAAATGGCCCCACAGCCTGAAAACAGCACCTTTCATCTATTTGCATAACTCTCAATAATGGTAAAAGCATGAGAAAAATCACTTAAAAAATTTGGTAGTGAGGAATAAACTTGTCCTGCTAGAAGAGGCAAGGCAGGGTTTTATTTATTTTGTGATCAAAATAAGTATTACCCTTGTTCTAAAAATCACAGTTCTGAGAGTTTACTCTAAAAAATAATCAGGTATCTCTATAAGAAACGCACCAAGAAGAATGTATACTGTACAATTGCTTAGGGTGACAATGATTAGAAGGAGCTAATCATCTGTATGAGAGGCACAGAGCACATGACCTGTTTCTTAGCAGTAACTTAAGATTCTGTGTAGACATGTGTGTGTCACCAGGCAGTCAGAAAGTATATACAAGTTTAGGAGGTAGTACTATGGATTATGGTGGATTGGGTGGGGTATGGTAATTTCTGTACTTCAAGTAACTGTAATCTTTAAAGGAGATATGACTAACTTGGCCGGTGATGACAATGAATATGGTGATGATGATAAAGAAAACATGACACATATGACTCTCAATGGCTCTAGTAGTTCATATTTCTTGAAAACATATTGAATTTTATGATCTCATTTTATTGTCCACAATTTGAAACCTTTCATATTTAGGATGTGGCAATTGCCTTCTCAGAAACCCGTAGGGAGTTACAACTTTCCTTGTAGCATTTGGAAATGAAAGAGCTACAGGGAAGGAAGGTCTACACTTTCCTGAAAGCCCCAGGTGTGTTTATGAGTAAGAACACGGCTGTTTGGCATCTGTTCTGACAATGTCTCCGAAGGCAATTTCAGTGTGCGATTCTGAGAAGAGAACAAAGTCATGAAGGAAGGGAGTTTGGGGAAAGCTGCTGGGAATGTGTGCACAAAAACACACTTGGATGAAGAGCTGAATCCAGGCCAGGAGGCAAATACAGAGGTAGTCAGATTACTTTCCGTGATATTTTCTACGTGTTTGACAAGCTGACTTATGTTTTACATTTTAGTTTGTGCACATGTGTATGTGTGTCCTTGTGGTGGTGGTGCTGGGACATGCATGTCCTAACAAGAGTCTGGACGGCAGAGGGCAAGTTATAGCGGTCAGTTCTAGCATGTGGGAGTGAGGGACTGAATGCAAGTTGTTGGGTGTGGGGACAGGCACCTTTACCCATTGCACTATCTATCTCACAAGCCTGAGGTACTCTACATCTAAACCCAAGTAAAGTTTAACTCTTTAAAGTGCCTTTCAATATGGCTGCTTCTAAACAAATGAACGAATAGTATCATGGCTTCAGGGACTGACAAACGTTGGTCAAACAGACCAACGTCCAAGGAGAAATTTGCTGGGTTGGAGGATCTTGTGTATGTGTGTGTATGCATGCACATGCTCATGTGTGTGCATGTGTGTGTGGAGGTCAGAGGGAAATCTTGGGCACAATTCTTATGTTTCATATGTAAATGTTGTTTTTATTTCCTCAGCAGGGGGGGATGAGACTAGAGCCACACCCAAGCTTTTGACTACCTGGCTTAGGCTGAACCCAGAGTGTTTCTAACTATCCCTAGGCCTAGGCCTGGAAGGTTCTAGCCTCCATACAATCTAATCTTCTGCAAGCTCAGACCCTGGAGGCTTCAGGTTCCAGCCTCTGCCTGCTAAACCAGGCCTAGAATGTTTTTAGCTTCTGAGACTTAACTGCTGAATAAGCTCATCCTTTCTCGCTCTTCCTGAGCTCTGACTGGCTGGTTCAACTCAGCAGTTCTGGCTCATACTCCTTCCTAAGTTGACTGATTCAAACTGTCATCTCCCTGCTTCTCACTGAATTGCTCTGATTGGAAAATTACTTCTGAACTGCATGAACTGAACTGTACTCAACTGCACTGTCCCAAACTGTACTGTACTATTTCTATGTTCTCTCTCTGTGTGCTCCTCTTAAGTAGCCTCCCTTCCTCCCTCTGTCTCTCCTCCCCCACTCCTCCTTTCTCTCTTCTCTCTCTCTCTCTCATTTGGGCATATCCTATTTTTGACTTATTCTGTCAAATCATTCTCTGATTCATCACTTTGTTTGTCCCTCAATTAGACTTTTTTGTTTGGAATTAAACAATCCTTTAGTGTGTACTAAAGGAGTGTCTGTATTCTAGTCAGAGGGATTATTTCAGCTGGATCACACAGACCTAGGTCTTTGCCCTTGCTAGAGCAGCCTTATTGCAGGATTAAAATTTCTCTGCCTTTATACACCTTGTTTTTTTTGAGACAGGCTGTTTCTCTGGCCTAGAACTCTTTTTTTAAAATTAATTTTATTTATTACAATTTGTTCACTTTGTATCCCTGCTGAAGCCCCTCCCTGATCTCCTCCTAGTCCTACCCACCCTCCCTCTTCTTCCCCTATGCCCTTTCGCTAGTCTTTTGATAGGGGAGGATCTCCCCCCTTCCATCTGACCCTAGCTTATCAGGTCTCATCAAGGCTGGCTGCATCATCATCCTTTGTGACCTTACAAGGTTGCCCTCCCCAGGGAGGGGTTTAATCAAAGAGCCGGCCACTGAGTTCATGTTGGAGCCAGCCCCTGTACCCATAGTAGGGAACCCACTTGGAAACTGAGCAGCCAATGGGTTTCCTTTGAACAGGAGGTCTAGGTCCTCTATATGCATGGTCCTTAGTTGGAGTATTGGTCTATACAGGCCCATCTGGGCCCAGGTATTTGGGCTCTGTTGTTCTCCTTGTGGGGTTCCTGTCCCCTCCAGGTCTTTCTGTCTCCTTCTTCTTCCATAAGGATTCCTGAACTCTGCCCAAAATTTGGCTTGGCCCGGAACTCTTAACGAGTAAGGCCAGATGGCCCATGGATCTTTCTATCTTTTCCTCTAAGCATCACAAGATTGTAGGCACAAGCTGCCAAGACCAGATTTTTTCCCTTGGTTCCTGGGGACTATATTAGAATTTTGGAACAAAACCCACTTCTGGATGCCTAGCAATTTATGATGTCATCATGTGTCCCCGGCCAGGTGGCCACACCTGGAAGGTGTGGTTACCTTGCCCCGACACCTTGTCCCTCTCTTGGTTCTTTCTCTCTTGACCTCTCTTGGTTTCTCTTTTCTTGGCCTTTCCCCCTTTCTCTATTGGGGCACCCCCCTCTCTGTTCCCCACCCCTCTCTCTCTTTCTCCCCATCATATCCTGCTCTCCCTTCTCTCCCTCTCTTCATATCCACCTAATAAACCACTTTCATAGAAGATCTGTCGTACATCTAATCGTCTTTATTCAGTATGTCCCAAAACCTTACAGACTGAACTTAGTATGTACCTCATCAGCTAAACTGTCGTTTTAAGCCTTATCAAAACATCTTTTAAGTAACAAAAAGTTACTGTTAGTCTAGAAAGAGAAACCAGTTGAGTTTTAAATGTAGGATAAAGAAAGGAGGACAGACTTTTACTGGGAATAAATCTTATCAGCACATAAGTCTATCAATATACTTGGACTGGGCGGTTGATTACACTGTGAAGTAATATAACTTGCCATGGATCTGTTCTCCTGCAGATGTGCATGTATGTGAAGGCAGACACTTAACAAAGGCATGTTGCCTCCAACACATGTTCCTTTGTTCAGACAGTTTTAACAGCAATAGCTCTAAAATGCCAATGAACTTTGCCTACTTTTAAAATTTAATAGTTAATTATGGAGCCAATCATTACTTTAAAACGAAGAATTAAGCCAGCCAGGAAGCCACTTGAATAGGTGAAATAGATTAAGAAATTTACCAAAATGCTTGTTTACTGGGTTCTGAGAGCTAGATTTCAAAAGAGGAAATGATTGGGCAAATAGAAATGGAAGATGGTAACTCCCTTTTATTTATGCTTTTGACCCCGATTTAAACAAAAGGTTTAATATTTTTCAATTTTTTTGCATGCTTGAAATTACTTATTATCTATGTCTTCTTTATTTCCTGTAGAGGAAGGAAGGGATAGAACCGAGCAATAAACTAGACAATGAGAATGGCTTAGTGGGCTTTAGTAGTCTCTTTTCCTTCTTTCAGTATATGCTTACTCTTTAGGAAATAGCAGTGTGTGACACATAACTAGGGCAGAGGATACACCACTCAGCACTTCTCCAAAGGCACCCATGACCCAGCATTTCTGTGGCACCTACGAAATGATGCTAGAAGATTTGTTTTGACAAAAATGCTGAACCCACTGACTTTCGGCTGGTTCTTATTATTTTGTTTATATTTCGAAGACTGAGTTTTAATTTAATTCTGGACCTTCACAAATTCCACATTGACTCTTGTGTGTGTACGTGTGTGTGTCTGTGTTTCATATTTTTGGTAACCTTAGGAATCATCCATAGTTTTTGAGAAATGATCTTCACTGGGACCTGAGGCTTCCTAACTCAGTTAGATTCACTGGCCAGTTAGTTCCAGGGATTCTCCTGGCTCTGTCTTCCCAGCCCTGGGATTACAAGCATGCACCACCATCAAATGTGGGTGCTGGGGTCAAACTCAGTTCCTTACATTTGCACAACTGGTCCTTTAAAGACCAAACTTTTGGGATTCAGACCCAGGATAATCAGCTGAGATTCCTATTTAACATACTAAAGTGGACCTGGCCTCCAGGTTCTCTAAGAATCCCTCAGTCACTACCTGAATTTTTGAGCCCAGGAGCTGGGCTTCCTCTCCCCAGAGGCTCTTCACTATATAATCCAGGCATATTGACTCTCTCTTCTCCTTCTCTACATTTTTTCTACTTGTGTATACATGCACACTCTTTCTTTTTTCCTCAACCCCCTTCTCTGTCTCCCTGTCTGCATGGTGACTTCCTTGGCCCCTTTCCTTTGGAACTGGTGATCCTGCCTGAGAGTTGACCCCAATAACCCCCCTGTTTTCATACTTTAATTTGGCTCGAATTGGCTCATTTCATCTACAGAAAAGACCTATCACAAACAAACCCACAAGCCCCTTCACAGTACCTCTGAACTTCATTATGATTTGCCACAGAGTTACTGTAAAAAGGAGATGTATACCACAAAAGAGACAACATTGATTTCAATGGGGCCCCTAGCCAGGAAAGAACATGAGTCCATAGTAAAAAGATAAAAATAAACAAGGAGTCGAGTGGAGATAATATGAGCACCTGAGACAGACTGATGCAAATATGGTTCTAGAGGCCATTAGGCTCCTCAGTTGCAGTGTGATCAACATTTGGAATGTCCTTTGTTGTAGAAGTTAGAATCTGTCTGGATCTTTTCCACACATCATCAGAAAGCTGAATCAGAAGTGGAGGTGCTGTAACTCTGTACACAGCAATAGTGAAGTTAGATCCTGGACAGAACAGCAAAATCTAAGCAGAGAACTAATCATAGATATAACAGTGAACCTTGCCTACTCACTAATGTTCTGTTGTAGTACTTGGCTTGCCCATCTGGTGACAACTGTGTTATGAATTCACTTTTGTTTCCTTTTCCAGACGAGAAGGATTGTGACACATTTTAAAACAATTGTAAATTTCCTGCAGTTATCCACTTGATCTCCAAAATGAAATATTTCAAATTGCCAAGGATAACAACACTGTCCAACTTTTTAAAAAATAATTTATTTATATTTATATTAATCACAGGTTATGTACTTTGTATTCCAGCCATAGCCCCCTCCCTCAATCCCTCCCACTTTCCTCATCCCTCCCTCATTTTCTCCCTGGCCCCCTCCAAGTTCACTGATAGAGGAGGACCTACCCCCCTTCCATCTGACCCTAGCTTATCATGTCTCTTCAGGGCTGGCTGCAATGTCCTCTTCTGGGATCTAGCTAGACTGCTCCTCTCTCGGGGGAGGGAGGGAGGAGAGGTTCAAAGAGCCAGCCATTGAGTTCATGACAGAAATAGTCCCTGTTACCCTTACTAGGGTACCCAGTTGGATACTGAGCTACCACGGGCCACATCTGAGCAGGGGTTCTAGGTTATATCCATACATGGTCCTTGGTTGGAGAAACAGTCCCATAGAAGACCCCTGTGCCCTGATCTACTTGGTCTTTGTGGAGCTCTTGTCCTTGCCAAGTCTTACTAACTCCCCCTTGTTTCATATGATTCCCTGCACTCTGCTGAAGACTTGGTTGTGAGTCTTAATATCTGCTTTGATACATTGCTAGTTAGAGTCTTTCAGAGGCCCTCTGTGGTAGGCTCCTGTTCTGTTGCTTGTTTTTGCCTACATTCAATGTCCATCCTGTTTGTCCATCTAACCGAGGATTGATCATCCTACCCTGGGTCCTCCTCCTTGCTTATCTTCTCTAGGTGCATAGATTTCAGCATGACCATCCTATCCTATGGGTCTATATGAGTGAGTATATACCAAGTGTTTCTTTCTGCTTTTGGGATACCTCATTGAGGATGATCATTTCCAGGTCCCACCTTTTGCCTGTGAATTTCATGATTTCCTTGTTTTAAATTGCGGAGTAGTATTCCACTGTGTAAAAGTAACACAATTTCTGTACCCATTCATCAACTGAGGGACATCTGGGTTGTTTCCAGGTTCTGGCTATTACGAATAAAGCTGCTACGAACACGGTTGAGCAAATGTCCTTGTTGTGTACTTGAGCAACCTCTCCAGCATGTGTTGTCACTTGAGCTTTTGATCTTAGCCATTCTGGTGGGTGTAAAGTAAAATTTCAGGGTCGTTTTGATTTGCATCTCCCTGATGGCTAAGGACGTTGAGCATTTCTTTAAGTGTTTTTCTGCCATTCTATAATCCTCTACGGTCAGTTCTCTTTTTAGCTCCATACCCCATTTTTTTAATTGGATTACTTGATTTGTTGCTTTTTAACTTCTTGAGTTCTTTATATATACTGGATATTAGCCCTCTGTCAAATGTAGGATTGGTAAAGATCCTTTCCCAGTCTGTAGGCTATCGTTTTGTTTT
Source organism: Pachyuromys duprasi (assembly GCA_028658305.1). Classification (NCBI taxonomy): domain Eukaryota; kingdom Metazoa; phylum Chordata; class Mammalia; order Rodentia; family Muridae; genus Pachyuromys; species Pachyuromys duprasi. The sequence goes on along the minus strand of CM053753.1, from coordinate 90,805,958 downwards.
GATGA
>CM053753.1:90756467-90805453 GCA_028658305.1 Pachyuromys duprasi | reverse complement strand
CCATTGGATGGATTTGGCTTCTTTGTCAAAAATCAAGTATTCATATGTGTGTGGGTTTATTTCTGGGTCTTCTATTTGGTTCCATTGATCCACTATTCTGTTTCTACGCCAGTGCCATGCAGTTTTTATAAGTATTGCTCTGTAGTACAGCTTGAGATCAGGGATGGAGATACCTCCAGATGATCTGCTGTTGTACAGGATTGTTTTGGAAATTCTGGGTTTTTTGTTTCTCCATATGAAGTTAAGAATTTTTCTTTCAAGGTCTGTGCAGAATTGTGTTGGTATTTTGATGGGAATTGCATTGACTCTGTAGATTGCTTTTGGCAGAATGGCCATTTTCACTATGTTAATCCTACCAATCCATGAGCACAGGAGAGCTTTCCATCTTCTAATATCTTCTTCAATTTCTTTCTTCAGAGATTTGAAGTTGTTTTCTAACAGGTCTTTCACTTTCTTGGTTAGAGTCACCCCAAGGTACTTTATGTTATTAGTGGCTATGGTGAAGGGTGTTGTTTCCCTAATTTCTTTCTCAGCCATTTTGTCTTTGGTGTACAGAAGGGCTTCTGATTTTTTTGAGTTGATTTTGTATCCAGCCACTTTGCTTAAGGTGTTTATCAGTTGAAGGAGTTCTCTGGTTGAATTTTTGGGGTCACTCATGTATATTATCATATTGTCTGCAAATAGTGATACTTTGACTTGTTTCTTTCCAATTTGTACCCCTTCGATCTCCTTTAGTTGTCTTATTGTTCTAGCTAGGACTTCAAGTACTATGTTGAAGAGATATGGAGACAATGAACACTGTCCATCTTAAACAGAACCTAAAATAATTAAGAGTTAATTGGCTAGCGAGTAATTTATTATAACACTTTTATCCAGTGATCACAAGTTATTTTCTTGGAGTAGACCAACCTTGGGGTTTTGCCAAAGAATAAGAATAAGATTAAGGAGAAGGAGAAGGAGGAGGAGGAGGAGGAGGAGGAGGAGGAGAAGAACAAGAAGAATCCCTTCCTTTGTAAACATTTGGTCTGCCTTCTGTGTTCAGGAAGCTTTGCTTTGATGGGACACATAGTATTTAGTTTCAACTCACTTGTGTAGTAATTTTGATACTTCGAGACAAATAATTTAGCCTTCCTGACATTCTGGTCATTAATTTGTAAAATGGGGATGGTAATACTTCACTGAGTACCTCTGGGTATGATTTAATGAATGACAGTTGTGACTTTATCAGTTGCCAGGTGTCACACTGATGTAAGAACCACAGTCATCTTGTTTGGAGCAGAAGCTAATCTTGGGGCATGGTATGAAGTGGACAAGGTCTCACCTCAGCTCTGTCTCATTTACCTAGGCTTGTGGGTCTGGACCAGGTCTTGAACTATCTGGTGTTCCATAACTGTTTCAATAGGAAGAAAAATGAAATCTCGGGGTGGGGTGGGGTGGGAATTGTAAGAGCTGAATTCAAGCAAGAGTCCCTGAGCCTAAATGTTATGGAAACCCACTAAGTACTCAGGCTTTTTTTCACATCTGCTTCTTTATCTATACCTGTGTTTCCCAATAATTTTCCCCTACTGACCTGTTCTTACTTAGGTCTAGAATTATGAGTTGTCAAAACTGAGTTAATGAGGCTGGGTATAATGGCAAACACCTTTAATCCCAGCACTCAGGGAGACAGAGGTAGGAGGATGTCTGTGAGCTCAAGGCCACCCTGGTCTACAAAGAAAGTCCAGGACAGCCAAGGCTACAAAGAGACAACTTGTCTCAAAAAACAAAACCAGCCAACCAACTAAACAAACAAACAAACAAACAAACAAAACAAAAACAAACAACAGCAACAACAAAAACTTGAGGTAATGAATTAATTCAGTGGTAGTGTACCTTTCTAAAATGTGTCTGGCCTTTCCCTACATACACACACAGAGGCAGATAAACACATATACACACTCTACAGATAGAAAATGCATGGCAGGGTTTGAAAACGATAATCAATATAATCTCTGCCACACAGTGAAATAAAATATCTTGCTAGTTTTTCTTACAGAGATTCAAGTAATAATAGTATTTTGGATAAATTTGATTATATAAAATATATTATTGAAATAAATTTATTGTTTCTTTTTACTTTTTCAATTCAAATAGTATAAGATCTGTAATTTTGTATTTTGTAATATGTTGTATTTCTTCTCTCTCTCTTTACTTTTTTAAAAACAGGGTGTTACTATATTGCTCTGATTGACCTGGAACTCACAGAGATCTGCCTGCCTCTGCCTGCCCAGTGCTGGGATTAAAGTTGCCATTGTATTGAGCTAATATTTTGTATTTCTGTAACAAAAAGCATTCGAATTGTCAGAAAGATGAGTCCTCATAGGCTTATGTGTCTTGTATCTTCAGGCGTGTACAGAGCACATGATTTCTGTTCATGAAGCCCTGGCTCCATGTCCAACAGTAAAACAACAAATATATCATGTTGTCTTCTGTTAAAAACTTCTCATTTTGGGGAGCATGGAATGAATGTGGGCACAATATATTATATATGTATATGGCATTGTTACAGTGAAGCCCATTGTGTATAATTAATACATAGACATAATACATAATAAAAAAGGATAACCATCTCAAATAAAGAAGTTTCCAAAAACGACGGGATTCGTGACATTTTCCTGACGACTCACTATGCTTTTCTTGTATTTACTCTATTACCCTCCTTTGTCCCCTACTCTCTCTAACTAGAGGTAGGACCCTTTCCAAGGGAATAAGTTAATCATATGGTTAAGGAATAAAGCCTGTAAAAGACAAACCACAACAAACCTTTGCCAAAGTTAAGGTAGATACAGCACTAAGAAAGCCTAGGTGGTTCTCAACCTTGCTAATGCTCAACCCTTTAGTACAGTTCCTCACATTATGGTGACCCCCGACCATTGCTACTTCATAACTGTATTTTTGCTACTGATATGAATAATAATGTAAATATCTGATATGTAGGACATCTGATATACAACCCCAAAAGGGGTCTTGACCCACAGGTTAAGGACCACTGTTCTAGTCAGAATGTGTATAGGGGTAGTTCACCCCACACTCAATCTGTGATTACTTATAGTCAATCTTGATCTAAGGCTTTAAACATTCTCCATAAATTAATTTTAGAACTTACAATTTACTTTTTATTTTTAAACAAGGTCTCATGTAAAACAGGTAAGCTTTGAATTCACTAGAAAGCCAAGGATGGCCTTGAACTCCCAAATCCTCTCACTTCCCAAGGGCTAGGATTACAGTTGTGCACCACCATGCCAAGCTAAAACACTTATTATTATTTTAACCATCTCCAGAAAAGTAATTCTTGAGTGGACAAATTCTTTCCTGATGAGGTCCCAGCTAACAAAGAAACACGCAAGTAAAATAAAGCCTTCTCTCGCTTTTGTCATCATCTGAGCAACAAACTAAAAATCCTGTGTGAAATTAGAGAACAAACACCAGAAAAGCGCAAAAATCAACCATCAATGGCACAGATCCAGAAGGAAAGCTCAGCAGGGAGATGGCCCGGCCCCTGGGTGGAACAGTGAACGCTCAGCAGGCTGCTGAGGCACAGATTCCCAGAGTCCCGATAGACTCAGCCAATCTGGATGGAGGGCCAGCGGGAAGGGCCGCGTTGGCTGCAGGGATCAAAGAGAAACCGGGGGGTGGGGTGGGGTGGGGGTGGAGACAGGCTGGGCACTGTCTGCTCTCTGAGCAAAGATAATAGCATCCTCAGTGTGGTGAGAATGAACACACAGAGCAAGGTTTAAAAACACAATGAGCTCAGAGCTGATCGGATTCCTTTATCCCATACCTCAAACTCATTAGGCTTGTCCTCAATTCCGAATCACTCTATATTGAATTACAGGGTGAGAGAAATAAAAGGCCAACCCACAGAGTGTTTTTCAGAGCCCACGGGTTGCCACCTCTTCTTAGGAAGGAGTCAATTTAGGGGGCTGAAATTCGCACTTTAAACACGGGAAAAAATGAAAGAAAAAGAAAAGGATACGAGGAAGAAGGAAGGAGGGAAGGTGGCATGCTGTGGGGACAAATATTACTCGTGAAATCTTGCTTTGTGTGTGTTTGGTATCTTGGTGGACATCAGTGAAAACTGATGTCTGCTCTCCACGTTTTCCATTCTAGGAGACAAGGCCTTCAGAGGCAGGAACTCCATCAGCTCCACTTAACTCCGAGGGAAGACGTTCCTTCCTCCCACGTTATTAAGTGGTAACAGTATTCCAGCTGTGCTGAGGTGAAGCCTCATCACAATTCTGCAGAAAAGAGTCACACTGCTCTCTCAGAAGCCAGTGCTGTCAGAAACAATGAGTAGCCCCCCGCCCCGGACCCCTAATTAAAGAGAGGGGACGAAGAAAAAGAAAAAGAAAGAGAGCGACGCTAGGCTACCCTTAGGTCTATGGCTGTTTAAGGAGGTCTGCAAGTACGTGGGGGGAGGGGAGAGCAGGGGCAGCTCGGACCCCTTCTCTCCTTACACCCAGCCCGGCTGTCACTCATCTCCCTTGGTGTTTTGCATACAGGTTTCAATTAGGCTTTATAATTTGTTTTCTGATTTCCCAAAGCAGATGGATGTGAATGAAAAAGAGACCAGGCAGAGGGCAAAAACATTGTAAAAGATTCTGGCGGAAGGTGGCGACTTCTTCCATCCACCATCCTGGTTAGATATTGTTTCTGCATCTCAAAGAACTGAGAATAAAATTGGAAGTCGCTAGATACAGGGCGATCTTAGCAGTAGTTAGTTTTTTGTTTTTGTTTTGTTTTGTTTTGTTGTGCAAAGGCTGGAAGGAAAAGGAAGGAAGAGTGTTTTGTACAGGAAATTGTAGTAAAATGTGCCAATGGAAGGCAGGCAACTCTCTTCCCTGCTCCCCACACGGGTGAAGTTATCTAAGGGTTTACTGTGGTGTTGCCACTGAAAAAACAACAGTGTTTCAAAACCAGTAAGCTAACTTATCACCCCAAGAAATCAAAGCGAAGCATTGGAAACCTAAGCCCTAGGAAATCCTGCTGCTCAGATAAGGTGGCCAGGACGACAGCAATATTGCTTTCAGGCAGCCTGGCTTAACCTTGAGCGAAAGCTTTCCTTGGAGTTCAGCTCAGAGGCAGACAAAATGTGCAGAGAGCGGGAGAGGATTTGCAAATCTTGCGCCACGCCAGCTAAACTAGCTGAGTCAGCACATTGTCGTGAGGAAGGCAGGACACCTCACTTCCTCCCACTTCTGTGGGACATTGCCCAGGGCGAGAAAAGCCGCGCAAAGTCTGGCTGCTGTTACCAGTATTGCCTCTATCTAATTACTCGCGTAGGAGTTCAGTTTCTCCAGAGGAGGAAATGCGTGCCACTTTCCCACCTCAGCGTGCAGTGTTCAAGCGTGCTGCTCCTCGGAGGGGATGCACGGCTGAAGGACAGCAGTTTCTGAGTTTTGGTCCTTTGCTTCCCAAACCCATCTCTGGTTCACCCGGAGTAAAGATTTACTGGTTGTCATTTTTAGACATAGATGACTTTTTTTTTCCTCTTCCCCTTTTAGGACAGAGTCTCGTGAAAGTACAGGTAAGCGTCAAAGCTGATCTGTAGACAAGGATGGCCTTGCACTTTGATTCTCTGCCTTATGCTGGGATTACAGGGATGAACCACTACACCCAGTTCATACACTGGAGATCAACCCTGGGCTTCATACATGTGAAGTCAACCGTGCCAAGTAAGTAAGTGTGTTAGTAGGTGACACTGTAGGCAGGGGTTCCTAGGTTGCATAAGAACAAGAGCTGAACAAGCTTTGGAAAGCAAGCCAGTAAACACCACTCCTCTATGCCCTCTGCTCCGGTTCCCACCTCTACGTCTGTTTCTTCTGGAGTTTCTGTCCTTACTCCCCTCAACAATGGTGATACAGTAAGATAAATAACCCCTTTTCTTCCCCTAGTTGCTCCTGGTCAGCATTTTATCACAAAACAGACACCACACTAGAATAGATGTGAATTTCAGTTTTTCAGAAAACTGGGTATTAAAGACAATTCTGAGAAACAGTCCAGCCACTATTTTCTTGTACTCATAGAATAAACATCAACACTTCATTTTCGCCCTTTCTTTTTCCTCTCCCTCTTTCTTTCTGTCTTCTTCCTTCCCTCTGTCCCCTCTCTTTTTTTCCTTCTTCATCCAGGATTTCTGAATGTCTGTCATATGGTTGGGCTTTTCTTGAGTACAGCCCCTTCTCCAGAACTCATTTAATGGAGATAAATATAAAAATTAAAGCCAGTTGTTTTTATAAGGGCTGAATGAAAGAGCTATACATAACCAGGCCTTACTTAGCAGGGCAGGAGGGGCTTTTGAGAGAGGTCAGGGGTGAACATTTCAGGGTGTGTGGGAGTAAGCCACACACGAAGAAAGCATTAAGTTCCCTGCAGGTTGAGGACCACAGGAAGAGGAGTGGAATGAGAAGAGTGATGATCAACAAGGGACAGACTGAGACAATGAGGTCATTCTGCTCTGCCTCTTTTTGAATGTTTGACATTTATGGGGATCAACCATTTGTGTTCATAGTTACTGGAAATTAGTTTTACTGTGTGGGTGTGTTGGGTGTATCGTATGTATGAATATGGACACGCGTGTGCCGCAGAGAATGTGTGGAGGTCACAGGATGACTTTCAGGGGTCACTTCTCCATGCTACCGTGGGCTCCAGGGATTCAAATCAGGTCCCAGGCTTGCACAGTATGTACACTTACTTCCTGGGCATCTTGCCTACCCCTTTCTAGGGATTTAAGCAGCAGAATGATATTTGCAATTTTTTTCTCATGCAGCACACCAAAACAAAAAGAAATTTAATTATTGTGCATGTGGCTTATGACTTAAAGAGTAGTCATTACATTTGTTCTGACTGAATATTGTCTTGGATCAACAGAAGATGTTTGTGTGTGTGTTTTGTTTGGTTGTTTGTTTTTCAAGACAAGGTTTCTTTGTGTAGCCCTGGCTGTCCTGGAACTTGCTTTGTAGATGAAGCTGGCCTGGACCTCACAGAGATCCACTTGGCTCTGTCTTCTGCATGCTGGGATCAAAGGTGTGTGCCCCTATGCCCAGTGCAGCTGCAGGATCTTAATTCTTTTCTTTCTGAAGTCTGTTTGGGCTACCATAGCCAGATGATTTTGATTTGCACAGATACATGATCTCAAATGGCAATTTTTAAAATAGTGGATTGTCTACTGATAATCTTGAAATATAAGGGTAATGTTTTATAAAAAAAGATGAAAGTAAAAATTTTGTCCTTAGTTCTACACCAAAAGGAAGTTACAATCTGACTTAGAATGATGGGACCAGTATTCAAAACACAGCATGTATGATGTTCAAAAGTAAAAGTTTATTTGGAGCAGTTGGAGTTTGAGGTACTTAGTATAGCAATATAGAAAGCCTCCTAATTAGCTCATTAATATCAAACAGTTTCCTTCTTCTGACTGCTGCCCACGGTCTGCTCTGGGTAAAAGGTAGGTGGTTCACTTATGAAATCCTTCACTTTTGGAATTCATGTGACCATTCAGCCCTTGCTTCAGAATTCTGCTGCGTCGTCATTTCTGATTTTGTGACTCAGCTACAGATGTGTGCAAGCCAGTGTCACGTGGTATTCAGCAAGACTAAACTAGTTCTCAGAGGTGCACATGTTATTTCTTATTGCCACACTAACTGAACTGGGTCAGGCCACTATGTTTCTTCCCCTGTCCCAACTGAAGGAAAGTATATTTGTTTGATAAACAGCACGCTGTTGTAGAACAAAATATTATTATTTTCTGTCACTGTGACATTACTATTCATTTATTCATTTGCTTATTTGTCTGGTAGGCTGCACCCTTCCTTGGTTTTGGAGGAAAATGACTATGAGTTTGTAAGGGTGCTATAGCAAGCTCTTCGTTTGAAAGCAAATGTCTGAGTTAGGCTGTAAGGCTGCCCTATACATGGATGTGCTGGAACCCATGGAGACTCCAGATTAGACTGAATTAGCCTTATTCTAACTTACTCCCCTCTTTAATGAACTTCCCTGACTGACATACTTAAGCCCAGATCCTGGGAGTTAGAACATCAATAAGGATTTGGGAGGAAGACACAGCTGAGTCCATAATGATTTGTATTTTGCTCCAATCTGTCTACCTTTCTCATTCACCTGTCAATTTAGTATTGATCATAATAAATTTAAACTTTTTAAAAAATTTATTTATTTTTATCTTAATCACAGGTTATGTACAAATTTAAACTTTTTTCTTTTTCTTTTTTTAAGTTGCTCTGGCTGATTTATTTTTGTTTTTTTTATTTTTTAAATAATTTATTTATTTTTATATTAATCACAGGTTATGTACTTTGTATCCCAGCTGTAGCCCCATCCCTCATTCCCTCCTACTCTCCCCATCCCTCCCTCATCTCCTCCCTGCCCCTTTCCAAGTCCACTGATAGGGGAGGACCTCCTCCCCTTCCATCTGAACCTAGCTTATCAAGTCTCTTCAGGGCTGGCTGCAATGTCCTCTTCTGGGATCTAGCTAGGCTGCTCCTTCCTTGGAGGGCTGGGGTGTGTGTGTGGGTCGAAGAGTCAGCCATTGAGTTCATGACAGAAATAGTCCTTGTTCCCCTTACTAGGGTACCCAGTTGGATACTGAGCTACCATGGGCTATATTCAATCAGGGGTTCTAGGTTATATCCATACATGGTCCTTGTAAACTTTTTTCATAGGTTCATTTTCATTTGTTGTTTGTTGGGACTTAAGACCAACCTTTCTTTCTCTCATGAGAAAAATATGGAGACATATTTTTTTCTTTTAAGAGATGTTAGAGATAGTGTAATATTTCTCAGCTTTTTTTTTAACTGACCACAGCCCATAAAAGCATGCGGTATATCACTCAAAATTAAGGACTCATTATGAACTCTTTAATAGAATAAAAGAAACATAAAAATGAACATTTATTTGTTTTTTTTGTATTTTCCTTATTATAATTTTTTTTTTACAATTTATTCACTTTATATCTCAGCTGTAGCCCCCTCCCTCATCTGCTTCCGGCCCAACCTCCCTCCCTCTTTCCCCACTACATCCCTTCCCTAGTCCACTGATAGGGGAGGTCCTCCTCCCCTACTATCTGACCCTAGCCTATCAGGTCTCACCAGGACTCTCTGGATCCTCTTTCTCTGAGGCCTAGTAAGGCCACCTCACCAGGGGGAGGTAATCAAAGAGCAAGCAATGAAGTTCAGGCCAGTGACTGCCCCCTGTTCCCCTTACTAGGAAACCTCTGTGGAGACTGAGCTGCCCATGGGCTACACCTGAACTGGGGGTCTAGATCCTCTCCATGCATGGTCCTTGGTTGATACATCAGTCTCTGAAGACTCCCCCTGGGCCCAGATTTCTTGGTTCTATTGGTCTCCTTGTAGCGCTCCTGTGTCCTCCATGTCTTTCTATCTCTCCCTTCTTTCATAAGATTTCTACACTCTGCCCAAAGTTGGTATAGATGACCACTTATGTCTTTTAAACCAAAGTAAATATCATACCTAGTGGTAAAGATAATGGGAAATGTCATCTATACCTGCAAACCTATAGGGATACTAATATAGGGTTTTACTATTCAAAGAAGGGATGAATAATGACTGTTATTGTATGTCTTAGCTTGGGATCCTGAAAAAGAGAGACTATGCAAGGATCTGAATCTAGGGAGTTTATCTACATTGCTTAATAACTTGATTTTGATTTTAGGTAGCAGGAGTGAAAGAATGGGAAGAGAAAGTATCTCTAGGTTTGGAAAGATGGCTCAGCAATTAAGAGCACTGCCTGCTCTTCTAGAAGATCAGCATCCACATGGCAGGCCTATGATTGTATATAACTCTAATTTCAGGGAAACTAACATCCCTTTCTGACCTTTGTAGGCACCAGACACCAAACAAGCATGTGGTACGGAGACATGTGCAAACAAAATACCCACACACATTAAATGAATGAATGAATGAATGAATGAATGAATGAATAAATAAATAAATAAATAAATAAATGAATAAATAAATAACTGTGTGTGCTGCGTTACGAAAATGCCTTTTGGGCTGCCTACAACCTAAGCTAAGGGAGACATTTTCTTAACTGAGGTTCCCTTCCTTTAGAAGACTTTAGCTTGTGTCAAATTGACATAAAAGTATCCAACATACTTCCTTATCATTTTAATGTACCATGTTATCTTCTTTTCTTTTTTAAAATAATTTAATTTTATTTTATGTGAATTAGTGTGAAGGTGTCAGATCTCTTGGAATAACGATTACAGACTGTTGTGTGCTGTCATGTGGATGCTGGGAATTGAACCCATGTCCTTTAGGAAGGACAGACAGTGCTCTTAACCACTGAGCCATCTCTCCAGCCTTCATGTTGTCTTCTTTTTTTTTTTTTCTGCCTTTCTGAATTTCTATTTCTTTCTAATCTTTTTTTAATTTTTATTTTTATTAATTACAATTTATTCACTTTTTATCCCCCCCTGTAGCTCCCCCCTCCCCTACCAACCCTCCCCTCTCTCCCCCCTTCTCCATGCATGCCCCTCCCAAAGTCCACTGATATGGGAGGTCTTCTTTTCCTTCCTTCTGATCCTAGTCTATTAGGTCTCATCAGGAGTGGCTACATTATCTTCCTCTGTGTCCTGGTAAGGCTGCTCCCCCCTCAGGGGTAGGTGATCAAAGAGCAGGCCAATCAGTTCATGTCAGAGACAGTCCCTCATATTATCTTCTTAACAATATTTTATACTGTATGGTAAACTCCTCACTGAGTTCTTCCACATCATAGACAATATCTGCATATCACAATTTGTTTATTCAGTATGAAATGTTAATTTCAGTTTTGTAGCTGGTAAATGGCTGTTACAGAAGCAAAGGTCACATGTGTTACAGATAACCAGAAAGAAGGTCTCAATCTATAGTGAGGGAGTGCTCTTTAATGCCTCTGTCATAACCAGAGCTGACTGTATGTTCCTTAATATCATGTGTACTTTAATACCTATATCATACCCATAATTGATGTAGTTAACTTTTGTTAACCAAAAATTTAATAATTAAAACTACATGCCAGAACCTTGTGATTTTTCTAGGTGCCATATATGAAATAAGAATCATACCAATTTTGCTTATGAATTCCCAAGTGTGCCTATCTGGGAAAAGCGTGGTCCTTAATCATATCTATCTTTTGGTTTATGTGATTAGAATTGATTCACCACAAGAAAAAGAAAACAAGAGCTGCAAAATCTGCATGTCACTATCCAGCCTGTGTAGAAGCAGAGCTATAAGTTCAGGTGGAGAATGAAAGGACTGGATTACATACAAGCAGTATATTTATTAAGAAGTTAACATAGTCTCTTAGGAGCTCAGCATGATTCTTTCTCTATTCTAGCTATTTCCAGTCCTAGACCTGGAAGCTACTACCCTCCATACAATCTAGTCTTTTTTAAACCTAAACCTTGAAGATTTCAGCTTCCAGCCTCCATCTGCTAACCTAGGCCTAGAATGTTTCAACCTCTGAGACTTATGCTGAATAAACTTCTCTTTCTAGCTTTTCTGAACTCTCACTGGATGGCTCAATTCAGCTGTTGTGGCCCAAACTCCTCTCCAAGTAGACTGATTCAAACTGGCTTCTCTTGACTTCTGCCTGAATTGCTCTGCTTGGCCTCATACTAACTTTGGAAATAGGTTTTAATCTTCTGTCTCCTTCTCATTTTCTGACTCATTCTGTCTTTACCTGTGTCTAGCTTGTTCTGTTTTCAACGCCTCTTTGTAAAACTGTCTTGGTAAAAATTGCTGCCTCTTCTCTCCCTGCACTTCTCTTAGCCTTTCTTTCCTGTCCTGCTCACATGAGAGGTGGGTGTATCTTATCACTGACTCATCTGTCAAAATTTCCTCTGAGCCATCATTTACACATCTTTTACACATCATTTTCAAGCATGGCTGCTTTATACCTTATAGCTATATAAACTAACCTTATGCTCATTGTTTGGGATTAAAGGTGTATACTAAGGACATGCCTGTATTCCAGCCAGATCATACTGTAATCCAGAAAGTGTCTGTACTTCACATAGACCTTTGGAAAGTCTTTGGATATGACCTTTTGCCAGAGAAACCATGTTGCTGGATTAAAATTTCTCTACATGTTTTTCTTTTATAAATTGCCTTGATTATGGTGTCTTACCATGGTAATACAAAGATAACTAAGACAAAAGGGCTGGAGAGAAAACTCAGTGGCCAAGAGTATATACTGCCTTGCAAAGGACTGGAATTTGGGTCCCAGCAGACACGTGCAGTTATAGCCACCTGTAACTGAACTCCAAGAATCTGATGTTTTCTTCTCACTTCCATAGCCACTGCACTCAAGTACACAAACACATAGATACTAAATAAACATAAAAATAAAATCTTTAAAAAGAAATATACTATCATGATATAGAACCATACTGCTAAGTTAGAGTCCTCTTTGCAATCTTGTCATAGTCATGACTTTAACATCTTATCAGTTACTTTTCTCATCAGTATGACCAGGTATGAGAAGCAACATAAGGGAGAAAGGATGTCTTTTGGTTCACAGTCTGAAGGGACATAGTTCATGTCCTCAGAGTGGCTGGAATATATTATGACTATTTGTTACATTTTGGTGGAGCGGGAAACAGACTTTAGTGGGAAGTTGGGCTGGGTTACAATCAAAGTCAATCTGTAAGACCAAAATAATTTACAGAGAAAACATGTTGTAAACATGTAACCATCCAGCACATAACTGGCTTTCTACACTCAGCATAATTGCTTTGAGGTTCATTCACATTACTACAGGTATCCACAGTTTGCTGCTTTTTGGTACTCAGTATACCCTATTGTACAGTGTACACTTTGCTTATCTAGTCATCTATGACATTTGAGGAGATTCCAGCTTCTGGAAATTATCAACACAGTTGCTATGTGTCAGAGTACTAATTTAATCACAAAGGCAGAACAAGGTGTTTCACAGTTAAGACGTGATTAAGCTTAGTATCATAGTAGTCAGACAAATCACATCCTGATCTTCCACTTGGGTTGCACTGAAAAGGACACAATGTTATTCCTGAACGCTTCATGCCCAAATGGGTAACCTGTCAAAAAGCATGAGGAAATGTTCAGGCAAACCTAGGGCAGGAACATTCTATTAAATAAGTGACTGCTACTCTCTAAATATGAAACTGCCATGAAAGGCAAACAGAGAATAGGAAACTATTCTGAACTGAAAAAAAAATCAAAACCAAAGATCTAAAGACACATAGCACCCAAAGGTATATGATGTAGATGGAGTTCACACTGTTAGCCAGGACAGGAAGAAGGAAATGCTCTGGAAAGCAGTCTTGTACCAGTGCTAGTCTTCTGCATGAGGAGAAATGTGGTTATACAAGAGAAGGTAAGATAACATATTTTTTTCTTTTAGAAAGTATCTACTATAGTGCTTAGAGAGATCTGTGAACTATTTTTAAGTGATTTGAAAGAAAGGGAGGATGGAAAATAAAAAAAAGGTTAAGTTTCTTGTCAGAAAAACAGTTCATTCATGTAGCTTTTTGTAGGTTTACAAGTTTCCAAACAAAACAGAAGGAAAAAATGTTCTATGGAGATAATTGCAGTTGTAAACATTGTAAGATTAATTTAAACATTCTAAAGGTAACATTGATTATTGTTAGTTTGCCAACAATAATTTTCAAAAGTGTTATTTAAATTCTTTGGTCATTGGAAAAGCACCAGAGACTCAATTTTAAAGAGATTTACAAATAATATGCTTATTAAAATATGTGATTCTACAAGTAAATATTTTGTTTTGTTATATTTTATGGTTCAGATAAAGTAATTTTTAAACAAAAATATTTCATAGGGTCCACAAATATTATAAACTAACTTGCCCATGTTCACAGTTCTGCATGCATGTAAATATATGTGTACATTTCCCACATCTACCCACATGTAGGTTCACATCAATATCTCTCTACATTTGGATATGTGTTTATATGTATTTTAATATAAATTGGGGTGTAAACAGAGACAAAAATGCCACCAGGTAGCACAAGAAAAGCTGTTACTGGAAGAAACTCACAAGCCCTTTCTTCTACATGTCAGAAACTAAATTTCTCGTGTTACTTTCAAAGCAGTAGCCAAATCTTTGTGTAACTAGGGCTGCACTACTGTGAGTAACTGCTCCCTAAATACACTTTTTCCATATGCTAGCAAGAAAATGCCCTGCAAAATATCTTATCTCTTTTAAGCCATGTCCTGGACTCTGAAAAAGTACAAATATTAATTTTAAATTTATCTTTTCATGTCTTATTCTTTCTGATTATTTCTCTTATCATGTATGTTTGACAATGCATGAGAACAGCATGATAGAAATGAAAGAAAATGGACGGGCACGCAATCCAGGTCCCCACTGACCAGACAGTGTTGGGCAGACCCTGAGAGAATGTAGAGGCAGAGTTAGAAGAATTTAAAGCTACAGGATCCCAACGGAAAACCTGTGATCACTCTTTTCCTGTATACCTGATTCCCAAAAAGCTAGCAATAGGTAGCCCTGAATGGGGAGAGATGTCTGAACCTAACCAAAGGGTGAAAACAAAAAGTGGTTTGTTTTCTTGGAGGTAAAGTGATGCCAGTAAAGTGATGCCACACCTGGCAGGTGTGAGCCTAATATGATGGACAGGCATATAGGTCTTCTAACATGGGAGCTCTCCATGTGCAGTTGGATAAGAAAGTTTAGAGGCTGAAGATCCGTTCTCAGGAGATTGCAATGAGCTAAGCATGCAATGTTACAGGCTGGAAGTAAGGTGGGATCAGCGCAGAGGGGACAGAAGGGTGTCACAGAGCGAGATTAGGACGTGAGAGAGAAAAGAAAGCAATGGGGTCAAAACAGGCAAAAGGAAAAGAGTGGAAAGACAGGAATAGCCAAAGACTGGTGTTGGGGATAACGGATATAACTTTCTTGCACAACCCTTGTTTTTTCATAATCATTCAAGTAACAGGAGACTCAAAATATCAGTTAAATCTGTTCCTGGTACTTGCTATATAGACCAAACCTTCAAACTTACAAAGATAGGTCTGTCTGCCTTGGATTTTTTTTTTCTTTGCTTCCTTCTTGTTCCTGTTTCTTCACAGCATAATTTACCAAACGTTCCTGCTTTGCACTTGTACACATCATTGTTTTTCTCCACAGTGATATCTTGCCATTTTCCTTGATAATTGGCCCAATGTGTTCTCCTGTAGATGGCCAGCTGCTCTGTCCTTGTCCCTTGGGTCTTTCAGTATTTGCCTAAGCATTTCTTCTGGGCTTTCCCTTCCCAGTGTCTCCCAGCTGTTTCACTTTGTTACAGAAATTCCAGTCACCAATTGGACACCCATCACACAAGTGGGAGGCTGCAGCCTAGCTAATCCCCTGACTTTACTCACAAGTTACTCTCCTCTGAGAAAGAACCGTGGAGGCTTCTTGTGAGCAATGCACAACTGTGATGAACAATACGTTTGTATTTTCATGCAACAGACACTGTGATACTACAGAGATTCCCACACTCTTTTGGGTCTTCATAATTTTTTTTTTCTTGCTATAATCCCCGGCAGTACAAGAATAACAATGACAACTACCTTCTCCCAACAAAATGAAAGCAAATTAAAAACAAATATAAATACCCAAGCAAAACCAAATAAGCCACTTTATGGTGTCCAAGAACATTAATTATTTATGTTTTAATAGTAAGATCACCATTTGGAAGGCAAACATTGCAGTTGGAGACAGTGATCATAGATAGTTTCATCTCAAATGAATTGAGAGCTGATGGGTGTGCCTTCCTGCTGGGGAATGCCTCATCTACTTCAGACCAGACACTGCTACTCTCACGTCCTGTCCCACAATGAGTTCTCACTTGGTTCTTTGTGATTGTAGCAATTATTAAAAACACAGTTTTGCAAAGAAAAGTATTTTTAAAAAAGGAGTGTTGCATGAACAGCAAACATCTTGAGGGAGGAGATGCAGTGTTTGCAGAGGCTGCTGTGTTGTCCTCAAATTTTGAAGCTATCCTGTTACATCTCTTAAGTTCACTGTGTGCCAACTGCAGTACTCAGGGAAGGAAGACAAAAAGACCTCTCCTATGTGAGAATTGTTGATTTGTGGCATGTAGGAAGGTAGTCAGCTATGCGTTCTATGATATAGAGTCCAGAAGTCAAGACATTGTGGACAGAGTGGACATTTTTGATTAGCATTTGAATTCTTTTTGTGTATTTGAGAAATCTGAACCATGTGATACTTTATGAAATATGAAGTGCTACTTTCACCATAGACTCTACATAACATCCTAGTTTCCAACTGTCTTGAACCTAAGGCCTAGACTCAAGGCTGATATGTGTCCAACAGACCTGTGATTCTCTGGCTAGGAGTCAAAAGCAAGACAGATGTGTCTGGTCTTGCTTTTGGAAAGATCCCTCTGATGAGGAAAGTTGGAATGTTGGCATGCTGCCCGTCTTGATAGAGGTTGTCAGTGATATTCTTCCTGGACAGGCTTATTGGCTAGATTTGGCTGTGTTTTGGGTGGTGGTGTCTTCTCCACCCATTTAAAAATATTTGTTACCATTGTGTATGTGTTGTGCACATATGTAGGTCAGAAGATAATTCTGTGGAGTTTGTTCTCTCCATTTTCCTGTAGTGGGTTTTAGGACTATAACTCCGGTTGTCAGGAGAAGTGTTTCACATGCTTTCACTGGCCCTCCCCTTTGTAATGCTCATTCCGAACGTGATTTTTCAGAGTCTACCTGAGATGTGAAAAAAAAATGAGTCCTGACGAATTCCTTTTTGTCTAACTGAATGTATATACTCTTTAAAAAATGGATTCCCATTTCGTTTTAAAATAATTTGTCTGAGAGTTTTGTAGAGTATATTTTCATCATAGTCATCCCTCCCACAGTTGCTCCTAAATACACCTCCACCCTACACTGTGTTCTCTCTCTCTCTTAAGTCCATCAAGTGAAGTTGTGCTGTCCAGTACTCTAGGCTATGTAGCCTTTCATGGAAGCATGGTCGACCTACCAGGTGAGGCACCCTTAAAGAAAACCAAGTCTCTCCCAGCAGTTCTCAGTTACCAATAGCTCTTTAAGTAGGGGTGGGACCTGATGTCTGTATCTCCTCTCAGTGCTGGGATTTTGTCTGGATTGAGCTTGTACAGGTCTTTTGCATGCTGTGACAACCACTGTGAGTTCATGTGTGCAACTGCTCTTCTGTGTCTGAAAAACACTTCTTCCTTGTAGTCATCTTCTGCCTCTGGCTCTTAGACTTTTTCACCAGCTCGTCCACCATAATTCTGAAACTTGATAGGAGGGGACCGAGTATTCCTCAGTCTCTTCTCTTCTGCACGTTTACCAGTGTTGTGTCTTTGATCAGTTGCTGTCTACTGCAAGGAGAAGGTTCTCTAATAAAGACTGAGAGATGCACTCATCTGTGGATATAATGATGAGTTACTACGATTGTTTTCATAATATGCCTATTTGCCAGACTAATAGTTTAGGTTTTTCACTAGGGCCTATGACCTATCTAGCTATAGGTTCTTGGCACTGATAACTTATGTTCAACTTGTGCCTTAAATCCAATCAGAAAGCTGTTGGTTACTCTCACATTCATGCCACTATTAAGCTGGTGGGCATATCTTGCCAGGCTGCTAGGTAAAGCTGATGATTGCTTTTTTTCTTTGGTAGCATTCATGACACCTTCTAGCACTATGAAAGTTAGACAGTAGGTATTAAACTTACAGGTCAGTAGTTGCGTGATCCCTCTGTGTTCTGTGACTCAAGTATTTGGTGTCTTCAGCAATAGTGTCTTACTATCAAGTTCTGGAAGGTAACCAAAAACATTGCAATAGCCTGTGATGTTTATGGGTGTTTATGAGTGCATGGGTCCTCACTGATCAACAATTCCAAAAGAAGTATCCCATTTCTGGTACTGTGCTCTTATTTATTACCTGTGGTCTCCATTAGGGGCATTGTTGCCTCATTATAGGGTAACTCCACTTAAATCTTTAAAGATTTAAGTATATATGCATATATACTTATATATTAGGAAGCTTCTATTGTAGTGGATTTACATATTACTTTTTCAAAATGTCTTTCTTGTAATTCTTTCTCCCCACATTCCCTCATATACCCTGCCATCCCAGCTTCTGCTTCGTTTAACCATTCCTGTTCCATTATCTCCCTTTAATCCTTTATACCATTGCATTCTACTTCCACTCCCTTGAAATGCCCCAGCAGAGCCCCTTCCTAATTTCATGACCTGTAAGAGGTTTTGATAGGGGAACGCATATATTTGAAGACTCAAATTGATACCTCCCAAATTATAGAAAATATGTGATCTTTGTCTTTCTGGTCCTAGTTTACTCATTGTGGGTGATTTTCTTCCCAGATTCATCCATTTACCCATGAATTTCATGATTTCATTTTTCTTAACAGCTGAATTTAATTGCATAAATTTACCACAATTTTATTCTTTATTCTTCAGTTGATGAATATCTAGGCTGTGTCATTTCTCGGCTATTGTGAATAGAGCAGCAACAAACATGGCTGAGTAGGTATCTCTCTAGTAGAATAGAGTCCTTTGGATATCTGCCAAGAGTAGAATATTTGGGCAATATATTGTCTTAGTCACTGTTCTATTGCTGTGATGAGACATCATAACTATGGCAACTCAAAAAAGAAAGCTTTTAATTTGCTTATAGTTTCAGAGCATTACTTTATCATCATGACAGGAAGCATGGTGGCAAGCATGGTACTGGAACAGTAGCTGAGAGCTATGTATTTTCTTAAGCAGAGAGAGAGAGAGAGAGAGAGAGAGAGAGAGAGAGAGAGAGAGAGAGAGAGAGAGAGAGAGAGATTGGGCCTGGCATAGGCTTTAGAAACCTTAAAGCCAACTGTCAGTGACACGCTTTTTCCAACAAGGTCACAGCTACTATTTCAACAAGGCCATAGCTGCTATTCTATTAAGGCTACACTTGCTATTCCAAGGCCATACCAGCTGTTTCATCAGGGCCACACCTGCTGTTCCATCAAGGCCACGCCTCCTAATCCTTGTAATCTTTTCAAATAGTTTCACTCCCTAGTGACCAAGCATTTGAATATATAAGCTTATGAGGGTCATGCTTATTGAAACCACCACTTCTATTATATTTATTTCTAGCTTATTGAAGAAACTCTACACTAATTTTTGACAACAGCTGTTCTAGTTTGGACTCACACCTGAATTTATTCTCCTCCTTGTCTTCTTTTAATCTTAAGCATTCTGTGTGCAATAAGATAAAACTCTCAAAGTCAAGGTTTTTAATTTGCATTCCCGTAATGGATAAAGATATTCACTTTTTTTTTTTTGAGACAGTCTTACTATGTAGCTTAGCTAGCCTGAGTTTGCTATGTAGAACAGGCTGGCCTCAAAAGTCAAAGAAATAAGCCTGCCTCTGTCTCTCAAGTGCTGGGATTAAAAGAGTGCACCAGATATCCAACTGGTATTTAACATTTTAAAAAACATTTCTCATCCATTTGTAGTTCATCTTTTGTAAAATCTATTTAGTTCTATACCTCATTTAAAAAATTTGGTCATTTTTCTGCTATTTAGGTTTTTTTTAATTCTTTGTATATTCTGAATATTAAATTCCTGTCAGATGTACAGCTGATGCATATTTTTCCTTTCTTGACTTGAATGATGGTATCCTTTGCTATGCAGAAGCCTTTTAATTTAATTTTATTTGTCTCATTTATTAATTGTTGAGCTTAATGCTTGCACTATTAGAGTTTTATTCAGAATGTCCTTTCCTGTGGCCGTGGGTTCAAGCTTCCTGCTTTCTCCTCTATTAGCTCAAGGTATCAAGCCTTACTTATACTGATGCCTCTGATCTGTTTGGAGTTGAGTTTCGTGCAGGGTGAAAGAGAAAGATCTAATTTCATCTAAATGCAACTGGAAAGTCCTGGTCAGATTATCTGGGAATCAAGGTCATGTGTGGTGGCTAGAGAGTCTGAATGGAAGGTGCTAGGAAGGGGGAGAACAGATAGCCTATTTTGTGGTCCACTCTATGTGTTGTGTCTAGAGTCCCGTGTAGGGAACAACCTTGGATCAGGTAAGTCACAAAGGCTAAAAATGGTATATAAAAAGGAATATTGCTCAAAGATCTCTATTTTCAGAAGTGTGGCAAGATTACTAAGCAGCAAGCATACCTCACTGAGTTCATCATGTTGGACAAGCGTCCAGAAAGGTACTGAATGTGCCTCCTCTCATCTCACATAATCCGCCAAGAATGAGTGCTCACAGGCTGATAAAATCCCATAATAGAAGGGCTTGTTAAGGTGGATAGATTTGAAAAAAGAAGAAAAAAAGACTTAGGAATTTAGGACAGGAAGCACCATACTGGAGTCTGCGAGTCTCAAAAAGACACATTTTGATTAAGGAAGGCTGTGAAGTGCATGTCATTAGGAACAATGCTAAGAAAATGTGCAGACCCTTGGGCCCACAATGTGGCCAGTTGGTACGTTATTTTATTGAAGATCTAAGGCGCTGGGTTGGATCTGCAGCCCTGCCTACTACTGGGTGTGGTAGAATAGATGGTGGAGACAAGAGGACCAAAGGGAGTTTGAGGTTAGCATGGATTACCTGCAACCTTGATCCAAAAAAAAGGTAGAAGGTTAGAGAGATGACTCAACTATTAACGCCTAAGGCTCACAACCAAAGAGTGAGAGAGAGAGAGAGAGAGAGGAAGAAAGAAAGAGAGACAATCAATAGATCTCAAAAGACTATAGACCGTACTGTCAAAGATAATAGTAAGTAGAAACCAAGTTTAAGATCTAGGCCTGTGTTCAAATAGGGTTTAGGTAGAAATATCTAAATGGTGTGGCTGACGGGCATCTTGGTCTTCATATGGGGCTCCTGAAGACTGGGGGTGGGCAGGGTGCTGTTTCTAACATGGACTATTTTGCCTGCTTTTTGGGTCACTTGCCCCTGGCAGCACTGCCTTGACTGGCCTCAGGGGATGAGAATATGCTCAGTCCTGATGTGACTTGATGTGTTTGGGAGGGTTGATACAGGGGGAGGGATTCCTCTTTTCTGGAGGAAAAGGGTGAAGGGAAGGGGGAAGGACAGAAAGAGAAGGGACTGGGAGGAGAAAAGGGAGGGGCCACCCTTAGGATGTAAAGTAAATGAATTGAAAAAAAAATCAAAATAGGCAAATAAAGGAAATATATAGGTGAATAATTTCAGACCTCTTCCAATGTGTGTTTCTTAGAGACGTACATAATAAGCTAATTTAGAAGAGAGAGTTAGAAACCTCAGCATGTGGGGCTGGAGAGGCGGTTCAGTGGCTAAGCCTTCTTACTGCTCTTGCAGAGGACTCCAGTTCCCAGCACCCATATTGTGGAGTTCAGAACCGCCTCCATGTATCTCCAACTCCAGGGGATCTAATGACACCTTCTGTACACACACACACACACACACACACACACACACACACACACACACACAGCATTTTAAAAGGAAAAAAAAGGAAACACAATATATCTGGTGTAGAAAGCAAAGGGAAAAGAATGCAGGCAACATGTCCCTCGCACACAGCAAGTGACATGCTTGAGTACTCAGTGAGACTCCCGGAGACGAAAGGAAGAATGCTGGGAAGTGGAACCTTGAGGCCACACCCAGGACTGAAGCAGGAGGTGAGGCAGAAAGAATGCTTTGCTGCAAAACAAGCAAGCCAAAACAAATCCCTGAAGAAGTGCTTGGAGAGTCCCTGAAGAGCAGACACCCAGCCTCTCCTGCTTCATCAGGAGGCACTAGAACACCCGTGCTAGCCTGTGTACTTGATGAAACAAAATGAGTCCATATTTCTGAAATTCTCAAGTTGCGTGGCTTACGGGACACGAAGCAATTTCAGGTGTGATCTGGATTCACCCTTAAATCAGTAAAGTCATGATGTTATGTATACACGCTGTTGTTGGGTCCACGTGGGATCATGGAAATTCCATGTTCTTCCGAAAGAAATTTGGTGGAGTATTTGGCTGAAGATCCTCTCCCAATTCAGGAAACATCATTTTGTTGCCTGCTAAAAAACAATTACTAATTTCAGTCATGCTCTTAAAACACAGATGCCTTTCTTGGGAAACACTGTTGGTTCTCAAAAATCAGTTTAGAGGCAATTGCCCAAGTTGTTTGGATTTTGCTTCAGGATTCTAATCTACCCACACATCTTACTGGCCTATATATGCCTTTGATAAGTCACGTCTTCATGCCGCAACTCTGTATCTGTCATAGGCTGGGGAGAAGGAAGGTTCTACCTGAAAAGAAACACCTTCTACAGTACTAGGAGAGACAATGCTTTACAATGTTCAATTCCTTGGCTTCTGAAGTTGAGTCAATATTTAACGACTGGCTTTATTTTTTTTTTCCCTTTTGAAATGCTTAACGACAGAAAGATAAGCCAAAATCTTATTTTAGAGGCCCTAGATACTGAAGGAAATAATCTGATTGATGTCTATTGAGGCCATGAGGTTTAGAGAATCATTCTTATTTATCTCTCAAAAGCCTAGCTCCTCAGAGCCCTTCCTTCTCATAACTTGCATTTCCAACATTATCTCTTAGAATTCCGTTCCACATCCCAAGCTGCTGTTCAATGAGGTTCTACCTGAAAGTTATTTTTTGCCTTTTTTATTGTTTTCTCTTATTCTCTCAGCATTTCCTTTTTCTTCAGTGCAATTGTTTATCCTGTCATTCATGACCCCATAACACTTGGATCATAGCTCTATAAGACATAGGGTCTAATTTATAATATAATTTTTGTTTTTGTTTCTGTCCTTTACAATCACCAAATACTGATTTATCACAGCAGGATCTGTTGGAAGAAAACTGCAAGTGTTCTAGGTGAAGCTAATTGCATATACATTTTCTTCATTTTTACTTTTGTAGTAGTGTTTTGAAACAGTACCTGGGAATGATGTTATCTCATATTTTAAAAAAAAGTGCACTTTTTAGATGAGTCTTAGTTCTCTTTTAATCTTATGATCTTGTTTTGTGATCCAAATCTTTCAGTGTGACTTCTGGCAAGTTACTTAAATCTTTTTATTACATGAGAAAAATACTTTCAACTTTGGAGGTGTGGGTGTTGGGTATATTACTCTATACCCGAGGCTGAATAACTTTTTTAAGGAGAGACTTTACTTGACTCATCATTGACTGGAAAGTGCAAACAGCATAACTTTGCATTCTGGCAGTGCCCTGTGATGCCGTGGAAAGAAAGCAGAAAATAACTATGAGGGAGGGGCTAGGAGGAGACGAAGGAGGGGCCGCAGCCAGGATACAAAGTGAACAAATTGTAATAAATAATTAATTAAAAATAAAAATATAGCTGTGAACAAAAGATAACTATACGCAGGCTGGCCTGTTTTTATGATGACAGCTGCTTCCCTCCAGTAAGAACTGACTTGCTTTATCTTATTTTGTGTTATGTTTTGAGACAAGGTCGCAATATGTTGCCCAGCTCATCTGCAGCTTATTATATAGACCAGGAAGCCTTAAATTCGAGGAGATCTGCCTACATCTGCACCCTGAGTGCAGGGATTAATGCATGCATGCACTAGCATGTCGCATCTCCGACTCACTTTATGAGGACAACGTTAATCGTAGGAGTGGAGACCAGTGATTTCAGTTATTTCCCAACAGGTTTCACCTCCTAAGGTTTCCCTGGTCTTGTTATCACTATGATGGGGACAAAGTTTCCGGGTTATGCACCTGTGGAGGGAAGAGCCAGGCCCAAACATGGCAAGGACTGAGTGAGGTTGATTTGGATTGGTTTTGTAAATTAATGTTTTTGAGTCATGGCCTAGCAAAGGTTCATCTGGGAGGTGAATGCTATCCTGCAGGAAATTACAAGCTAGAAGGCTGGCCTGGCTCATCTCTCAGATTTGAAACCTTATTCCTGCCTTCTCTCCTCTCTTCACTCTATCACTTACACACTATCTGAACTGGGAATAATGGTGGGAGGAAAAGCTACACATTTAGCATTTCTTTCTCCTGTCAGCTAAACCGGAATATCATGCCACTCCCTCATAAAAGAATGTATGATTTAGAAATAGCAAGGCCAGCAGGAGCAGGCCGACATTAGAAGGGAGTTCTGTGTTCTTAGAAGTATGTTGTGGGAGTAGTAAGCCCAAAGTTCTCCCAGACTTAGAACAGCACTTAAATTTTTTTTATCTTATAAAGAAAGGTATAAAATTATGTTTCATTACAAGAGGAACAAAGTAAACACAATGATTAATTTTCTGGGGCTGCAGTTTGTATGTGAGTTACAGCATTACAACAATTGTGTAAGAGGGCTATGCCATTCTTTTCCAAACGAGATACCCAGTGATGTTGGCTTCCAGGAAAACTGCCCAGGCATTTAAAAAGTTTACAATCAAATTACCATTTCGAAATCAGCTTTACTAGTTCTACCTAATCTGGCTGGCTTGCTTTATTTTATTCATGAAACCACCACCTGTCTGTGTCAGTCAACTACGTATGCTTGCAATGCGGCCCTACAACACCAGACTTTTTTCTTCTGCAGATGAGCAGAGCAACTTACTCACAAAGATGTACTTTAGCACTTCTCATTTGAAAATACAAATTTAAGACATTTTAAATCAAGATCCAGCTATATCACTCCTAGGTATATATCCAAAAGATGCTCAAATACACAACAAGGACATTTGCTTAACCATGTTCATAGCTGCTTTATTCGTAATAGCCAGAACCTGGAAACAACCCAGATGTCCCTCAGTTGAGGAATGGATACAGAAATTGTGGTACTTTTACACAATGGAATACTACTCAGCAATTAAAAATGAGGAAATCATGAAATTTGCAGGCAAATGGTGTGACCTGGAAACGATCATCCTGAGTGAGGTATTCCAAAAGCAGAAAGACACACATGGTTTATACTCACTTCTATAAACATATAAGATAGGATAAACATACTGAAATCTATACACCTAAAGAAGATAAACAAGAAAGAGGACCTGGGGCAAGATGATCAATCCTCACTTAGAAAGACGTTAGATGTAGGAGAAAAGAAGTAGCAGGACAAGAGCCTACCACAGAAGGCCTCGGAAAGACTCTACCTAGCAGTGTATCAAAGCAAATATTAAGACACATAACCAACCTTTTGGCAGAGTGCAGGAAATCATATGAAAGAAGGGGGAGTTAGTATGACCTGGAGAGGACAGGAGCTCTGCAAGGACCAAATATATCAGGGCACAGGGGTCTTTTATGAGACTGTTTCTCCAACCAAGAACCATGTATGGATATAACCTAGAACCCCTGCTTGAATGTAGCAATTGGTAGCTCAATATCCAAGAGGGTAAGGGGAACAGGGACTAATTCAGACATGAACTCAATGGCTGGCTCGTCGAAGCCCTCAGCCCCCCTCCCCCCCTCCAAGGGAGGAGCAGTCTTGCTAGGCCACAGAAGAGGACATTGCAGCCATTCCTGAAGAGACCTGATAAGCTAGAGTTAGATGGAAGGGGAGGAGGTCCTCCCCTATCAGTGGTCTTGGAAAGGGGCAGGGAGGAGATGAGGGAGGGATGGGGGGGGATAAGGAATGAGGGAGGGGGCTATAGCTGGGATACAAAGTACATAACCTGTGATTAATATAAAATAAAAATGTTTAAAACATCTGGAGTTTTCTTTTAAAACATCTTGCTGCCGTTTTCTATGGGGTTGGATAAGCGTATTCATATATTGAGTTTCATCCATCACAAATAGTTGAAAGCCATCAAAACAGATGAAAGTGATTCGATAGAGTAAACTGTAAATTTAAGGGTGATTCTATCGAAGGCAAGTAGTCTATCCAGAAAACAGAGATACTGTTTAATTTTCAGATACCAAAATTAAGACAAGGAAAAAATTACTTGAAGAAGATTTTGAAGAGATAAATACAGAGTCACTCAGTACAAAACAATGTGAAACGTATCTGAAGGAAAACAGTTAGGAAGTGCCACAGGAGTAGAGGAGAGTAACTAGGCTGGTGCCTGGGCTGTCTGTGGAGGCTTTACAGGAAGGGATATCTGATGGTCTAAATGAAGAACAGCGATCCACACGATGGAAAAATAGGGGAAGGGATTTTTGGTAGAATCGAAGAACTTTTGGAAGCCTAGAGTTATAAAGACATGATCATGGAAGTCAAGAACTCATTTGGAATGTGGACAATGAGGCTGTTATGGTTGGCTGTGCCTGCTCATGAATAGTCTTATCTGAAATTCTCAGGGGTTGGGAGATTGTCCTGTGTGGGAGGCACCAGCTGTTTTTAAGCAGGGCAGGGAAAGCCTTATATAGTTTTATTATTATTGGTTAATCTGACCATCTTTCCACTCTCTCTGCCTGTCACAAGAGTTTGTAAGGACTCCGAATTCCTATCTCTTTCCATTCTCTCTGTGGTAGAACCCAAGGCCATGGACATGCTAGGCAAGCACTCTACATCAAACTATAAACTTAGCCCTTAGAACTTCCAACTTCTAGATTTAAGCACAATTCTTGGTTTCTATTTTCAGAGTGTAGGACATAGGGTCTAATTCTGTTGCAACAAGATATTTAGGATGTATTGTTAGAGGAGAATCTGTGTAGTCTTAGTGGAAACAACATAAGGACTGTCCTGCAGCCTAAACGAAGAATCTATAACATTGCTGCAGTTTTCTAAGACAAAATGAAATATGCTGGTAGCACCTAGCGCCCTTTGCAGTCCAGAAGTTTAGAGGGAAGTACAGAACACGTGGGAACTGAGTAGTATATTTAGCAGTACCAAAGGAAACCTGATTCCTTAAGAGAAAGGCAAAACATTGGTTACTTAGAGACTTGAAGTTATCAGTTGTTCTCATCCATCCCCTACTGTATTAACAGCATGAGCCAAGGACACCTTGTAGTCACAAAGAATGTAACTGGGGAAGTTATAGAATCTTGATATTCACTCTCACTTTCTCTTATTGAGACACATATGGTGAGTTGGTCTCAGCTTAAGAGTTGGATGTGGCTCATCTAAAGTAAAGGCTATGTATGTTGTATGCTTGCTTATTTATTTATTTATTTATTTATTTATTGATCTATCTATTTATTTATGTAGCCAGTGATTGGCCCATAAGTTGAAATATTCCTCAACTGCAATGAGATGCAAAAACAGTTTTTTTGGGGGGGGGGGACATTTTGGGGAATTCTTCTTTTGAAAATGCTAGATTTGAAGCCCCTCTGTCTCTTGTGGCATATGATCAGAAAACAACACATAGCTCTGCTTCCACTAAAAGTTGATTTGAGACTCCAAAGTCGAGTTAATTTGAAGTCCTAGGCTGAGTACAAAGGCAGATGGAGCTAAGATATAATGATACAATTTGATGTTCAGCTTATAAGTCTCACTCCTGAAATTTACCTTACTTCTAGAGTTTCCAGTTGTGATAAGGAAAAATTTTCTTTAAAGCACAGTAGTTTTAAGTATTCTGTGCTTCTCTTCTATTTCTTTTGTGTGTGTGTGTGTCACACAAACCACCCTTTTGACTCATCCTATTCGACCCTCTACAATTCCTGCTATTAGCCTGTTGGCCCCAAGATCAATCTTTTATATTTGTTTAGGAAACTGATATATACACATATATATATGTATGTATTGATATATATGTATTCATATATATCAATATAGCTTCTCTACCATCACTAGACTGATTTCAGTATTCTCAGAAAATCACATTTGGCATCTCTATGTTAGATTCAGTGCCATCTACCCTGATTTCTTTCACTCATTTGCAAAACCACTTTCTTATAAAACCCATGTCTCCATTTTTCTCACCACAAAGCCCAATCCCCGGCACATCTGTTACTTGTTCAACTTCCTTCCTAAAGAAAACCAGTTGCAACATGGCTCATGCCTTCATGGTTTTCTTGCTAGTTTCACGTTAGTTCAGTTGCTTCCCATTTTACTTCTCTACTGATCTAGAAAGAACCCATGCTTTGACCTTCCCTAACCTTGCTTTGTGTGCTCTCATCTGACCCCTCCTTTTCCTCTGGCATTCTACTCTCACAGTTTTTAGCTTTTTGTAGCTAGTACAACAGGGAGGGTTTTGCTGGATGAAAAGCACATAATTAAATGGAGTCTGTTAAGCTTGTAGTTTGCAACTCATCTGGAGTTAAGTGCCATTTAGGTTTGGGTGTGTGTGTATAAGTATTTTCACTTGGTGGTTACTATTAAAAACGTAGCCCATTCCTCAAACCTCTATTTATTCTCTCACTGTTAGCCATATGTCCTGGTTTACTGCTTCACACAAAAAAAGAGAAATTATCAACAAAACAAATCTACACTAGCTATTCTCATTCCCACACTTTCTATCTGTTTTGCCATCTAACGTTTTTTTAATGACATCTATTATTTATTTATTTGTGTGTGTGTGTATGTATAAGCATGTGCGTGACGAGACACACATGGAAGTCAGAAGACTATATCCTAGGATCTTAACTCAGGTTATTAGGCTTGGTGTCAAGTGCCTTTACACAGTGATCCATCTCAGAGGCCTTTCCACCTTCATCTTTCAGCATATTGCTTCTGTACCAAAGAAGCACAGTGTAGAAATACCCTTTTCCTTTCTTCCCCAGATGTTTATGACCTTGTGATTTTTTTCCAGCTCTCATGCCTTAACCAATGCATAATAATATCTATGTGATATGCACAGACATGGCTTTCTCTGTTATGTTTTCATTGAGTCTCTGCCATTAGTCCTGGTAGACTCAGTGGCAGCCATTTCTTGAGCTATGTATAATCAAAATAGGGAGCTACTTGCACTCACCAGCTGATGGGAAGGGAAGTAGCTGGCCTAGTGAAGGGTCAGCCTCCAGCTGCCTGTGCAGAGCCCCAGCTACTTGCCTCCACACGCACCTTTTTTTACCTGTTAACTCTCTGTGACTGGCATTTGACCAAAGCTTCTGGTAAGCACACAAAACTCCCAAAGAGAGCAGAGTTTCTGTATCGCTCTGTCTGCCTGACCAGCATTGTCATTTCTTGCAAAACTGCTTTTGTAGTGGTCATGAGCACAAGGGAATCTTATTAAAAGGGTGTTAAATATTTTGGGAATCAATGAGAGATTGCAGGAAGCTACAAACAAAAGGATGGGACTCAGAGCAGGGCCAGAGGGTTGGTAGGCTGGCATCACATGGAAAACCAGCTTGTGGGAAGAAGGTGTGGCTTCACATGAGAACTGCGATGGTGCATGTATTCTTCATGGTCTGGGTACTCAGAATCCCAGGCAAGTGCATCTGGCTTGTGTGGGGATTGTCAGGATAGGAAGATGACAGTAGGCAGAGTGGGCTTGGTTTTCTTCTCATTCCACAGTGGAAGGTGGGATGCTACCTCCACACAAGACAACTCTAGTGACTTTCCAACATATATATACATCATTTTCCTCATATATGCCTTTATCAGAAAGATTTCTCCATTTAATGTAAATGGGTAAAAAAAAACCCCCAAAAGCAAGTTAATCTCTTCCCCAGAATTCTTGGTTTGTAGGGGCTATGATTGTGGCTAGGACAGAGGTAGAGTATGTGTTTATTATGGCTGAGACCTTGTACTTAATCCATAACAACAAAAGAATCCCTGGAATGGAAGATAATTTAGTGGGTAAAGCATTTACTGCACAAGTAGGGGGCTGAGTTTGGAGCCCCGGCACCCATGTAAAAGTCAGATGCAACCATGCAATGTACGCTTATAGCTCCAGGGCTGGGGTAAGAGGGTATCAGAGCTGCTTGCCCAGCCAGCCTACCGGTCCATCCAAAACACTAGGCTCCAGGTTAAGTGAGAGACCCTGTTCAAAAACACAAGGTGGGGAGTAAGAGAGAAAGGACCCAGTGTCGACCTCTGGCCTCCAGACATGGTGTGTGGGGAAGAGCACCCACATAACTATGCGCACCATCCCCACCCCCGAACACAAACACATTTTTGAAGGTTTCTGATTAATCTGAGCTAACTTTAACTTTTTCAATTAGTTTTTGCTTATTTTACTGAAAAAGGGAAATGGTACAGTTTTTGTCATAACACAGCTAACCATGTTTAAAATGGTGGCATCTACAGAAGTCAGGGTAAGTAAACAACCTGACTAGTTAACGTTAAAATATATGATACCTGTGGTATAATTTCCAACTGGTCACTTTCATTTCTTTCACCAGTTTTTTTTTTTTTTTAGAAAGTGAGGCACAGGTGGGGAATTCAAGACTGAAGTATGAACATTTATTTCTACTAAAGCATAGACTAGCCCGGATTTAAAAGATTTCATATACTCTGCTGTAATGGTGCAGGCACATCTTTAATCTCACCACTTTGCAGGCAGAGGCAGGATAGTTCAAGGCTATCCTGGTCTACATAGTGAGTTGTTGTATACCAAGGGGTACACAGAGAAAGCCTATCTCAAAAGACAAAGCAAAACATAAAGATTCCATGTGTATAAATAAAGAGGTACCAGGGTACCGGCACTTGAACTACAATCCCAGCTTCTTAATGTACTCTTTAAAGAAACCATTTGCTTATTTTAGTTTTATATGTGTGACTCTTGCTTGCCTGTATGTATGCACAATACAGGTGTGCCTGGTACCCATGGAGGCCAGAAGAGGGTTCCTTTGATGGGAAATGCAGTTCTGAGCAGTCATGCAGGTTGTAAACAAACTAGGTTCTCTGTAAGAACAAGTGTTCTTAACCACCAAGCCATTTCTCCAGCTCCCTAATACACTCTTGAAAGGAAATTCTGGGGCCAGCAAATGGCTCAGCAGAAAAAGGCACTTGCTGCCGAGCTTGATGACCCGAGTTCAATCCCATATGGTGGAGAGAGAGACCGATTCCCACAAGTTGTCCTTTGACCTCTACTGATGCACCATGATGCATGCATGTGTCCACACACAAATGCACACTAGCTAGAACATACTAAAATATATTTAAAGAAAAGGAAGTGCGTCCTATGTAATATATTTTTGGCGTGGCAAAATACACCAAGAGCACACAGCTTTGCAGAGACGGTTCTCTACTGATGAACACGTCTGAACATCTTATCCCTTTCTGTGTCTAGCAAGGGCTTGGGAGCCCCCCGGGGAACATTGTTGGAACCACTTATTTTCTTCAAATGCTGTCATTACCATTACATCACATGGGGCTTGGGTAGGCGTTTGTTTACCTCTGTTACCGTCTGGCAACTTCATGTTCAAAATCTTTAATTAAAAGCCACATTTCTCTAGACTGTTCTGACTCTAGAGAAAGAGGAATACATGGCCACATGTGGAGATTTCCTCCCTTTCTCTCAATTGTCACACCCATGGGTCCCAGAAGACAAAGCCAGATGCCTTAAATAGAAACAATCAACAGTTTTCTGGTGTCCAAATAACTTAGTACATGTCCCAACACTATCAGACAGACAGCAGTTAGTAAGAAATTCAGTTCCCTTGGTCTTCAAGATAGGAAATAGTGTTCCAGACCATTTCATAAATATTCAAAGATTCATTTACTGGAATGGTCACATATCTTTACTAGTACACATTTAATTTATATTAACCATGACTTAATGGTTCTGTGTGTCATTTTGTTTGTTGGCATTACTCTGTCTAAGGTCTTTACAGTTTGTGGACTGGTGACATTCAGAACTGCATCGTGGCCTGAGGTCTTGTTCTATCTCTCCTAATTCCTTCCCATTTCTTCTTTAATTTTTAAAATGAGTCTCTTGCATGTTTAATATCATCCTGGTGTTTGCTATTGTTGCTGCTGAGGACCTGATCTAATGCAAGCAGTAGTGAAAGTGGTCCAAGAGAGAATCAACTTCTTCTTGCTAGCCTTCTCATTCTGTGAATAGCTAATTGTTTCTTCTGTACATGTGCACACATGTGTGCATGTTGTGCACACATACATAGGTATGTGCAGAAGCCGGAGCTCAGTGTTGGTGTCTTCTTCAGTTGCTCTTCATCTTAATTTATGAGAAAAGATTCCTCACTGAACCTAGAGCTTAACCATTCAGTAGACTGGCACACTAGCAAGCCCCATGCACCTTCCTGCCTCGGCTTCTTTAGTGATGACATTGTAGGTGCCGTGCCAGCTTTGCAGGGATGCTGTGATTCAACTGAGGTTCTTACGTGGTGAGACCTTCCCCTTGCTATCTCCCTGCGCTTCCCTACACTAAGTTACTGTTTCTGTAAATGTCTTGGCTGTGGAATTTAATGTGTAGATCTAGGCATATACAAATAGTAATGTTTACAATAGAAAGGCACACATGTAGACATTTTTATAAAATAAAATTGCACAACATAAGGAACGATCAGCAAGCAAAGTTACTGTTAAGACTCATTGCATGTCCCCAACTGTTTCTTCTTCAATATTACTCTCTATTATTATGAGAAATAAATGTTTCTACAACTTTTATGGGGACATTTTGCATTTGTTCATAGTTTTCCTACAGTTGGTATGTCTTTACAGTACAACCAAGGTTGCATTCCCCAAGTGTACTTCTGTCTTTGTTTACAGTATGTTAATGGAAGCAGGCCTGCCAGTCTACAGCTGTCACTTTCTTGAGATTCATTCATAAATTAAAATATTAATTCATGCATTTATTTAATTTAGATTTTTGAAAATGCCATACATGATGTACACCCACAAATGGAAGATCATTTCTCCTGCTCTCAGCATTCTATTAAACATATTCTGATACAACCTACTCCTTATTCTCTGCCTGAACTACATCCCCAGGATCTCCCATCACATCACTTTTCCATTTCATAATCTTCTTCTTTATTTAATTTTATTTTAATTAATTTATTTAATCATTCATTGTCATTTTAATTATTCATCATTATTTATTATCCTTTCAATTATTGTTCCCAATTAAATGATTTATTTGGTATTTATTATTTATTATGAAATAATAATTAATCATGAATCGTATCCTAGTTAATTAAAATAATTAGGCTCTTTGAGTTCAGTTAGTGTTGCTTATATGAGGCCATTCATTGGACATGGGGAACCCGCCAAAGGTCGCACCCTCAAAGAAAAGCAACTCTCCCTATCCCCAGCAACCAATAACTGCCAGTAGCTCTTCAGCCCCAGTGGGGACTCAGGCACTCCTTCCCACTCATGCTGGATTTTTTAAAAACTGGATTTATCTTGTGAAGACCTTGTATAGATAATCACAGCTGGAATGAATTCATGTGTGCAGCTGCCATGTCATGACCAAAGGACAACACTCACAGCATCCCTCCCCATGCTGTAGCTCTGATACTTTTGGTCTTCTCTTCCGGAATGTTCCTTAAGCCATGGGAGGGGGAGGTGGAATGTCATGGGTGGTTTGATGTAGACATCCAATGTATAGATGAGCACTCACCACTACCTACTGCAACGAAAAGCTTCTGGGACCAAGGTCTGGACACCACAAGTCTACAAAATTCATGATATGCAGACTATGCCATTTTGTATTTAGTCTCCATTTTGATCATAAGGTGAAATTGAGTTGAAGTTCTCAGGCTCTACCTTCCTGACATAAGAAGAGCCATTTATTTACAATTCAAGATGTGTTAAATATTCTGTTTGAATTGATGATAAATGTATGTTCTACTTAAATAAAAATGCAATACCCCTGCCCACCATGTTTCATTCTTCTGGAATGGTGAGAAACTGGAAGACCGTCCGGCTCCACATCCCTATATCCCAATCAGCTTAAAATGTTTTGTCTAGTTACCTAGGCGCAATGTAATTGGAATAGAATTGATTCTTCCTGCTTGGTTATGGTCTTTTTCCTTTAAAAACTCACTCTGAGAACAGCTCAGTGTCATGGTCTTGGTTCTCGAATCCAGACTGTGTCCTTGATCAGTCAGACATTGCTAAGCATTCAATAAAGCTCCATCTATCTGAGTCTGGTGTCTGAGTGGTCAGTGTGCAGCTATTCCTGAACCTCAAGAGCTCCTAGGATATGAATGTAAAAACCACATTTTAATTTTCTTTTTTTTTCAGTCCTGCTATTTCAATAGTCTGAATAAGTGGGTTATAAATTTTATGCTTTATTAATGGATTAACTTTTAATTAAAAAATTAAGCAGGACCTTCCTTTCTTTCTTTTTGTGAGTTGGGTATTGTAGAGAAATTTTAATCCAGCAACATGGATGCTCTGATCATATCCAAAGACCTTTTAGGTCCTGTGATCTGGCTGAAATGCAGCCATGCCCTTAGTATACATGTTTAATCACAAACAATGAAGGTAAAGTTAGTTGGTAGAAGGAAGCACCAGAGTTTTGAAAGTGATGTCTAATTGAGAGGCAGGGAAAAAGGAGGAATCAGAGAAAAATTAAACTGAATAGGATACACTGGATTTTCACAAGAACAGACAGGAAAGGGAGTCTGCTTAAAAGCAGTGCAGGAACAGAAGTGTTCAGTCAGTCAGCTTGGAGAAGACAGTTTATGAGGACAGTTGTACAGAAACAGGTTGCAGAGAGGGAATAAGTTGTACACAGGTGAAGACAGAACAAACCAGAGAATGAAAATTAACCAGAAGCAGAGTTAGTATGAGGCCAAGCAGAGCAATTCAGTCAGAAGCTGAGAGAAGCCAGTTTGAATTAGTCAGTTTGGAGAGCAGTTTTGAACCAGACAGCTGAGTTGAATAGTCAGCCAGAGTTCAGAAAGAACTAGAAAGGGAGAGCTTATTCAGCAGCAAGTCTCAGAGGCTGAAAATATTCTAGGCCTAGATAAGATTGTATGAAGGGTAGAAGCTTCCAGGGTGAGTCCTAGGTTAGCAGATGAAGGCAGTAAGCCTCCGTGATTACATTGGGATTACAGCAGGAAAATAAAAGTTGCATTTACAGGATTTATTAGATTCAGCTTATATAAGCTAGGAAGCTCTTTTTGGGTTTGACTGTACTCTATGGGCTCAATTCCAACTCTACTTTCAAAGACACATCTTTTACTCTGTAATGAGCATTGAAATGACAGAGGTAGGGACAGTTTGAAAAATAGTTCTTTCCTTCTTTGGAGCAAAAGTTAATTGAATCCTGTCTATATTTATTTTCACACTTGTTAGATTGGTTACCATGTTTCTATTCACCTGGATAGGATTTCAAAGCATTAATTATTACCTGCTAATTGCTATGAACCTAGTGCATATTCAATACTGTTTCCACTCAATAGGCTAGCTTGATTATAACTCTCAAATTATTTATTTTCTTCTTTCTTCCCTGAGTAGTTTAAAGTTTTTGGGGAAAAAAAACACCTTTATTTTTAAAAATATTGTTCATCTCTCAAAGTATCTAGAATAGTAAACATTTTAAAAAGGCACATCTAAGATATATAATTCCAAAACTGTGTGATGCAATAGATCCTATGAGAACCATAGAAAATACACAGCAACCCTTGAAGGAACTGTATCTCTCATCAGAATGTGGTTCAGATATTAAAATTGAGATGATAAAGTTTATTAACAGCGTGTGTGTTCAATTAAAATTTAAATGTCCTTTTAATGAGGATTCTATATTAAAAACTCATGAACATCAAGGTCTTCTCCTGTTCTATCACCCTTAGAATGAATCTTCTTATTCTAGTCGTTGCTATGGTTACCAGTCATGTCTTAGCTGTACTGTGAATCTCTTGCTCTCAGCCTTGGGCTTCTCTATTATAGCTGTGGGGGATGCCTGCGGGAACCTGTCCAGCTATTTGGATGTAGTGACAGATCTTAAAGGTGAAAATATTAATATTTTATGTGACATCACTTGACCAGTGGACAATGGGAGACTAGACAAATTTCTGTCTTCCCTCAAGTGGACAACCTGGGAACACATTCTGCAGAGTCTCCATTTTGTATTAAGATCAAGACTCAGTTACTCACAATGAAGTCCACATTGATAAGAAATTCCTTATTCTTGTTCCTTGGGCTTACTATCTCCACCCCAAAGTTATATTCATCTTGTTTTAGGAAACTCAGTGAAATACAGAAACAACATTGATGCCTGATAGAACTGTTGGTAAAAATACCTCAGCACCATGAAAGAGAGAATCACCTTTATTAACTGCTTTGAGAATCTTACTTAAAAATATAGGTGTATTTGAAATAGTGTGGGCCAAGCCCAACAGTAGAACTTTAAAAAAGATTTATGATTTAAATCTTTAAAGGATTCTAGACTCAGGAGAGATATTCAGGAGGGCAACCTGAACATTAGTCATGGGTGCCTAAGTGCTTTGGATGAGAAGGGAGAGATAAGGTAACATCATTGAGCAAAAAATGAGAAATAATTCTGGACGTTACAAGCAACTATTTTTGACTTCTCTCCTTTGAGTTCTGCATTATCAGCTTGTCCCTTCTCAACTGGAAATAATATTTTGTCATTAACAGATGTTTTAGAGTCATGTGGATTCAATTGGTAACAGAATGTGGAATGTACTCCTTTGTGGGTAGACTAGATGGTTAATAGGTTCTCCAAATGTTTCTTGAATGAAGACCATCTTTTCTTGACCGATAAACCAATAAGATAAACCAATTTGTCAAGTACAGAGAGAAAAAAATGTTCGTTATATATCTCAATTCTAATCCTTATTGCCTTTTGACATTACACATTATCATTAGGTGCGTGATTTTATTGTCTCTTTCACAGAGGTTCTCATTGTGGAGAATACTGCTTTGATTTTTCAGCAATTCTTTGGAGTTATTCTTGTGCTAGTTATCCTCAAAGAAACTGGAATAGGAGCTTTAGAACAAGAAATCTAACCTCTATTGAGGAAGTGTTTATTAGTTAGATGGTTGTATAAGGTCATTT
Source organism: Pachyuromys duprasi (assembly GCA_028658305.1). Lineage (NCBI taxonomy): Eukaryota > Metazoa > Chordata > Mammalia > Rodentia > Muridae > Pachyuromys > Pachyuromys duprasi. The sequence goes on along the minus strand of CM053753.1, from coordinate 90,768,644 downwards.
TATCACCTTTCTATGAAGACTGACTTTCCTCAAGCTCAAGCTTGTTACACAAATAACAGGGGATTATAAAAAAAATAACAAGAACACATTATTAAGAGTTTATGATTCATAATCTTGACACTGTGGCCATCCACATATCATTTCAAGTCCTCAAAACAAGTCTGCCAGGAAATACTATTACCTTCATCTTCCAGTTGAAGAAAATGGTATTTGAAGGGCACACAGCTGGTAAATAACAGCACATCAATTAGAATTGTACCACCACTACCATAATCATCATCATTGATGTTACCCCGAATCATTCAGTCTTGTACACATACCTGTGACCTCATCTTGGATGAGCACATTACATTAAAAATATAATACCTGGAGTTATTCACACTGTGTTCTTTCTGTAAGAGGATCATGAAATTTGAAGGGTTACTCCATCATGGTCGTATGGTGAACTATTGCATCTTTGGGACATTATGAGATATTGAGCACTCTGAAGTTTTTACGCATGATGTGAACACTCTGCCTGTCTCAACAGTAGTGTTTCTAACGAGCACATGTCAGAATAGGTTGCATTTCCCACTGTTGCCCCAAGCAGCTGACTAATGCTGCTCTCTTGAAGGAACTGTGAGTATCTCTAGTTTAAGCAATGTGCAAAACAGCTGATGTGAGTAACCTCTCCCTCCAAGGCCTTCTCTTATGCACAGTGTATTTCTCGAATAACAAGACCTAAAGATAGCCCTGCAGGGCGGATCATGGAGACATCAGTAACTTCTGCTCCTCAGTGAAGCAACAAACAAAACTTAAATGGAAAATAGGCACATTTTACGGTAAATCAATTCCGTTTGTGAGATTTCCTCAAACGGGATGTAAGCAGCTGTGACAAGCTGGAAAACTGCATTGTCCATTGATTTGGATGCTTGCTGTCCTCCACACATAGAGTGTTCTTTTTTCAGACAACAGCACTGTACCTCCGGTATTCAAGAAAGGGGAGCAACCACTTTAAATGTAGTTGGCATCACCTCTTTGTGAATTTTAGAGGAACGTCATTGAAGTACCGATAACACTACAGAGCCTAAGAAAAACACACAACAAGAATGTGGTGGGTTGACCTTATCCCCAAGCTCACCAACAGTGCATCAGTCTGTTTATTTATCTTCTTTTTGGATTCCCCACATGCAGCTTTTCCTTTTCCATACACTCCATGAAATTATCTCCAAATCAGCAAGATTAATTCTTTTGAGGATTCCTTAAAATAGATGTAGAGCCCATTAGTTAATTGCTACTCGGTGTAATACAATGATATGAATTTATACCACAAAAAATATCATGTACCTTTTCACATGTAAACCAAGAAAAAAAGTGAATGGATGGAAGTGGATTCTGTGTATTCCCCTGAGAAAGGCTCATGACCCAATAACTTCTATGTATATAAGTTATTTATTAGCTTGAAAGTCCTCTATGACTTTCTCAGTTCTATTATAATTGTAATTATCATAGATGGTATTTGAGTCCTAAAGAGAAGAGATGATGAATCTGAATTATGATTTGTCAACTTGTGAAAAAACACATTTGTCCTGAAAATGCAGCTCAGTTGGTAGAGTGCATGCCTAGCATGCATGAAGCCCTAGTATGCATCAATTCGTCAGCTGAATAAACTAGGCATGGTGGTTCAGGCTTGTGGATGATCAGTTCACCATTGGCTCCATACAATGCTAAAGCCAGCCTGGGATATGGAGACCCTGTGTGAGAAAAACAAACAGTAAAATAAACCACCATTATTCTCTGCTTTTCATGTATCTCGTGCAGTTGATGGCTTATTTTCACTACCCTTTCCTATCAGCTCCTCTGCTAATGGAGACAAGTGAGTTGCCATTATCATGCAATCTCTGTTAGAAGACACATTTCAAAGAGGGCCATTAGTTGGCTCTAGCTGATGTTTCATCCTTTCATTTGACAATGTCGCCAGTTTACAGCATTTAGACGCCAGTGTGAAAGTTGAAGCCTGGGGTTCATCTGACACTATAGATCGTTTATTCTGAACTCAACAGCACAAGCTCTTGAGGTGTACTTTCATAGGTTAATTTCTTCCCATTCTGTTCATGTTCTGAGTCATGAGAGCTCGTGTGCAGGCTGGGCTCTGGCAGAGAAAAAGGATGCTTCACATTTACGTAGCTTTGCTCCCAAGAAATAAGATGCAAGGGGGCTATGATATTTGTTGAGAGTTCTGCTTAAAAGGGGTTCTTACACAGTCAGGCCTTGTAAAGTAGGCTTTTGTTTGTTTTTGTTTTTATGCTACAGATAAAATGAGAGGAATAGAGTGGAGAAGTATTTGAAGAATGACAGCTACTCAGAGTTAAGGATTCAGATCTCAGTAAGGCGGTGGTGGCACTCATCTCTGAGCAGAGGCAGATGGATTTTTGTGAGTACGAGGCCAGCCTGGTCTACAGAATGAGTTCCAGGACAGCTGAAGCTGTTATACAGGGAAACTCTGTTTTTTAAAAAAAGAGGTCTCTGTGTTTCTGCTTGCCTGTCCTACCATGCTCATTCCTCAGTGTTTACCCTCACAGAAACCCACTTCCTACCACGACTGTGAATCAATCACCTTAGGTTTCCTGTATTCCTAGGGTCAAATGCTTAAGTTGTAGTTGTATTTGTAAATATTTTAAATGAAGTTCAATTGCAAAATATAAGTCCTTTAGAAACCAGTGTTAGGAATTAGACTAATTGACTTTTTTGTACTTATCAGATCTTTATAGCTGTACTTCAATAACATTCAAGAGAAGTTGAAAAATTATCTTCGTAATAGAGGATTTGGGGGACAAAGAACATTCATCTACCAAGATGCAGTATAATAGCATCTATTGATGAAAACTGAAAACAAAACAAATCAAAACAATGACATCCCGCCTCTGAGAAAGATAAATCAATGACGAGAAGCTGCCAACTACATAGACGTCTACTCTGCATCTCTATATCTAATTGAAAATTTAAAATATTAAAAAATTTTGAAAATCCAACTACCGACAGGCCGTAGGAACCTTCAGAAAAGGCTGGTATCTTCAATGGTGACATTGAAGCCGCAGAACAGAACAGTAAAAGAGGGGTGTGTGTGTGTGTGTGTGTGTGTGTGTGTGAATTCCCCCTCTTTATTTTTATATTTCCTTTTCTAGTTTGCCCAATAATGACTATCGTATATTGAAAAACTAAGAAAACTCAAGTCCTATTGTGTTCATGGTTTTGAAAATAATGGTGCTTAAGAACTCACTGCAGACTACATTCTTTCAAAGCATTATCATTTTGCTCTCATTTCCCTAGTCTTATAAACACTAAAGTCTCTTCATTTATAGACTCTGCCTGCCTTCTTCTGTTCCACTGACAAAAGAAATATAAAGTGTGCCATAGGAGATCCAGCCCAGCGTAGTTTGGATTTGGTATTTCTATTAGCACTTTTTGTTGGAGGAAAAGATTTTAGTTTGCAAACGGAGGGGATGTGGACATACTTATTTTAGAATAAAAACCTCTCACTGAAGCCACAAAATATGTTGAAATCGCTCAGTATATTTTGCTAACCAGTTAGCCATAAGGAAGAATGTGAAAGGCAAGTTTTATGATAACACAGTTAACTTTTTATTCCATCTAAAGGATCATTGTGATATGAAATTAAAAAAATATATAGACGTATATGAGTAGGAAGGGAAATGCCCACTTTTCCTTACGGATTTTCTAATGTGACCCTATAGAAGTAGTCATTTATAGCTTTCATATATGTACACACACATATATATGTATTGATATGTTCATATATATATGTGTGTCCATAATATACACACTCATATACATATATCAGTATGATATATATGATACATTATATATATATGTGTGTGTGTGTATGCTGACTTAGGATATTTTGGCCAAATGTACAAATTTGCCTCTTTTTCACTTTCTTTAGCTATTTTAGGTCCTGAAAATTAACAGCCTAGAAGCTGGAACAAAGTCAAGCTTCCTCTGTTGGGAACACATCCCAGAGTATAAGGAAGGGATTACTGAAAACCATGTCAGCAATGGGGTCACCTTCCACCGCTGGTGTCTGCTGCAAAGGGCATTCTCTGCACCCAGTGCATGCTGGAGTGTTGAGCCAGTCAGACTTACATCCCAGTGTTTGGCAGAGCTCTTGTAAACAGCCTTTCTTAAGAACCCTGGGCTGGATTTATGCCCCTGAAAGCCTTTCTTTTTCAATAATTGAGGTAGTCGTGTTTTCAGCAAGTCTCTAGACTTGTTAGGGACAGGCTGAATTTTCTCAAAATACAACATGGTGGTTATGTTATAACTATGATGTGTCAATAACTCTGTTTCTTTTTCTTTCTTTTTTATTTATTGACAGGATCTTACTATGTTGACCAAACGGGTCTCCAACTGCATGGCTCCACTTTCTACCTTAACCTTCCTAGTAGTTTAGACTTTGACACAAGTCCAGCTCTATTCTAGTTTTTATGAAGATAGTTGTGTACATGACTAAAATGTTTACTTTATGATGAAAAATTAAGACAAGTGAATTGTTCCAACTTTTCAATTTTCAAAAACTGTACCTAGAGGCCTTACCATATACAACTCTCCAGTTATTTTCCCATATTTAAGAAATAACACACCTTTCACTTGACTTTTTTGATTTTCTGCTTTTGATACCTTGTTCATTACTTCTTGCTATAAAATGCAGAATTCATTATCTCATACTCCCATATACCTGGCCCACCACACTTCCTGCTTTCCCGAAGACTCAACTTAGTTAACAGAGTTTTTGATAAGTCAACAGCCAGCATTTGTCATGCCGTTGCTGTAGCTAGTTTCAGAGCTGAGTCACACAGAGGTTGGGCAATGATTTTCTGTGGATCTTTCACATATGTTTTAAGATCAGGGAGGTTTGGTGTTAGACTTCTTCAAAGCTGCACATAGAGAAGCTTCCCCGTTGGCCAGGGTGGCAGGAGGTTTTGACTTTTTCATGGTGAGAAAGTGATGCTCATTCAACAGAAACTATTTTGAATCTTGACCTTTTCTCCATCCCACAACCTACGGTTGATGGATGATATTCTCTCTTCCTGCTGGGCAGTGAGTGGCAGCCGGATTCTATTTATAGCACACACCAGAAACTGAGAACTGTGCCTTTGGTAGGAACACTCTGAAGAGACATAAAAACCAAATCAGTTCTTGATCTACTCTTGAAGGAGAAAAGAAGGAAAGACAGTTTGGGATGTTGGCAAGGTCTGAAGTTGTCTTGTTTTGAGGAATTAGGCGCTGTATGAGAGGGCTTGATGGCTGAAGACTACTTTTCAAAGTTTCAGAGGGAGCTGCGGAGATGGCTCAGTGGGTAAAGTGTTTGCCACACATGCATGAGGCCAGGTTCAGATGCCAAGCACCCAAGTAAATGCCAGGTAGATGTGGCATCCTGCTTCCCATCCAAGCATGTGGGAAGCAGAGGCAGAGAACATGCTGGCTAGGCAGATTAGCTGAATGGGCAGGCTTTGTGTCCAAGTGAGAGATCCTGACTTAATATATAATCTGAAGAGATAGCAAGGAAGATACCTAACATTAGGCTCTAGCCTCTACATACCTGTGCATACAGGTTCTCAACACCAACGAACATATGTAAACATATGTTCTCATGTGTGCCCACATATACACATGCAGCAAAAATAAATACATAATAAATAAAATAAATGTTTCAGCAAACAACTAATGGTGGCACAAAGAGGGAAAGACAAAGTGACAATCAGGTGTACTCAGAAAACTGGCTAACATAAAAAAATCTAACTGTTCTTTGTTACAACTTAGAAATTTTTATGGGAGATTATGGGGAGATAAGTTGATTTTAGAAGGAGTGAAGCACTGAAATGGTGCACGTTTGATGCATTTGGCCACCAGCTAGTGTCATGCCAGGATTATCTCAGAGCACATGAGAAAGAGGGCACACTTTTGACACACGATCTCTGGCCGTCAATATATATCCAGAGGGCTGGAGTTTCCCAGAAGCCCCTATAGTATCACATGACAGAGCAGAAGCTGCCAGCGTCCTCAGAGTATAGTGGGAAAACTGCACTAGAGAACTCACTCTTCGGACTCACTGAACATTTGCTTCTGGTATCAGCAGGAAACTTGCTTTCTTCTATAATGTAAAGTCACCTAACTGCATGGATTGTGGGGAGGGGCAAGAAGGTCTACTAACTCGAATTCTAATTAAATGACCCAGTTTTCAGTCCTACCTGCAAACCCAGTTTGTTTGGAGCCCCCACATTTTCTGTGATGACATGAATCAAGCCCCCCGTGTCTCTATGATGGCAGACAGCTCCTCCTGTCTTCTGTGGCATGAATCCACGTCCTTTTAGTCACTTTTGTCTCTTCCAGGGACTGAGGAAAGCAGAGAATATGGACATCCAAGTAATCATCCAAGTAATTTTACCATTAGATTATTAATTATTTTTGCCATACCTAGAATTTGGTACTTCCTCGTATTTTCTGGAAAATAATCTTTAACTACTCTGCTCCTTTTGCATTTGTAAGATTATAATGTAAAATAATATGTTTTTACTAAAATAGGTTTTCAGGGAAGTACAAAAAGAAACACTCCTTTTTATCTGCTGCAAATATTTGTCTTGCTTATTAAAGATTAACTTTCTCTGAGTAAGGAAGGAAGAGCTGTGTAACCATTTGGTGAGAACGCCAGGCCAGCACCAAAATGCCATTATATTAGAGAAGAAAAATAAAGGGAAGTTTTGAAAACTGTGAGCGAGGTAAAATTTTATTGGTTACTGATTTTTACCCTCTTGTATTTTTGCAGCCAGGGATCAATCTCGGAGCCCCACACCTGGGTTTTTAAAGCTGGAGTTTTAAGATTTTATTTTTCTCCTCGAATGACTTTTTCTTTAAATTCAGCTGTTGTGTGGTTAAAACTAGCACTGAGATCAGTATTTAAGACTCAGAAAGATTATAAATTTAAGGCCAACACAGACTATGTGTTGATACCCTGTTTAAAAAAAATAAAAGAATACAATAAGCAGTGGAAGAAAGGTCTTTCTGTTAGAATATCTATTCCATAGGAAGAAGAAACAGCCTTCTCACTTATAACCAGAAAGAGTTCTTCTTTTTCTTAAATATATCTATATCTATTTATGTGTTTTAAACACTTTTTATTCATGTCTGTCTTTCTGTTTCTCTCTCATTTTATGCTACTTTAATTTGCCATTGTGTGTTCTTACAATTACTACAAAACAAAACAAAACGAAAAAACCCAACCAACCAACCAACCAAAACCAAACCAAACCAAACCAAACCAAAAAAAAACAAACAAACAACAAAAAAGGAAGCCTGACTAGGTATAGGGATAGGGTTCTCAGTTTTAGAAGAGAAAAATCTAACAGAATTTTAGGCAAATACGAAGCTTCATTAGAATAAAGTGAGTGGTAGCGGCATTCAGCTCGGTCAGCATGCAGGTAATCTAATACTACAATGCTTTCCCAGCCAACTTCCTACCCTCATTCTTACTCTCCTTCCCGCCGTGTCCTGCCATGCTATCCTCAGTAGTCCCCTCAGAATGTTTCATTAATTTTCAATCTTCATTTTTGTCTGTGAGCAAAAGATTGTTACATCAGTTTGCAATTGGTTTCTCGTTCCACCAAGAATTTTTGGGAGCAACAAGACGTATTTACACCTTTTGAGAGAAAACAGCAACATCTCTTGGCCACCGCGGGAACTACACGTTCAGAGGAGCTCGCAAATTGCACCACATTGCATTTACAAGACATCCGTCTGTGAAGCTGGGTTTCCAGTGGTTGTTGCGGTCAGAAGCAGAGACCACATGAAAATACACGTGAGGCAGGAAATGATGATGGTGGTGCTAATGTCATTCAGATGTTCGACAGGTGCACATGCCTGGCCGGTGCGAAAAGTGATGGTTTTAAAATTGTCAAAAATTCTTTTGACAATCTTCCCTTTAAGAGGCAGAGTCTAACCTTTCCCCTTGAGTGATGGCTCAGCCTACTGAACAGCATCTCAGGGATGCAATATGACAGAAGTGATGGGATACTGCTTTCAAGTGTAAGTCCTAGAAATCCCTAGAACCTCCGCTTTTCTCTGTTGTCCCTGGGAGCTGCCATGACTAAGGACCTGCAAATCCTTTTCTAGAGAGGTCCACATGGTAAGGAACTGATCCAATCTACCAACATCTAGCAGAGATCCGAGAGGCCACTCAACTGATTTATCTTTAGAAGTGTGTATCTCAGTCTCAGGGCACATGGTGTGTTTAAGTCAATCCTCACTGCACCCACGCCAGAGAGCTCCGCTCTTCAGCTGAGACCCTCCAGACCCCACACTGCAGGCACTCTCATAGAAGTTATTAAATATAACTAACAGAAGCAGTAAGATAGAATGAAATATAGAGTACTCCCCCCCCCATTTATTTATCTAATGTTTTCAAACTGCCATTGGATGGTTGGAAATTAAATACTCTTTACATTGTTCAAACTTGAGGCCTTAGTAAATAGAACTTTGGGTATTTAGGGGTCAAGTCGGAATGCTGTGTAAGATTCCAGGACAGTGTGCTGCGTCATGTATGACGCTTGGGAACCATATTCATTTAAGTTAAACATGCCTTGACTTTAAAAGCCTTTAGGCATATACAACGACTGCTTTTGGATTTGAAAATTTTACTACTTTTGATACTTGACACATGCTTTTCTTATGTCCATGGAAATACGAAAAGAAGAAAAAAAAATCCAAACAGAATTAAAACTCCTCAAGGAAAGTGATTACTTGAGTGTAGATTGGTGGGTATTAACTAAACAGGGAGAAAATTATTTTGCCCTATAGACTTAAGATACATGAGGGCTAATATAAAATATGAGAATATGTTAATTTGCCCACACAAGGAATGGAAACGTCTGTTTATGGCTATTCTACGGCAATGTATCTGCGTGGTTAACTATTAACTACAGAAGGCTGTTTATTGCAAACAGAAGAGGCAAAGCACCCCCTAGTGGTAGCTGTTGAAGTAACCAACTGCAAGCCAAGGATTATAAACTTTTTGAGACAGTATTTAAATGGGACTTGTTCTCTATTTCAGTGATACAATTAAATTCTTGATTGTGGCTCTGGATTTGCAGTTTGCTGGATAAAATAACACCACTGTCTTTTAAAGCCAAATTCAGCAGCATTGGATAGTTTTATTTTATGTAGGAAAAACAAACCCCTTTCAGAAAAAAAATGTTTGGAGTTTTCTCAAAGCAGGTCACATCATAATGATGCAAGAAATGAGTGAAGTTCACCACGAGGGACCCGTCTGATTATAAATTTTAGTGCAGCATGTTCCAACTCTCTTGTCCATCTGGCAAAACAATAAAACAAAACACAACACACTTTGTGCTACAACCCAAGATACCTTATTGGTATGGGTTTGAGAAGAGGCAGGGCAGGGATTAGAGAGATGAACAAGTAGGCATGACTCTGAGTGTGGCGTGGGATGGGCAGGCAAGGTGCAGTGTGGTCCAGGAAGAGTCTCCCCTCCACTCCCAGAGGACCAGTTCAGGAAGGAGAAGCAAGTGATGCCTGTGAGGCAGAGGTGATGGCTGATGTTTGTTGCTGTCTTGACTTATTCTGGTCTGAATAAACAAATGGTTAATGAACTGTTGTTTGCACTAAAAACAAAATGCCGAAACAGAAAGGATAATAATCAAGCTTCATATAGTTGCCAATTACTGTTTGTCCTTGTGGTAAGGCTGAGAGTGTCTTCTCTTCTTTGTCTCTGAGGAGTGTGCTGAGGACTGTGACCTTAACACAATGACAACGAGTCTATTTTGGGGGGGAGGGGGAAGGAAGATATTTCTCCAAGTGTTTGCTCACCTGGTGTTCAAAACTACCACCCATCGCCATGGATTAATAATTCATGATCCCCAAACAGAAGAGGGTGGAGCTAGTAGAAAACAAACGAAGAAAAACAAAAGGATCATCCTAAAATTGCAAAATCATCCAATTTTCAGGGTTAGTTTTCACTCTTACTAACAAGTGTAGCTTACAGAGCCTTATAAACGGTGTGGAATTTTAGAACCACAGTTTTGAAGGTTAGTTTAGCTCTACAAACATCTGTATCCCAGCACACACTAAAATTAGATTGTATTACTTTTTCGTAGTAGTTATAGTCATACTTGTTTCTCCTACAGAGATCAGGAGACAAGCACAGAATGCCAGAAGAGTGTCAAAGGATCTCTCTCTCTCTGTGTATGTACATGTATGCATGCCTGAAGGCCTGTGGATCAACATGTATGTGCATGCCTGTGAAGGCCCAGCACTCATTTCAGGTGGCTTTCTTGACCACTTAGCACTCTTGTGAGTCAGAGTCTCTCACTCAACCCAGAACTGGCAATCCTGGTTAGTCCAGTTAGCCACCTTGTCCTGGGCATGCCTGCCACTTTTATCCAAGTTCTGGGACTACAGGTGGCTGCTACACCTGCCTGGCTTCTAAGTGAGTCCCAGGTACTTAAACTCTGGTCCTTATGATTGCAGGGCAATCTCTTTACCCACTAAACCCTGAAAAAATGTTAATGATTACCGTTTTGCACTTAAGTGATAAGAGAGAAGCCTCCAATTAAACACTGTTGACATTACCTGTATGAGAAAGGTAAGTGGATTTGAAAAAAATATAAAAAGAAAGTTATACATGTGTTCCTGTTCTTTAAAACAGTCATGAGTTTCAATTCTTAACTGCAAAGGAGGGGTCATGTGGAATAGCTCTGTTCAGGACAGTTTTGACACTGGAAGCTTAGTTATTGAAGGATGGTTCATGTCATCTGTTTTTTTTGGACACCACCTTATTTAGAGAAAATGTAGGTTTCATTGGTCTGTGTACTGGGGTGATGAGATACCAGGCACAGCTAGACTGAAGCTATCATAGCATCATATGTTTTCCACTTTATCTCCACTTCCTTCTCCTCCACTTCCCTCCTACACTTTCTTGGCTTTCTATCTGCTGTCCAGCCTGCCTGCCATGGTTGAAATGCTCTACCTCACACCATGGAAGATAGCCCTGTCTTTTCTACTCTCAGTGTTGGGTAAAGATGAGCCACACAGAGTAGACATCACCCATGAGCTTCCTGAAAGCACACTGTCAGGTGTGTCTTCATGTCCTGAAGTGTAATGTACGTATTAAAAGATCCTTATAAAATTGATGTCTGCACTGACATTAAAGAATGCCCACAGAGACAGCTTTGGGGATAGGGCTTTTGTCATGGTCTGAAAGGCATTTCCATGATGACAGGAGCATGGGGAAGTGGGTCCCATTGCAATCACAAGGGTGGAGTGAGAGAAGTTTGTGGGTAGACAATGAAAACCATCACATTATTTGTGAAAGTGTGATATTTGGTTTAATCTGTTATTTCTGAGAAAATATTGAAGATTTGTGGAGCCCACAGGTGTATTCTAGGGAACAGAAACTGGAAAGAAGAGTGCTTATGTGTGTATTTTATACATGACAGAATTTCCACTTTGTCATGATCACATCCTTTCAGACGTGATAAACCTCAGAATTTTTAGGTAAAGTAGACAAATATGCCAAATGGCATTACTTTGTATCTCCTGAAAAGAGATTTCATTTTTGTAAAGGACCTTTGTCATCTTTATTGATGTGTGATCCTACTGCTTGTTCAGGACAACCCCCTATTTCTTATGGCCTATTAGTGGATGTCACCACCTTTCTTTCCTAGCATCCCTTGCCACAGGGATGAATGCATTCAAACAATGTTAGAATAGTAATGTGATTAGGTCCTTACACACACACACACACCCACACACAAACCATGCCCCACCTTATGTTGTGTAAATTGCTTCCTTTATTATTTCAGTAGTGATAACTTCCATTACAGAGATTAAGAACCATAGATTCTGAAATTTTGAGGGACCCCTCAAACCAGAGTCATCAAAACTATCAGGTTTAAAATTTGATCCAACAAGCCTCTGACAAAGGGCGAGAGTAATGATAGATCTGGGGGAGGTTGTTGAGACTTGGGGAGAACAAGAGCTCCACAAAGACCAAACTGAGCCGGGCACAGGGGTCTTGTAAGAGACGGTTTCTACAATCAAGGACCATGTGTGGATGTGGACTGGAACCCCCGCACGGATGGGGCCCATGATAACTTGGTGTAGGGC
>CM053753.1:90737682-90755967 GCA_028658305.1 Pachyuromys duprasi | reverse complement strand
GACTTTTCTGATTTTACTTTTTCTTTGAGTGAGGAATCAATTTCTGCAAGTGTACCTTTAGCTCCCGAGATTCTCTCTTTCATCTCTTGTATTCTATTGGTGATGCTTACCTTTGTGGTTCCTGATCTTTTCTCTAAGTTCTCCAGTTCCAGGTTTTTCTCTGTTTGTGTTTTCTTTATAGATTCTAATTCTGTTTTCATGCTTTGTACCATTTCCTTCATCTGACTGAATGTGGCTCCTAGTTTTCTTGTTTGTTTCCTCTCTATATGTCTTTAATTATTCCTCTACGTGAGCAATTATATTCTTCTGTATTTCTTTGAGATCTCTGTTCATTTCCTCTTTTTGTTCCTCTAATAACTGCATAAGCATAGCTTTAACATCATTTTTGTGTGTTTCCGCTGAATTAAAATATCCATTGATTTTGGGTATTACTTGTGGGACCATGGTGTCCTGATTTTTGTTGGGTGAGTTCTTACGTCGACTTTTGGCCATTTGTTTCTACGTAATCAAGGAACTGTTTGTTCCTTAAGGCTGAACTTCAGACTGGAACTGTCAATCTCTGGTGTCTGGAGTATTCTTCACGAAGATCAGGGAGGTCCAGTGGCTTGGCAGTGTGTGTTGTTGCTTCAGTTGTACCAGTGGGAGGAAAATCCACCAGCACAGAATTGTTGTTGTAGGGAGGAGGAGGCAGGGAGAGTAAGTGTGTGTGTGTGCACACGTGCTCGGAAGTGTGTCTTGAAGGGGAGTGCTAAAGAGTGCAGATGCTTGGGCTATAGAGGTTGGAAGCAAGCCCAGGAAGGGATGTGGTCTAGAGCATTTAGCAAGCACAGATTGTGGGCGCAAAGCGCCTGCGCAGGTTTCCTGAATACCCAGTGGTCTTCAATCTGTGGAAGCATCAGCAGGCTGGACTATGAGGTCTGTGGCTGGCACTGCGGGCAGGACACATATTCTGTTGTGAGCTCTGTGTGCCCGGCCCTGTGCCCTGTGCTAGAAACTGTCATCATTGCAGGCTGGTCCCCACTCTGGTCTGGGGGCTTGGCGCCTCACTCTGGGCCAGAGGTTGTGTGTCCCAGTTTGAGATGGCAACTGGGGGCGCCACTTTGGTCCGGAGGCTCCGTGCTCTGATTAGGGCTGGCAACTAAGGGCTCTGCTCTGGTCTGGAGGCTTGGCACCTCCCTCTGAGCCAGAGGCTGTGCACCCCAGTCTGGGATGGTAGCCTGGGGCACCTCAGTCTGGACCAGAGACTGTCTTCTGGTCCAGGATGGGGGTGCTGCGGGAGGCTATGTGCTTAGGTCTAAGCAGGCAGATACGTGCCTGCCGGTTCCCCGGACCTTTTCCAGGGATTGACTGGGTGACCCGAGGACAGCCCCACTTGATTTTCTCACCGTAGGATTCCTTCTCACCTGGCAATCACAAACACTAGTGTTTTAGGTCCCAGAGTTCAGTCTCCTGGTCACTGTGCCTACAGTGCTGTCCTATTCTTCAGACACAGTGTCCTCCCAGATCTGCCATCTTGGATTCTCTCCATTTCCATGTTTTTAATTGCTGAGCAGTATTCTATTGTGTAAATGCACACACAATTTCTGTATCTGTTCCTGAGTTGAGGGACATCTGGGTTGTTTCCAGATTCTGGCTATTATGAATAGAGCTGCTACGAACATGGTTGAGCAAATGTTCTTGTTGTATAGTTGAGCATATGCTTTAAGATCAACAATCAATAAATGGGACCTCATGAAACTGAAAAGCTTCTGTAAATCCAAGGACACTGTCAACAGAATAACACTGTGAAAGGATTTTCACCAACCCTGTATCTGATAGAGGGTTAGTATTCATAATATATAAAAAACTCAAGAAGCTAAACACGAACAATCCAAGTAATCCAATTAAAAAATGGGTTACAGAGCTAAGCAGAGAATTCTCAATAAAGGAATATCGAATGTCAGAGAAACACTTTAAGAAATGTTCAGTGTCCTTAGTCATCAGGGAGATGCATATCCAAACAACCCTGAGATTTCACCTTACACTCATCAGAATGGCTAAGATCAAAAACTCAAGTGAGAACACAAGCTGGAGAGGTTGTGGAGAAAGGGGAACCCTCCTCCAGTGCTGGTGGGGATGTAAACTTGTACAACCACTTTGGGAATCAATTTGTTACTTTCTCAGCAAACTCCAGTTCTGTCAATTTGATCAAGTTACTTAACCTCTCTTTACTTTTGTTTTAATATGAAAACAAGGATAAGAACAGCCCCTACATCAAATGACTTCTAGGAGAATGCATGTGAATATGTTTAAAACTGTGTGTGTGATAGGCTCTGTTTCTAATTTTATTCTTTATTTCTTCAGCTTTTCTGTCTTGCCCTGTATGAGAAAATGATGTGTGGGTGAAGACAAAATGCTACTCTCCTTGGAAAATAAATGGCTAGATATGGGAATAAGCAAAAAAGATAAGTACTGCCTCCTTTCAGCATCAGACTTGGTCCTCAGCTGTGGTCCATAGTTGTTAACATGAAGGAGATGAAGGATACCTTCTCCCATTTGCACTCTCCTCTGACAACACATCATCAAATATTAATCAACACCAAAGCATCTGACTGTAGGCACTATCAAGTAACTGCTCAGTGTACAGTTCTATGGCCTCTATCACAGGGTTGGGAATGCTTTACATGTGTATCATTGAAAGATATTCTTTTGATCCCAGTCTCCTGTACTCCATCCTTCTGAGGAGGTAATGAAGGTAATCAATGTTTAGCAAACACTGGAGAACACCATTTCAGAATTCTTATTCTTTACCACAGATTCTAAAGTCACTGGTTTCCTTTTTAGAGTACTATTTTCTTAAATACAGTTGTTTTTCAGGCTTCTTTAAATTTTATTATTTACATCTTT
Source organism: Pachyuromys duprasi (assembly GCA_028658305.1). Classification (NCBI taxonomy): domain Eukaryota; kingdom Metazoa; phylum Chordata; class Mammalia; order Rodentia; family Muridae; genus Pachyuromys; species Pachyuromys duprasi. Next base: position 90,753,081 of record CM053753.1, on the reverse strand, counting down.
GTTTTTCAGTGTGCATAGTATACTATAGAGGTAAACAATGCAGTACAATTTTTCTTTTTATTTTCTTAACACAAATACAACTATGTGTATTGGATGCCATACAGAGACAAATATGCCGGAACCATTGCCCTACCCAGCACGGTCATTTTGGTAATGTGAGGGGCTGTTCCTAGAACAGTAAGAAGTCTGAGGTGGGCATCATAAAATGTGTCATAATTCAAATGTTAAAGGCAATCACATATTCAAAAATGTGTCTCCACAAACCAGACTTATTCCCAGAATAAGCAGTTTAATTTTTTGCAGTAATAATTTATTTTCAATTTTGAGACCAAAGTCCCATGTTTCCTAGGTTGGCTTTGAATTTGCTGTGTAGTAAAAGGTGACTTTGAAATTCTGATTATTCTTCCTGTATCTTCTTAGTGCTAGGATTAGAGGTATGTATCACCATATATGATTCATATGGTGCTGGGAATTAAATCCAGGGGTTCCCACATATTAGACAATTATACTACCAACTATACACCTAGTGTTACATTAGCTGCTTTTAAAACTAATATTCAGTGGGTTTTATAATTCTGTATGGATAGATAACAATAAAAAGAGGAAGGCATATGTAGCCACTGTGAACAGTTGTGGCACATTCTTGTTTTAAGGGTATACTGCAGTACATTAGTATGAAACAGAGGGAGCTGTTACTAACGTATGACAACTATTTTTAGCTATTGAGAATGGAAAAGGGTTTTGAAGACTCTGATCTGTATATGACAAAGGCTTTTAGGGTACCTGCAAGCTGAGCTTTATGAAATGCAAATGCATAAGTGTGCTAGGTGATTGGGGATCAACAGAGTAAACCCCAGTGGAATAGTAATTTGGGACAAGATTTGTGGAAGTCAACTCAGTTGCTAAGTGTATCACTAAAAGGATGGTAAGAGCCTATGGAAGGATCCAGTTATTGGTCACATGACATGATCTAGGGAGGAGATAAAAGCTTATATGGATCTTATGGAAGCTCGCCAATTCTTATCTCCATAACACATAAAGGAACTCTGACAGCATGCACTCTTGGGAGTTTGGCATTCATTTCGAGGGGCAGCAGCTCTCATATTTGCTGTTTTCAGATCCCCAAGCAGAAGGCAGAAGATAGAGGTCTATTCTATTATTTCCTCCTTTATCTCTTTGCTAGAGCTTAGCTCAGAGTGAGGGGAAATATTACTGTGTAACGTGCAGCACTCACCAGGTTCCAGGTAGTTTATGACAACACACAGAGTTTGTTGAAGGCTGTTTCACTGGAGAAAGATTATCTTATTTCTTCTAGGAAAAAATGTATTTACATACTTGTGCTTTAACAAAAGATGCTTTTGACCCCCCTCCCCCCCAAACTCAGAAAGTTAATTAAGGATATAATTTTATTTCTAAGTGATAATCATGAGACTTATTCTTACCTAAAAGCATTGTTACTTATAAAGTATTTACGTCTGCAATAGAGAAGGCAGAATTTACTGTCCTAAGAACAATGAGAAAAGAGGAGAAAGTTATAAATGGGAACAGAGTGAGGACTGAGAGAACTGAAGTGACTTGAGTTTCCAAACTGAATTGAGAAAGGTTTAGAAAGTTAATTATATGTATTTGTGTGTATGTGTGTGTGGCTATGTGCATATGAGTGCAGCTGCCTGGGGATGCCAGAGGTACCAGGAGTTACACAGGGAGACTAGAAACCAAACTCAAGTCTTCCCAAAGAACAGTAAGCTTGACTAACTGCTAACTCATCTCTCCACTGACAGAACAAGGCCTGACCTGCCTACCCCAAAGGTTACCAGTCCCAGAAACTAGGTCATAAGTCACCAATTCCAGGAAGAAGACAGTAAAATTTCCTACCCAAGGAACAGTCAGGAGGTAACCACATGAATTGGAAGGTATCTTATCTCAGGGTGGGTCATCTATGCTGGGCAGCCCATCGAAGTGGTAGTAGAACTTTCATGGCACAGAAAATACCTAACATTCCTAAGGTCTATAGATGTCTCCAGTGTTATTTAGTCACAATCACTTCGTAACAAACTTGCCCTTGCTGAGTGTCAGCCAATTGTGTAACTGTTAAGCTGTAATTTCCCAAACCTCACAGTAACCCAATAAAAACCCTCCTCCCTCTGAGCTCGGGCCTCTACACTCTATACCACTGAACCGGTGAAATAAAAGACCCTACTGTGTTTGCATCAGAATCAGCTCTTGGTGGTCTTTAGGGTTTGTGAGACTTGGACATAATACTGCCACCCTTAAAAATTTCAATTATGTCAAATGAACTCAAGAATTAAAAAAAATAAGCTTAATGCAATTAGAATTATAATAAAGCACATGTAATAAAGTTTACCATTTTACCTATTTTAAGTAATACTTTAGTGGACCATGATAATTTATGTTGTTGATCAACATCACCATCACCCATCTCCTGATTTTTTGCCCTTTCCTAAATAGAAACTTTAGTCCCCTCAACAAATACCTCTTTATTGTTCCCCTTAACTCAGGTCTCACCAACTACTATGTTGGTTCCTATTCTCATGAGTTTCATAACATTAGAAACTTTATGTAAGTGTAATCTCAGAATGTTTATTCTTTTGTGGCCAATTCTTACAGACGTTTCATGGTATTGCAGAAATCAGTAAAGGCATATGATGGTGTGAGTGAGTTAGAAGATTCTGAAGGAAGTCTAGGAGCCTGAGACAGAGCTGGCCCCAGATAAATGGTGAGGGTTTCACTGCAAGCTGATAGAGTTTTGCCACAAAGGTAGCTTTTTGCCTGAGATGCTATTGATGCCCCAAGGAACCATGTGAACTCAGGGCTTAGACTGTTCTCTCTGAAAGGGCTTTTCAGGATAAGGAACTCAATATCCCTGGGAAGTAACATCCTCTCCAGTGATGATAAATAGGTACTAACTTATAAATGCCTGCTCTTCACCCTTCTAGTGAGTGATATAGAGAGCTTTCTGTATACTTTTCCCATAAATGGTTTGCTTACAAATTTTGTTACTCTGCTTTTGAGGACTGTCACTTGAGACATCTGGTTTTTGGTCAAGAGTTTATCTATTTGTTCTGTATGAGTGGAATTGCAAGAATGTGCCATCTCCCACCCCCAGTATCCTTCAATCTTCTGCATGTTGAAGTCTTAATGATTAGTGCGTCAGAGTATGGCTTGGTGAAAAGGCTGTTGTAGATGTAAATAGTCCAGCTGAAGTGACAGAGCCACTACGACCGATGTCCTCACAACTCAGGATACACGCTCATGAGGTGACGATGCTGCCTGCGCATGGTAGAGGCAGACACGGAAATGATATAGTTGGCAAACTAAGGAGCGACAAGAATTGCCAGCAAACACCAGACACTAATAAGAGGCAAGAAAGAATATTCTCTTGAATGTTTTCGAAGGAGCATGGCCATTTCAATGCTTTAATTTCCAACTTGAAGCCCTGATCTTTATGTCTCTCCTCCCTGAAGTTCCCTGAGTCCTAAGTGTAGAAGTTGGGTTGTAACTGTACTAACAGGGTGCAGGCACTCTATCTCTGCATTTTGACCAGTTGTGGATTTCTGTGACTGTCCCTGTCTGCCACAAAAAGAGACTTCTTTAATGAAGGGCGAGAGCTATATTACTCATGGATGTAAGGATAAATATTCAGAAGACCATAAGCAATTATATTGGTTTAGAAAATTGTAGTACTAGATTGTCTTTCAGGGTCTAGGCATACAGGTAGTTGGCTAAACTACCAACGTGGTAGGAATTCCTTCCTGCTGAGATTGTTGGTTACCTCCAAGAAAAAAGTGCCTGTACTGTACATATATGAACACCTTGCTATCCTGGACATTATATTTTAGTGACAGTTGTTTAATCAATGTTCATTAAAGATATTGGTCTGTAGCTTTCTCTTCTTGTGGTAGCACGGTGGTAGTATCATGATGAACTGAGTTTGGAAGAATGACCCATTCTAAATTTTGTAAAGCTTGAGAATTGATCATTTTTTTGAATATTTGAACAAATTCAGCTGTGAAACCATCTGGTTCCAGGCTTTTTTTTCCCATAGGAGGCTTTTGATCATGGCATTTCTTCATGACAGTAATAATCTATTCAAAAATATAATAGAGAACAATCCAATTTCTGACAGGTATTTAACATCATTGTTCAACAGGGAAATGCAAATGAAAACTACAATGAGGAGTTAGAATGACTGTTGTCAAAAAGATAAAAGAGATGTTCCTTCTATTCCTAGTACCACCAATGAAATGGATGCAAATGGACATGTCTTATTAAGTAAATTCAGTCAGATTCAGAAAAATAAATGTCTCATTTAAAAAAATTGTGGTTACTGAATATTATGTAGATATATACAATTATTTATGTATATCTGACACAAAAGTAGAAGGGAAATGAAGGTGGGAACAGAGGAGACTAATGTGAGTGCAGTGAGGTTAAGAAAACGGGGAGACAGGAGAGGGATAAGTGGAGGTCGTCAGCATAAAATGTCTGCTTGTGTAAAAGTGTTCGTATGAGGCACAGAACTGTGTAAAATAAATACATATATATGAAAAGATTTAAAAAACCATCAAGGGCTGGTAAGGATGTGGAGGTAAAGGGCCACTTATGTACTGTTGGTGGGAGTGCAGGTGGGAATATCTATTGTGGAAACAGTATGGAGTTTTCTAAGAAAATCGAAAAAAGAACAGCTGTATACCCAGCAGTCCCTATACCAAATATGAAACCAGTGTTTCGTAGAAGGATCTGTCCTCCTTTGTCTACTGCAGCATTATTCACGGTAGTCGAGGCATGACGTGATCTAAATCTCCATGAACATATGAAGAAATTGTGGTATATACTTACATACATAATATTACATAATTAATAAATAGACATAGTGATATTTGTGTCAATATTGGAAGAGCAGGAGGATATTATGCTAAGTAAAATATTATAGACAGTATTATATTATACTGTGTGCTCTCAAGCATACATAGAATCTAATGTCACAAACAGATAAACAGAATATAAATTAGTGGCTATGAAAGGAACAGGGTAGGAATAAAAAGGAGAAAGTAGATCAAAGAACTATAGGATGAAATAAGTCTGCAGCCAGTGCGAGAACTGTACTAATTAATAATGTAATAATAATAGTATCATATTAAAAATTGAAAATCTGCCAAGAGAGTGTATTTTCTATCCTTTTATTATACACACATGCAAACACAGCTGTATTATGAGCTTGGCTACAATAATCATCTTACAGAATGCATGCATAACAAGCCGTCATATTGTATGTATTGATTACATATAAAAAATAGCAAGAAAATAAAACCCAATTTTCTAATGCTGTATTCACAACAGTGCTTCACTTTATTCATTCTATTGTTTTCTTTCTGAGCACAAAGCTAGGCCATGTTTACTAACCTCATGTATAGAGATGATGTTATGTGACAAAACTCTGGCCAGAAATTGATTTAACTGAATATAAGTGTGCATATGGAGCCAAAGATGTAAGTCAATATTAGCTAGAAGAATTATGATGCAGAAAAAAATCAATGAAGTATCTTTGAGTTAATAATAAAGGCTTTTCAGTCGGAACAAAGGCTCAGGCATCCAACTCTTTTCTGATATTTAAGCCAGCTAATCTTCAGTGAATCTGAGGACCAGACAAAGGCTTGTTTGTGCAGCATTATTGGTATTCCAAGGTCTGTGGAAAAAGATGAGGCATTCTGTGTGCTTGTGAATCTTAAGGTAGATGCTGTAATGTGTATCTATAACTAACCTATTATTTATTGTTTCTTCAAGGTTTCTGGACAAAGCACGATTGTTTCCACTTAAAATGTCTTTGCAGTAATAATCATCTGCTGCTGACATGGCAGCCTAACAAAAAACTTCTAACTAATTAAGAATGATGCTATGCAAGGTACCTGAGTTGCAAATAAATACATTTCCTTTGGCCTTTGATTAGCTTCTAATCTTAAGAACTCTGTGTACAGTGTGGAGAAAAATTAGAAAAAAAAGTGAATTTGCAGATAAAAGTATAGGAATGGTAAAGAAAAAAGTTTGACAAGGGTGATGGCTGTAGATGGAGATAGAGCTGAGAAAATTTAGGAGATAAAATCCATGTATACGAATGATGGGTGAGCTAAGTGTTAATAATGAAAGGATTGTGATTCTTTGAGTGTGTCATACTTTGTTTTGATGTGAACTACAGGCATGAGACTATGTGGATTTTGGGGCTACTTCACTCTGAGGCATATTTTGGTAGCTTCTTAGCTACAGACATTAATTGTAGACATCAATGCAGAGGAGTGTTCTGAACTAGAAATAGGAAAGAAAGGTATTTGATTTCAGGTGACACTTGAAGCCACAGCGAGGTACAGAGGATGTGATGGTGTGAGTGTTAAGTGAGATGCTAAAGCACCATGAGGGCAGCACTGGAGAGTATTTAAAAAATGGTGACTGATAAGAGAATTATCTTGTAACCAATTCTCAGATTAAAGTACTTCATAGTCTGGGACCTCTTGAGTGAATGGCAGAAGGCTGTCACACTCAGGAGGACCTTGTTAAAAATAAAAGTGAAATGTAAGCCTTCTTGAGAGAGGCTGAAGATCACAATGAACAAATACCTGGCAGGATTAAACACAAAACAAGAACCAGACCAAACCAAACCAAACCAAACCAAACCAAACCAAACCAAACCAAACCAAACCAAACCAAACCAAACCAAACCAACAATAAAAAAATCTGTCCACACTTTCCAGCCCTGGACACTGACTCTGGGCAGAAGGGGCTTCATGAGGACCCAATCCTTGTATGAGCTCTCACTGCAGTTACTTACCAGTTCTTTTATATGCACCCAACACATATGTATTCAGAAAATGGTTGAATTAGTACACTCATGTCTCAGCCTTTAGCCCTTAGTGAAGATAATCTTATGTCAGCCTAGTATGTCATAGAGACAGTTTACCCCCGAATTACAAAATATTTCTGGAAAAGACTCAGAAGTTAATATTTTCGGAAAGACTTGAAGACGCTGGACTGGCAATTCTTAAAACACACTAATTTAACTCATCTATGTGGCTTTTCCAGAAGACAGATAGTTGTATCTTGAAGAATGACAGGGACCATACCCTGTCATTCAAGCATTGATTTTAACTCAATCAAGCATTGATTTTAACTGGCTTTGTCATTTCAAACATTGTTTTCTTCAGGAATAAGTCCACCTATCTCTTCATTATAATAATATGCAATTATTAACTGGTCAAGCAAGCTTTTTTTTAGATCTATTAGTAAAGCTATCATAAACTGTCTTTTGTGTCTTGACAGTAAAGCAGCATACCTTCTTTGTCTTTTCCAGGGCCATTTTGGCTATCCATCTTTTGTAATAATCTGATCTGTAGGATTACTTCTTTATTTCACAGAACTTATATCAAATAATTGCATTAGTTGTAGCATGTAAACTTGTTAGCCATATCAGAAGTAGTTGTGTTAATTAATATTATTACATAACAAAATACTTGAGGCTGGGTACTTTATGGATTAAGAGAAGCTTTTTTACTGCACAGTTCTAGAGATCAAAACACTTGGCAAAAGTTTCTGCTTGCTCTGGTGATAACCTTGTGGCAAATGCCTTGATTATGGGTACATGTTAAGTATATACTCATTGTATAGTGTGAGAGGGATATAGAGAGAAATTAAGCTAAGACTTTGCAAATGCACCTCCCAAGGGCTTCATGACTTCTCCCTATACTCTTTTGTATCTGAGCATTGCCACACTGAGGATCAAGCTTTCAAACCCTCAGAGACAAGATACATGTATTCATACTAGTAGTAAGTGTCCTTCTTCATCTAGCAGTAGTCTGGGACACAGCGGTCAGCTTCCAGATGAGGGATCAGAGGTTCTCTTAGGACCAGCCGGAGAGTACGTTAGGGCAAGATCTGCTAGGCAAGGCTCCTGGTCTCCCTGGATGAGGTAGAAAGGAGACTCCACTGGGTTTTACTGTCAGCTCTTTTAAATGAGATTGCTGGTATCAAACTGCAGTGGAAACTCAGGAGTTCCAGAAGCCTGTGATAATACTGAAGTGTTATGGTCCTTTGGCTAGCCTGCTGTATTGATGGCAGGGGTGTGGGTGAAAGCCTGTTTGGTCAGATTGTAACCTAAACACAGCCCTGGTGAGGCTCAGGCCCAGTGTGCCAGAAGGCAGGTCTGGTGAGGCACAGGCCCTGTGGGCTGGAAGGTGGGTCCAGGCCTGCTGGGTGCTTCGCTAGACATCAACACTGAGATTGTTGTATTTGGGCAGGCTCCAGACAGCCTGGCTGTCAGCCAAGCACAGCAAGTTCAGAATGTGTCTCCAGGGAGAAGGAGAGCTCACCCTTCCTTAGAATAAATGATGAATCTCAGATAGCCACGGTGGAGAAGTGAAGTGAGAGAGAGTTTAATTTTGTGAAGAAAGGACTTATAAATCTTGGGCAGTGGAAGGGGTTTCGAGGGTGAATGTGTTTGATTGGCTGGGGCAAGAGGTGCTAGGGTTACTTGATTTATATGTAGTGGTACAGTACCTCATTTACGTGGAGTAGCATTGTCCTAACACAAGAAGAACACAGTACTTAATTATCCTGTGGGTGAGGGAAAATCTCCAGTTACAACTAAAGGTCATTTGCTGAAAGCTAAGCTGTCCTTACATAGGGTGGGGTATTTCCAGGAATCCTCAGGTGCTCAATGAGCAGGTTTCTTATCAGGAAAGGGTCAGGCCTGTAATCTTCCCTGAGGGCTGTGTGACACTCCTTACAGAATATGGGGTTTCCTAGATCAAGTGAAGAGAAAAACCCAGTGAGAATGGGATTTTACCATTATAGTTGGAGGTCTGAGACTATCTGGAAAAGTCAGACTTCTATCTTACCAGAAGAGTGCCACAAATAATGAGTGGACATTTTGGTCATACATGGCACAGATTGGGAGACAAATCCCACAAGATTCAGTGGTGTAACCATAGTAAAACTTCCAAAGGTGTAATTTCTGGGATGTTTCTGTATTGTGTCCCAAAATGAAGGTCAGACTTCTTTATGCTGTTTCTTCCATCTTTGAAGAAAAATAAATGACATTTACTGAGAACCCCTGGGCTTTGCAGGCAACATACCCATTCAGCTCAGCTAAAAGAGCAGTAACACTTATTTAGGAGAAATCTTTTGCCATGCATCCCCGGCTGAATTGGAGATCTGGCACAGAATTCAGTTCCATGTTCCACCCTTCTCAGTCTGGACACTAGTGTTCCTGGGAGAGGCAGAACCTTTGACCTCTTGATTCACCCCTTTCCACCTGGAGGCCAACAAGGCTTGGACCTTCCTGTGGGAGAAACTTCCAGCATGATGGCATTTGGGCATCCTCGGAGACAGGGTACCACAATCTAGGAGATGTGATGACAGTTGATATGTGGGTGGAAGGTATGGTTGTTCTGTGGCACCTTTAGCAGAGCCCTCTAGATAAACTACAGCACAACAACTTTCAAGTTTTTAAAACAAAGCTATTCTCCCTTCTAAAGATAACTCTTCTTTTGAGAAATAGCACAATTATGGCCAGTAAGCTATTACGGAACCTGAGTTTCCATAAACTGGGATGCCAGTTTATGATGTGAATCTCAGGTATTATGGAAACTTGCTCCATAATCAAGACATTTCTCAAAAAAAGCTATAGGTTCACTGTTCACAGTAACATTCCTTCAACAGACAGTTGTACAATACATTTGGACTAACTAGGTAACTAGGTACTCTGAAGGTTTAAGGATGTTGAATATACAACTGTGCAGATAACCACAGTTCAAACTCTTTTTACAGTGCCTGCTTGCTCTCAGTTCTAATGAACGAATGGGAATTTTCCATTATCAGTTACAGATTGAAACAGTTCTTTACACTATGCTGACATCAGCCAGAGAAGATGGATACAGCGTGATAGACTTACTTTGCCATGACACTAATGTCAGTTGGAGAACTTGAAGCATTTTTGTAGACTTTCGTCATTCTTTCCAGGAAGGGTAAATGACAGGATGTAAAGATCTACATTATTTCATGGGCTTCAGATAATGTCTTGATGAATTTAATGGTTTGAAAAATATATGATTGGAAAAATTAATGACATAGATGTTGAGGGAAAAAGGTCCATCAATAGCTCTCCCTTAGAGTGAAATGTCCCATGTAAATGTTCATCAAAGAAAAATTCACACAAAGAAAAAACATCTATAATAGTTGGAAAAAATGCCTTATTTTCTGGACATAAGTCAACCTTTTAACCTTGCCACCCCTGTTTCTGATAGAGGGCTCATAAGCAAAGAAACCATGGTGATGTAAGCAGAGATTATATATAGGGCTGGCAATATGAGTTTCAACTCCTTTAAACTCATTTAGTTTTAGATATTGGCTCCAATCCATTCAGTCTGTTCAGAGACAAATGAAGCATTTATCAGTTAGGTACCTGAAGGCTAAGATTTTTCAAACACCTATTGTATTTAAAGTTCTTAAATGCCTTTATCTTCTTCTTCCACTCCCCCCCACCCCTTAAGTAGGAGATTAGTAGGGAAAGGGGCTGTAGACTTCTTTTATCTACTTCCTGCTAAGGGTCTAAGGGTTCTTTGTGGATTACCAAAATCAGTTGTCAGGATACCAGCAGTCTAGTCAAATAACAAAGCAGCAGCAACAACATGTGATTTTTCAGCTGAAAAACATCACGCCTTTTTACGGCGGTTGTTTTCCACTGGGTGATGGGCATGCCAATATCCCACACTTGAGATCAAACAAAAAACATATTCACATGACACAACTGAGCTTCCAAAGAAACCAGAAACTTCCACTGCAGTTTCCTGGTGACAAGGACTCTTTAAAAAGTATCATGGAAGGGCTAGTATTTGTTCTTACAGGAAGAGTTTTACAGTGAACACACATTCAGTTTTTTTTCCATGAAATACTTCTATGGAAACTACTATTCATGAACTTGATGAACATGTTCATACTGCATTCCGTACAACATTGCCTTTGCATAAGCACACATTTTACATCAAGTGAAGAACAGTAGTGGGCTCATTCTCACAGTTCAACACTGAGCTACACTTCTTCACAGGGCAGCAGCTGGCTTCATATGAGAAGTGACTTTTGGATACTCTAGTGTGATGCTGGCTAACAGGTACCCATCTGTGTGTCTACCATTTTCCTAGGATACAGTAAATTGGTTGATGATATTCTGTGCTATTTCTCTTATTTGCAGTACTAGGTTTGGGAAATAAAAGGATTGAAATTTGGAGTAAGTTTTTTTTTTCCACTGTATCAATCAGAGAAATCAGTTAGCAAGTTTAAACATGTTGATTTTCTTCTCCAAAAATTTGAGCCACTTGGATGAGGTTTTGTCTTTGTGGGAAAAGTGACTGCACTTAACAATAGAGCATTGCTTAGCTACCTGGGAAGTTGAGCCTGGTGTTCTGGATGAAGATTGGGAAATCAGCAGGCAAAAGACTATTGCAGGTGTCACAGATTTCATTTATTTACCTGCCTTCAGTAATAAAATAGTCTAATTATTCCATTATAAGGAAAAGAGAACAAAAGGATGAATGCAACAATTGATCAATGAAAAAGGTTGTGATCCATAACTAACATACTCTCGTAATGGACAGAAACTCAGAATTTTACGCTTTCTTTTAAAATTTTATTTTAAATTGAAATAGAATTATATCACTTTCTCCCTCTTTCCTTCATCTAGCCCCTCCGTGACCTCATGTCTCATTACTCCATACTCAAATTGATAACCTCTTTTTTGCTTATTATTGTTATATATGTGTATATATATGTGTGTGTATGCATATTATGTATACATAATATGTATTATAATATACAATATATATTATATACATATATACGTATATGTATAAATATTATTATTATATATTGTATATATCTTATATATATATTGTTTACACAATCTACTGAGTTCATTTTTTGTTTTGTGTGTATATGGTTTCAATGTTGACCACTCTGAAATGGGCAACCAAATAGAGAGCTTATCCCTGGGAGAGGTTATTTTTCCTTCTTCTAGGAATAAGTAATGGGTAGTTTTCTTTTTTTTTATCTAGTGGTAGGACCCTGTGGAATTTTCCTCCTTCCATATCAACATATCCATTGATATTGTCTTCATCTGGTTTATTCAGACATTTCTAAGAGAGACTGTTTCACAGCTGACATTGTTGTTATTGTTATTCTACCTCTTATAGTCTTTCTCCCCCTATTACTGGGATGTTCCCTGAGCCCTAGATGCAGGAGCTGCAATGTAGATGTACTTGTTGGGGCTTGGCTACTCACAATCTGTTGATTTTTGCATTGTATCCAGTTGCAGTTTTCTGTGACAGTCTTCACTTGCTGTAAGGAGAGGCTTCTTTGATGAGGGGTGGTAGCTTCATTTATATATGGATCTAAGGATAAACTTAGAATATAGTAAAGATTTATGTTTGTCTAGCGAAGTGGCAGTAGCAGATACTTTTCTAAAGTCCATGACATGACCTCACTAGCTCCAGGTAGCTGGTTCAGTTTTTAGCTTTTCTTCCTGTTGTGTGAGGTTTAAGTCCATTAGACATCTGTTGGTTGCTACTGACATGTGAGTTCCAATTATTGCACCTTTATACATATCTTGCCATGCTAGTAATTATCTTGGTCCATAGATATTACAGCTGGGTAGGATTATTTAATTGTTTCCATCTTCTGGCAACTTGCATAGTACTTTCTGGAACCGTGAAAGGTAGACCGCAGCAAAGAGACTTTAAGGTCAGATCCAGCTTGAATCACCAGGTTTCTTCAGCAGTGATGGCCCACCCTTAACCTGGGAGAGGCAACCAAAGGCTACATTGATATTCTATATTGGTTTGAGAGTCACTTGGACTACTCAGAACAGCCATTTGAAAGATGATTTCTTGTGCCTGGTACTGGGGTTTTTGTTAGTCTATGGTTCTTGTGGGGAGTGTTGTCAGCCCAAGGGTCTTAGTTTCCTTAAAAATATACATACACATATATAAACATACACACATATGCATGTATGTATACACATATGCCTATATGTATTGTGTGTAACTTTAGGTAAATATGATTCCATGAAGTTTTATTAAACAACCTTGATATTAATCGTATCTCATCCTTCCTTCTGTATTGATCCTTCTCCTTTTACTTTTTTTTTAAGCTTAGAGTTTCTTGTACAATCCCAAACAAAAACAGATTTTGATTAGGTGATCTCTTTGCTTTTTCTTTTTTTAATACTTGCTAGTCAACATTTATTCATGTGTCATAAACTCTGACTCTTTTCACATTCTTTTTTTAAAAAAATTTTTAGTAATTATACTTTATTCTCTTTGTATCCCCCCATAAATCCCTCCCTCCTCCCCTCCCAATCCCACCTTCCCTCCCCCTTCTCCACACATGCCCCTCCCCTGTTTGTAGCAGCTTTATTTGTAATAGCCAGAAGCTGGAAACAACCCAGATGCCCCTCAACTGAGGAATGGATACAGAAATTTTGGGACATCTACACAATGGAATATTACTCAGCCATAAAAACAAGGATATCATGAAATTTGCAGAAAAATGGTGGGAACTGGAAAGGATCATCCTGAGTGAGCTATCCAAGAAGCAGAAAGACACATATGATATATACTCACTCATATAGACATATAAAATAGTATATACCTTCTAAAATCTGTACACCTAAAGAAACTAATCAAGAGGGAGGACTCTGGCTAAAATGCTCAATCCCCAGCCAGAAAGGCAAAGCAGATTGATATCAGAAGAAGAAAACAGGAAACAAGCTAGGAGCCTGTCACAGAGGGCCCCTGAAAGGCTCTGTCCTGCAGAATATCAAAGCAGATGCTGAGACTTATGGCCAGAGACTTGGGCAGAGTGCATGGAATCTTCATAAAGATGTGGGAAATAGTAAAATAGGGAGAGGACAGGAGCTCCACAAGGAGAGCAACAGAACCAAAATATCTGAGCACCAGGGGTCTTTCCTGAGACAGATACTCCAACCAAGTGCCATGCTTGGAGAAAACCTAGAACCCCTGCACAGATGTAGATCAGGGCAGCTCAGTATCCAAGTGGGTTCCATAATAATGGGAACAGGGACTGCCTCTGACATGAATTGATTTGCGTGCTCTTTGGTCACCTCACCCTGATGGGGGGGGGGCAGCCTTACCAGGCCACAGAGGAAGACAATGCAGCCACTCCTGATGAGACCTAATAGACTAGGATCAGAAGGAAGGAAAGGAAGACCTCCCCTATCAGTTTTTTTTTTTATTTGAAGGAAGCAACCACACCAATTTCAACTCCAATATTTACTAATGTGCATTTCTGTGACAACTTTTTGACTCTGAATTATTCTTTAAAGCACGCAGATATACAGGAAGATATGCAAGCAAAGCTCTGTCTTACATTTAGATTTCAAATTAGGTACATCATCAGCGCCAGTGCCTGCAAGAACTCCAACTGGCATAATTGGCTTTGCTTGGCCTTGGGAAGAATGTGTCCTCAACCTCCCTCTAGTGCTGTTTGGAGGTGTTTAGTGACAGAATCTGGACTTGCTTCTCTGTGGCTGAGCTCCTGGTCTGGAATGCATGTCATCATGAGTGTTCTTAAATATTTTAATGCACTCTTGTGCTCTCTAGTGTGTACTATTTTTCTGTTTTGATTTTTTTTAGTTTTCTTTATTTTTTAACATTTTTATTTATTTTTCTTTTTATTTTTTAATGTAATTTATTTATTTTTATATCAATCACAGGTTAGGTACTTTGCATCCCAGGCATAGCCCCCTCCCTCATTCTCTCCTACTCTCTCCATCCCTCCCTCATTTCCTCCCTGCCCTATCCTAGTCTACCGATGGGGGAGGACCTCCTCCCCTTCCATCCGACCCCAGTTCATCTTGTCTCCTCAGGGCTGGCTGCAATGTCCTTCCCTGGGATCTAGCCAGGCTGTTACTCCCTGGCGTGTATGGGGGAGGGTCAAAGAGCCAGCCGTCGAGTTCATGACAGAAACAGTCCCTGTTCCCCTTACTAGGGTCTTCAGTTGGACACCGAGCTATCATGGGTCACATCTGAGCAGGGGTTCTAGGCCATATCCATACATGGTCCTTGGTTGGAGAAACTGTCTCGTAAAAGACCCCTGTGCCCTACTCAATTTGGTCTTTGGGGAGCTCTTGTTCTCCCCAAGTCTTACTAACTTCCCCTATTTTTGTTATTATTCCTCATCCTCTGCCAAAGGCTTGGTTGTGAGTCTTAATATCTGCTTTGATACATTGCTATATTGCTTCTTTTTTTTTAATTTTTTTATTAATTTATTTATTTTTATATCAATCACAGGTTAGGTACTTTGCATCCCAGGCATAGCCTC
>CM053753.1:90662337-90737182 GCA_028658305.1 Pachyuromys duprasi | reverse complement strand
TTTTCTCAAAGAACCAGCTCTTGGTTTCATTGATTCTTTGAATGGTTTTATTTGTTTCTAATTGATTGATTTCTGCCCTGAGTTTGATTATTTCCAGCCGTCTGTTCCTCTTTGGTGTATCTGCTTCTTTTTTTTTTTTTCTAGGGCTTTCAGTTGGACCATTAAGTTGCTTGTATGAGATGTTTCAAATTTCTTCTTGAAGGCACTTAGTGCTATGAACTTTCCTCTTAGCACTGCCTTCATTGTGTCCCATAGGTTTGGGTATATTGTGTTTTCATTTTCATTGAATTTTAGGAAGTCTTTAATTTCTTTCTTTATTTCTTCCCTAAACAAGCTGTCCTTGAGTAGCAAGTTGTTCAGTTTCCATATATATGCAGGCTTTTTGTGGTTTCTGTTGTTGAGGTCCAGCTTTAGACCATGATGTTCAGATAGGATACAAGGGATTATTTCAATCTTCTTGTATCTGCTGAGGTTTGCTTCGTGACCAACTATATGGTCTATTTTGGAGAAGGTTCCATGTGGTGCTGAAAAGGTTTCCTGAATACCCTGTGGTCTACAGTTTGTGGCAGGGTCAGCAGGCTGGACTCTGAGGTCTGTGGCTGGCGCAGTGGGCGGGACACGTATTCAGTTGTGGACTCTCTGTGCCCGGCCTTGAGTTCTGTGCTGGAAGCTGGAAACCCGGCAGACTGCAATCTGCTCCCTGTGTTGGGAAGTGCTATTTGCTTCCTCAGCAGGTACCTCCTCAGACAAGGCTGTGGGGCAATGCCAGAGATCTGTGCAAGGAGCCTGTGCTCCTTGAAAGTTGCTGTGTGAACTGCGGGCTGCCTCCTCTGCTTCACTGCTGGTTGGGGTACCTCAGATGTTGCTTTCCTGCTGGCTGCGGCATCTCCCCCTGCTTCCTCTGCTGCAGGCTTGGCTACATCCACTGCTGCTTCTGCCCATTGGGAGGAAGTGCCCGGGAATCAATTCCCCAGGAGAAGTCCACAGAGATGACCATGGTTGACCTGTGTCCTATTGGACTCAGATTGGGTTTTGTCCCCCTTCTCCCCAGGCTCCTCGTATGATTGTTTTGGGTTCCACAGCCCCTTGATTCACCAATTCAGGGACAGGGAAACCCAGGGTCTGGTGCTCCAGGTCACACAGATCTGTCTTTGATGGGTAGCTGTTGCTCAGCAGGTCTCTGGGCTGGCAGTGCGAACACCCGCTGATCTAGGGGACCTTTTCCAGGGAGATCCTGGGTACCCTAACTCAGTCTGTGTTTGCTTCCTTCCCTGTGGGGTTTTCTCCCAACAGGAAAAGCCAGGCTCTGATGCCCTGGCATGCACAGTTCTTCTGTGGAGGAGAGTTGGGCTCGCAGCTTATCTCTGTGCTCGGTGGCGGAGCCTAGTTCAGAGATGGCGTGTGCAAGTCTGCCATTCTGAGAGATCCTTTCCCTGGGAAGGCTGGGTGACCTAGGTCAGTCCCGTCTCCTTCCTTCCCTGTAGGTTTTTCTTGAGACTGGGACTCCTAGTCTCTGGTGTTTTCTGTGGCCACCGTTCAGCCTGGGAAGGTGATCAGGTCACGCAAGCGTGTGATTCTGGTCTGGCGACAGAGTGTCTGTGCGACCTGGGATCTCTTCTGGGTTCCTGCTGTGTGTCCTGGGAGTGGACCTGGCCGGTTCCCCACCTTGGGGCTTCCTCTCACCTGGGAAACAGGATCGCTGTTGTTTTAGGGCCCACAGTTCAGTCCCTTGGTCACTGTACAGAAAATGTTGTTCTGCAGTTCAGAAGCAGTGTCCTCCTGGTGCCGCCATCTTGTCCTGCCCCCCCTCTTTTGATTTTTAATACATTTTTATATGTATTACTTTGTTTTTAATTGGGAAGGTCATGTATGTGGCCATTAGAGGACAATTTGCTGGTGTCAGTTCTCTCCCTTGACCATGTAGGTGCTGAGAATAAAACTCAAGTCTTCAAACTTGGTGGAAAGCATTTTAACTCCTCTGGTCAGGTTCATTATAGCAGCAACAATGACAACAAGGAGGACAGGAGGCGACTGCTTTTGTGCGAGGGCCCATGAGAACTTTTTTTTGAGTAAAATTTATTTGACACATAAGTATTATGATGTTCACTTTTTCATTCACTTAACGAACTTTTAATTTATTCAACATAAAAACTACCCATTAATTGCCGAGTGCATGGAAAAAATATTCACACATTATAAACATAAATTTCTGTGATGTATAGTAATAGATGGTTTTGCCATAATCCTTACAGGCCAAGTTGGAAACATTTTCACTGCTTTACAAATATATACATATATATGTATATATATAATTTTTTTTCCAAAGCAAAATCTTACTTGCCCTCCTAGGCGAGGCAGTCCTGCTTTGCTTTTGCATATTTGCAGATTCGCCTCTCTGGGCATGTCTTATGAATGAGACTTACTGTGCCTCTTGCACTTAGTGTGGTTTGGAAGTTTATTTTTGGCATGTGTATCAGTAGCCTGTTCCACTTGTTGCTCAATAATACTCCATTTAGTCTCTACACATTCGTTTTATATGTAAACACTGATGAATGTAAATGTTGTTTCCATTTTTACTCTCCCCTATGAATAATGTTGCTTTAAACATTCACATATAAACTTTGTGAGGGTGTATTTTCATTTATTTGTGGATAAATTTCTGGAAGTGAAATTATTGAATTGCATGGTAAGTTCATATTCAGCTTTCTTCTCATAGTGGTTCTACCATTTTTATATTCCTAACATTAATTTATGAAGGTTCCAGTCTATCTGCACTTTTGCTGTTGTTTATTGTTGTTTGACATTTCGTTTGTCATGTGCTTATCTGCCATTTGGGTATCTTCTTAGGTTTAGTATTTTCCATGTGTTTTGCTCATTTTCAGATTGTGATACCTTCTTACTGATTTTTATACATTCCTTTATATTCTGGCTATATTCCTGTAGCAGTTATGTCTGTGTACTACATGTGTGCCATGTCCATGAAATTTAGAAAAGAGCATCTTTAAAGATGGTTGTGAGTCACCATTTGGGTATTGGGAATTGAACCCAGGTCCTCTGGGAGAAGAGTCAATGCTCTTAACCACTGAGCCATCTCTTTAAGCCCTTGTAGAATTTTTCAGAGTTTTTTTTTTTGTCTAAATTTTGGAAAAAGATTTCTATTTCTATTTTGTTCCTAACAAAACTTAGGGTAATTTGTTTCTGTAAAACGGTGTTGAGATTTTATAGTAATTATGTTGAATATGAAGTTTAATTTACGGAGCATTATCATCTTAATACTGTAGCATCATTCACAAAATGTCTTTTACTTACTTAGTGGTTGTTTAATTTTTCTTAGCCATACTTCAGAGCTTTTAGGAGATAAGTGTTGCCCATTGGAGGTAAAACAATTCCTAGTTGTTCCATTCCTTTTTCTGTTAATATAAATGGAATTTCCCAAATTTCAGTATTGGATTACATTTTATTGCTGCTACATGAATACATTTTTAGCATAAGATATTATTGAACATGTATTTTTCAACATTTTATTTTAATAGTTTTAATGCATTACTAAGCATTTCTCTCCTACAGGATCATATAAACAGCAAGTAGAGTCTGATTTATTTCTTTTTTTCTTTCCACCATGAAAGATTTAAGATCATTCCTTTCTAATTTTTTTGCCTTATTGAATTGGTTAGAATTGTAAATCTATTATTATCAGCAAGTAGAAAAATCAATAGTGGAAGTCTTTCCATTGTTCAATGTTAAGGGGAAAGCAGCTCATGCTTTATTAAGAATGATATTAGTTAAGGGCACATGGTAATTTGTTATGAGTGATTTCCTTTTTCCTAGTTCCTTTAAAGTTTTATATAAGCTCGCTGTGTAGAACAGGCTGGCCTCAAACTCACAGAGAGCTGCTTGCCTCTGCCTCCTGCCAGCTGCCTGCTTCTCTGTAAGCGAGTCTCACGTGGCCCAGGCTGTGTTTGGGCGACTGCTCCACTTGCCTCCATGTCCCAGAGACTGGGTTACAGATGTATACTATTCACGCACTGTAATGTGGGTTTTGCTATTTATATGCTTTGTGGAGGTGGTTACTATAGCTAATGTATCTGTCACAGATAATCACTATTTTTTTTGTTGTTGTTATGAGAACTTGTAACACCCTCCTTCATCAGTTTCACATGTATGGTATATTATTAACTCTAATATTTTAAAACATTTCCAGAGCTTATTTATCTTATAGTAGACATTTTGAAAAATCATTTGATCCAAACGCTCCCATTTCCTTTATCACTCAACCCTGATAACCACTTTCCTGTTCTTTTTTCTAGATGTTCAGTTTCTTTATTTTTACTTATAACATCCCCTAGGTTTATCCTTATTGGTGCAATTTTCTGGATTTCTTGTTTTTTGTTTTTTTTGAGTAACTGAACAAATTTGTGTCCCATTCACAAGAGCTTTCAATATCCAACAGACTGCTAAAAACCACTCATCTCACCTCTTTTTTATGTTCTTTAATTTAACTTATATATTTATTTATTGCAATTTATACACAGTATTCCATTATACGCATACCCATACTCACATACTAGGCTCTTGTTATACCTCTGATGGATCTTTTGGTTATTTCTGAGCCGTGCTATCGCTGACGATGCTGCTGTGAACACGTCACTGCAGGTGTGTCTTAGAGAGTGGTCTCACATCCTTTGCGACCTGCAAAGCAGGACTGAGCTGTCATTCAGCTCGTGTGGTGTGCATTGACTGATTGTCTTTCCCGAAACTACCCTCATTTCCAGCAATCAAGCCACCTTCTGCTAATCTTTTTAATGTTGAATTTGAATTGTTAATATTTTCTTAGGGGTTTACTTTGATGCTCATAAAGACTTGGTCTGGAGTTTGCTTGTTTGTTTTTTTTCTTTAGTGTTTTTCTTTGACTGTGTTATCACAACAATGCATCATAGACTGAGCTGGGAATTATTTTTGCTCCTTAATCTTTTTGAAATTTTTTTTTATTTTGGAAAAGTTTGAGAAAGACTGACTTTTTGTTTTAAAATGCAAATATTTAAAATTTATATTATAATTTAATTACATTTCTCCCTTTCCATTACTCCCACAGTTTTTAAAAAATTTTTATCCTTTTATTAAAAAGATTCTTTTCTCATAGTATTGTATCTTGAATACAGTTTTCCCTTTCCCTACCAGTCCTAGTTTCTCATTACCCCCCCTCCCATCAGGATATACACCCATCCTGTCTCTCATTAGAAAAGAACAGAGAGAAGGATTGAAGATTCACCAATGAGACCACCAGGTCTATGTCAGGATGTATTTTGATCACTTTACTATACTAGGGATAGGTTTAATTTCTACACATGAAAGAAAACACACATATATATTTTGTGAATCTGGTTTATTTTGTTTACTATGATGATCCATCCATTTTCCTGCAAGAGAAATAATTATCTTCTTAATCGCTGAATACTCTTATATTAACCATATTTTCTCTATCTGTTCATTTGATTCATGAGTTGGAAATTGTAAATAGTTATGATACACATGGGTGTGTATCTATCTCATTAGTAAGCTGATTATGTCTCTTAAACATAAGCCTAGCAGAGGTCTTCTAGTACAACATAGAAGTTTATAAGGGATCTCTGTAATGATTTCCACAACAGAGGCACTAATTTGCATTCCATTATAGTGTATAAGAGTTCCCTTTCTTCCTTCCTTTCTTTCTTCCTTCCTTCCTTTCTTTCCTGGATTGCAGCTGTTTTGACTGGAATGAAATGAAATCTCAGTATAAATTTAATTTGTATTTTCCTGGTGGCTAAAGATGTACTTTTTAGTGCATTTCCTGGATATTTGTACATTTATTTGTTCAGTTATCTTGACTGTACATTGAACCAATTATTTTATGCTTATTTTTTATTTTTCTTTATATGTCTTGGATATTAATTTCAACTCAGATGCATAGCTAGCAAATTTTCTCTTCCATCATGTAGGGTTTCTCTTTACTCCGGTAATTTATTATTATGCTGAACAGACTTCAATTTGCTGCTCTCCTATTAGTTAGTCATTGTTGTTTCTTGAGCCCTTTGCAGGAAGTCATTGTCTACATTTATGCATTGCAGTGTTTTCTCCTATCAGTTTCGGATCTTGCTAAAGGCCCTCAATATAATTTAAATTGATTTTTTTTAAACAAGGTGAGAGATAGGTATCTAATTACATTGTGCTGTATGTGAATATACAGTTTTCACAGCACTGTATATTGAGGAGGCTCTCTTTTCTCCAGTATATATTTCTGAAGCTTTGTTGAGTATAAGGTGGCTGTTGCTGCATGAACTCATTGCTGCGTCTTCTATTTTTATCCATTTTTTCTCTGTGTCCATTTTTGTGCTGGCAGCATGGTGATTTTGCTTGCATGGTTCTCTATATTAATTTTAAATCAGATACTATGATACCGCTAGTACTGTTCCTTCTGTTTAGTTCTGTTTTGTTCTGTTTAGGATTTCTTCAGCTGTTCATCCTCTTCTGTGCTTTCCTATGAATTTCAGGTTTGCCACTATATTATGAAGATTGTCTTCGGATTTTTGAAGTCTTGGACTTATTTTGTTTCATTCATATGTTTTATTTGTCTCCTTTTGAGGTCATTGGTTATTGTAAACTTTAAGTTAGGCCTCCAAATTCTTTGTCTAATATTTAAATCAATTTTATATCTTTCAATTAAGTCAATGAAGAGTTATGACTTTTATAAGAACCATACTGCCTTCATTTATTGAATTTCTTTCTGCATTGCAATTTGAATTTTTGGGATAGATACTTTTCCAGTTTTACAGAGGGGTTTTCTTACTGAGACACTTTCTCTAGCAATTTTAATTGCCTCTGCCATTTATAAAAGAGAAAGTCTTCAGCAATAACCACTCCTTTAGAAACAAACTAGGTATTTGAAAACAGTAGGATAAACAGATGGAAATAAAAACTGCAACCTCAACCAGGATAAGAAGGAAGGATCTAAGATCCAGGATAACTAACAATGTGAAAATTCTCAAGGACAATGGGATTGATAATTAATAAAAAGTAGAGATAGAAAAAAAATGAAGGCCTGTAGGCTGCTGTTTTGTTCTGACGACGGTGTCCTTTGCCTTACAGAAGCTTTTCAGTTTCATGAGGTCCCATTTATGAATTGTTGATCTTAGAGCCTGAGATGTTGGTGTTCTCTTCAGGAAGTTGTCTCCTGTGCCAATGAGTTCAAGGCTGGTTCCCACCTTCTCTTCTAATATATTTAGTGTATCTGATGTTATATTGAGGTCGTTGATCCACTTGGACTTGAGTTTTTTGCAAGGTGATTAATATGGATCTATTTGCATTTCTCTACATGTAGACATCCAGTTAGACCAGCACCATTTGATGAAGATACTTTTTTCCTCCATTTTATGGTTTTGGCTTCTTTGTCAAAAATTAAGTGTCCATAGGTGTGTGGGTTTATTTATGGGTCTTGGATTCCATTGATTAATCTGTCTGTTTCTACGCCAATATCATGCCATTTTTATTTGTATTGCTATGTAGTACAGCTTGAAGTCAGGGATACAGAGACCTCCAGAAGTTTTTTTATTGCATAGGATTGTTTTAGTCATTCTGGGTTTTCTTTCAATTAAAAAAAATAAAAAATTAATAATATGAACCATAACCATTGATAATCCCAATAAGAATAATTTTCTACATATGTAGAATTTAACTTGTTTTGTTTGTAAGCAATGTATTTCACATATAAATATGAAAATGTATGCTATTTCATGAAAGCCTGTAAATACATAAATATATATTCAATATATATAAGTATGTATATATAGTTATATACATAGTTATAGATGGTCAACCTTGTGTATCTTTAAAACATTTAATTCATATTGATTCAACAATCTGGAAATTTTCATCAAAAACAAGAAGAATATTTGTATTTTTAAGTACTATACTGTCAAATATACGTTTTAATTAAGAGTATGTTGAACTTACAGTGAAATTCTCCTAAAATTTATGCTGAGAATATTAAGATGCTAGAAGGTTATGTTTGTCAGGCAGGAGTAAATATTGTAATGACCATAGGCTTTATTTTATGTGATGATATTAAATTTTTAAATGAAAAATACTTTCCTGATTTTTTTAAAACAAAAATATTAAAATGATGCTAATCATATATACTTTAAGTTCATTTTCATATACAGATGTCCAATCAGATTTCACATATATTGTTAATTTTTGGACAGGATAGATTACAGGACCTGTGTAGATTAAGATGCTTTACTTTTATGGAGGACTTATTTGAATATGTTTGATTTTCCTTCACTGGGAGCCCTTAGCTCAATGGGATTTATAGGCAGAATGGCCAATCATTTACAGTGTGAAACGAGAAAACAGGTGGACAGCTGTGCCTAATAGGTCTTTCGCTTTCACAGTCTGATAACTTCTTTCTTCTTTCTTTCTTTCTTTCTTTCTTTCTTTCTTTCTTTCTTTCTTTCTTTCTTTCTTTCTTTCTTTCTTTCTTTCTTTCTTTCTTTTTGTGTACTGTCTTGAACTGATTATTCATGACTTCACATAATAAGAGTAAGATTTTAGACATGTAAGCTTTTCCATGCAGAATCTGTAGTCATTCATTGTTTATTTTTTCTTCTTAAAAATAAATTTACAGTAAAAGTGTCCTTTAAAATTATTATTATTATTTTATTATTTACAATGTATTCATTTTTTATCCTGGTTGTGGATCTCCCCTCATCTTTTCCTATTCCCACCCTCCCTCCTTCTTTTTCCCCTATCCCTCTCCTCTAGTCCATTGATAGGAAAAGTCCTCCTCCCCTACTGTCTGACCCTAGCTTATCAGGTCCCATCAGGACTGCCTGGATCCTCTTCCTTTGTGGGCTGGCTAGGTTGCCCCACCAAGGAGAAGTGAAAAAGGAGCAGACAACTGAGTTCATGTCAGAGACTGTCTCTTGTCCTCTTACCGTGGAATCCACATGGAGACTGAGCTGTCTAAGTGTCACATCTGAGCAGGGAGTCTAGGTCCTCTCTATGCAGTCTCTGGTTGATGCATCAGTCTCTGCCGTCCTCACTGGGCTCAGATGTTTTGGGCTTTGTTGGTCTCCTCGTGGGGCTCCTATCTTCTCCTGGGCCTTTTATATCCGTTTCTTCCATAAGACTCCTTGTTCTCTGTCCAAAGTTGTACGGTGAGTAACTGCATCTGCTTTCATGCCCTGCTGGGGTCTTTCAGAGGACATCTGTGGTAGGTTCCCATCCTGTTTCCTCTGTTCTACCACTTCCAGTGTCTATCCTGTTTTCCCTTCTAAATGAGAATTAAGCAACTTCCTTAAGGTTCTCCTTGTTGTTTAGTGCCTTTAGGTCTGTAGATTTTGTACGTGCTTTTTACATTTTTTTTTCTTTTTTGCCGTTTAAAATATTTTTAAATTTATTTTTAATTTATTAAAATTTATTCACTTTGTAGTCCAGCTGTAGCCTCTCCCTTATCCCCTCCCAGTCCCGCCTTCCCTCCCTCCCTCATCTCCTTTCATGCTGATTTCCTCCCATGCCCATCCCCTAGCCCACTGATACGGGAGGTCCTCTTCCCCTTCCATCTGACCATAGCCTATCAGGTCACATCAGGACCTCCCTGGCTGCATTGTCCTCCTCTGTGGCCTGGTAAGGCTGCTCTTCCCTCTGGGAGAGGTGATCAATGAGCCAGCCACAGAGTTCATGTCAGAGAGAGTCCCTGTTTCCCTTACTAGGGAACCCACTTGGAGACTGAGCTGCCATGGGCTACATCTGTGCAGGGGTTCTAGGTTATCTGCATGCATGGTCCTTGGTTGGGGTATTAGTCTCATAAAAGACACCTAGGCCCAGAGTTTTTGGTTCTGTTGCTCTCCTTGTGGATTTTGTATGTTTATCCTTTATTATATGTCAAATATCCACTTATAAGTGAGTATATACCATGTGTGTCTTTCTGCTTCTGGGATACCTCGCTCGGGATGATCTTTTCTAGTTCTATCCATTTGCCTGCAGATTTCATGATTTTCTTGTTCTTAATAGCTGCGTAAAAAAAAAGAATATAAGATAGGAAAGATACTGGAAAAAGCTATGAGACAGTAGTGAGGAGTGATGGTTGGATTTTCTTGTCAATTTGCCATGAACTGGAACGATCTGAATAGGGAGCCTCAATTGACAAACTCTCCCCATTGTCTTAACTGATGTGGGAGGACCCACCCAAGTGCGGGTGGCATCTTCCAGTAGCACCTTAGATAAGGAGGGCACTGTAGAAAGAAGATTTTTCCTTTTAACAGACTGGCCTTTTTTCTTGTCCTCTCAGTCTTTTTTTTTAAATTTTAACATTTTTATTTTATAGTAATCACAGGTTATGTACTTTGTTTCCCAGCCGTAGCCCCCTTCCGCATTCCCTCCCTAGCCTGTCCTTCCCTCCCTCATCTCCTCCCTACCCCTTTCCAAGTCCACTGATAGGGAAGGTCCTCCTCTCCTTCCATCTAACTCTAGCTTATCAGGTCTCTTCTGTGGCCTAGCAAGGCTGCTCCTCCCTCGGGGTTGGAGGTGGGGGGCCAGCCATTGAGTTCATGTCCAAAATAGTCTCTGTTCCCCTTACTAGTACACCCACTTGGGTATTGGGCTACCATTTGCTACATACAAGCAGGGGTTCTAGGTTATATCCATACATGGTCCTTGGTTGGAGAAACAGAAAAGACCCCTGGGCCCAGATATATTTGCTCCTTGCAGACCTCCTGTCCTCTCCAGGTCATACCAACTCCCCCTTCTTTCATATGATTCCCTGCACTCTGCCGAAGGTTTGGTTATGAGTGTCAGCATCTGCTTTGATACACTGCTAGGTAGAGTCTTTCAGAGGCCCTCTGCAGTAGGCTCCTGTCCTGTTGCTTGTTTTCTCCTACTTCCAATGTGTCAGGGGCCTCTTGATGCATCTTCATGAGGTACTTGGGCAGAAAGGAGCACACCTACTTCTACAGCATCCACACAGTGACGCTTGTCTTGCACATCTTCCGCTAGGCTCCCGTTCTGAACACGAAGCAATTCAGCACCAGTTTCAGAGCGGAGAAGAGCGTTCAGACAGCGGCGCTTTTCCCATTTCAACGCTACGACAAGATGATGGAATAGGACCTAAACTGAATGCTCTCCAGCTAATCTGGAAAGCAGGATGCATGTTTGCGAGGCAGTTTCTGCTCTCTGTATGACATTTTAGTAGTATGGCCTAAAGGACACCACCGGCAGAATACACAGACAGACTTGCAAACTGAAGTCTTTGAAGCATTTGAAAAGCTGATCTGACAAACCTTTGTGGCCCAAGAGGACATCAATAGTTTAATGGGGGAAAATATGACTTTATACTTTACCATGATGCCACACGAAATAGGATTGCCTCTAATACGTTAGCTTCAG
Source organism: Pachyuromys duprasi (assembly GCA_028658305.1). Classification (NCBI taxonomy): domain Eukaryota; kingdom Metazoa; phylum Chordata; class Mammalia; order Rodentia; family Muridae; genus Pachyuromys; species Pachyuromys duprasi. The sequence goes on along the minus strand of CM053753.1, from coordinate 90,725,764 downwards.
GGGAGCTGTATAATAACATCATGCATATTCTGAAAAGAGAGAAGGCTTTCTAGGTTTTGAAATTCATGATCGAGTTTATCTCACTAGGCGGTTCCTGTGAGGATTCAGTGGAAGAAAACATACATAATTAAAGGGAATTAAAGCCTAACCAACATCCCTTTATTTAGATACAGTGAAATTTCACTGAAACAATGGAATTGAAAGTGGAAATGTCTTCGAAGCTGTTGCAGTTATAATTATTTCCACTAAGCTGTGCTAGATCTCCAAATATTATTCACACGGCTTTTGTACTACCAGATACAAGATGGTGCATTCAAGGCTCACTGCCTTCTCCAGGCAGCCAAGCCTTCTTCTTCTAGGACTTTTTTATTTTTATTTTTTGATTAACGAACTGTGCACAAATTCATCTAAAAACACAAAGGAAGACAAGAGACCATTTTAAAATATGAAATGAAAAGAATAATTGCACACTGAACAGGTGTTTTAATAAACAGGCTCCGATATTGGTCTTAATTTTGTGGAAATAATTTAGTCTGTTTGAAAATTCTCGAGGGTGAACTTGATAGAGGAATTTTTTCAGATATTTTTTCTTTTAATAAAAAGCATTAAAGTCCTATTATTATTTGCAACGAGTGGTACAAATATCAGTCCTCTTTGCTTTGTTAGCTTATATATATGACCCTACAGGAATGTTTACATGTTTTAAGTCCCTCAAGGTTACTGAGATTATCTACTGACATCTGAGAAACAGCATCAGACAGTGGTGCTAAGGAAACGCCTTAGGTGTCAGAGGTCGTGATGTTTGTCCTAACAAACTTTTACAAGTAGAAAGAAAGATTCTTTATCTGCAGTCATGAAATTATTTTTCCAAGTATTAAAATTATCAACCAGAAACTTAGGAAAACATGTGAAACTTTCTATGTATTTAGTTATTAGTGACAAACATACAGATTTTTCAAAAGAAAATATCAACTCTTCTTATAGTCCAACTCGAGGTGCTTTACAGACGCTTCTACATATCTGCCTTAGTCTAGCAGCACATTTTTATATGCAAATAACTTCTTCTGGTTACACAGTTACATTTGGAATGTGCTATGGTTTACATTCTTTTCTTTATTTTGCTGTGTTTTTAATTAAAAAAGAAATTGCACTGCCCTCTCTTCAGTCAACGTGATGATTCTGAGTTCAAAAGCTTGTCTAGTTCCATCATCTGAGTCCAGAATTTTAGTTATATTGACTAATCATTGTAATCAGTGGTTATTTGGGTAAAATTTAAATAAACTTAAAAACTCTCAAATACTATTGACATTGCTAGGTGGACAAAAATGTATATTTAGTTTAACATCTGAAAATCAGTTGATAAGTAACTGTGTAGTCAGAAATAATTTTTCAAATGACAATTTTATTAGACTGAACTAAACGTTTTCCACTGAATGGTGTTTTTTTTCAAAGATACAGCTGTATTTTCTTAATTTTATGTCACTATAAAATATTGCCTTATACACTCAGACCAAATTGCATAATATTTATAAAAAATCTTTTTAGCTATGATAAGGCTCTTTTTATTTGTAAGAACTTCTAAAATAATTGCAGTGAGTACTTAATAAGTTTGTTTTTATAGACTCGGAAAATTTCATTTGAGTATTCAGGAAAATAACATGCTTTTCTTTCTATTTTCTTTTCATATGATTATTATGTTAATGAGTTGGAGAAGTATAAAATAACATTATGATCTTACTGATATATGTTGTTTAAATAATAGTAGAATAATCAGAAAGCAATTTAGGGTAGTAAAATTTTTACATTATTAACCTAGAAAGTCCCTTTGTCAGTGAAATAATTTGGGATGATTTATTGTAACAATTGTCTCCATAATTATCACTTGTTAAATAATAGTTATTTCCTAAAACATTAAATGAGGGAATAAGATTCATTAAGCTTGCTTTGAATATATCTAGAGGTGGAAAGAAATATTTGCTTGCCAAAACAGAAACCTAGAGGAATTATCCTCTGTAATAAAAATATAAAACAAATAGAACTCTTTACCCCTAGTATGAACTCCAGGTTGTTTAAATATGTTCTAAAAGCGGAGTGAATGTTGACGATCACATAAAATTAAAAGCTAACAGGAGAAAATTTGAATCATGTAGAAAAGTTTTAAACACACTAATTATTTCTGAAAGTGATAGAAAAGAAAATGAACAACCTTGGCACTGAGAAGAGCAGCAAGTATTTCTGAATAGAAAACACAGGTCAAGCTTCGGGTAACTGAGGGAGGTGCAGATTCTCATCCGTGATGCTTAACTTGAGTTAAGTTGCTGCATTTCTTCTGGTTTAGTTTAGATTTAGGTCATTACTAAATGTTTGGTTTTTTCCATAAAGAGAGGCATGCTTTGGATTTAATTAGAAGTATAGAAGCTCTTTAAGAACTATTTAGAGCAACTAATGTTCTACATGTATTTAATATAAAAGCTAAATAAGAAAGGAAATGTATCTCATTTATTTTTTGATGAGTGAGGCTAGGCTTGTTCTCTAAGGCTGCTTTTCTAGGAATATTTCAAACAAATAGAATTAATGTGAATTCAACAGACAATTCAAGGGTAGGAATGTCCATATATTATAGCAAATTTAGTTAACATTGTAATGTTTACTTTTCTTTTTCTTGATTAACTGAAGTAGGTTACAGCTCTGGGTAGACTGGTCGCTGCTCATATTACGGCTTTTCAATGCCAATGTTGTAGGAGGAAGCCACCATAAGTTTATAAACGCACTTCAAACTTTGCCTCAAAGCTGTTTTATTACTGAAGTCAGAAACTGTAGATAAATTTTCATGCAGAAGTAGATAAATTTGGTCATCTGGAGGGCTTGTAGCTAAGGGGCCAGGGGTGGAGTAAATGTTCAAGGCCCTTGCAGGGAGGTTCTGCAAACCAGAGCACAGGGCCCCTGAGAAAAATAAAGGAAGATTTATTCCACACTTTTATGGGTATCACTTTAAATTAACTTTATTCACATAAGAGAGACGTAAATTGCACACATGAAAGTTAACTGTGGAAAGATGGAGCTTCCAAACTGTTGGTGGGCATTAGGATGAAGCTGATGCGATGTGATGACGAGACTTTAGAAGACAAAAGCTGAGTTACCCTGAGAGAAACAAACTTCTACAGATCCAGGTTAACACTCTCAACACACACACAAGTGAATTATCACAGTTCAAAAGTGGGAACAGCAAACATATGCCCACGAACCGAAGAAATAAATATCCGTAAATTTAGCGCTACAATTTTTGGTAGTGAAAGCCAATTGTTTGGAACATGTATAGAGAAATTATATCAGTGTTTTATTTATTTATTTATTGAGAAGTAATTTACTTTTATTGTGTTTCTGAGAACACAGGAAAGAGATTTATGATTAGTAGTTTATTACTTAGCCTTAACCTCAATGTTCTTTTAAAATGCAAACTCCCAAGAAGGACACATGCCACACTGACTCACTATTACCCACAAAGTATAACTCTCATGCTCATTAGTAGGATGATGAGTTAATATTGTCAAAAGTGAGTTGTAGAACCAGCAAAAGGATGGTTTGTAGGAAATTCCCCTCCACCAGCTTTCACTAGCTCTGGTTATGTGAATTTAAAGTTACCTGTTCTGAAAAATAATGGGCACATGTTACTACTGTAGAAGAAGTTTATTTAATGAGAACACCTAAGTTACAACTGAATTGTATTTTTATATACTAGATACCCTGACAGACGTTTTGGCTATTGACTTAATGCTTATGACCCATACTATTAACAAACTAAGGATATTTTTAAGTAGGTTAAGTTTTACTATTAGTTGATTCAGGGCAGCCATTGTTTTTTTTTTTGTTGTTGTTGTTTGTTTTTTGTTTGTTTGTTTGTTTTTTCTAAAAGAAAAATAACAGCAGGACTGAAGGGATGGCTCAGCAGTTAAAAGCACCCGCTTTTCTTACAGAGGACCCGGGTTTAGGTCCCAGAGCACATGGCAGTCACAAACATCTGTAACTCCAGTTCTTTGGTACCTATGCCCTTTTCTGGCTTCCATGGCTACTAGGTATACATGTAGTGCACTTACACACATGCAGGTAAAACATGCATATACATGAAAATAAATTCGCATTTATAAAGGAAGTTCTAATTTGTTCTTTGGTTTGATGGTAAAGCAAGGAAAAGGTAATTGGTTGCTTACTTAAGGAAGGGACTCCAACATATCTGCAATGAATAAGCTTTAGTTTTGGAGAGGCCACATCACCAGGAAAACGTCTTAACTCTCTTTTATCATGTTTATTGTCTTATTCTTTAAATGGCTGGTTGTTTGCTTTATTAGTATTTTAACCATTACAGGCAAAGAAAGGTTCCTGTAGCAGAAAATTTATTCACTTGTTAGCTTCCTTTAACATTCTTTTTAACTTTTAAATAATTACAAAAAGTAAATTGTGCTTAAGAAGCTAAGCTTGCCTCATAATTCAAAAGCAAATTTAAGACAGGCTGAGATATGGTGAACTTTTTTGACAAGAGTGAAACTGAGTGAAAAATCCACTCTATATTCCTTGTTAGCCACCAGCATTTCTTTCATATATAAATCTTAACATTGGGATCATGTGTTATATGTAAAAGGGGACAAACACCAACCTTAATGTGCTAGGTCTCTATGTCCCTTTTGACTCTTTTCTTGAAGTGAGTCTGAAATTGCTGAATACATCGGTTCTTTGCTGTGATCCCAGAGGACAAACTTGCTAGTTCATCCTTAAGATACCCTGACAGTTTTAAGGAACATAAACTCTACGGGTGTGTCTTCTCTGGTCTTCTTTAGGGGTGTTTAACATCCCTGAGAAACCTTCCTGATGCTCATCTGTTTCTAGTTTATGTTATACTTAAAAAAAAAAATCCCTTGTTTTGGGCCATCTTCTGTTTATAGAAGGAAAGATGTGTTCCTTACTTTAATTGGTCAGTGGAGAAATCCCTGGTGTGTGACAAATCTTTACTTTTTCGTTGCTGAATACAGTTTTTGTTTTCTGGTACTTTATACACTTATGTTTGTAGTGTGAGAAATTTTATCCTGGTTGCAGCATGAGACAGATTGTAATACTGAGCTGAGCACGTTGTTTTTTGGACTTTTCTAAATAATATCTTGGGAGGCAGAAAAAGGCACACTCTTAAACATGGGCAGGAAATAGTATGCATATGCAAATATTTATCTAGAATATGCAAAATAATTACAAAAATGAGAGGAAATCACTGAATGTACAGAAGAGAAAGATTTAGAAGGTTGCTACATAATGTAAAACCTTATAACCAGTTGTCAATATGATAATTAACCTTAGCTTAGTCAAGTAGAAACAAAATTTCAATTTTATATCAATAATTGATATAAGTTGTTGTCTTTTAAAATGAATATATTTATACCTTTAAGCCAATCAAGGAGTCCCACCAATATAATCTGCAACAGATAACAGTTTTAATCCTATCTGCTCCTATTTTTAAAATTTCTGTTGAAATTTTATTATCAAGAATATAATGTAAAGTAACAGTTTTATTTCTTTTAATGAATCTTGAGCATAAACATCCATTTTTTCTAATATTTTATTATAAGGTAAATTATAACATTTTTGTAGCTAAATTGGTTTGTTTTACCTTTCAGTAATGATAATCTTCATTAATGACTAAAACCTTCAACCTACATTCAAGCATGACGGATGTAAAGCAAGTTTCAAGTTTCCAGTCTTGACATACTGTAGTTTATGAATGTACACTGTTACATTTAAAAGGGAAATGAATGTACTTGTTTGTTGTTATCTTTTTTTTTTCTGGATTAAATTTTTAGAACCCACATCTTCGGCAAATATGTGTGTATATGATAGTTGCTTGTTTGTCTCCACTCTGGGTCTTAAACTTTTCCTTAGGTTTTCCAAGTGTGACCTCTGATGAAAACACCCCCACTAAATTTCCCTATGTGGATACAAATTGTAGTGCTGTTGTCAACTCATGCTCACCTGGAATACAGAAAGTCCCACAGTCAAATGCAGACTAAAAGGCTACCTTTTCCTGTAAGAACATAAAGGATTTCTGTCAGAAAATAAAAACCTCAAGTTAGAATTTATTGGGCCAGGGATGGAGGGCAATTTGTGGTTATGTTGGGGTTTTCACAATTTTTCTATTTAAAAATTTACCACGGATTTTATGTGGAATTTATGAAGGAAAATATCATCCCTCATGGTGTGAAGTCATGAATAGTACTTTATAGCATGTGTTGAGGGAATCGTGGGTTGAGTCTTGAATTAATGCAGCAAAACTAAGCACACCAACATAAAACACCGTTATGTTTGTGTAGACTTATTTAGCTGAGTTATGACATTTTGAGGTAATATTTACACAGAAAAAACAGAAAAAAATCTTTTTCATAGGATTTTCATAAAATAGTATCATGAGAGGCAGCTATCAGTCTCTTCACAAGTACTGCTTAGCTTTACATTTCCTGGCTACCTAGCCCACTTCTTGACTTTACTTAGCATTGCTAGAGAATACCAAATGGTATTCATTTTCCTCTCATCTTCATTTAAATTATTATTAACAACCCATTAATAGAAGTGTGTTTCTCAATTTTTCTGTAATTCTGATCATTTTTTCCAGGACCTTAGAAAGGAGATACTTGTATAGGCCTGCTAAATAAATAATACTACATATTATCTGTGTAACAAATGGAAGAAAATAGCCAGCAGATGTTTGTTATTAACGACCTTTAGACTCTTGATTTAATAAAGGATTTTTGAATACATGAAATAAATCTAGAAGCTCAAGGGCTTAAATGCAGTTAAGAGCCCATGTGTGCATCCCTGAAGTTCTGAGGCAGGCTGTTTGCAAATTTAACCTTTGGAGGATGTCTAAAAAATGACGTGAAATTGTATTTTCTAGAGTGACTACAGATTTTTAAATGAGCAAATGACAGAGGTCAGTAGAAATTGGCAAAATGCAACTTTTATGGTACTCCAACAGTGGTAATAATAGCCATAGTAATAATGCATGCATTTTCTAAATCAATTTCCTAATGGAGAGTAAAGAATTAGTTGTGGGAATTTCAGGCGTGTGCAACACAGCACTTTCATCATAATTCTCAAAAAAGATCTTCACTCTAATATAAAAATTGCTTTCTATTTTGGGCACAATATTTTTGTTCTATGTAAAAAAACCTTAAAATATGTACCAAATTATATTGCTACAGATACAAAATAGTCACCAGAAGTAGGTAATTTTTGAAAAGATGGTTAAGTAGAGCACACCTAAAAGGAAATGTAGATGTAAAATTGTAAAATTAAAAAATTATTTGTTTAAACCTATAAGGCTTTTTTTTTGTTTAACAAAACAAGGTTTTGATATTGTAGTTAAGATACTATCATATATGTAAGGGTTGCTTTTGATTGGATAGAAATATACTATCTACCTATTATAGATTTTGCAAAGCTCATCAAACAGAAATGATAATAGTCTCTCAACACTTTCCAAGAATCTTAGGAAAAGATTCAGGTATGGAGTGAGTTATTAGTTAGAATTCAGAAATGCAACCCAATTTGGCTTTGTCTAATAAATTCATGGATAACCTATTGTTTAATAGAGTTTTAGTTTTATTATTTTTATGTGACCAGCCAGGCAATCCAAATACAACCTTCTTCAAGTTATCTAATTATTAGTTAAGAATCATTTGTTATTAGTTGGCTGTATGAACACAATTATGGTTAGTCTTACTTACATAACAATGGAGGTATGTATAAATAGAGAGTTGTATGCTTATTAAATAATGTTTGTGCCCCAAGAGAGATCTCTTAGAATAATGTACTTAAGAGCCTTCCTTATCTAGAAAGAGGGCAATAGAATTTCTCTTAAACTCTCACTAAATAAAAATAAATTCTATGTGAATCAAACTTGAAATACTAAGCTGCAGAGAAAGCTTGTTTCCAAATTACAGCAATTTATATATGGCTTGTCTCATAAATTCTTTTAAGAACATTTTATTTCTTCATGCTGATTTTTCTGTGATTCTTGTGTCTTATGCAAGAGAAAGTTGGCTTATGGAAATTTTCTATTGTCATCTACAATAAATTGGAGATCATTTGTGTTAGAAGGGATTCTACACATTACAAAAATATCCACACCCAAATTACTTTGAGTAATAATACCCCGTTGGTGTCATTTAAGCACACATCTTAGCTCAGATATTTTTAAGATTCAAAGTTTCTTCCAGTCTCATTTAGGGCAGTGTTTCCAGCATTATCACATGCAGGAATCACCTGAGGGACGTTGTTAGAAGGCAGGAGTAATCTCAGAGCTGTGGGGTGAGGCTCAAGATTCAGCATCCTTAATGAGCTCCCCTAAGCTCCTGAATGTAGATCCACAACTCAGTGATGAGGACTTAAGCCATGTTTCCAAATGAAGCAATTCTTGGGGTTCATCTGGATATTATAGTATTCGTTATCGCAGCAAGAGTCGAGTCACACGGCTGGTTTAGCACAGAGGTTTCTTTTCCTGCATTAATATTTTCTGAAGTGCTCAAAAGAAGAAATGCAGCTGCACCAATTACTGGATTTAAATGAACTCATAGCCTTCCTTTCATCTTGAGAACAGATTTGTCCTGACTTGTGAACTTGGTTAGGACACTCAGAGTCTCCGGGTTTCAGTTTTGCCCTCTGTCAAATGATACAAGGAACAAAAGGCAGAGCGTCCTACAGACACTAGACTTTTTTTTTTAGGAGTGAAAGAGTCACTTTCAGCCTTTGACTTTGTGGTTTTATAAATCAAGGGTGGGGTGCTTTCATTGAGAAGTCAAGCACTGGCTCAGTTAAGATTAGCAACCTGTGATTGTGTTAGACTTAAAAAAAATGCTAGATTGAGTTTGCAGACAGTAGGTGAAGAAAAATAATCTGTGTGGAATGAATGAAGATTCATTTTCAAACGACAGTCCTCTTTCCACTTCTCCCCAAAGTTCTCAGGGTGGACACACAGATGGTGATTCCATCCTAACTAGTTTAACTCAGGAAACAGAATCTACATGTGATTGCACAATGTAACAGATTGGTTATTTAAAACTGAAAGAGTTCCCATAACTTTATTTATTTACTATTTCCTCCTGAATTTACAAAGCTCAGAGGTAATATCTTAATTCATTGGATATAGTACTTTTTCTGTTTCCATACCATTATGAATCTCTTTGGTTTTCTTATTTATTTATTTATTTTTAGAGCCTTAGTACTTTTATTTAAAACTACTTATATGCCCTAAGTTAAACATGGTACTGAGTAAGCCAGAGTGATGACCATGATTTTAAAACGATATGACACATGTGATAACAGGCTCATGTTAACCACAACTTACAAGAAATTATTCTTTTCGATAAACTGACCAAGTCGATGACTGTATGTCTTTTATCTCACTTTGAATTTACAAGAAGTTGCTGTCTGCCTCAGGATATTCTGAGAACTGTTTTCACATTGTATTGTGTGTGTGTTTACATTTTCAGAGTGGGCAGTGGAGGAAGCAATAATGTGAGGAAGATGAAACAGATCAGCAATGGAAAATTCCATATTCTGTTTTTTAAGTAGCTAGAGCTGAGCTGTGGATCATGTATCCATCATTTTAAGTTCAGTCTAGCAACAGAGAAATACATACGGGATTCTGAGCTGTACAAATAAGAGTTTAGATTTAAGGGTACTTTTTAGGGCACAGGTTTTCTATGATGGAAACTCACGTAGTAAGAATTCCTAAGAACACAGTAGAATGTTGTTCTGTCTGTATTTGACGGCACCTTTGTAGCCCTCAAAAGCCATTCCCATTTCTTTGGCCTCCTTGGCTCTTTTCCAAGGACCCATTATAAACTATTTCTTAGGTATATATTTTAAAGTGTCATCCTTGATTTTTCTCAACTTTAGTTACATCTATTTTTACATTCTAGAAAAAAAAATGGAGATGACACTTGAAACACTTTCCCAGAATAAAACACAGCGGTTGTAGAGAAGAGGAGGTGCCAGATGTGATTCAGAGCTTCTGGACAAAGCTTCTCTTTGATGACTACTATCAGAGAAAAGAGGTGGCTGAAAAAAAAAACTGGCAAGAAGTTTCTAGCCTTACCTAGGTGATCCTTTGAAATGCAAAAGGAAATACTGTAGAAGCTGCCATCGATCTTCCCAATCTTAAACAACAACAATACCAAAACCAAACCAAACAACAAAAAAACCAAGTGATTTTGTTAGTGTATAATTAGGTGGATAATTAGGTAGATATCATTGCATTTTTTTCTTATTCATCCTCCTTTCAACTGTCCTTTACAATTATTTCCTCCTTCTCTCTGATCTCCTTACTCTTCCTAAATACTTCTCTTCTCTGCTCTCTTTTTATTTGTATCTCTTTTCCCCGTCCTCTCCCTAAAGATGCTTTTCCCTAATCTTACTTACATGACTTATATACATACACACTCACATACAATATATCTACATGTAAATTTAGGTTTTTCACATGAGAGTAAATGTATTTGCCTTTCTGTGTCTGTGTAATTTAGCTTAACATAATCTCTACTTCCATTCATTTTCCAACAAACATCTTGACTTTATTTTTCTCTTCTTTAAGGCAGTAAAAAAATAAAATACTGCTGTGCATGTGTACCACAGTTATTTCATCCAGTTCTATGTTGACAGTATGCAGGCTGATTCCATTTCTTACTTGTGAATAGTTCAACAATAAACATAAATGTACAAATATATCTGTGGTAGGCTGACTTAGAGTCCTTTGTATATATATCCATATATACACATATAAGTTTTGAGGACCTTCCTCATTGATGTCCACAGTGGCTGTGCATACTTACATTCCTATAAGCAGTGACTGATGATTACTTTTCTCTCACACCCTCTTCAGGCTGTTTGAGAAGCATTTGTTGTTTGTTTTCTTGATGATAGCTATTCTGATGAGGGTGAGATGGAATCTCAAAGCAGCTTTAATTTGCATTTCTCAAAATCTTCCAAATCCTGATTACTCTCTTTAGAAATGTGATTCTTGGATTCCAATAGTAGCATTATGGTATGGCTTTAAAACATCACAGAATTGGCGGTTGTGAGGATGGCTCAGTGGATAAAGCATTCACTTCTCAATTGAGACCGAGAGGACAGGGCTTATGATCTGCAGAACCACATAAAAGCTGGGGGGGGGGAGCCCTGTCTGTAATGCCAGCAGAAGCACAAATGAGGGGGACTTGTGAGCAGGCTCATAAGCTGGGTAGACTAGCAAATCAGGATTCCAAGACAGAGATCCTATCTCTCAGAAAATAAAGCGGGGATCATTGCAAAGACACTAAAGGGCAACCTGCCCCCCCCCCACAGGCATGAGCACACATATGCCCATACACATACTCACACACACGGCCATGCAAAGATCGCATACACATGTACAAATAAAATTCACAGAATCATCTTAACCAAATTTGAGCACCCAAGATCTCAAGTTTCAGAATAAGTTGAATGAGAGGTTTCCTTCAAGTTATTTTGAGGAGTGAGGTTTTTCTAAGTACATTCTCAACTGAGTGTCATGACCATTAGGAACATGTGGCTTGGATTTTAACTCATTTTTCTAGTTGGCTAGAATGTTAAGTGCAAATGTTCCTTAGAACTGTCGCAGCTGTGGCCCATAATTCTGCTAGCAATTTTTGTCCAACTGTTACAAGGTTCTGAGTGGCAAATGCTGAGCAGGGAAGTTGTCTAGCAGTCACAGTGACATGGGCATTCTTGTGTTCCAAGGGCACCCGGAGGGGGGTTGCATGTTTTTTTTTTTTTTTTTTTTTGTCCTCAAAGAAAGAAACTGGAAAGAGACAATGGAATAAGGGCAAAAGCAGAGATAGTCTGCTTTCAAGGTGTGAGACGTGCACTTGAAACAGTTTAAGAGTTCAAATGCCCTATTCTTCTGCGTCAGCATGTTTAGGAGAGCACTCTTTCTTTTATAGAAGCTGTGGCATTCAAGGGAAATAGTAATAGAAGAACTTGTGGTTATAATGCAGAAGAAGTCATTGCCACTGGGAACTTCCACTCTGTGTCTAGCAAAGGAGCCACTCAACTCATGCCCAGACTCATTTTAATGCCCCATCTTCAGCTTACAAAGAGAATTCAAATATAATTATTAGTTTGAAATCAATTAACACTAATATTTCTTTCTAGGAGTAACATACTCTATATTTCAAGGCAACTGATACCCAGTGATTTCATACGTGATTTATTCTCAGCATCTGTTTGACATTGGGCAGGATTGTTCACCACACTTTTAACTAATTGCTTTCTTCTGATGTCATTAACATTACCTTGGTTCCTTGACCACTCATTTGGTGTCTTGTCCCTCTGCTGTCATTTTTTTTCTCTCTTCTTCCAGCTATACTCCACATATCTGTTTCCACACCACCATCTCACCTCATGTACAGTCTGTTTCTATCCAGTTCTCACCATTCATGATCACAGCAGCTTTTATTGCTTCATGCGAATGATTCCCAGCTCTATAGCTTTGCAGTTCCACAGCACCAAAGCTCCAGCCACACCTTCTGAACTGCGTGCTAGACATCATTATTTGCATGCCCCACAATTCCTTTTAACTAAAAACTTCTAAAAATTCTCAGAACTGATTTGTCACCTTCCTCCACAGAGCAGCTTTTATTTCTAAATGTCAAATTTCTGCCAAATGGAACACTTTTTATCTATTGACTTAGTTTAAAATATATGGGGTTTTCTTGGAATCCATTAAACAATTAAATATCTCTATTCTTTCTTTCTAGGTTTCCAATTCATGAAGCCTCTCTCTACTTTAGTTCACAGCCTCAGCACCCCTCTTTTTTAGTTCAAGAACTATTGCAAGGTTTACTTATGAGGTACTAAGACCCTGAACATCTAGAATTCAGAGAACAAGAATTATTTCTTCCTCCATTTAAAGTATGGGAAAAGGGTATCGAGGCATATGCTGAGACTCATAGCCAAACTTTGGGCAGAGTGCAGGGAATCTTATGGAAGAAGGGGGAAACAGAAAGACCTGGAAGGGCCAGGATCTACACAAGGAGACCAACAGAGCCAACATATCTGGGCTCAGGGGGTTCTGCAGAGACTGATGAATCAACCAAGGACCTAGACTCTTTGTTCAGATGTAGCCTAGGGCAGCTCAGTCTCTATGTGGGTTTCCTAGTAAGGGGAGCAGGGGCTGTCTCTGACCTGGACTCAGTGGCTGGCTCTTTGATCATCTCCCCCTGGGGAGGTTGTATAATAGGCTACAGAGAAAGAGGATCCAGACAGTCCTGATGAGACCTGATAGGCTAGGGTCAGATAATAGGAGAGGAGGACCTCCCCTATCAGTAGGCTAGGAAAGGGGCACATGGGGAGAAGATGGAGGGTGGGTGGGACCAAGAGGAGATGAGGGAGGGATCACAGTGGGGTACAAAGTGAATAAATCATAATAATAATAAAGAAAAATTAAAGAAATAAAGTCTGGGAAACCTGAAGTCAGGTGAAATACTAACAACAAATAGATATCTGTTAAAGTAGTTACTTTACTATTATGAACTCAGTATTGAAAAATAATGAAAAAGCAATACCTAAACCTACTCATTAAAAATAAAATTCAAAGAATATAATATTGATCAGTTAAATAAAATAAAATCACCAACTTGGTTTTGGAGTCTTGATTAGCCAATGTAAGGACATGTACACTGATCTTATGTTAATCAATATTGATTGATGTACACTGGAATTTCTTTAAATTATTTGTTCTATACTGAGACAAATCTGTTTCACAAGACTGACTTTCATAATTTGAGGGTTTCTTTGGGTTTTAGACTTGAGCACTAAGTATATGTAGGTGGAAAAGGAAAATGTTGGCTGAGTTGATAGGATTAGGAAATGGCTTAGCTGGGCAGGCTCTTGTGGCAGCGATTCACTTAAAATGAGAAGGGTAGACTGATGTGCTATGAATGCTAGAGAAACAGACCAATTTTAAATATGGAGAACAGTTGAGACTATAGTAGTCTTACGCAGTCTGAAGTGATTTCAGTTGTCTTTAAACAAGGCCTTGAAAATGATTTTTTTGCATTTAAAGGATCCAATGAAACCAGTACAATGAAATCACATGATAAAACTAGGATTCACAAAAATGGTTAGGAAAGCCCTTGCATGCTACAATTATCATGACAGAGGCTTATTACTGTTCTGCTCATTGGACAATGGCTTACTGTTATCCTCTGCCTTTCTTGGATCACCTGGAATCAGGGAGTTCTAGCATGTTCTTGTCCAGCTCTGAAGTCAGTGCCTGACCAGGCTTACAGAATGTTCAAGGCCCTATAGTCAGTCACTTATAGATGGGGCTTCTTGAACCTGACTCCAAATCATTGTCTCTTCCTAGCCCTCATTTTTCTTCATACTCCATGTATTAAATTAAAAAAAAAATTAGGCTGTTCTCTGTTTTTTTGCTCTTTCATAACTCATGTCTTTTTATTATATTCATTAACTCTTTGAGAGTATCATACAATGTATTTTGATCCTTCCAGATCCAATCCTACCTCATACCCACCCAATTTCTCCATTCTCTCCAATTTCTTCTCCCTTCATTTTCAACCCATGGAATCCAATTCCTGTTGCCCAAATATTCTTGGGTCTGAGCTCTGTCATGATGCATGGTCAATCTGCCAGGAATCACATCCTTGAAGAAAATGGAGCGTCCCTCCCTTAGCAGCCATCAGTTGCCAATATCAACTCCAGCGGCGGCAAAATTTTGTTCTCCCTTCCCACTTTAATGCTGAGATTTGTTTTGACCTGAGCTTGGGCATGTCTTGTGCATGCTGTCAAAATTACTTCAAGTTCATGTAAACACTCATGTGTGTCTGGAGACACTGTTGCATTGCAATCACCTGTCTACTGCTATAGTTGGCAGCATGAACCTAGGAAAGTGGGGGCTAAGAATGAGGCAGACTAAAGTCTCATGCAATAACCAACTTTACTCAGAGCAACAGACAATTTATACTTTTTTTTCTTTTTAATTTTTAATTTTTTTATTTATTACCATTATCCACTTTGTGTCCCAGTTGTAGCCCACGCCCTCTTCTCCTCTGATGTTCCTCCCCCAGTCCACTGATAAGGGAGGTCCTCCTCCCCTTCTGTCTGACCTATAGGCTGTTATCTTGTTTTTAAACAAATGATGTACCTAGGCCAACTTTCACACCTCCTGTGGCTTCCCTGTTGTGTGTATGAGCTCACAGCAGCAGTGGTTACTTGCTGAATACCTGTAAAGATTTAGCCCATCAAACTTCCACCATGAATAATGCACAGGATAAGATGGCTATAGGGTATACAATAATTTAAAACAAATGGGAAAAGCCATCTTCATTCTATGGACAGTTATCACTGAATTTCCTGGTGGTTACCATTACACTGTTTAGTAGGTAAATGTCCCTCTTGTTCCTGATTTGTTATCTGTAAATGGCAGCAAAAGTTTTCAAGGAATGGAGAACTACACATTGATTTAGAGTATCTGGTTTTATGTTGAGGTTTTTGATCCACTTGGACTTTAGTTCAGGGTGAATTCTCTGTAGAGGAATATAGAATGGCAGAGAAACACTTAAAGAGATGCTCAAGTGTGTTTCTGAAAAAAACAAAACAAAACAAAACCCACAAAAAACCAAAAACTAAAAAATAAACCAAGACTTGAGAGCTAGAGAATGCACTAAAGGATATTAGTGATATAAGGGAATTCTCACAGAGTGTAATTAGAGCAGCGTTTGGAGCAAATGATGGTCATTTCTTTGGGTACCTGACTAGCTCCTACTCTTTACCAATTGAGTATTATGCTCATTCATTCTATTAGGACTCCTTGTACCTACCTCCTAATCATTATCTCTTCTAGCCTTCACTCTTTTCATAACCCGTGTATTATTTTTAAAAGAAAATTAGGCCACTCTCTTGTGTTTAAACAAATTACATACCTAGGCCAATTTTAAATTTCCCGTGGCTTCCGTGTTGTGCCTCTGACCTCAACACTAAGTGTAACTTCCATTACATCTCTTTGTAGGAGGTAGAAATGCACACTTGCTGGCCCTCTCTTCACCAGCCTTCACTTTCTAAAGTGCTGTCAAGTGCCTGCAACTTTGCTGTCAAATTGTGAAGTGGAAGCCACACTATGCACATGCAATTTCTTTAGTTAATTTTCACAGGAGAAAAACTAACAAACAAACAACAGCAACGATCTCTCATGCCTGAGCAATTTTTGATGCACTTTTACTTAATTATTAAGTGTGAATGAGCAGATGATGAGACAATATTAAATAAGTGAGTTCACGTTTTATTTGATAATAATTACAGTAGTGAATATTTATTAACTGGATCATAGTTTTGGAAAAACTAGCTTTAAGCTTCACCACTTCAGACAATTTTGTTTCAAATGGAGAATTACTTAATTTTCCTTTCTTACTGTGGATAGTCAAATACAGTCAAGCCTTTAAATATATTTAGAAAGCCTAGCTAATGGGACATCACTTATGGTTTTAACTTAGTGGTCATTATGATTTTTCAGTTAAAAAGTACTGAATAAACAACAGTGGAGATGGGTTTGCTAACTATATATTTTTATGGTTATGGAACCACAGAAATTATTTCTCAGCTGGAGAACATCCTATCTTACCTGTAAAATGAAAGTGAGGCTTTTTTATATTTAAAATAATCACAGTTAGTGTTATATAAATTTAGTCTTTTCTTGTACAGATTTGCATATGAAACAGCAGACGATTCGGCAAGGCTGTCTCTGAAGATGAACTGATCAGTGATAGTATCAGTCAAAATTGTGGGCTGAGGTCAAGAGATGTCATTATTCAAGGAAAGAAAGACAAAGTGGATAAAAGACAAATTGGAGGGAAGATATTTAATATATTTTAGCAACATATGTAGGCCAATAAATGACACAGAGCTGGAGTGATGTCATTATAACTGGCTTCAGTTCAGAAGGGGCAAGGTGGCAGCTAGCCAAAAAGGCACTTTGATGTTGTTTGTTTATACATTGTTATTTAGCTATCCATATGCAGAGAGGAGATTACAACAGATACTTTTAGAGTGAGTGACTGATTATTGCGATTACTGCATCATTTCAAACTTTGTTCTTAAAACACAAATTACTATCTTATTTAGAACTTTCATTTCAGAGATATGTTTCCTCCATGCATGCATGTCTGTAGGACCTTCTAAAAATCTAACTGGGGCCAGTTGCTGCAGAGTTGTTTGTTTGGCAGGGTGATATGTTGATGTAGGTTTGTAATGCTGAGTTTTGATAATACATTAAGGAAATATTTCCATGATGTTTTGAAATTATGAAACAACAATATCTCTACATCTTCTGGTTTTGTTTTATGCTTAGAGAAAAAAGATTAAGGTGGAGGGATTTTTTTCTTACTAGTTTCTGACTAGCTTGAGTTATGTGTTTTATATCTTTGTAGACAATAAGCTTTTATTTTTAAAATAGCTTTTTATCAGCTACATCACATACATTTAGCCATGGATTACTTCATATTGGTTAAAGGTTTTATTTATTTATTTATTTTCTTCCAAAGCTCTTTGGAAATACCTGTTTTTTAGTTTTTTCTTTTTCTTTTTTTAAACTTTTTTATTAATTACACTTTATTCACTTTGATTACCCCTTCTCCTCCCCTCCCAATCCCTTCCTTCCTCCTCTTTTTCCACGCATCCCCTCCCCCCCAAGTCCACTAATAGGGGACATATTCTTTTCCTTCCTTCTGATCCTAGTCTATCAGCTCTCATCAGGAGTGGCTGCATTGTCTACCTCTGTGGCTCTGTGGACTGGCAAGATTGTCCTCCTCAGGGTGAGGTGATAAAAGAGCAGGCCAATCAGTTCATGTCAGAGGCAGTCCCTGTCCCCATTACTATGGAACCCACTTGGACACTGAGCTGCCATGGGCTACATCTGTGCAGGGGTTCTAGGTTTTCTCCTTGCCTGGTGTTTGGTTGGAGTATCAGTCTTAGGAAAGACCCCTGTGCTCAGATTTTTGGTTCTGGTGCTCTCCTTGTGGAGCTCCTGTCCTCTCCAGATCTTACTTTTTTCTTTTTTTAAATTTATTTTTATTAATTACAGTTTATTCACTTTGTGTCCCCCTTGTAGCTCCCTACCTTCTCCCCTCCCCTCCCACCCTCCTCCCCTCTTCCCCACTCATGCCCCTCCCCTAGTACAGGTTAAAGGTTTTAAACAACAAAGGAATTATTTCTTCATGCAGATATTATAGAGCAGTTATGTCCAATGAAAATATAATATTGCATTGCTACATTGCATGTCTACTTGTAGACAGTCCTAATGCTGATAATGCTGGTTAGAGACTGCTGTTCTTCTAACTGTACTCTTCACCCTTGTTTTGCATTCCTGCTAGTCCTGGTGGCTTACCTAGTTGGTAATTCCCCCTTTCCCCCAGGGCTTTGACCATGGGTTACGGTACCCTTTTCAGGCTAATTAAAATTTTAACTACTTACTCTCAAGTATAGATCTCGACACCAAGTTGCTCTTTCTCTCAAAGAACTTTCATACCCAAAGGCCAAGCAACCCACCTAGGCCAGGAGACAAAGCAAGATACTGCCAATTCTACTACAATGTGATGTGTAGAGAATGTGATTATTGGCATGTTCTACAGTCTTGACACTTGTGGCTCTGTTTATTGTTCAGTGCCTCCATTCTGCCAGGGAATTCCAGATGATTCTAATTTTTTTTATTTTTTTAAGTAATTTATTTATTTTTATATTAATCACAGGTTATATACTTTGTATCCCAGATGTAGCCCCCTCCCTCATTCCCTCTCACTCTCCCCATCCCTCCCTCATCTTCTCCCTGCCTCCCTCCAAGTCCACTGATAGGGGAGGACCTCCCCCCCCCTTCCATTTGACCCTAGCTTATCAGGTCTCTTCAGGGCTGGCTGCAATGTCCTCTTCTGGGATCTAGCTAGGCTGCTCTCCCTCGGGGTGGGGGGAGGGGTGGTGAAAGAGCCAGCAATTGAGTTCATGACAGAAATAGTCCCTGTTCCCCTTACTAGGGTACCCAATTGGATACTGAGCTACCATAGGCCACATCCGAGCAGGGGTTCTAGTTTATATCCATTCTAATTTTCTGACTAATCAATGTAATCCTGAAACTTCTGGGAGGGGCTTGAAAGGTAGATGTCTCTGTAGGATAACACTGATTTTCGAGAAGAAACATCAAACCATTGCTGCTGGCCCCAGAAGATTCACAAAGCAAGCTAGGTGTCAAAGTTTTGAGGGAAAAGCCTGGGAATTCCTTTTTCAGATCTTTTTTGTTTGTTTGTTTTCGAATTTTATTTTATTTGACTTTTTAAATTTGTTTAATATTAGTTACAGTTTATTAACTTTGTATCCGAGCTGTATCCGGCTCCCTCATTCCCTCCCAATCCCTCCCTTCCTCATCTCCTCCCTTGGGGGGCGGGGATGTCAAAGGGCCAGCCATTGAGTTCATGTCAGAAATAGTCCCTATTCCCCTTACTAGGTAACACTCTTGGATGCTGAGCTGCCATGGGCTACATCCAAGCAGGGGTTATTAATGCAGATAACTGGTGTTGACATTTCAGAATTGCCTGGTTCCCATAGTATATTAGTCATGGGAAGAGTCCTCTGCTTTCTTTGATGACACTCAGTTCTAGGAAAGCAGTGATTTTTTTCAATGCTCGAAATGGTGCTCATGACCTTGTGCATGCTAAGGAAGCATTCTACCACTCAGGCGCACCCTCAGTCCTCAGATAGTCTTTACATACTGCTGAAGAATAGCTGTGGCTTTTACAACTGACCTTTAATTGGTAGTTGTTTCCAGATTCTTATTGTGTTTCTCTAGTGAATCAACAGCCTTTACTCAAGAGCATTTCTTCCTTTTTTAAGTTATTATTATTGTTATTATTATTATTTTTTACAGTTTATTCACTCTGTATTCTGACTGCAGCCCCCTCCCTCATCTCATCCCAGTCCTACCATTCCTCTCTTTCTCTTCCCTGCCCCCTCCTCCCCTAGTTTACTGAAAAGAGCCAGTCCTCCTCTTCCACTCTCTGACCCTAGCCTATCTGAACTCATCAGGACTGCCTGCATCCTCTTCCACTGTGGCCTGGTAAGGGCACCCTGCCAGAGGGAAGTGATTGAAGAGCAGGCAACTGAGGAGTTCCTTGCAGAGCCAGTCCCTGCTCCCCTTACTAGGGAACCCACACGGAAACTTAGCTGCCTATTGGCTATATCTGAGCAGGGGACCTAGGTCCTCACAATGAATGGTCTTTGGTTGATGCATCAGTCTGTGCAGGTCCTCTCTGGACCCAGATTTTTTGGATTTGTTGGTCTCCTTGTACAGCTCCTGTCCCCTCCAGGTCTTTCCATCTTCTTCAATAAGACTCCCTGCATTTTCCCCAAAGTTTGGCTGTGAGTGCCTGCATCTGCTTCCGTCCCCTGCTGGGTGGAGTCTTTCAGAGGACATCTGTGGTAGGCTCCTGTCCTGTTCTCTGTATTCCACCATTTCCGGTGTCTATCCTGTTCACCATTCTGAATGAGAATTAAACATTCTCTCTAGGGTTCTCCTTGTTGTTTAGCTTCCTTAGATCAGTAGATTTTAGTATGTTTTTCCTATATTATGTGGCTAATATTCTCCTATAAGTGATCATATACCATGTGTGTCTTTCTGCTTCTGGGTCACCTTAGGATGATCATTTCCAGTTCCATCCATTAGCCTAGAGCATTTCATGCTTATCCCTTATGATTATGGTCCCCCACCACAACTCATTTCCTTCCTATTAGTGCAGGCTACACTGATGTCATATACCAAGGGCTGGTGGCACTGCACCTGAAACCAGTGGTGGGATCTTCAGTGCTAACCACCAACAGATGACTCAACTCCACAGTTCCATTTCAGCATCTGTTTCTCACAGGAGTTCTAGAGTTCAGCTGCCTTAGGTTAGTGGGCTTAGAAATAGACTTTGAGATGGAGCTTTACATGCAGGAGTTTTATTGTAGCTTGAATTAAGAGTTGAAGGGCTTAAAGGAAACAGGATTAGGTACAGGAGGAGATTGGAAAGGCAGTGTAGGCCATCAGCTGTGTCCAACCTGTAGCCTGTGAGCATCATGCAGCCACAGCCAAGGAAAACAAGAGATGCAGCCAAACACAATTTTTAAAAGTTATTTAAAACGTTTTTATGTCTTTTTTTTGGGTAACTCAGTCCTTGAACATGAGCTTTAGAAATGACAATGTTACACTGCAATATCAGTTTGGACATGCTTGCCCAAGCTTATGCAATTCCTCAAGATTGTTTCCAATGAAGACAGTGGGGAATCAGTCATCTTACCTCTATCCTTCCTGCTCTGCTAGATAACTAACTGGTCAGTGGATGGGAACTGACCTGGGGAAGGGCATTAATGTGGTCACATGTCTCTTGGATTCCAGGAATAGACTCTCTCTGCTATGATCTATTGGCAGCCAATACTCCAGGAAGCTGATTTGCTCATCCAGAGGGTACTTATGAGTATTATAAAGATCTGCCCAAATAGATTTGGTTCATAGCGTGGTTAGCTTCCACACAAACCATTCAAATGACAGAATTGCAGTCTCAGAGCATGCTCATGCACAGAGGCTTCTATTCTATGTGAGCATCTACATGGTAAAGACTGGTTTGGATGGTCACAAACTGGGAAGCAGAAATGCAATATAAGCGAGATATTTATAGCTAATTATATTTCACCTAGTTCTCAGGTACCCAGGGACTTCCAGAACTTGCCACTTAAGCACTGTAGATTACAGATCATTTGCTTTGAATCTTACTGTTATGTTTCTTCATTGCTAAATTTTCCTCTTACTTGCAAGAGACCTTTTCTTCTTCCTTTTCCTCCCCAAGATGGCATTTTTATGCATTAAAAGAGGGTCACATTGGCCATCGTATTTCTGTTCTTTTATGTCATTACAAGAGGACAACTTTGGCCATGGTTCTCCTCTGTCTTAGCCTCTCATATAATTTGAAGAGGCTCATCTTGGCCATGACACCCTTCCTCCCTCTCTTGCTGACATTACTACTTGCCTGGTGTTTGGCATATGACTCTGTCTGTTGGACAATATTCTGGTCCATGCCTGGCTGTTGGTGGTGCACAACTTTAATCTTAGCACTTGGGAGGCAGATGCTGTTGGATCTCTGAGTTTGAGGCTAGTTTGGTCTATAGAGCTAGTTCCAGGACAGTCAAAAGCTACACAGAGAAACCCTGTCTGGAAAAAATTCTGGTTCATTCATATCATGAGCTAATCTCCACCTAGGTGTAATTTCTTTCACCAGATTCTTTTGTGGCTTCTCCTGGTGAAATCATTGCTCACTCTAATTAAGTGGGTTATGCTTGTGTAGTTGATGGACCCTTCAAAAGCCTATCCTTTCTGTACGAGATTAACAGAGAAATAATCTTGTACGGCTGCCCTCACCCTCCCTGGGTAGGTACTTTTCTTATTAGCTACTACTTTGCAGCATTTATGCCATGAATAATATTCCATCTATCTCTCCTGGGTACTTTTAATTGGCTGAAAATTTCCTCTGGGTCTCAGGAAGGAATTATGTTCACTATATCAAGGTATGTTCCTTTAATTCCCAATTGTTTGGAACACCTAGGTCTAGATTATGTTATTCTCTGTGGGCCAGTAAGGGTCTTAGCAGATCCATAAAAGGTATACTCCATTTGGAAAATTTCAAGAGAGTTGACTAGAGAAAATATTAAGGTGAGAAAAATAAAATGTAGCATAAGATGTAAGCTAGGATCGGTAGGACTGTTAGGTGAACGTTAAGCTCACAGCAACACTACAAAGTGCTAAACTAAGTACTCTGATGCTGCTTATGTTCTTATCATTTCTATGTGTTCTTATTGGCTGTACCCAATAAAAAACAAGGAGGAGCAGACCCACTGGTAAAGTGCATAAACATATGCAATCATGTAGTAGATGGAAAATGGATTTGGAGGATCAAGGAGAACATTTCTAGCAGCCTGTATAATTGCTATTTTTGTGGAGCTAGACAGTGAATCCAAGTGTTACCAGTGAGCTACGCCCTAGCTAAGACTAGGTTATTCTGTGTCTCCTTTACTCACTGATGATTTTGCTCAAATATTTTGCTTACCTCCACTTCTGGTGAATTGTCACATGTGTTTCCATGCTCCCCTGGCCCTGGCTTCTCCTCAAAAGAGATTTCTTTTTTTGTCTAGTTATAGCATATTTTTTGGTGTAGGTGCTACAAATTTATCTTGTAATTACAGAAGACCAACCTGTGACAAGTCTTTAACTCACAAGTTCAACTAAACCGGCTATTATTAGGAATAATTTAAATGGTGGGGTAAAGGTATTCAATTGTGGATTCACTCATGCTTGAAACGGTTTATTGACATCTAGGGTCAAAGGTGTGTTTAGGTTCCTATGTGGATGATAATGGCCTTTTGAAAGTAGTCTAGGAATAGATATGATTATTATTTATAACAAAAAGTGTGTTATCTGATCTCCTATGCATAATATCTATTGAGGACATAATACGTATAATTTTTCCCATAATATCAGGGCAATAAAGTTAATTGTAGGATCACAAAAATAATATTTCTGAATAGAACAGAAGTATGAAAAAATAAAGTGATGAGAAGACTCAGCCATAGATGCTTTAGCAACAAAACAAAGCAAAACATCACACTACGCACACCCCCATGCACACACAGCACAGTATACAGTCACACATACACCACACAGTATATACCACACATTCTCCACACCACACACAGACACACAGACACACATACCAAAACAAACTTAAAATTTAGCTTAAAAATAATGTGATTGATGCCTGACAAAATCAGTTTACAAACTCTTTCAGTTTGATTCTGCCTCTGATTTAAACTCTTGACAAAACCATGAATACCATGGAGGTTATAATGACCTTTGCTGGTTTATCATGAAGTCACATGTGCTGGCTATGAAGAGAGTTCCAGGTATCCTGTACATGCTGGGCCTCAAAGTATACATGTGAACATTGATACCAATAGCAATAATTTGTCGACTCTTGTGAAATTGGCAGAAAAAGAAATGTGTAGTCATAGTATTACATGAAGAGTGGGAACAGAAGAGGAGGGACTTCTTGAGATTCAGGACCTAACAGGGGCCAGAAGCCATGGAGTCTCTTAGTTCTGGAGTTGTGTATGAGCTGTGATGTGGGTGTTGACAAATGAATGAATAGATGTGCAGTAAGTGCTTTTAATTGCTAGGCCACCTCTCCAGCTCCACGGTTTATTTTAGATTAATCTCCTCTCTCTCATGTGGTGTGTGTGTGTGTGTGTGTGTGCACTCTTTCGCATGTGAATGTGAGTTAAGGTGCTTATGGAAGCCAGAGGCATCATATTTCCCTAGAGCTGGAGTTGTATTTGTAAGCCACTGGCAATAGGTTCTGGGAATTGATTTTGGGCCTTCTGTAAGAGCAGTATGTGCTCTTCACGGCTGAGCCTTCCTTCTGCCTCACATAATGATATTTTAAAAGAGATTTCTAAGGTAAACTTAAAAAAGTATTTTTATCAACCGGGAATCTTTCATTCTATGTTACATTAGTCTAAGGATTTTCATAGATATTCATAGTTAATATATATATATATATTTAAACACTGATCTTTGTGGTTTCTAGAATAACAGGAAACCTCACTATGGGAGTCAATGAACTGTATTAATTTGAGTTCATAATTTATACTTAAAATTTCAATACACCTTTCCCTTTGTTTTGTCCAATATCTACAGACATTTTTGAGAATATTCTATAAGGCAGTAGCTGATAAAATGTTCATCTGTTCTATGACAAAATCATTACTGAAAAATGTAGAGTTGTAGTTATCCAGGGGCTGTTTGAGCTATGCTCACCAAATGATATCTACCTTTCAGTTCTTTCCTTTTCTTCTGCTATTAGCAAGAGGAATTAAGCATCTCACCAGCTGTTCTACTACCCAACTGACTTCTAACTGAGGAAGTCCAGTTAAAATTCCAATCAGAATGGTGGTTTTTTGAATGACCACAGCCTCACCCATGGAGAGGAAAACCAATGAAAGGTACTTGAAAAGACTGTGTAAGAGTGTTATGACAGTGACTAGTCAGGTTTCTGTGTTACTGGAAGGCAGGCTATCATATGATTGGCATTACAAACATATAAATAAAAGATATAAATTGTTGTGTAATCAATGAAATGAAAAATACATCTCTGCCTGTCAAATGATAATGTATGTAAATTAGAATCAGTACAGGAATAATGTATGAGTCTTGTAGAGGCTTCTGAATATAATTAAATGAAGTTTAGGGTGAATAAAACAGCATTAACAACAACACACATATTTAATAATTAAAAGAAGTTTTCATGTTTTTAACATGTCAGTTATTACAATACTGGGGTTGGACCTTAATCTACAACAGTGCAGAATCGATGATAAGCACTAAATCTAAACTTTAAGACACTTGAAAACTGCTGTTGGTCTTAAAGCTTTCTGTAGAAGCAATCAACTATTTATTTAGAGATAACTTTTCTTCTATAAAAAGTAACTGATTTGCCCAGGAACAGTATACAGCCAAAACTAAGTACTGAGTGATACACAGAGATGGGTGCTCAGGGTAGAGCAGAAACAACTCATATGTGTACATAGTAGTAATCTCTTGTGTCTGTATGGAAGCATCACCTATCTAAAAAGCTAATGGCCTATAGCTGAGGCAGAAAATAGGAGGTGTGACATCAGATAGGAAGAATGGATTCTGGGATAGGGTCAGGCACAGAAGATTCAGCCAGCAAAATGTAAGGAGATAGATGCTTGGTACCTGAACATAGGTAACCAGCTCCATGGCAAAAATGTAGATCAGTATAAACAGGTTATTTTAAGTTATGAGCTACTCAGAGAAGATCCTAAGTATATGGCCTAGGTATTTGTAAACATATTTTGAGTCTCATGAGTTACTATTCCTTAGGAACTTGTGGACAGGAGGAAAATCCCTTGTAACATGTATGGAAAAGTCGGCTTCATCTTTTCCTGAATACAAGATATGAAAGAAAACCTAAAAGCCAGAGTGGATAGGGAACTGTTTCAGTGGATCACCATGGAGAAATGAAAGCACTTTTAGCCAGACTGCTCATTGAAAACAGATGTGTAGAGGATTCTGCATTCCATTAATTGGGGGAAAGAGAAGAAGTAAACAGTAGAGAGCAAATGATCAAATGTAATAGTCCTCTTTGGGCTTAAAAAGATGTGGGGGAATAGGAAGTTTCTTAAAAGCCACTTTAAAAATTACTAGTTAAATCAACCTTGCATTTTCTCAGAAAATTAGGAATAGTGCTACCTCAAGATCCAGCTACACCACTTCAAAATATCCAAAATATGCTCAAGTACACAACAAGGACATTTGTTCAGCCATGTTCATAGCAGCTCTATATGTAATAGCCAGAATTTGGAAACAACCCAGATGTCCTTCAGTTGAGGAATGGATACAGAAATTGTGGTATATTTACACAATGGAATACTACTCAACAATTAAAAACAAGGAAATCATGAAATTTGAAGGCAGATGATGGGATCTAGAAAGATCATCCTGAGTGAGGTATCCCAGAAGCAGAAAGACACACATTATAAATACTCACTTATAAGTGGATATTAGACCTATAATATAGAATAAACATACTAAAATCTGCACACCTAAAGAAGCTAAGCAAGGAGGAGGACCCTGGGTGAGATGATCAATCCTCATTCAGAAAGGGAAACGGGATGGACAGTGGAAGAGGGAGAAAACAGGAAACAGGACAGAGGGCCTCTGAAAGACTCTAGCCAGCAGGATATCAAAGCAGATGCTGAGAGTCATAGCCAAACTTTGGGCAGAGTACAGGGAATCTTATGAAATAAGGGGTAGATGAAAGACCTGGAGGGGACAGGAGCTCCACAAGGAGAGCAACAGAACCAAAAACTCTGGGTACAGAGATCTTTTCTGAGATTGATACTCCAACCAAGGACCATGCATGGAGATAACCTAGAACCCCTGCACAGATGTAGCCCATGGCAGCTCATTGTCCAAGTGGGTTCCCTAGAAAGGGGAGCAGGGGCTGTTTCTAATGTGAACTCAGTGGCTGGCTCTTTGATCACCTTTCCCTAAGGGGGGAACAGTCTTACCAGGCCACAGAGGAAGACACTGTAGCCAGTCCTGATGAGACCTGATAAAGTAGGGTCAGATGGAAGGGGAGGAGGTCTACCCCTATCAGTGGACTGGGGGAGGGGCAAGAGAGGATAAAGGGGAAAGAGGGTAGGAATGGGAGGGGACAAGGGAGGGTGCTACAGATGGCATACAAAATGAATAAATTATAATCAATAAAAATAAATTAATAATAAAAATAAAAAGTACTAGTTAATTATCCATGAGGACTGGAAGTGTGTACCTGTTTACTTAGAAAGGTAGAAACGGATACAAGACTCACTTGTTTAAAAATCTCCATGCCATTACAACATTGAGACTTGACAAAGGGGTAATAAATACAGAGAAAATTGCCTACGTATTTAATACCATCTTAATAATTTTTTAGACTTTTTTTCCTCAAATTTCCATAAACCTTCATGTTAATTTTCCCATTGTAGAGAGGTGACAGTGGACTTCCAGGTTGTTTCATAGGCTGTTTAATATTATGCACCAAATATTTCACCCAGAGTGGGTTAAGTACCCCTAAACCTATTAATCCATTGTATGTAAAGATAGAGCTTGTAACTTTTCCTTCACTTATTTACTTCATTCGTATTCTTCTACAAAATTTGGGCTTGGAGATGGCTTAGTGGTTAAGAGTGTGGACTGTATGAGCATGAGGGTGTTAGCTGAGATGTCCAGCATCCACATAGAAAAACAGGGTGATTGAACATCTGTTACCTTAGTGCTGGGATCATCCATTAGTGTAGTTCAAGTCACACCCAAACAATATAGATTATAGATGTGGCCTTTGGTTTCCTCTCAGTGTTTGAAGGTGAGTCCCTATTGTTGAAGACGGTGCACACATAGGAAATAGGGTTCTGATGATTTGAACTGGATCTGATTCGAAATCACTATCTAGCTTCTATGGTTCCAGAAAACAATCAACACTGATGAGCCAAGGGAATTGGTAGCATGGCAAGATATACATAAAAATGCAGTAAGTGGACTGCACATGCTGGTGTCAATCATCAGTTGTCTAATTGGACTTAAGGCTTACTAACAGGATGGAGGTGATGCCTGGCTTTCACAAAAGAACCAGCTCTCCAGGTGCTGGTGAAGTCATGGTCCTTAGAAAAGAATCTCCAGCTGCCACTTTGCTAGCGCTGCATAATTCCTTACTACATGTAGTTACCATCCCTCATCAATGAAGTCTCTCTTTATAGCAAGTTGAAACCATCACAGAAAACCTCAATGTGTATCTCAACAGACTGTGGGGACATCAGCTTCCATGGATACATCTGCATCACAGTTTCTGCATCTACAGCTCAGGAAACATCATGGAAGAGGAGGCAGAAAGATTGTGAGAGCCAGAATAACAAGAAACTGTGAAACCATATACACACAAAGAACTAAAACAGACTCTATAGGTTGTATTAATTTGTGTATACACGTATGGGTACACACACATATATGTTATAATAATATTCAATGAAAAAGAGCTATCAATCATTTGATGGTTAGATAATATGCATACCATATAAAACTAGATAAAGTCTTATCTTTTATTGTTTGTTTTTAAATAAATTTATTTATTCACTTTACACTCCAGTTGTAGCTTCCTCCTTCCTCTCCTCCCCACCTCATACCTATTCTACTTCCTCTATCTCCCCTCCCCTACTCCTCAGGAAAGGGGAGCTCCCCACCAACCCATCCCAGCATATCATATAGAATCAGGACTGAGCGCATCCTCTTCCACAGTGTCCTGGCAAGGCAGCCACACCATGAGGAAGTGATCAAAAAGCAGACAGCAGAGTCCATATCCCCTTATTAGAGAACCCACATGAAGACCAAGCTGCTCATCAGGTACATATGTGTAGGAGGCCTTGGTCCAGTCCGTGCATGGTCATTGGCTGGTGCTTCTGTCTCTGCAAGCCCCCCTGGGCCCTGGTTAGTTGGCTCTGTTGGTCTTCTTATGGAGTTTCTGTCCCTTCTGGGTCCTTCTGTCCTCACCCCCATTCTTTCACCAGGCTCCCTGCACTTTGCCTAATATTTGGCTGTGAGTCTCAGCATCTGTTTCAACCCCCTTCTGGTTGGAGCCTCTCAGAGAACAGCTACACTAGGCTTTATCTTTTGTGTTTACACTTAAGATTTAGTGTGTCACTAGATAAGTTGTACTAAGGTTTCACTTTATTCTATATCTGAATTTCCACTGATACAGGGACAAAGTGAGTGGAGTTCTCAGCTACAATGGAGGAGGTGAACAGTAGTTGAAATGCTAGTGTCTTGGAAAACCAATGGCCATGAAATTTATCCCAGGCCATTGGCTTCTAGGTCATTTGTTTCATAAACTTGAAGACTGAGTTTCTCAGACAACTAATAGGATGAAATTTATAAAAAAATATTCTAGGTTCACTGGCAGGATCTTAAGAAGAAACAGAACCTATGCTTACCAAAGGCAAGTCCCTAGGAATGGACTTCCATGGAGGGATATTGTCTAAGGACTCTTAGGGTTTTTCTGGGTAAGCATGGAGGATGAGCTTGTCAGTCTAGTTTCTATACTCACGAGGCACCCATTCAGCTCCTTTTTAAGTGTTGGGACTATAGTTTCAGTCATAGACCCATGGACAGCTTCCAGCCAACAGAATAAAAGGAGAAGTTTAATAAAGGGAATTATAACAAGAAATCAGACCAGGAAGGAAAGCCCATAAACACTTTTGGTATGTCCTCCTGAGATGATGCAACCAAGGACATTTCTGCATGTGACCAAGGAACAAGAATCAAAGTCCCTGTCTCTAAACAATGACACCAGGTCTCACCATCATGCTGTACACACCTTTGCATAGATCAGAGAAATTATAGGTGTGCAGCAGAATGGATGCTTCATTGGATTCAACACAAAAATTTTAAGGCAAAACAAAAAAAATTGCTTTGATTCATTAAGTCACTTTGCTTGCAATTGTTTTGATTTCTGCCAACCACATTATCATGAAGAGAAGGGAAGTTGTGATAGCCTGTTGATTTCTTTGTTTTAGTCTCTGATGGACCGCTATATCTCTTTGATTCTTTTATTCTAGGATTAGGATAAATGTGCCAATTAACGGGCAGTAAATCAGGATCAAAACAATCCTCGTATTTCCAACTAAATAATGAAAAAAGGAAGAAATCATCTCCATAATAATAATGTTTTAGAAAAACAAAGAAATTGTCTACATATAAAATTAGAGTTCTTTGGATGAATTTACATGAAAAAGGTTGCATTGCCTTAGGAAGTTTTAAGTACTTGAATTGTGTTAAAAAAGAAAATCAGGCAATCTAGTCTAAATACAAAAGATAACCATATTGGTGAGGCCTTTAATATATGGCATTAGCATTATAGCCTAAATTTATTGAATGAACACTATTATAGACATGCTACCAAAGTAGAAATGGTGTACTTATAAAAAAATGTCAGTGTTTGAGGAAGATGCTTAGCTTAAAAGAGTGGGAGGTGGGATGTGATGCACTGTGGAACACTATGAAGTTTTTTTCAGGTGGTGTTATGGAACCGTAAACTAGAGTTATCCAAATCACCGCTGTGTGACTCTTCCTGGGGAGGTGTAAACAGATGTTTGTTTACTCAAGAAAGAACACCAGTGACAGACCAAGGAAACAATTCCATGCAAATCTAGTTGAGTGAGCCAGGGATTTACTTACAGGACCACAAATGAAGGGTTACTTATAGGAGCATATGTGATTCAGAAGCATTGGCATCACTGAAAATCCCACCCACTGTAGGTGACAAATAGTAAAACCTGCTTCTCTGTAGCTCTGCAACGTGCAAGGGAGCACAGGTGATAGCAGACTCTCTCTTCCTTTCAATTCTTGCTGCTTAAATAGTGTGGGGAGGGGCTTTCTGACTCTTTTGGCTTCCTTAGTCTTCTCAGTTTTATTTACTTCCTGGGCCTGGTATGTTTACTTACATCTGGAGCTTTATAATGTCTCACCTCCCTCCAGAAGAGAATACTTCAATTTGGAAGAATCAGCCAAACAACTGTGATGGATTAGAAAAAGCTTACACATTAGATGATAGTTACAGAATTTTGAAGACCAGACAGACTTTGGCTGAAAAGAGGTGGAAAAAAAACATGAAAATTTGAATGATTATGTGAGATAAAGGGAAGAACCAAACTCTGAGGGATTGTACTCACAGTTCTGTTACAGTCTTTCCAGACAGATCTGCTTTGAGTTTTATCTTGTCTATGTTGAAACCAAAGACTTGTAAGCCTATGTTTTTTTAATAACACTTTTTGTATTGAGAATTTCATGTGTGAATGCAATGCATTTTGATGATATCCAGTTCCTCATTTTCCTCCTCCAAATCCACTTGTACAGCTCTCCAAATACCTGCTCCCAACTTCCTGTTCCTCTTCCTCTTTCCCACTGACTCCAACCAGTGGTGCCCATTTGTACTTGGGTATGGTAGCCACTGGAGCAGAGATAACCAACTAGTGGCCAAACCTCCAGAGAAAAATGACTCATCTGACCATAGCAAGACTGTGATTTTGACGTCTGGCTCAGTTGCTAGGAGAAAATACTACTTCTACTTTTATATTGAGCTTCCATCTATGATGCGCAACTTTCTGCCTCACACACGTTCACTTTCCCTGCTCTCCCGCAAACTGAGGTTCTGACAATGTAGTGTAAAGATCATTTTCTTAGGAAAGAAAATGGAAATGTAAGGTCGTATAAAACATATTCTTACATTTGGTAAGATATCAGTTGGTACAGTGTTTTTGCATACTTTAATTATATATCATTATTATTTCCCTAAAAAATGATGTAAAGTTCTTACCTGTCTTAGGCTAATAGTATGAAGCCTGGATTTTTCAGCATGAACATATGTCTCTTTCCTCATGGTTCTAGCATGGGGAGTTCCAAGATCAAATGGAAGTTTTGGTTATGTTTTGTAGATATGTTTCTACTGTAATCCCAAGTGTGGGATGCTACTTAAACTAAAATTTCTGATCCAGTAGAAGTTAGGCTTAATGGATATTTGTCAAGCCAGTTTTCTCTTTTGCCCTTTCATATAAAAAGCCAGTTATGAATATTATCACACATGTTTTTTATTTTCTAATATAACAGCTTGTCAAGAGATGTGAAGAATCTAAGGTTCTATTATTCTTGCAATCTAAAATGTTAAACTATAACATTTTTATAAGTTTTATCTGAAGAAACATACTGTTGGGGTCATAGAAATGTGTTTTTATTATTCAGAGTATCAACAATATATTATATCAAAGTATTTTTGGGGGGAGACTAGGTCAAACTGGTCAATATAGGGAAACTTATCCTTACAAAAATTCTAGAAGAAATGAGGTTTCCATGGATACTCACCTTCTTCAAAATGCCACTGAAATAAACTGAGTAAGCAGATTGAAATCTACAGAAAAGGACAGTGGATTTCTGAAAGAACCTTAGTGATATCTTGGGCTGGAGAAATAAAGGTCAGAGACTTACAAAACTTTGAAGCCTGGATTTTGGTGGATCTTTTAATAATGAGGTCTCATTGGGAATGGGAAATGTATACAGTATAGTATTATATGAACAGTGGATACAGCAAGGTGAAGGTTTTGAAGTAAATCTTGATAATTAACAATCCTTTGGGAAGCAAGCAATTCACCCATTTGAGCTATTCATTGTTCTTAGGAGGACATACTTATTTATTATGAACATTTGGGGAACTAATTAAATAACATGGAATTTTAGATTCTTGCAATTATTTTACCAGGTAAGTTTTCCCTACACTAGGAAGATCACATTCCTGTTGAATGTCTTTTCTCTTGATCCCATTAATATTTGAATGCTTAGCTGTAGCTAATTTGTTTTCATCAGATGTAAATTTGTTAATCTAAAGATTTAATTTTATCCATTAAATGGAAGAAATCTTTCCTGTGCAGGAAAGATAAAGAAGTAACATGAAAACCTCTGGGATGGGCAAAGCTGTGGGACGTAAACAGCTGAGTAATGTAAACAAGTTGGCAGAATGACCTACCTGTGCAATGAACAGTAAGAAAGACAGAGCTAATAGGATGAGAACCAGATCTGGAGCA
This sequence comes from Pachyuromys duprasi, assembly GCA_028658305.1. Lineage (NCBI taxonomy): Eukaryota > Metazoa > Chordata > Mammalia > Rodentia > Muridae > Pachyuromys > Pachyuromys duprasi. The sequence goes on along the minus strand of CM053753.1, from coordinate 90,692,440 downwards.
CGTGGAATTACATAATGCGGACAGTAGGCAACAGGTTCAGATGGGCACCAATGTTTAGCTAATAAAAGGTGCTAGGACCAGCTGAGCATATGTAGTTTAAAAAAGAACTTGTCTGGCCTTTGTTCCAGCTCCTTAGTATGGATTTCTTGAGTGGCAGGAACATTTTAAATTAGGATAATATGGTGCCTAATATCCTGGCAGCTTAGAACACTAGTAGAACACTGCTTACAGGAACTCAAGGGATAGCAAGGAGTTGGGGACTGAGCTTCACCTGGATGCCAGGAACTGGCTCAATCTTGCCTATGTAAATGCAGACTTTTATCCCTTTCTTTCTTCTTTCCTTCTTTCTTTCCTCCCTCTCTTCCTCCTTCCCTCCCTCCCTTCCGCTACTTTTTCCTTCCTTGCTTCTTTTCTTTTCGCTTTTTATCCCATCTTTTGAGTGTGTGTGTGCTGGTGTGTGTGTTTGTGTGTATGGATGTGCCACGGTTTTCATGTGGAGGGCAGAGGACAACTTATAGAAGGTTGTTCTCGATTGCAAACGTGCAGGTCCCAGCTATCAAACTCAGGTCATCAGGTTTGGCAGCAAGTGCCTTTACATGCTAAGTTATCTCCCTAGCCCCTGTGTAACTGAACTCATTAGAAAACGTCGAGAACTGAATGCAACTTCCTCAGTGTCAGTACAAACATGTGTACCTTATAGCATTACTCAATCCTATCTCACCCTTACACATTCAATGTCCCAATGTCACAGATGCCAATGGAATCTGTGTAGCTTCAGTGTCAGAGCTCTGTAGACAGAAAATACCACTAAAAATGTATGTTGCCATATTAGGGGAACAAAAGGACCAAAACTGTGTATGAGGCAAAGCTCCGCGGTGCTAATGGATATATATCTTTGGATAGAAATCCACTGAGCCAGCACTGGCACAAATAAATTTGCTTCATGGCAAAACACCCTCAGTGTTCTATGCCCTTTTATAAAAATGGCATTACACTGACTGTATGACACAAAACACAAAACTGAATTCACCACTTTAAGTCTCTTCATTTGTCTGCTACTCCTATATGTTTCCCTTGTAATCAGACTGTAGCAATGAGTCTACTACTTTACTGTCATTGTGGTTTGTTCTAGTGTATACAGAACTTGAGGGAGGAATGGGGGCCTGGGTACCTCTGCTTCCAGTACTTGGTACTGGTTTTCAGTTGAGTCCCCCAAATGACGGGATTTGATATTGACTTGGCGTCATAACTGAATTGTAGCACACCAACTATTGTTAGACTCCTACGATAGAAACAGGGTAGAATAGCATGGATGAAGAAGTAACTTCCACAGGAGAAAGAGGGGAGACATTGTAGCTGCCTTTGTCGGGAAGTCATAAGATTCAGGAGCTGGTAAAAAATGGTAAATAAAGAAAAGAAAAATATAAACACTTTAAAAATTGTTTTCTATTATAGATTAAATAACAAAAACCAGCTGGGTATGTTAGTACATACCTCTAATCTCAACTCTTGGTAGATGGAAGCAAGAAAGTCACAAGTTTAAGACTATTCTTCTTCACATGATGAGTTCAAAGGCAAACTTAGGATATACTGATATCCTGTCATAAAGAGAAGACAAACTAAAATAAAATGAACATGCCAAAAGTTAGTCTCTCTTATTTTCTTCAGAATTATTACAATCTGCCAATTCAGAAACATGCATCCCGATCTTGCTTAAAAAAATGACCATTTTACTTTCCTCTCTTAATAATGTCTAGTGCAATGTTCTAGTAGTGTAAAGCTTTAATTACAAAACTAATACTAAGGATGGATTTTAAGTATAATGAGAACATTCCACGATCTACATAATTCCCCCAGGTATTTTACAACTAATGGAGAGAGGAAGAGATATGTGTTTAAGATCTTAGCAAAATACCGAGAGTCACTTCAGTCACTGGAGAGATTCCACTGCTCTGCACATCTGGAGCTGTATGAAGCAGTAGCTCCCTCACTAACTGAAATAAGAGAACACGGAAATTGCTAGAGGTGAAATGTCTAAACTGCACATTTAGCTGCTGAAGTCATATCAGCAGTGTTTGAGTCTTTTTTCAAACTTGTTTTTGTTTCTATAGAAAGGAGAAATACCAGCTGTCAAGACAGGAAGAAAGAGTAAAAGATGAGTGTTATTAACCACTCTGCTTCCACGCCATTTCAGAAGACGTGGAGAAACTGAAGAACATTTTATACCCATCCTTGTCGTTAGCACAAAGGCCTCAGTAAGACAGTATAAAAGCATCTTTGTTGTCGCTCGTGGATACACGTGAGCCTCAGTTTGTGAAAATGGTTTGAAATAGACATCTAAGCTATTTTTCACTAGACCAGGACTTATAAATGACTCCCTTATCCTTGATTTGCATCACGGAATTTTTTTTTCTGCAAAATGCCACCATCCCTTTATAGTTTCACACATGCTAATCAGAACTGCTATGCATTCCAAGAGAAGTGTACCAGGTTGAGTTCATGCAAAAGAAATGGGATGGAGATAGGTGTGGGCAAGAAATGGCAAATATATACATGCATATTATATATATATATATACATATATAAATATTCACTGAAGATGAATAATGGTTTTTAATGTGTTTAAAAAATAAATACAAAACTGTTCTGTGACTTTTCTGGGGAGATGTGAACAAATATCTATTCACTGTAGATCAGGCACCAATGATGGAGAAATCATTGTACCCAAGCCTAGCTTGCTAATCCAGCGAGGCTGTTGGGGTTACTTACAGGGATATGGATGACTCCAAGGCAGCTGCATCCCTGAAAATCTCACCCAAGCACAGGTGATGACTCACAAAACCTATATCTCTGGAACTTTCTGCCCAAGTTGCAGGCAGCTCCTCCAGAGAGAGTCTAATTTTCTAAGAAATTAACAACTGTTTCACAACCTTGCCGGGGGCCTGGCAGATCTCAAGGCTTTCCAAACTTCCTGATTCTCTGAGAATTAACCTGGTTTTCATAGTCTTACAAGGTTCCCCATCTCTCCAGGAGGCATATTTCAGTTCAGAGGAAAACAAAACAAAATGTAGTTAAATCGTATTTTTGCACCAATTACTGATTTTCCCTAATACAATCACCCTTTATGATTATCTCATTTGTTTTTAATCCATTTGGCAAACTTCTCCAAGGGAAGGTCTTACCACTTTTCTGGCTTTTTTCTTTGTCTCTCATGGCTAGATGAACTAAAAACTTTCGTGTTATAATACATTGCGAACATGATTTTTTTACTATTATAATTTTCTGCAGGAGGTTTCTCACTCATTTCAACAGGGCTACTGTGATGAAATTGTCCATGCCACTACTGGTCTTTCTGTTATTGGATGCCCCTGAATTAGAAACATAGAATGCACTTGTTTTAGTCTAGTTGATTATTCAGAATACTCTGAGATTCATTGTGTAATACATATCAATAGAACACTCATTTTTATTGATTACTAGTCAGTTATTTCGTATGTTGGTTTATGTGTCCATTTCAGCAGTGGGCATTCTTGCTGTTTTCTTCTTTTTCATTTTGGCTGTTAGAAATAAGGTTGCTAAGAACAGACATGTGCAAGTATTTTGTGTGAAAATATTTTTAAATCTCTTAGGCAAACATTTAGGAGGAGAATGGATAGATCATACAGAGTGAACATTTTTGTTTGTTTATGATGCTTTTCAGAGAAGTTTTACAATTTTACGTCCTCACCAGCAGAAGATGAAAGCTCTGGTGTCTTTATGCAGCACTTGGGCAGTCATCTTAAACTTACCATTCCAATAGATGTAAAATTGGACTTTATTATGCTATTTATTTACCCCTCCAGCTGAAGACTGCAAGCATATTTTTAATGTCCTTATTGAACTAAATTTCTTGTCTTCATCTTTTTATAGGGTTATTTGCTTTCTTCTCTTGTGTTTGAGTTCTTTATGTATTTTGGCAAATATCAGATATAAACTTTTAAACGTTTCAATTTAGGATATGGGTTGGATTATTTTATTTTTCTAGACAAGATTTCTCTGCGTAACAGACCTGGCTGTCTTGAAAATTACTCTGCAGGCCTCAAGGTCCGAAAGATCTGCCTGCCTCTGCCTCCCAAGTCCTGGGATTGAAGGCAAGTACCACCATACCTAACAATGGTGTCTTTTTATTCATCTAGTAGCATTTTTTCTCTCTAAAGTTTTTGTACAAAGTAATGACTTACACCCTGGCGTTCATGTGCATGCATACATTTTATTTTGGCCCTATCTATTCCTTGTTTTAATCTTTCTTAGCTGCCTTCCAATTTTCCATTCCCCTTCATATCTTTAGTGCCCCACGCCCTGTTTTCACATTCTTTTTCTTTTCCTCTGTAGATCACAAATATGAGAGAATCATATGATACTTTTCTTTGTGGGTCTGGCTTATTTCATTTAACTTGGTGATCTCTAGTTTTACTCATTTCTCCCAAACGACACAAATTATTCTTCTTTAGATGAATAAAATTCTATTGGAAGTATATTCCACATTTTCTTTAGTCAGTCATCCACAGATGGATATTTGGTTGACTGTATAGTTTGGTGATTTTGGTAATGTTCTGATAAACATTGGTAGGCAGATATCTCTATAGTAAGCTGACTTGGTAGTACTATGAGTGAATGATGTGAAAATTATATTTTTGGTTCTTTGAGGTACAATCTTAGTTACTTATATAATAGCTGAATAAATATATATTCCCACCGCCATTAAAGAAAGCCTGCACCCCACCCCAAATGCATTGTCATCTACTGCTTATGTTTTTACAATAGCCATTCTAACAAGATAGAGTTGGATCTCTGTCTTGTCCAATTTCAATGTCCACTAACTGATTAGGTTATTTCACTTTTGTCACCTTTTTGAGTTTTAATATGCATGTTTTGGATATGAATCCCCTGGCAAACCTTCCCTCTCCTTCGGCCACTTTCCTCTCAGAGTTGCTCTTCTGCTATGCACAAGCCTTTAAGCTGCTTGTGCTTGCTCTTTTGATGCCAATTCTTGCACTTACTTTCTGAGCTGATTTTCTATCAGAAAATTCTTGCTTACATTAGATCTTGAAGTGTTATTTCTATGATTTTTTCTGTAGTGCTTTCAAAGTTTCAGATCTTACATTAATGTCCTGAGTCTATTTGTGTTAAATTTTTTAGAAACCAGATGTCCTTCAGTGGAGGAATGGATACAGAAATTGTGGTACATTTATACAATGGAATACTACTCAGCAATTAAAAACAAGGAAGCTAAGCAAGAAGAAGGACCCTGGGTAAGATGATTAATCCTTACTCAGACAGACAAACGGGATGGACATTGGAAGAAGGAGAAAAGGGGAAACAGGAGGATTGAGCATATTCCTTAGGGGCTTTCTTTGCTGTTTAGCTTTTTTAGAAGTATAGATTTCAGTATATTTATCCTATATTATATGACTAATTTCCACTTATGAATGAATATATACCATGTGTGTCTTTCTGCTTCTGGGATACCTCACTCAAGATGATCTTTTCTAGTTCCCACCATTTGCCTGCAAATTTCATGTTTTCCTTGTTTTTAACTGCTGAGTAGTAGTCCATTGTGTAAATGTACCACAATTTCTGTATCCATTCCTTCATTGAGGGATAACTAGGCTGTTTCCAGCTTATGGCTATTATGAATAGATTTGCTACGAACACGGTTGAGCAAATGTTCTTGCTGTGTACTTAAGCATCTTTTGGATACATGCCTAGGAGTGGTATTGCGGGATCTTGAGGTAGCATTATTCCCAATTTTCTGAGAAAGTGTCAGATTGATTTCCAAAGTGGTTGTACAAGTTTATACTCCTACCAGCAATGGAGGAGGGTTCTTCTTTCTCCACATCCTCTCCAGCATGTGTTGTCACTTGAGTTTTTGATTTTAGCCATTCTGATGGGTGTCAGGTGAAATCTCAGGGTTGTTTTGGTTTGCATTTCCCTGATGACTAAGGACGTTGAGCATCTCTTTAAGTGTTTCTCTGCCAGTCGATATTCCTCTACAGAGAATTCTCTGTTTATCTCTGTAGCTCATTTTTAACTGGATTAATTGATTTGTTGCTTTTTAACTTCTTGAGTCCTTTATATATTCTGATTATTAGCCCTCTGACAGATACAGGGTTGGTGAAGATTCTATCCCAATCTGTATGGAGTCGTGTTGTTCTGACGACAGTGTCCTTTGCTTTACAGAAGATTTTCAGTTTCATGAGGTCCCATTTATTAATTGTTGAGCTTAGAGCCTGTACTGTTGGTGTTCTGTTCAGGAACTTGTCTCTTGTGCCAATGAGTTCAAGGCTTTTCCCCACTTTTTTTTCTAACTGATTTAATGTGTCTAGTTTTATATTGAGGCCTTTGATCCTCCTGGACTTTAGTTTTGTGCAGGGTGATAAGTGTGGATCTATTTGTATTTTTCTCCATGTAGACATCCAGTTAGACCAGCACCATTTGTTGAAGATCATGTCTTTTTTCCATTGTATGGTTTTGGCATCGTTGTCAAAAATCGGGTGTCCATAAATTTGGGGATTTATTTTTGGGTCTTCAATTCGATTCCATTGATTCACCAATCTGTTTCTATGCCAGTACCATGCAGTTTTTAGTATTGTTGCTCTATAGTGCAGCTTGAGATTGTCCCGAAGGCTTACACCATTTCACAATATAAGTTTGTCTGTTCTGCCTGCAGAATGTGCTGGGACTGGAGCCCAGAATAATCAACATTAAAGAGACAAGAGAGACTTCATTCATGGGAACAAATGAAGACAGAATCCCACAGCCAAACATTAGGCAGTACTCTGGGAGTCCTACTGAGGAGGGGGGAGGGAGATTGGAGGAACCAGAGGGGTCAGGGACACACAATGAGAACATGGTCCACAGAGTCAACTGACCATGATTAAAGAAAACTTGAAAGAGCAGGAAACCTGTAGGGGGTGTCTGGCCTAGGTCCCCTACATACATGATACAGCTGAGCAGCTTGCTATTCTTGTGGAAATCTTAACGGTAGGAGTAGAACTCTTTGCCTGCTCATAGCACTTTCCCCCCTATCGGGTTGCCTTATCCAGCTTTGATGTGATGGTATGTGCCCAGTCTTATTGTACCTTGTTGTGCATTGCTTGGTTGATGTCTCTGGGAGGCCTGCTCTTTTCTGAGGAGGGTGTGGAATATGGGGAGGAGAGGGGTGCTGGGGCAAGCTGGGAGAAAGGAGGAAGAGGAAATATGATCAGGATGTAATATGTGAGAGAAGAATTTTTTAAAAAGTAGTGATACTTATAAGAGCATGCAGAATCTATGAAAAGCATCCTTTTACATTTAATTAACACTTTCAGCAACATACCAGGACAAAAAATCAACAAAAAACTAAAATAGATTTCAAATACAAACAAACAAAAACCCCAACATACAGAAAATTAACTAAGAAGTGTTTTGACGTAAATTTAACTGTATTTTAAAGACTTCTACAATGAAAATATAAATCAGAAAAAAAAAACCCTATAAAGAAACACTAGAAGATGAAAAGGTGTTCCTGTTAATGGATCTGCAGAGTCCTATAAAGGTACCACAGTGGCAAAAGTAAAAGACAAATATCAAGATTTCAATGGCATTTTTCACATCAACCAAAAAAGAATCACTGGGTTCATGTGAAAACACAAACAATCCTGAATAAACAGAGCAATCCTGAGAAAGCACAGTAATCCTGGAGGTCCCCTGCCCTCAAACTATGTTACAAAGCTATAGCAACATAAACTCCATCAGACTGGCACAAAACAGACATATGTGTCAAAATGTAAAATTAAAGAGTCCAAAACAAGCCAAGTCATTACAGCCATCTCATTCCTAACAGAAATTTCAGAACATACATTGGGGAAAGAAAAAAAAAAAAGAGAAAACAGCCTCTGTAAAAAAAAAAAAAAAAAAAAAAAAAGGTCCTAGACAGTAGTAAGAGGAAAGTTCATAGTACTAAGCACCTTCAGAAAGAAATTAAGAAATTTGAGACATGCCATACAAGTAACTTACCAGCACACTGAAAGCCCTAACAAAAAGGAAAAAAAAGGAAGCAGACACACCCAAGGGGAATAGACAGTTGGAAATCATCAAACTTAAGGCTGAAATCAATAAATTAGAAACAAAACAATTCAAATAATCAATGAAACCAAGAGCTGACTCTTTGAGAAAATAAAAAAGATAGACAAACGCCAAACTAACTAAAAGGCAAAGAGAAACTATCCAAATCAGCAAAATCAGAAACGAAAAGGAGGACATCATGACAGACACTGAGGAAATTCAAACAATCATTAGGTTGTACTTCAAAAGCCTATATGCCACAAAATTTGTAAATCTACATGAAATGGACAGTTTTCTTGATAGATTCCATTTATCAAAGCTGAATCAAGATCAGGTAAATAGATTAAACAGTTCTATATCCCCCAAGGAAGTAGAAGCAGTCATCAAAAGTCTCCCTGCCAAAAAAAAAATGTCCAGGGCCTGATGGTTTCAGTGCAGAATTCTACCAGACCTTCAAAAAGAGCTGACACTAATATTCTTCGAACTATTCCACAAAATCGAAACAGAAGGAAAATTACCAAACTCATTCTATGAAACCACAGTCACCTAGATAACTAAACAACACAAAGACCCAACAAAAAGGAGAATTTCAGACTTGTCTTTCTTATGAACATTGACACAAAAATACTAAATAAAATAGTCTCAAACCAAATCCAAGAACACATAAATGATATTATCCATCATGACCAAGTAACCTTCCTCCCAGGCATGCAGGGGTGGTTCAATATGCAGAAATCCAACAATGTAATCCACCACATAAACAAACAGAAGAAAAAAAAACCACACACAACAATCTCCCTAGATGCCAAAAAACATTTGACAACACCCATTCATGTTTAAAGTTTTACAGAGATCATAGATACAAGGCACATACCTAAGCATAGTAAAGGCAATATACAGTAAGCCTATAGCCAACATAACAACTAAGTGGAGAGAAACTTAAATCAATCCCAATGAAATCAAGGACAACACAAGGATGCCCACTCTCTTCGTATCTCATCACCATGGTACTGGAAGTCCTAGCTAGAGCAATAAGACAACTAAAGGAGATCAAGGGAACACACATTGGAAGGAAGAAGTCAAAGTCTCACTATTCCCAGATGATATGTTAGTGATTCCAAATATTCCACCGGAGAGCTCCTTCAGCTGATAAACACCTTCAGCAAAGTGGCTGGATACAAAATTAACTTAAAAAAATCATAAGCCCTCTTGTACACAAAAGACAAAAGGGTTGGGAAAGAAATTAGGGAAACAACACCCTTCACAATAGCCACTAATAACATAAAGTACCTTGGTGAGACTCTAACCAAGCAAGTAGAACACCTGTATGAAAAAAAAAACAACAAAAATTCAAGTCTCTGAAGAAAGAAATTGAAGAAGATATCAGAAGATGGAAAGATACCCGATGCTCATGGATTGCTAGGATTAACATAGTGAAAATGGCCATCCTACCAAAAGCAATCTATAGATTCAATGCAATTCCTATCAAAATACTAACACAATTCTTTACAGAACTTGAAAGAAAAATTCTCAACTTCATATGGAAGAAGAAAAAATCCAGAATTGTGAAAAAATCCCATACAATACCAGATCTTCTGGAGGTATCTCCATCCCTGATTTCAAGCTGTGCTATAAAGCAAAAGTAATAAAAACTGAATGGCACTGGAATAGAAACAGAATGGTGTATCAATGGAATCTAATTGAAGACCAAAAAATAAACCCTCAAGCTTATGGAAACTTGATTTTTGACAAAGAAGCCAAAACAATAGAATGGAAAAAAGACAGCATCTTCAACAAATGGTACTGGTCTAACTGGATGTCTACATGGAGAAAAATACAAATAGATCCACACTTATCACCCTGCACAAAACTGAAGTCCAGGAGGGTCAAAGACCTCAATATAAAAAAACTAGACACATTAAATCAGTTAGAAGAAAAAGTGGGGAAAAGCCTTGAACTCATTGGCACAAGAGACAAGTTCCTGAACAGAACACCAACAGTACAGGCTCTAAGCTCAACAATTAATAAATGGGACCTCATGAAACTGAAAATCTTCTGTAAAGCAAAGGACACTGTCATCAGAACAACACAACTCCATACAGATTGGATAGGATCTTCACCAACCCTGTATCTGACAGAAGGCTAATAATCAGAATATATAAAGAACACAAGAAGTTAAAAAGCAACAAATCAATTAATCCAATTAAAAATGGGCTACAGAGATAAACAGAGAATTCTCTGTAGAGGAATATCGACTGGCAGAGAAACACTTAAAGAGATGCTCAATGTCGTTTGTCATTAGGGAAACGCAAATCAAAGCGACTCGGAGATTTCACCTGACACCCATCAGAATGGCTAAGATCAAAAACTCAAATGACAACACATGCTGGAGAGATGTGGAGAAAGGGGAACCTTGTGCAACCACTCTGAAAATCAATCTGGTACTTTCTCAGAAAATTGGGAATAATGCTATCTCAAGATCTAGCTATACCACTCCTAGGCATATATCCAAAAGATGCTCAAGTATACAAGAAGGGCATCTGCTCAACCATGTTTGTAGCAGCTTTATTCACAATAGCCAAAAGCTGGAAACAACCCAGATGCCCCTCAACTGAGGAATGGATACAGAAATTGTGGTACATCTACACAATGGGATATTACTCAGCAATAAAAAAAAAAAAGGGAAATCATGAGATTTTCAGGGAAATGGTGGGAACTGGAAAAGATCATCCTGAATGAGGTATCCCAGAAACAGAAAGACACAAACGGTGTATGCTCACTCATAAGGGGATATTAGATATAAAATATAGGATAAACATACTAAAATCTGTACACATAAAGAAACTAATCAAGAAGGAGGACTTTGGCTAAGATGCTCAATCCCCATTCAGAAAGACAAAGAGGATGGACATCAGAAGAGGGAGAAAACAGGGAACAGGGCAGCAGCCTACCACAGAGGGCCTCTGAAAGGCTCTACCCTGCAGGGTATCAAAGCAGATGCTGAGACTCATATCCAAACTTTGGGCAGAGTGCAGGGAATCTTATGAAAGAAAGGGGAGATAGTAAGACCTGGAGGGGACAGGAACTCCACAAGGAGAGCAACAGAACCAAAACTTCTGGGCACAGGGGTCTTTTCTGAGACTGATACTCCAACCAAGGACCATTCATGGAGATAACTTAGAACCCCTGCACAGATGTAGCCCATGGCAGTTCAGTGTCTAATGGCTTCCATAGTAATGGGGACAGGAACTGCCTCTGACATTAACTGATTGGTCTGCTCTTTGATCACCTCCCCCCTGAGGGGGGAGAAGCCTCAACCCTGCAGAGGAAGACAATGTAGCCACTCCTGATGAGACCTGATAGACTAGGATCAGAAGGAAGGAGAAGAAGACCTCCTCTATCAGTGGACTTAGGGAAGAGAGGGTGGGGTTGGGAGGGGAGGACGGAAGGAGCTACAGGTGGGATACAAAGTGAATAAACTGTAATTAAGAAAAATTAAAAATAAATAAATAAATCTTCAAATATGAACTTGAAATGTTTCCCTTTTTTTCTGTATCATTTTTGCTGGAGTTTTTTTTTTTAAGATACAAGGATTATCTAATTGTTTTAACGCAGATAAAATATTTGCATTATTACAATGCAGTATTGTTTTTCTTACAGGACCATTTTGATCACATTTTAGAGCACTAGGATTTCTGTAGGGAGTTTCACACCAATGATTAGTTATACACTGTAAGTCTTCTGTGTCTAATATCCATTTTCTTGCTTGTAGCCCACCTGACATATAACAAGTCAAGAATGTTCTCAAAAACCAAGAGATTAGAACAGTGGGAATCTGTCACTCTTAAAAATTGCATCAGTTTGAATTTAATTTTACAAGTTTAATCTTGCACAGTGGTTAAACCTGCCTTTGATGCAGTTCTTTGTTAGAAATTTCCAGGCTAGCATCGATGAGTCTAAGTGGATTTAGAACCTTGTCTCCTGGCAGTAATTTGGGTTATTTTCTCTGATGCTATTAGCATCATTGCTACCTTTGTGGATATATTTATTAGCTTTTGCCAGGTACCAAAAGATACAACCCCTTTAACTTTTTGAGATAATGTATTCTTACTATGCAGGTGATTTCCCCCCTTTAATCCTCACTCTAATTCAGAGGATTTAAATCTCTTTTGTTAAGTTATTATTGGGAGGAACAACTCTTGCATTCTCTGTGAACCTACTTATGGAAAAAGGAGATTTTATTTCTCTTTTTAATTAAAAAAATACAACCCGTCTTTCAGAATGATTTTGAACCTAATTTAATGTTATAATGAAAAGGAGGTGCTACGGAGGGAGATTTTTATGTGTACTTCCTAAATTTATACTGAGACACAAAAAAGCAAATCCCATCTGTCCTGAGCCTGTGCTTAATGAAATATTGTGAGGGTAAGAGAGAGTAGAGAGTCTGAACAAAGGGAATACATGTGGGTGGGGTCATTTCTTTAGAATGACGAGTTTCTTGGCTTAGCCAGCAGAAGGAGTCAAGCCATGAAATAAAGGAACATTATAACTAGTAAGATACATAACTTATACAGGGGTGCAGCTTAAGTTGGGTAGAAATAGTTGTTGTTCTGGCTGGAAAGTTACTGTTCACTTTTTTTACTAAGCCAGGGAAAGTGCATGGACATGCCCCCAGAGGGACGCTTGCAGCCTTTCAAAGTGACTCTCCCTAATACTGCAAATTCTTGGCCACTCTCCAGTCTAAGGAGAGGTTAGCCAAAGACTAAAGATTTACTCGGACCACCCAAACGTTCAGACTCCACCTTTCTTCTGAATCTCTGCCACCAGGGTACAAATGGAGAAAACTCAGGGAGGGGGAAGGATGTGGAAGGCAGATGGCAGGGAGAAAGAAGAAAGAGACAGAAAAGAAAATGCAACTTTTAATCAGAGGAAATTAAATTCTCCTCGCTTTCTTTCTGTTGCCCTGGAGTACGAAAGATACAAAACAGCTACATCAATCACTTCTCAACACAGGCCTTTTTGTTTGCTGCTCTGAGCCAGAAGCACACATTGTGATTTTTCTGTAAACTGCAATGGGCATTACTGCTCTGTTTTTCTTAAATTTTGGATGAAAGCCTTTGCATACTATGAATTTGGACAGTAACATTTTGCATGGTAGGGGATGATAAATCTATTCTATGGCATTTTAAAGTTTTATGGAAGATTCTCACTTATTTTAATAGATCTGTCGTGCCTAGAGATTTTTGGATCAAGTGGTCAGGTCTTGCTGAGTTTTAACTGTTCCCGAGACAACTTAAAGACTCCGCCAGGCGTTTCTGAGCATTTTTCATGATTCTATGATTTCTGCCATCAAAATTATTTTAAATCCTTGTTTTAATTGTACAGACATACAGGGTACAGTGCAATAATTTGACAGCTGTATATATTATATAATGATCAAATTAATGGCTAATCTTTTCATCTCTTTAAACATTAACAAAACGAAGACTAACGTGCTGGAGTTGTATAATCTTTACTGTCTTTCTCTAGTGTGTAAGAGCCTGAGGTAGGTGACTATAGCCACACAGCTCCAGGGGACACATCTCCTTGGTTCCCCATCTTGGGGGGGAACACTCAGCCCCTCTTCTCCTGTGGGTTTTCTGGGGATCAGGCACTTTATGGCCAAAGGAAAGATAAACAAGGCAAGCTTAAATCTGAATTTGGCTCAAATGAATTAAAGGCTGGTCTGACTTTAATGTGACCTACCAGAGGAAAGCCTGTATCTACCATCTCATGAGTATACATGATAGGACTTACAGATGTTTAAAGTTATGGGATGCATGACCCACACATGTGCAGCTGGTTCAAAGTTATATATCAGCCTATCTATCAATCGTGGTAAAGTTCTATCCTATTCTTACCCTGGGAATGGGCTGCTCTATCTCCTCATTCATACAAAGAGCTTGAAAAAGAACTCTGAGATCATTAGCATGAATTTGCTGAGCCCACTTCCAGCCTGTGGACTGCACTCCGACATTTACTCTCACTTTTAATAAGTCTATACTTTTATTATTGATCCTTAGTGTTTTTTCCAATTAGTTGAGACAAAGAACCTGACATGGCACAATGGGACACCCTAAGACCTTCTGGGAAAGTAGATCCTACCTCAATATTTTTTTAAAGTTAGATGTGGATGGAGCTGAGCTGAAAAATAGTCCCCAGTTCTGTGCAGTAACTCGGCATCCTTTTGATCATTAGCTGTGAAGTGCAGAATGTATACCGTTTTGTTTCATAGCATGAGGCTGCTCCAGAAGATCAAGAGAGATCGGCATTATTAAGAGATCAAAGGAAGCAACTGAATAAGAGACAATGTGAAGAAAGGATGATGGGACTTCTGGAATTAAAAAAAAAACGACGAGAGAACAGATGCCAGTGTAAGCACTTGGGAAAGTGAACTGGACTCATTTGCTATGGAAGGCCTATGCACTCCAGTGCTGCGTGGTAAAGTGATGGTGCAGGCAGCAAGAGCATTGCAAGCAGTAAGAAGCTGAGCATAGTGATGTGTCCTGCACATGGCTCTTCTGCAGTTCCTGTGCGTGCCCGGACTGAGCTGCCATGTGCGTAGGAACTGGTTTATTCACTCCTTGTGACTATTGCTCATTTCATATAAACATTCTCTTAGTGGGTTAGAAATTTCTGGAAGCAATTATGTTTCTTAGAAGTAACTCTGTGCTTTCCAGTCAAGATGCGATGAAAAAGGTTGCCATACTTTAGTGTTAGACATTATTTGCTGTTATCGTAAGATTCTCAGGAAGAAATCTCCATCAGTGACAAGAGTCTCTTGTGTGCATGCAAACGGCTATTTACTTATATTTATAGAAACCCATTCATGTGTACAAATGCTCCTTAAAGTTTTAGATGCTCAAATTTAAGCATCTTTAAAATGTTCAATATGGCTTATGACAATCTCCATACATTTTTTCAACATTTATTACTTGATGAAAAACTGAGTTATTCTTTACAAACACAGCAGGTTTGAGGGATCTTGTATAAATGGTGAGCCTTTCAGAAGTCCATAGAAAAACTCACGTCTGTAGCTATTTATTGCTTTAAAAAGTTTCATCTTACAACTACACAGTTAAGTTCAAAATTTAACACTCAATTCATTGACCATGCAAGTTCTGTGCCAGCATTTCGAAGTCAAACAGGGTGAGAGGGGAGAGCCTTTCCATACTCCAGGTTTAATATCTAAACACCAGATGGAAATAATTCTACAAAGAAAGAAAGAAATCTGTTAGGATAGTTTAGAGAGCTGTTCAATTAAGCAGCACGTCACTGGTTATGGGGCCAATTTCTCAGATGACTTATTTGAATTGCAGATACTTAAGTAGTGCACTAATTTAACCCAGGAAATGCTGAATTTCAGATTTATCTAAATTAAAAAATTAGCGTAATAATTTTAATATTTAAATTTTAATTTTTTTAGTTTAAAATGCGTCTGTGACTGTTTTTATATACCCCAAACAAAGAATGTTGTGTCAGATAAGCATAAAGTCTAAAATGTTTGGTAGATCAAACTGGATAAATAGGAAAAAGTTACACACTTAATACCCACTAACATCTACAATTCCATCTTAAGGGAACTGTAAAATTATTGACAGGTATGTTTGTTGTGAAACTCCTTTGTTGGGAGCAGTTAATGGCATTTCGTTTTTTGACAGGTTAGAATAAATTAACAATTAAACGAGCTCACTAAGAAGCCTTTCAATGGGCGATTTCAAGCAAATTTGAACAGAAACAAAGGGCAATGAAATATGCTTGAAAATATGCAGTGGGTGGCAGAGTTTTGACAATGGAAGACTGGGGAACCGGTGAGAGACTGAGCTGTAAGAGACTGAGCTGTAAATCCCAGAGGGGACCTCTTTCATATCCATACCTGTATTTTCTGGCAAAGTAAGTGTCAAAATTTGCAACTTTCTGACAGAAAAATTATGCATTACATGGTGAGTTAAAGATTTTGGATGAACTCCAGCTCAGATGCTTTGGTTAGAACTTGATGTGATAAACAAAACAGTTCGAAGCTTCAGTTTGTTAAAGAAAATGAAAGGAAAACAACAATAATACTGCCATTAAAAGAGATTGTCAGACTGTCCACCTTCCTCTCTCTCACTGGTGAATGCTTTAAATGCAGAAATCATGATAGAATGTTATTAGCGATTTGTTCTCCTGTCTATACAGTCTGCGGAGAGTTTAAAATAAATGAGGATGGCTCTAATAAAAAACTGGAAGGAAATGTGTCTTGTTCACACATTTGGGTCTGGAAGAATCAATTCTCAAAGGAAAGAACAAATGTTCATTGTTCAAATCCCTGACTTGGTCCCATTCTTTGTGTTGTATATTTGAGCAGAGAAATAGAATGAATGCTAGGGAAATTGGAAAAGTGCTTAAATGTAGTAAGGAGAAATAGAAGAAACAGCAAAAACAGAGAAAACTACTTCTAGGTCATTGATAAGATGGAGTTCTAGGCTTCTGGGTGGAAGAACATTTCCCAGAGACTCTTTTTGTTTTTCTGTTTTTTGTTTTTATTGTGAATATCCATTTTATATACACACACAAATACACCGGAGCAATGCACACTTGTCTTCCCTTCCTCTCTAAGTTTATTTATCATTGCATCCATGTACATGGATGTGAATGTCACAGCATGTGTGTAGTACCAGAAGACAACTATCACTCCTTCCACAGTGGGTTCTGGGTATCAAACTTGGCTTGTCAGGTTTGCATGGCAGGTCCCCTTACCTGCAGAGCTATCTCATCATCTCTCTTTGCTTCCTGTGGACTTACCTTGCTATGTAGACAACCTGGTTTGTCTTGGGTAGAGGTATCTGAAGAGAACCTATCACTGGTAACAGTATATTCCATGATCTCAGGCTGTGTATGAAAATTTATTATTTATTATTTTTATTATTAGTTATATTTTATTAAATCTGTATCCCAGCTGTATCCCGCTCCCTCATTCACTCTCAATCCCACCCTTCCTCCCTCATCTACTTCTTGCCCCTTTCCAAGTCCACTGATAGGGGAGGACCTCCTCCCCTTTCATCTGACCTTGTCTTATCAGGTATCTTCAGGACTGGCTGCAAAGTTCTCCTCTGTGGTCTAGCAGGGCTGCTCCTCCCTTGCAGGGTGAGGAGGTCAAAGAGCCTACCACTGAGTTCATGTCAGAAATAGTCCCTATTCCCCTTGCTAGGGTACATACTTGGATACTGAGCTACCATGGGCTACATCTGAGCAGAGGTTCTAGGTTATATCCATACATGGTCCTTGGTTGGAGAAACAGTCTCATATAAGACCAGATATATTTGGTCCTTGTGGAGCTCCTATCCTCTCCAGGTCATATTAACTCCCACTTCTTTCATATGATTCTTTGCACTCTGCCAAAAGTTTAGTTGTGAATCTCAGTATCTGCTTTGATACACTGCTAGGTTCAATCTTTCAGAGGCCTTCTGTGGTAGGACCCTGTCCTGTTACTTGTTTTCTCCTACATCCAATGCCCATCCTGTTTGTCTTTCTAAGTGAGGATTGATCATCTTATCCCAGGTCCTCTTTAGGTGTATAGATTTCATTATGTTTATCATATCTTATAGGTCTAAATAAGTAAGGATACATCATGTGTGTCTTTCTCTTTCTGGGATACCTCACTCAAAATGATCTTTTCTATGTCCCACCAGTTGCCTGCAAATTTCGTGATTTCCTTGTTTTTAATTGCTGAGTAGTATTCCATTGTGTAAAAATACCACAATTTCTGGATCCATTCCTCCATTGATGGACATCTAGGTTGTTTCCAGGTTCTGACTATTACAAATAAAGCTGCTACAAACAAGGTTGAGCAAATGTCCTTGTTGTGTGCTTGAGCAACTTTTTGGATATATGCCTAGGAGTGGAATAGCTGGGTCTTGAGGAAGTGCTATTCCTAATTGTCTGAGAAAGCATCAGGCAAAGTGGTTGTACCAGTTTACATTCCCACCAGCAACGGAGGAGGGTTCCCCTTTCTCCACAAACTATCCAGCATGTGTTGTCATTTGAGTTTTTGATCTTAGCCATTTTGATGGGTGCAAGGTGAAATCTTAAGGTCGTTTTGATTTGCATCTCCCTGATGGCTAATGAAATTGAGCATCTCTTTAAGTGTTTCTCTGCCATTTTATATTCTTCTACAGAGAATTATCTGTTTAGCTCCGTACCCCATTTTTTAATTGGATTGCTTGCTTTTTTGCTTTTTAACTTCTTTAGTTCTTTATATATTCTGGATATCAGCTGTCTGTCAGATGTAGCATTGGTAAAGATCCTCTCCCAGTCTGTAGGCTGTCGTTTTGTTTTGATGATAGTGTCTTTTGCTTTACAGAAGCTTTTTAGTTTCATGAGGTCTCATTTATTTATTTATTTATTGTTTTTCTTAGAGCCTGTGCTCTGTTGGTGTTCTGTTCAGGAAGTTGTCTCCTGTGCCAATGAGTTCTAGGCTCTTCCCCACTTTTTCTTCTAACCAATTTAGAGTATCTGGTTTTATGTTGAGGTCTTTGATCCACTTGGGCTTTAGTTTTGTGCAGGGTGATAAATATGGATCTATTTTCAAATTTCTGCATGTAGACATCCATTTGGACCAGCACCATTTGTTAAAGGTGCTGTCTTTTTTTCCATTGAATGGTTTTGGCTTCTTTGTCAAAAATGAAGTATTTGTAGGTGTGTGGGTTTATTTCTGGGTCTTCTATTTGGTTCCATTGATCCTCTTTTCTGATTCTATGCCAATACCATGTGGTTTTTATAACTATTGCTCTGTAGTACAATTTGAGGTCAGGGATGGAGATACCTCCAGATAATCTGTTGTTTTACAGGATCATTTTGGAAATTCTGGGTTTTTTGTTTCTCCATATGAAGTTGATAATCTTTCTTTCAAGGTCTGTAAAGAATTGTGTTGGTATTTAGATGGGAATTTCGTTGAATCTGTAGATTGCTTTTGGCAGGATGGCCATTTTCACTATGTTAATCCTCCTAATCCATGAGCACGGAAGATCTTTCCATCTTCTGATATCTTCTTCAATTTCTTTCTTCAGAGACTTGAAAATTTTTTTCAAACAGGTCTTTCACTTGCTTGGTTAGAGTCACCCCAAGGTACTTTATGTTATTAGTGGCTATTGTGAAGGATGTTATTTCCTTGGTTTCTTTCTCAGCCCTTTTGTTTTTGGTATACAGGAGGACTTCTGATTATTTTGAGTTGATTTTGTATCCAGCCACTTTGCTGAAGGTGTTTATCAGCTGAAGGAGTTCTCTGGTTGAATTTTTGGGGTCGCTTATGTATACCATCATATCATCTGTGAATAGTGACACTTTGACCTCTTCCTTTCTGATTTGTTTCCCCTTGATCTCTTTTAGTTGTGTTATTGCTCTAGCTAGGACTTCAAGTACCATGTTGAAGAGGTATGGAGAGAGTGGGCAGTCTTACCTTGTCCCTGAATTCAGTGGCATTGATTTAAATTTCTCTCCATTGAGTTTGGTGTTGGCTATAGGCTTGCTGTATATTGCCTTTACTATGTTTAGGTATGTACCTTGTATCCCTGATCTCTCCAAGACTTTAAAGATGAGTGGGTGTTTCAGCATCTAAGGAGATGATCACATGGTTTTCCTCTCTCAGTTTGTTTATGTGGTAGATTCAATGATGGAATTCCTTATGTTGAACCAGCCTTGCATGCCTGGATGAAGCCTACTTGGTCATGGTGGATGATATCTTTGATGTGTTCTTTGATTTGGTTTGCAAGCATTTTATTGAGTATTTTTGCATCGATGTTCATAAGAGAGATAAGTCTGAAGTTCTCTTTTTTGTTGTGTCTTTGTGTGGTTTAGGTATCAAGGTGACTGTGGCTTCACAGAATGAGTTTGGTAATGTTCCTTCTGTTTCTATTTTGTGGAACAGTTTAAAAAGAATTGGAGTTAGCACTTTTTTGAAGGTCTAGTAGAATTCTGCACTGAATCCATCTGGCCAAGGGCTTGTTTTTGGAAGGGAGACTGTTGATGACTGCTTTTATTTCCTTGGGGGATATAGGTCTATTCAATCTTTCTACCTCATGTTGACTTAATTTTGGTAGATGGAATCTATCAAGAAAATTGTCCATTTCTTTTAGATTTTCAAATTTTGTGGCATATTGGCTTTTGAAGTATGACCTAATGATTATTTGGATTTCCTCAGTGTCTGTAGTTATGTCCCCCTTTTCATTTCTCATTTTGCTGATTTGGATAGTTTCTCTCTGCCTTTTAGTTAGTTTGGCTAAATGTTTGTCTACCTTGTTGATTTTCTCAAAGAACCAGCTCTTGGTTTCATTGATTCTTTGAATAGTTTTATTTGTTTCTATTTGATTAATTTCAGCCCAGAGTTTGAGTATTTTCAGCTGTCTGCTTGAGCCTCTTGGGTGTATTTGCTTCTTTTTTTTTCTAGAGCTTTCATTTGGGCCATTAAGTTGCTTGTGTGAGATGTTATAATTTTTTTTCTTGAGGGCACTTAGTGCTATGCTTATTGTGTCCCATAAATTATAGACCTTTATTTTCATTGAATTTTAGGAAGTCTTTAATTTCTTTCTTTATTTCTTCCTTAACCCAGCTGTCCTTGAGCAGCAAGTTGTTCAGTTTCCATGTGCGTGTAGGCTTTTTGCTAATTCCATTGTTGTTGAGGTCCAGCTTTAGTCCATGGTGGTCAGATAAAATCCAGGGGATGATTTCAATGTTCTTATATCTGCTGAGGCTTGCTTTGTGACCAAAAATATGGTCTAATTTGGAGAGGGTTGCATGAGGTGCTGAAAGAAGGTATATTCTTTTGAGTTTGGGTGAAAATTCCTTTAGACATCTATTAGGTCCATTTGATTTAGGACTCTGTAAGTGCCTTTATTTCCCTATTTGGCTTCTGTCTAGATGATCTGCCCTTGGTGAAAGTAGGGTGTTGAAGTCTCCCACTATTAAGGTGTTGGGATCAATGTGTGATTTAAGTTTTAATAATGTTTCCTTTATGAATATAGACGTTCTTGTATTTGGGGCATAGATGTTCAGAACTGTGATGTGTTCTTGGTAGATTTTTCTTTTGATGAAAATGTAGTATCCCTCCTCATCTTTTTTGATTAGTTTTGGTCAAAAGTCTATTTTATTAGATATTAAGATAAGTACCCCGGCTTTTTTTCTGGGTCCATTTGCTTGAAAAACATTTTTCCAGCCCTTTACTTTGAGGCAGTGTTTATCTTTGTTGCAGAGGTATGTGTCTTGGATGCAGCAGAATTTTGGATCCTGTTTCCACACCCAATCTGTTAGTCAGTGTCTTTTTATTGGAGAGTTGAGTCCATTGATGTTGATAGATAATAGTGACCAATGACTGTTAGTTCCTTTTATTGTGGAGTTGGTGGTCTTCTCTCATTCATTGCTTGTTTTCTTTTAATTTTTGTTAGGATATTATCTGTATGCTATGTTTTCTTTGGTATAGTTGTTTTTGTTGGGTTGGAGTTTTCCTGCTAGTATCTTCTGTATGGCTGGTTTGCTGTGTAGATATTGCATAAATTTAGTTTTGTCATGGAATATTTTGTTTTCTCCATCTATGTTGATTGAGAGCTTTGCAGGGTATAGTTGTCTGGGTTGGCATCTGTGGTTTCTTAATATCTGTCTCTAGGCAGTGAGCTCTGAGCTGAGAATTTTGGTGAGTCAGCTGTGCAGAGGGGGATGGAGGCCGGAAAAAGGGGAGTTCCAGGAGATCAGATGATTGTTTCTCTCCTTCCCCAAACAAGTCCATGAGTGACCATAGACCAAAGTTCTCACGTCCTGTGATGATCCCTCTCGTTTAGAAAGCCTCACCGTCGTTCCCCTGGCTTCAGTTGTCCTTCCACTACCAATTCCGGTGCAACAGCTCCTCTGCAACTCAGAGACTGTGTGTGCTTGCCGCCATCTTGGATCTGTGCCCCCTCCCCCCTGCACCCCAGGGACTCTTGCTGTCATCTCAGGCACTAAGTCTTTAAAACCACCGGTCTACTTCTATACCATTAAATCAAGTTGTGGTCTCAGGGTAACTGTGAAATATATCGCAGTGCTGCTGAGGAGAGTAAGTTAAATACCATATAAGCTCACCTTGTGACACACTTTGTGCAGTTATTAAAAATTGGGGAAAATTGTGGACACAAACAGTTCACAGTTGCTTTAAAGAAGTAAATTGAGCTTGCCAAAGATGGTGTATGAACATCCATGAATTGAAAAGCCTGCATGCAAGCACTTGACTGCCAAGTAGCTGTGTGCATGAATCATGGCTGCCCCTGGCTCACTTTGTCCAGAAGTTGTCTGTTCTATCAAATAAGGAAGTTGCTTTCATATTGTGTGGAAGTCTCTTCAGGCTCTGAAAACTCCACATTTTTGTGTTTGTTTCAGTCTAGGAAGATTAAATGTTCGTTCTTATTCAGGGTCCAGAGAGATATAATTAATATCTGGATCTGGCCTGTGGACATCTGACTGCTTTCTCCCTCCTCTCATTGTATTTCTTCTGATTCATAGAATTGTTGAAATTGGTACTTACAAATTTCACATATGAGATAGATCAGCTGGACAGCTTAGTTGCTGTGATTCCACCAATTGCTTTGATCACTTCCTTCTGAAGGCACAGTGATACTTTTATAAAACAAGTTGCAGAAGTGTTTGATAGACCGAGGGGCTTTATTTCTGTATTTTCAGAATCCTAAAAGTGGGTTTTGGTGATTGAAGTAGGGATGGAGGGTTAGGTCCATCATGACGGGGGCTTTTGTTTTTTAAACAAATGTTTTCTGAGATCTACATATCTAACTTCTCTTGGAGGCAAGATCCTCAAACTAAAGATTGAGAGAATGAGCTCATAGTTCTGATTAAACTCCATTCTTTAGAGTACTTAGTCTTTTATAATAACATGGCTTAAATTTATACAATCATTTATAGTTATAAAATTGGTCGATATTAATGATAAAACGTACATCTTATTGTTGACCTTCTCTAACTTTTATTTGAAAATAGAGCACAGGAAGATGGTAATAAAGATGTAGTTTCACCATGAAAAGTGCATCTCCAGCTTCTTTTTAAAAACAATTTTTTATTCTTTCACAATTTCATAGGATATTATGTGTTTTAATTATATTTCCCCCATTAGCTTCTCTTAGCTCCCATTCTCCTCCCACATAATTTTTTTCCATTCAAGTCCTCCTCTATTAACATGTTTCCCCCCACTGAATTTTTTTAATGTGTCTGTATTTTTATTTTTTTAATGTAATTTATTTATTTTTATATCAATCACAGGTTAGGTACTTTACATCCCAGGCATAGCCCCCTCCCTCATTCCCTCCCACTCTCCCCATCCCTCCCTCATCTCCTCCCCACTCCCTCCAAGTCTACTGACGGGGGAGGACCTCCTCACCTTCCATCCGACCCCAGATCATCTTGTCTCCTCAGGGCTGGCTGCAATGTCCTCCCCTGGGATCTAGCCAGGCTGTTACTCCCTGGCATGTATGGGGGAGGGTCAAAGAGCCAGCTGTCGAGCTCATGACAGAAACAGTCCCTGTTCCCCTTACTAGGGTCTTCAGTTGGACACCGAGCTACCATGGGCCACATCTGAGTGGGGGTTCTAGGCCATATCCATACATGGTCCTTGGTTGGAGAAACTGTCTCGTAAAAGACCCCTGTAACCTGCTCAGTTTGGTCTTTGCCCCCACTGCATTTGATTAAGGTTACTTACATAAGCATGGTATGTGTATGTGTGTGTTTTATGTACTTCAGCCTGGGCAACTTCATTCTTACACATACAAAAAAATCATTGTTTATTAAATTAATTACTTTTAAAAATTAATTAAAATTTATTTATTCTGTATCACAGCTGTAGCCCCCTCCCAACCCCACCCTCCTTCCTTTTCTCTTCTCCTCCCATACCCCTCCCCCAGTCCACTAATAAGGCTTCTCCTCCTCTTCCATATGACCCTAGCCTATCAGGTCTCATCAGGACTGGCTGCATTGTCTTCCTCTGTGGCCTGGTAAGGCTGCTCCCACCCTCAGGTGGAGGTGATCAAAGAGCCAGCCCCTGAGTTCATGTCAGAGACAGTCCTTGTTCCCCTTACTAGGGTACCCACCTAGAGACTGAGCTGCCATGGGATACATCTGTGCAGGGGTTTTAGGTTATCTCTATGCATGTTCTTTGGTTGGATTTCAGTCTAAGAAAAGACCCCTGTGCCGAGATTTTTTGGATCTGATGCTCTCCATGTAGAGTTCCTGTCCCCTCCAAGTCTTACTATCTCCCCCTTCTTTCATAAGATTCCCTGTACTCTGCCCAAAGTTTGGCTGTGAGTTTTAGTATCTGCTTCGATACTCTGCTGGGTAGAGTCTTTCAGACACTGTCTGTGGTAGGCTCCTGTCCTGTTACCAGTTTTATCCCTCTTCTGATGTCCATCCAGTTTCTCTTTCTGAATGAGGATTGATCATTTTACCCAGGGTCCTCCTTGCTTCCTTTCTTTAGATGTAAAGATTTTAGTATGTTTATCCTATATTATATTTCTAATAATCACTTATGAGTAAGCATATACCATGTGCGTCTTTCTATTTCTGGGATACCTCACTCAGGATGATCTTTTCTAGTTCCCACCATTTGCCTACAAATTTCATGATTTCCTTGTTTTTAATTGCTGATTAATCATTGTTTTATAGGTGTGGATCTCATCTGTTCCAGGATGGCTTCAAACTTACTATGCAGTTAGGTAAGTTTGATCTTGAAATTTTTGGTTTCCCTGATTCCACCTCCTGAATGTTGGAGTTGTTGACATGTGTTATAAATAATATCTGACTTATATAGTACTTAGAATCAAACTCAGGTCTTTCTGGTCTACCCCTCATTAGTTTTTCCTAATCTATTGAATTTCTTTGGCATTCAGTGGAAACCGATTGACCATACATATAAGTGTTTATGCACTCACAGTTTGGTTCCACTGAATTCTATGCCTGTAACTGTGCCCAAAGTGTATTCATCGATTATGGAAACTTATAGTAGATACTAAAATCTGAACTTTGCTTTCTTCTACACGTGCTTGCTGTTTTCCTTGTATTGGGTCCTTTATATTCATGTCAAATTTAAAGCTACCCTGATAGTTTTTATTAAAAAGCAGCTGACAGATTCATTGGGATTATAATGAATCCATTGATCAAATTTGAAAGTGTTTGTGCTTTCATAATATTATACTACAATCTATGAACATGTAATGCTTTTCTATTTTTTATTACTTTATTTAAGTAATGATTTATGGTGGACCTGTCATGGGATTCTTTTTAAGGATATACAAGTAATTTATTATGTTCAATAGTATTATAAGTATATTTGCTTTTCTAACTTCTTTTTCAGATTTTATATTGTTAATCTATAAAGATATGATTAATTTCATTTTGAACTTTATATCACAATTTCAATATACTGGCTTACATTAATATATTTTCTTCAATTTCTTAAGATTTCAAAAAGACTTTATCATCAGTAAATACAGATAGTTTTATTTCTTCCATTTATATATGAATGCTATTTATTTTTTCCTTTGCCACAGTACTGAATAGAAGATACTATCACATTGTTCTTTATCTTAGTAGGAAGGTACTTGTTCATAGTTAAGCATATGAACTGTTTATATTTTGTGGATAGCCTTAGTAGAACAGTCTGTGCAGATATACTTTTACTTGAAATTGGATGTCTCACATGAAATACTTTTCATTCATGAATATGTTTTTAAGCAAAGATGGAAAGATATATTTAGCTCACAGTTTTGGAGTTCCAAGAGCAGATCATTGACTGTGTTCAGCTCTGGGGAGAGCCTTTTCTCCCATGTCACATCATAGAAAATGGCAGTGGTGCTTCTCACAGAGTAAGTGGAGAGAGGGAAAGGGAATGAGAATGGGGAATGCAGGCACAGGGTGATACTGTGATTTAGTTCTTTGTGCTTTAACATGGCACAGTATATGAAAGCTTTTCATGAGTCAAACCAAATCTGCACTGTTGAGATAAGTTTCACCTAGCAACAAAACCGAATAACTTTTTAGGAGGTTATCAGATTTGGTTTTGTAGGTTTGTTTGGTGGGGTTGCATTACTGTTCATAAGGGAGTTGGTCTGTGGTTCCCCTTAGTTGTGACACCTTTGGCTTGGTTTGGCTATACAGAAGAGAATTGGGCAGTATTCTCTTGTCATCGATCTTTCATGGAGTGTTTGTCAAAGATTAATGTTAGCTCTAACAGCATGTAGTACAACTAACCTGTGAAGCCATGAGGCTCAGCCCTTTCTTTTTTATGAGTTAAATTGTTCATTTAACTCTTTTTTTTGTGATGTTTGTCCACTAGGATATTCTGCTTCGTTTAGGATAATTGTCATAGTTTGTATCTCTCCAGAAATGCATTGCTCTCTTCTACATGATCTAATTTGTATGCAGCTGTTATCATATCCTTTTAGCCTTTTGAAAAAATTTGTTAGTTTCTTAATGCCCCTTCTTTAATTTTTTAAATTAAATCTGAATCCTCTATTTTCCTCTTTGTTAATTTAGCTAAATATCTGCCAATGTTGTTGATCATTTTAAATAAACAAATCTGGGTTTGCTAATTTAAAAAAATGAAGCAAATTATTGCTGTTTTAAGATTCTGTTTTGTGATATCAAATATTTCTGGACATGTCTTGTGAAGAACACACATTCTTTTTATTAACTTGTTTTGTCCACTGTCAATTTCACATGCATATATGACGTATTCTGGTTATGCTGTCCACCTCACCCTCTTTTAAATCATCCTTTCACCCCTAGCAGCCCCTCTTCTTCCCCATATATCTGTTTCCTGTGTTCATAATTTTATTGTTTTTTTAAACTTTTTATTTTTTTATGTTAATTACAGTTTATTCACTATATCTCAGCTGTAGCCCCCTCCCTCATTCCCTCTCAATTCCACCCTCCCTCATCTCCTCCCTGCCTCTCTCTAAGTCCACTGATATGGGAGGTCCTCCTCCTCTTCCATTTGATTCTAGTTTATCAGGTCTCATCCGGACAGGCTGCAATGTACTTTTATGTTAAAACTATTCATTAGAATCTTGTAGGTTAACCAGCATGTACTCAACTGGATTCTATATTTCCTTCTCTCCCCGCAACTGTTAGTTGCCAATAGTTCGGCAGTAGGTAGTAGGGCCCCACGGGTCTCTTCCATAACCATAGCTAACAGTTGGGTTGGCTCAACTTGTGTGGGCCTAGTGCCAGTAGGCACAGTTCCCGTGAGTTCATGATTGCCAAGGCCATGAAGTGCTTAAAAAAATGACATGTAGAAACCTTTTTCACCATCTTCCAGCTTTTACATGCTTTCTGTCCTCTCTTCTGCAATGGCCTTGAGCCTTAATGGGTCGTAAAATGTGTTGTTTAGGGCTCAGTCCTTCACTCTCCTTACTATGCATCCACTGATCTAGACATTTGCCCCTTGTCACTGCAGAGAGTGGTTTCTCTGATTAAGGCTGAGAGTAGCCTTTGTAGATAAAAGTATACATGCTTAGAAGGTGGCTTAACACTATGTTAATTTAGCTAAGCAGACCCTTCCTTAGGGTCTAACACATCCTTAGTCGCAGGATTTTGACCATGTTTGCAGTATGAGACATTGATTCACTCTTCAAAGATTCAGTCTTCAAATCTAGTTGAGAAGTGGTTTGTTACAACAGTCCTGCTGCTATGCTACCAGTGTGCACTTCTTGGTGGGCAGGTCAGTGTTATAGTTAATGGAGTGCACAGCTGGCCAAGAGCATGGATGCTTTTACTCCCCCAGTTGCCTGCATAGGACCATCTGGTCAGATGAAAGCTAGCCAGCAAGGAGGAAATTTTCTAGCTTAGTTCCTGTTTGCTTTTTCTATAACCTATATGTAGAGGGCACACATTACACATCTCTTTCCTTTTCTTGTTCTATATAATATAATGCTAAGAGTGATTTCACTTTCACGATCCCACAGGAGGCATCCTGCTATAGATGAAGTTGACTGATGATGCTCAGATTTATCCATGGCGACATTAGTAGGATAAGGTTTGCTTGTTTTCAAGGTCACTTGGGCTATCATCTTGTAATTTTATTACAGCTCTATCATCTTACTCTCTCAGAGTGTTTGTAAGAAAAGGAGGTATTGAGAACTGTTTCATAGGCATCTTGCTTCCTTAATGTCTCTGCAGATGACTGGATCATGAACGGTGGACTAACCCGCTCAGGGAGCTCACAGCTGAGTGGGCTTTTAGGAAATCAGGTAGTTAGAGGACATGGCTCACTGGAGTTTGCTTTTGAGGAGTTCCGACTTGTTCTATGCCTTGATACAGCTCTAAATGGAGCCAGCTGACAAGAACTAAAACCCCTGAAACCTTGAACCCCATGTATATGTGTCATGAATGTAGCCACTAGAGCTCTTGTATGGTAGTCTCAGAACTAATCCTTTTCTGTCCTTTCCCTCCACTTCCCTTTGAAACTCTGGTGTGCCACATAGCTAGCAGATAGCTGTTAATTTTCTCTTCATTTTCTGCCATTAGCTTTAGTATCCCTGATAAAGTTGGATTAGTGTCTACTGTCTTGGCATTTGTTTGTTTGTATTATTATGTTTTTTGTTCCTTAGTTTTTCCATTATTTCCTTTAAAAAATAAAATTTTTTCGTATGACACCTTTATTTTGTTTTACTACAATCTTGACATATTTTTACTTTTTAGCTGTTTAATAATAAGATTAAAATAAGAACATGGATAATATATAATAAGAATGTAATAAGACAATAATAAGATTATGCTTATTTTCCGAACTGAGAAAAAATTACCTTGGAATAGCACCAACTTGATTTCATCATTATGTAATCTTTTTGTTTTATCAGAGCTCCACCTTTTTGAGACTGCCATCATAACCGAAATTTTAAAAATACACATTTACCCTGAGGATTCAAAACTATGTTAAAAATGCTCATTTTATTTTTATGTGTGTGAGTGTTTTGCTTTGTGTAGGTACTGTGTGCATACCTGGAACTCACCCAGGCCAAAAGAGGGTGCTGCATCCCCTGGAATTGCTTGTAAGCTTCTCAGTTGGCACTGGGAACTGAACCTGGGCCCTCTTCAAGAGCACCAAGTGTTCTGAACCACTGAACCATCTCTTCAACCCCTAAAGTATCTTTAAAAAGTTGTTGCTTTTTTATTTTTTCCCCCAATAATAGGCAAAAAGATGCTTTGTTAGTGGTGTTGTTCTTCTATCAGTCAGGACCAGAGCAGATGACAGTCCTTTGTTCATCGGAGCTTGAAGCCTGGCTTGGTAGCCAAAGCTGTCTTATACCCAGGACTCATAGAAACCAAATCATATCAAATGCAGGCAGTGCAGCATAGAAGCCTTCTGGACACACAGGCACACATCCACACACTCATACACACAGACACACAAACACAGACATGCATACATCCACACACTCACCTACATACACACAGACACACATCCAAACACTCATACATGCACACACACTCACATACACACACACACACACACACTCTCTCTCTCTCTCTCTCTCTCTCTCTCTCTCTCTCTCTCTCTCTCTCTCTCTCTCTCACCTTACACTGACTCCTTCTCAGATATATTTTCCTAATGATTTAAATTCCTTTGCTCTCCTGTAATCCACAGTCCTTAGGAGACGCTGTGCTCTGTGAGATGCACCACTCCAAAGCATCACGGTTGTGGAGAGAAGAACTCTGTGGCTGGTCCCGTTTCTCTGCTTTGTTAAATTGGCGCCACTGTAGACACCTGACAATAAGTTTGATAACAAAAGAATTTCTTTAGTTGTGTATTCTTCGTTTTAATGATGGTAAAAGCAATTTTTTAATATTTATTTTTATATCAATCACAGGTTAGGTATTTTGCATCCCAGGTGTAGCCCCCTCTCTCATTCCCTCCCACACTCCCACTTCCTCCCTCATCTCCCTCCTCCCTGCCCCCTCCAAGTCCACCAACAGG
>CM053753.1:90634981-90661837 GCA_028658305.1 Pachyuromys duprasi | reverse complement strand
CCGGGGAGTGACAGACTGGCTAGATCCCAGGGGAGGACATTGCAGCCAGCCCTGAGGAGACAGAATGAGCTGGGGTTGGATGGAAGGGTAGGAGGTCCTCCCCTGTTGGTGGACTTGGAGGGGGCAGGGAGGAGGGAGATGAGAGAGGGAGGGGGAGGGGAAGAGG
This sequence comes from Pachyuromys duprasi, assembly GCA_028658305.1. Classification (NCBI taxonomy): domain Eukaryota; kingdom Metazoa; phylum Chordata; class Mammalia; order Rodentia; family Muridae; genus Pachyuromys; species Pachyuromys duprasi. Next base: position 90,661,671 of record CM053753.1, on the reverse strand, counting down.
GAAGGAAGGAGGGAGGCTATGCCTGGGATGCAAAGTTCCTAACCTGTGTTTGATGTAAAAATAAATAAATTAAAAAAAGAAATGACACATACATACAGTATATATATATTCTGGACCACAACATGATGCACAATAGGCCATAAAACCAGGCTATATAAAACAAACTAACTATGTGTTACTTTTGGACATTTAAAGCTGCCTGAAAAAAAATGAACATTCTATTGTGTGCAGAGGAAGGCTCTATAGATATAGAACTAATCATGCAAAAGTACAGTTTGTATCACAATGGAGAGCACTATATAAAGGCTCCAACTGCACTATGGCCACAAGATTATGAGGGGTTTTAGTGGGACAATGAGGAATTAGGGGGAGCACAAAACCAAGTCTTCAACGAAAAGCATATGTAAGAGTATGTAAAGGAGGAGAGAAATATTATGGGCTAAAAGCTCCAACATGATATGAAAAACCCACCACTTATTAATAGTTCATTGTTCTTGGGCGTGGAATAAATGGGGCATTCCTGGTGAACCAAGAACTGCAAATCTTTGACTGTGTTTTGCAATGCATTCTAATTCTGAAGCTGCTAAGTGGATAATATCCAGAAATGGCATGAGCGTCTCTGCTCATGGGAATCGTTAAACCCTCATGAAGCTGAAATGAGCACCAGTTATTTCATTTTTGCTCCTTTACAAATGGTAAAATGATATTTCCATTAAAGATTTCAGATACACACTGAAAAAGACATAGATAGATCCATCATGATTGATGGTGAATTAAAAAAAATAATGGCTAATTGAACATGGAGATAAAGTGATATTATACTTCATGTAGTTAGTATAAAATTTCCAGGTGGTCCTCCTTCCAAGTAAGAGTTGTGCTTGAACAGAAATTGAGCAGATCAAAGTTTTCTAGACAATTTTAAAGATCTCCCAACAGGGAATGGTTTTTAGACACACAGATAATATGTTTCTTAACGCCTACGCTTAGGGAATGCTAAAGTAAGCCTCACATTTATACACTTATATTTGAGTGGGCAGATTCCCATTTTAAGCTTAATTTTAGAACTGAGAGGGTTTTTCAGTACCCTTTATTCACAATTCAGATATTCGTTACTTTTCTGGTTCTGTGCTTTATCAGCTGTGAAGGCTCGGGACCGTTTTTAGAACTCTCTGTATCTCAGTAACCCTGTTGATAAATAGGGAAGTGGTTCTCACTAGGTGCAGCCTCTGTGGTGATTACATGCGATTTACAGGGAAAAGTGCCCAACTTACTGTGTAACATATGGCGAGCACCCAATTAATGCTCGTTGTTTACTGTTATTTTCATATTAACACTGATGACATAATTACTAATTCCCGTCGCTGCTTAGTCTTGCAGAGAAACAGCAGCACTAGAGAACTAGAGAACCTTGGCAGTGATATGTGCAGTAGCTTCAGAACTCGAAAAAGACTTTGGTCCTTGAATTTCACACCCGTTCTTTTCTGTCTCACCGAGTTTTCAAGAAAACCCCAATGAAAGTGAGGAGAGATGCTGGAAATCGTGTGACCACAAGATCGCCTTGAAACAGAAAAGAGTGACCATCAACCATAAAAGCAGTAAAAGCAAACACAGACATTATGAGTCAAATGACTGCGTTAGGATGAAGCTTTTCTTCTTGGAAGTTCTCCGTATGAGAGGCAGGTTCTGTTCGTAGGTTCAGACCATGTAGTCGAATTGCAATGAACGTGATGAGAAGTTTTTGTGTAAAATGCTGGTGTCGCTTAAGTGGAAAGGTTGCTGTTCAGTTTTGGGAGTGTAGCTGATGACACTTTCAGTGCAGTAACACAACTGCAAATAGCCCGAGTTCAATTTCATTACAAAGGTAGAATTAGAAAGGTGGAACACTAAATCTTATAAGGGACTGCAATTTGACTTAATGTCGCCAGTATCCACCACAGAGTAGGGAAGACTACAAGGCTAGCGTAACTGCTGCCATGCTGAACGGACGATTCAGCTCCGTGCCCCCTGGAGTACCCATGGAAGTTAAGACACGCTCGTTAGCTTAGCCTTCTCACGCTGTGCGGTTCTAAGGCTACGTATATCCTACCAGCCGCAATTGACTAACAGGTGCCGTGTGGTAACAAGATAGCAAGATTCAGTAACAGTTCTACTTGAACTTAATTCCGCACGATGCATGTGAGTATAACCCCAGAGAGGCACCGTGATCTACCGCAAAGGACAATTTGCCTACCTCTCTAGTTTGTAATTAATGAAAAGTCCTAGGGAAATCCCAGTTTCTGACTAAAGAGAGTTGATTACTGTGCCCAGATTAACTACCAAAATTGAAAGCACCTCGTGACGTTTGTCGCTGTTCCTCCAGTCCTGAGCTCCGGAGGCTGCACTGTGGCCCCCTGCCTCATCCTTAGTGTTTAAAAATTTGGCTTTTGGCTAGTGAGACTACAGGCCTTTACTTGTGAATGTAGACATTATTCAAAGTCTTAAAAATTTGCTTTCTTCCCTTTCTCGTTATCTGAAAAATAACCATAATGTTGCCACGAAGCCAGGACGTGACTGTGAAATACTGCAGACACGACTGTATAGGACCAGTCCGACTCTGCTCTCAGCCGCTGCACTGTGACCCCTGTCCATGGCACTTAGGTAAAAAAAAAAGGTGGAAAGGTGGACCCAGACATACTTCCAGGAAGATATGGAACTGAAATTACTCATTAACAACATGAGTCCCTTAATAAGTAAGGAGGTGGCTTTTTGTAGAGGATTTTAGGTGTGTTATAAATATTTTGCATCTTTTAAGGGATTTGTAAATACATTTAAGGAAAATTCAGAAGTGTTCCATCAGGCTCTGCTCAAATAACTGTCATTTTAAACTATAAGTCTCCTCTATATTGCATTTCTTAGACAGTCTCTTCTTTGGTTGGAATCACATTTATATTTTAGGAGAAGCAAGAAGTTATTGTTATTTGTAAACTGTAACAAAGTAGAAATCGATACAGAAAACTAACATATGTTTCCTCAATTAACGTGAACACTATTCTCCTCTGTCAGGAGTTTCATCGGGATTATTACTTACATTTTCATTTAACAGATTTTGTTAGTTGTCTAGGATTAAAACAACAGATTAGAAACACTGGCAAAGAAAAATCAACATTACAAAATCTTATTACATAGGCGCAAGCACTATTAACATTTTAGAATAAATTAATATTTACTTTAATAAACAAACATATAGCTCTGTGAGCGGGTGCACACCTCTAAACCTGGCATTTGGGAGGGTTAGGCAGGATGGGCAGGATTTTAAACCCAGCCTCACCTACACAGGCGTTGGAGGGCCAATGTGGATTACATGGAAACTGTATCAAACGAATGGGAAAAGAAAAACTCCCCTGTGAATCTAAAATTCTTTTTTAAAAGTAAAATTACTTTGCTTTTGTTTTAAAAAAACAAACCAAACATATTATATTAATTTGCAAATTACATTTTAGGCTTCAACAACATTTATTGAATTAGTATATAATAATGAAAATATCGCATTTCTTCATTTTAATGCCTGCATAGTTATTTTGTTGCTTAGAACTACCAAGCTGATTCCATCTTTTCAATTATATGTATAGTTGGGAAGGAAGTTAATTTGCTAAGTTTTAATATAATTAACTAATGTCTTTCCTAGGGATCCTTAAAAGTTTTAATTTCTTGGCCAAAAAAGTTCCCATAATACCTCTGTAGTGGAAATGCTCTAAGAGGACTTGTCATCGTGTAGGATGCAGGCTTGCATTTTAATTACTTCTTAGTAATAAGTTTTCAACAAATCAAACACTTTCATTAGTTCACAAAATTGTTGTTTCAGTTATTCATTTACTTGTATATTTAAAAATCTTCTTGATCATTTATATTTGTCTGTGATTTCCTTTTTCCACATTGTAATGTTTGACATTTTCTTTTATTTTGCAAGCTAAACTATCTCTTTGCCCCTTCTTCCTCTACAAGTAATGTAACTTCCCTTTATGTTTAATGTTAATTTTAACTATTATTTCAACTATGAATATTGGAAATTCCATGCAAACTCGAATTAACTAAATGTGTATCTTTAAACTCTATCTTTTTATTCAAAATGCTATTACAAACTCAGTTCTATATGTTTTACTCCAAAACTGATCTCAATCTGATCCAATGGTATAGAACTGGCAACTTATAAGGATGAGGAGCCAGAAAGACCATAAGTTACACAAAGGAGGGGTGGATGAGACAAAGTGCCCGGAGAGGATGCTACAGGTCACATTTTACAGGACAGCACAGCGAAAGGGCCAAAAATCCTAAAGTATTGGTAGTACCCATTAGATGGTAGAAAACTATATACTTAGATTAAAAACTCCACATTTAACATGAAAACCTCAAAAGATGTCATTTACACTACAGGCTCTGATGTCAGGAAGCAATCATTAAAAACAGAAGTGGTACAACATGTAAGTGGCACAGCACCTCAGGGAGGTGTGCTGTATGGAGCAAACCCAAACAGGGGAGCAATGGAAACTGCAGTCCACTATTCCCAACAAGCATTTCATCCCTTTCTCAAAATAAGTCTGAGAAAAAAATTAACAACAGATCCAGACTATATAATCTACTGTAGACTTTAATAACACTAACTAATTCATAAACGACATCATTTTATTCCAGAAAAAGTACCCAGCGATTCTCAAGTTCTTTTATCTTCATCACTCCTGGCTGAAAGAACGCTTCTGAGGATTGCTCCAGTGTATATACCTAGTAGGGCTCTGTTCTTGGAAGCAGATTTGGGGGCTCAGGGTTTGTTAACTCAGTAAGGAGAACCAATTATAGATGGTGACTTGGTAACACATGCATTCCTGTCTGGCCATCCTGCAAGAGGCACAAAGACAAACAAAGATTCAATATCTCAGGAAGAAATACAAGCAACATCTCATGTTTATTCGATTTTTCATTTTCCACGTTTTTGTGATTTGGAGACTCATTGTTAAGATAATCTGTAAAGTGCTGAAGTCTGAGAGAAACAGCTAATGTATACCCAGAAGACATCCAACAAGGTGCTTGCCAGCTCAATATTCTGTCTCCAGAATACCATTATTCAAAAGAAAAATTTTTAGATATCAATGTGAATGTGTAATATGATGACAGTTATAAATAAATAAAGTTTTCTACTACTAGAATTAATGAGATGATAATGAGTAATGGGTAATTTAAAATTGTACTTTGTGATGCATTCATAGCAGTGTTAGATCTGTTACCATAACAAACTAGGATGCCTGTTTACTTAGCTACATATTTTTTTTTCCTTTCTTCTTCTTGTTGGAAAAAGAAAGCATCAATGAGTAATTATCTATACCCCTTACTGGCACGTGACTATTGCTAGAATTTATTGAGGAGAAATTTTAGGTATCTTTTCCTGAATTAGTTTTCTCACCTGCAAAACTAGAATAAAGTATCAACAATGTTAGTTTATTTTACAATCACTATTGCCTTAAACCTGAATTCTTCACACAGCACCCCTGAAAGAAATGATTAAAGGACAGCAAGCTAGTATTTAATTCTGAAGAACCAAGAGATCATACAAAAGTAAGAAGAGAGTGTGGTAGGAAAAGAGCCAATGAAAGGAATGATGCCTTAATTCATTGTCCTCTGCTACATGGATGGGTTTCTGCATCAGGATCACCTAAGAATTACACCTGAAGACTTTCTGTATGCAGCTGAGCAGTGGGGAACAATCAACCATCACTGATTGGTTAGTCTTCTCCCAGGAAGTATTAGTTCCTACATAGTTCCAATTATATATATGATGTAGACATCAAATGGACCGCAACAGAACCCTGTTTTAGGAAGCTCTAACTAATGTTGGAAGAGAACACTAGGCAGAGTTGAGCCAGGGTTCTGTGTGTTTGAGGTGCAGATATGAACCTGGACAGAGCTTATGTAGGACTGTTGCTGAGCAGGGAGCAAAATCAGAGCTGAGTGAGGTTGAAAGAACTCTCTGTGGTGCCCGGGAGATAGCTGATAGAACTATCATTATGGGCAGGCACCTCTTAACTTCTAATTTCTAGGGCTTTCATAAAAATATGTGTGTGTGTTGGGGGGAGGCTCATGGTACTATTAACCCTAAGGGTACAGTATTGGCATGCATTGCAAACTATGATGGTAACCAACTGCCCCTAATTGGACAACACATTCCCTAATTGTACTTACAAGCCACTAAAAAGAGGGAAACCATGCTCTGTCCTGGGAACCAAGCTAACTATTCAGTTCTAGTGAAGTCATGGTTACTTGAGGAGATTCTGTTCCCACTAATCCACTAATCCAGCAAAATGCCTAACAACAATCTATACATAGTTAATTGTAACCTTCGTCCCATGAAGGTAATGTCTCTTCGAAACAGAGACCATCACAGAAAACCACATCCAATCAAAGTGCAAAGTTGTGGAGCCCAGTCCCAGTGGCATACATCTACAAAACTCTCCTGCACCTAAGCCTCAGGGATCGCTGTGGAAGAGGGCAGGAAAGATTGTAAGAGTTAGAGCATCAGGGAGTTTTCTTAGAGACTGTGTCTTCTAGTAACATTGGAAGCTACACTGTAAAGTCTCATCAAAATAAATGCCTAAACATGAGGCAAACATTGAGGACACCAACCAACATGCCAAACTGTATAGGGAAAGCCTGTGAGAACTCAACAATGAGCAGAGAACTATAGGCAACTGAAGAAAGGTAGAAGCAGGAGAGATGGTCCTCCCCGAGTTAGACAACAGCGATTGGTTGTGCAGTGTTAAATGGTCAGCCCTGAAAAAACACATACAAGCAACACAATACAAACTGAACAGGTTATAGTCACACACACACACAAAAGCACACACCCACACACATACACACAGTAGCAATTAGTAAAAACAGAGTGAATGAATTTGAAGAAGAATAGGAAGAGTGTATATAAGAGAGTTGAGGAGGAAAAGGAAAGGAGAAAAGTAATTGAGTTATAATCTCAAAAATAAAAAAAATGAGGTGATATTGGCTAAACTAAAAAAGTAATATCTTTCCTTCAAAGTACCGGAGGGCTTTGGGAATATGTGTTTACAGAAAAGGGGTGGACCATATTTGCTGAGTCAAGAGTGGAGCCCTTTTACCACAGAGCTTGTTTGTTACAGCATGGAACCTGTGCTTTCAGAGGAAGAAACTTGAAATCAGCAGAGAAGCTTTTCTGAGTGACAGAAAATCCTGGTTGTCTTAGTCTTCTATTGCTGTGATGAAACAGCACAGCCATGGCGACTTAGAAAGGAAGCGGTTAATTTGGGGCTTTCTTACAGTTTTAAAGAATTACTCCATGGCCATCATAGTAGGAGGTATGGTGGCATGGTGCTGGCATCCAAAGGTATAGGCGCGCGCACACACACACACACACACACACACACACACACACACAGAGAGAGAGAGAGAGAGAGAGAGAGAGAAACAGAGAGACAGATATGACAGAAGGAGAGAGAGACAAAGAAAGACAGAAAGACACAGAGACAAAGAGAAACAGAGAAAGACAGAGGTACATACACATAAGAGGAAGACAAAGAGAGACAGCCTGAGAGATAAAGAGAGTGAGATAGAAGAAAGAGAAAGAGAGAGTGAGAATGACATGGACTTTTGAAACCCCAAAGTTCACCTCCTGTGACACACATACTCCAACAAGGCCATACCTCCTAATCCTTTCCTAAACAGTCCACCAGTTGGAAAACAAACATTTAAGCATCTAGCCAGTAGCAGACACTCTCACTAAAATACCACTTTGGCAGACTTTTCTGAGCTAAACATTGGTTAACCAGTTGTGTTAGATAAGTGTGGAATAATTGTCCCCAAGCTCCCAGCAGCTGGATACATGTGACATCGTCACTTGAGAACTAGAGGGAAAGGCAGAGAATGCTTAGCATTCTGTGGACTTCTAGTCCCAGAGTACAATAAACTTATAGTTTAAAGAATTTAGGGGAAAAAAAGTAAAATGTGGATTCAAAAATGGGGGATTATAGCACATGAATAGCATCTAGAAAAAAATCAGTATCTGACAAATCGGATGTCTTGGCAAAGTGGGTATATGAATCCTTTTTCTTTTTTCTCTGCTTCAGATATTTGCCTTGTAGATCACAACATTTGAATGACAGTGTCCTTTCATGTGTATCTCCTTCTAATTCTCTCAACCCCACATATTATTATACATTATTTCTCATTATCAGATTATATCTCATTATCATAACTGCTGCTCATCCCACCCATGATGAACTCAGTCAGCAGGGGAAGTACATCAGGCTATGTGTGTCAGGGAGTGGAGGGTGCAGGGAGGTGCAGAGCCTACAGAGTCATGGTTTCTTCTCAGAAGTGTACCAGGGGATAGGACTGATGTAAGATCATTTATGTATTTATTTATGAGTCCCTTTGAAGAGAATTTAACTTCATTATGTCAGGACTGTGTTTCAATAGTTCCTGGGTGCCCCCAATATCACTCTCAGCACAGTTCTTGTTAGGATGGCTTGATCATGCATCTTTCCCCTCAGCTCTGAGGTGAGGTCTGTGAAACTGTAGAGGTCTCTCTCTAATCATTGTTTTAGGTAAAGAAAAAAAATTCAGCTCTGTATGGACAAATCATAAGGAAATAAAAGTATTTCCTAAAAGTTGTACGACAGAAGGTCATGATCTTATTTGGAGCACTACAGCTCAGAGGGAAAAGTATGTAGCAGATCTGAGATTTTCCCAACTTGTTGCATTTCAAATCAGTGCGGTAAGCTCAATGCAGGAATGTTAGGAATTAGAAATAGGAGTCTAGAAATCAATGAGGACAAGATTGTAGAAGGGGTGACAACCCCTTCCATAGCTCATGAATTGTTAAAGTTATGGATAGGTAGGAACAGTTCTAGAGTCTAAGTGTTCCTAGGCTAGTGCTGGTGAACTGATTATCTTTAGGCTGTGAGGTCTGCAGATGCTCACTGCTTGCTAGCTTCTGCTCTGTACTAGTCCAGTGGGTTAGATAGGGGTGGGTGATTTACAAGCATCTAACTGTTACTCAGTGTTCTGTTTAGAGTGCTCTGCAGTATGCCGTTGTGCTGAGGGGAAATGCCTTCCAGAGAACACCACTAAGTTGGAAGCTTTTTTGTTGTCTATGTTGGTGATTTTCCAAAGTTTTTGACTTGTAGTCTTATCAGTTATCAGTGAAAAACATTTGAGCAGACACACACACTGCAATGTAAGTGTGGTTATGTATTTACTTAGTAACATATCCTGGAAGTTCGAAAATTCAATATTCAGTTCTTTTATTGTCAACTTTGGGATAACAATCATATAGAAGTTTTAGTGTGCTCTTCATTATTTACCCCTTTCCCCTTGTATTCTGGGATGTGTATTTGCTACTTTGGATCTAGCTGAAAAAATGATTCTGGTAGATGTATTTTGCCCACAAACATCTTAGCGATTCATTGTTTTATTCTGATGAGCATCATTTCTAGTGAGAAAGATAATCCAGACAATGAAATTCTCCACTGATATGATTTTATAGAAATTTCCAGAACCAATGAGAAATTATTTACAGGATTAGAATACAAATTATTCTGAATTGCTTCAAAACAAGCTTTTTTTTTTTTACCCCAAACAACTGGGAACAAATTATAAATGGTGGAAACTTTGAAAGACTCACATAGCATTGCAGGCTCTCAGCTTCTCCCAACAGTGCTTGGGAGTTCAACATCCAGCTTTGCTTGATGGACAGATATTTGCGGTTGTGAGCAGTGGAAAAATCTCAGCTTAATGATTTTCAGAACAATAGTATCCATCATTTAATAATTCTAAAGAAAAGAAAGACACACAAAATCCTAACTATTACAACATGTGTTTCATATGTTAAAGACAATTAGCTGCAAACCTCAGACTTTCCTTTCTCATTCAGCACACACAATAAAAATAGCACTTCATTTTGGGCAGGCATTTCATACTTTATGAAGTACATAAATATTCATTGTTTCATTTGATGTTTATAACTATCCTGCTAGGCAGCCAGGAACTAATGTCCTGCTTTTCTCATTTGAGAGACTTGAGAAAGAACAGATGAGATAAATGGCTTAAAGGTCATACAGTGAGTCTGGGTGGAGACCACATGGGTTAGCTCTTTAGTGTCCTGACTTCACCTTTCTTTCTTTTTTTCTTTTTTTCTTTTCTGGTGAATCCATAGGATGTGTGCAGTTCATTTGCATATTCAAGTAACTAAGACTTTGTTAATGTTAATTCTAATCCTGAAATTTTTCTTAACATGCACTTTTTGTGGCACAAGTACAATCGATAAGACCGTTTCATCTTTGATTCTCCATTTTGAGGTCTGGGGAATTGGAAAAGAAATCCTGATGCTTTTCCTTGGAGTTCTCTAATGCTTTATTCTATGCTATGACTCAGGTGGTGTCTGTTTGCCTATCTCCTTGTCAAATTCTCTTGGAATGAATGATATCTATGTGACTTTTCTCAGTACTTGTCTTTTTAAGCAATAAATTACAAAGTTAACCATACCAGTTGAATCATATTTCTTAATTAGGATGATTGCATCATAAAAAAATATTGTGTAATTTTGTGCTCACTTATTGAAAACTCAGGCTCATGCACTATTGATCATCCTAGCTGGCTTGCCTTGGAAAGGAAGGTGCTTCTGTAGACTGACCTTCCTTGCTCATCAACTACCTAAAACTACAGCTACAAGTGCCTTTGGTCACTGGAGTAATTGTTTTCTTGTGCAGTTAGAATTGCTTTAATCTTTAATACTTTCTTTATGCTTAGTTCATAATTTTCTATATTCAAAATATTTACTTGCACTTGCTTGTGTATGTTTTCCCTTATTATATCAAATAATATATACATATGAGTATGTGTATAATGTATGTGTGGCTTACTACAACTAAAAAAGGAAATTAAGCATGGTAGTGCTTAGACAGCATCCAGGACTTTTTACGTGCTAGGCGGGTGCCTTACACTGAAGTATATTCTCAGTACAAGTAGTTTCTATTTTCTTTCCCTTGGTATTTATTATAGGAAGGGTAATAAAAGTGAATGCTTTTTCCCAGAATGCATAAAATAAACATGTCTACCAGCTTAATGAGCTACTATTTTGTATCCTGTTTTGATATAAATAATAAAAACATACACAGTAAATGCTGATGTAGAAAATTATGTTTAATGGAAAGTTTGGGGGTAGAAAATGATTTTTGAAGCCAAATTTCAGAACAATCTTGAAAGGCTGCCAGGATATTTTAAATTCAACCGATAGTACCAACTTTGGGTCAAAGAATAAAAATAAGAAAAAGTGGCTGAACCAGGCATAAGTCATCTCTCTCTTCCAAATTATATTTAAAAATTTTAAAGAGGGCTTCAAGCTTCAATTCTAGTTTCTAAGTACAGTTGCAAGCCATTATTTTGTGTTGTCCACATGCTCTTTATTATGTGGAATACAGCTTGTAGTTCCCTAGAAGAGGGAAGCAGGGCCTGTGTTTTTATTAGGGAAGGCTTCAAAATCCCATGAGCCTCTTCCTGGGGGAAGTGTTAAACCCAAATCCCTGGAAAAGAATCTCCACATTCTTCATCCTCTTCAGCAGTTTTTATTTATTTTTACTATGACCTTTGAACTTCCATCTTAATTGGTTACAAATATTGATATGAAATGCTTTCAGATAAGGAAGGTCCTGTTAGCTAAAACCATATGCTCCAGTTTATAGGCTATTTTTCTATATAAAATAATACCATGTCAAAGTTCTGCAATTTCTTTTTGACAGATAGCTCTGAGTCTGTTGCCTACTATGTATTATCCTTCCTTCTGACTGACACTGTTACTTTAAAATCATAAGCAGATTTCCATTATTAAAAATATAACAGAAACCAGATTTATTGTCTGGATTTTATTGTGGGAAATGTGAAAACAACAGTCTTACAGTGTGCTGGTTTGTGGCATAGATGATGCATTTCTGGGAGTTATTAGAGCTGGTTACAATGGGGATGTTCAGGACACAGCTGAATCATTGTGGGAGCGGAGGGGTGGCCTTGAAATGTGGCCTTGAAATGGAAGCTTTCTTGCTGAGCACAGACAGACCTGGAGGTACTAGTGTTTAAAGAAGAGTTTGAAGTTGGACGATGCAACCCAGTAGGAGAAAAGCAAGCAACAGAGTGAGAGACAGCCTCTGCTCCCACTGATAGGGGACCCACAAGAAGACCTATAAGATCTACAAGAAGACCAAGCTAGAGAGCTGTAACATATATGAAGTGGGCCTAGGTCAGTCCTATGCAGGCTCCCTGTTTATCAGTTCAGTCTCTGTGAGCCTGTAGGAGCCCCATGAGGAGAGGCCTCTCTCTAGCCTTACTGCAACTTGATATGCCATGGTTGTGTGATATCCATGGGAGGCCAGTTCTTTTCTGAAGAGAAACAGAGAATGAGTGGATGGGGGATATGTGGAGGGGGACTTGGGGAAGAGGAAGGAACGAGGGGAAAATAGTGTGTGTGTGTGTGTGTGTGTGAGCGCGCGCGCGCATGCGTGTGCACAAGAGTTTGAAGTCCTATATTTCTTTTCTTTTGGGATTTAGGCAGCATTACTGGGAGAAGGTAGGACTGGAGACATAGGTAGATCAGTCATACCTATGTTTTCACTGCAGCAAAAGTGTTCGCAATAGACTGAAAAGAATTAGGCTTTTGGAAGCATGTTCCTCTTTGCTTCTTATCCTAGGCAGAGGCAGGCTGGTAAGATATTTTTTCCTCACTTGCCAAATGTGGTTCATAAGTAGTAGCTAACTTCACATGATTATGAAGTGGATTCAGAGTATTTTCATTCTCTGGTAAACTTTAAGCCATAATGACTTTCCATGAATCATGGAGCATCTTCAGTTGGACTCATCGGTAATACTGAAAATGTATGCTTGAGAATGGAGGATGGTCATGAGTAAATGAATGGAATTTGATTCTATTTTCCAGACTCCAACCTGGAGGCTGAAGGAAGCTTTGGCTATTGTGGCTATTTTGGCTATACTTTCTCTTCAGTTTGCTGCCCACATCTTAAGAGCAGTGCATCCAATGGCTTTTATGGTGTTCATTTAGGGTGAGCATGATTTTGTTCTCAGATGACTTCTGGCATGTTCCATTTGACACTGGTTCCTCTGCTTAGCAGACTTCCTCCTGCCAAGAAAAGCTCTGCCCCCACACCTAAGCAGGACCTTTATTTCCAAGCCCAAGAGATGATGCTTGGCAGATGCTACCATGACAAGCTCACTGTGGGCTTTCCAGGAGCTTGCTGGGCAAGCACCATGGTGGTATGTGGGCTGGTCTGGAAACAGGTATTAGCGTGGCTGATTATAGCTCTGATCATAGACTTTCAGAGGCTTTGAAGTTCACTAAAAGCATGCTTTTCCTTTACTGGAGCACACTGAGAAGAGATGAACAAGATGCATGTGATTAATACCCAGAGAGCAAAACAGGTCAATGTACAAATCATTGCTGGTTTAATAAAAGCTCTGTATCTTTTATAGCACATAAAATTTTTTTCCACTTGGCAAATTTTGTTCCTGTAAAAATAGCACAGAATCATGTGGTGCACAAAGAGAAAAGGACCAGAGATGCGTTCTAACATTCTTTCAGCGAGTTTTGAGTCAGATATCACCTCTGTGTTAAATGTAAAATAAAGATGCTTTAGTTGTTTATTTTACAAAAGAGCTTTTGCTTAACAAAAAGCCATTGCATTTACCATTTTAAACAATTTTCTTTAAAAAAATCTATATCTTATGAATTTTTGAGTAAAGTTTTGACAAGATGTGGCAGTCCCTTCATTTCACTCTCTACATCTTAGGATGAATAATTTTTCGCTTAAAATATTTTTAATAAAAACATTTCTATCGGCACAAATCTGTCCTCTTTGGCTAGTTGTGCAATGTTTTGTTATCACTGAGTTTTCAAATTATCATGAAAGTTAATTTTAACAAAATAAAAAAGCTTTTTCTTATGTGTGTTCTTGCCATTCGTATGAAGAGTTCTCCTCTCATGGTTAGCCTGCTTTTAACTGCAGTCACTTCCATGTCTCTCAAATGAATCATTTTGAAATGATGATAAAACAGAAAGTGACTACAAAAGAGCCCATTTAAAATACAATTTCAATGTAATTATTGCATATAAAATATTAATTATATGATTCCTTTTTCTATTTTTGTACAGTGTGTATGTGGCAGTGTGTCTGTATGAGAGCGCACACATGTTTTTGCATGTGAAAGGATGTATGCCCATGTGCTTATGTATGTGGAACCCAGAGGCTGATGTTTGGATCATTATGAATCATCTTCTATTGCTTTTCCAAGTTACTGAGGCAGGGTCTCTCAATCAAGTCCAGAGATTGCTGATATTGCTAGTCTTTCTTGTTGGTTTGCTCTAGGTACCCTATTTTCACCTTCCTAGGCTAGAATTATGAGAGGGCTACCACAGTCCCCTGGCATGCCAGCTCTTGTTTTCACACTTCCAAGGCACATGGTTGGCTGCTGAGCCATTCCCTAAGTTCCTTAGTCAGTCTCTTAATTCCCTGCCATGGTTATTCAGATTGTAAACTTCTCTTTCTCTCTCTTTTTTCTGATATGAAGCAAGTTTATTGATAGTGCAGTATCATTTAAACTCAAAATTCATTCTTATATTTCATAAGGTTTGATGGTACTGTTATAGTAGTTTACTTTTTCTTCGATGATCATTGATCGGTACAGGGAACAGAGCCTTTAAAAGTAGGCTGCTTAGTAAGGACATTTCCAGATAAAGCTGTAGCGGTCTCCAAAAGAGAAGATGCATCTCCTGCAACACACAGCACAGGAAGCACAGAAAAGGAAAGCGAAGTGACTCTGTCAAAGGCTATAGCTCCCCAACTACTAACTTAAAGACACAGAAACAGATAAAACAGAAGATGAGTCTTTCAAAAGTTTATGAATGAAAAATGATCAATGACCTTAAAAAGCAAAGCAAATAAGTAGATAATTTACTTCAGGACCCAAAAGGGAAGGTGAACAAACAAACAAACAATCATCAACACTAATAAAAAATAATCAGACCTATGGAAGAAAAATATGGAGAGAAAATTGAGGTTGGGGAAGAAATGTTGAAGGACAAAAAATTTAATTAATCAAATTAAAATGAAAACATAGAAACCCTTACCAACTTAGCCAAAGAACACCAAAGATAGAGTGAAAAGAATGTTATGCAGGAAGAAGAGGTCAAGAGAAAAATATGCAAATGGGTTTCCTAATAATGAAAAAGTTAAAATAAAGTTATTAGATAAATGTGAAAAAGGGGGAAAATAAGTACATGAGAGTTTTAGAGAAAAATTATGAAGCTCAAAATTGTATTAACATTATAGTAGAGAGAAAAAACAAGAAAAAGAATTAAAAAAGAGAAAAAAGAAAAAGATCTCCAATAATGAAAACATACATTAATAAAATTAGGTAAGTGCATTGAGAAAAAAGTATAATTTAAAAATACAATCGAGTAAAAACATTTCTGAAACTATACCTAAAACTAAAAGGTATAGCACAGACACAAAAAGAAAAAGAAGAAAAATAACCCCTACTCAAAACAACCTAAACAAAACAACCAAAACAAATCGCTCAGACAGCAAACAAAGCAAAGCAAGAGAGAAGGTGTGATGTTGGTACAGATTTTCTCTGGTCCTCAGAAATTCCAGAGGACTGCATATAGGCGAGGACCAGAGGGTGGTTTGGATTGTGCATTCCTGCTTCCCCTGTGCCCACTGCTGAACCTGTGTTTGATACACCAGGGCCTGATGCCCACCAAAGCTGTCTTCATTGCCTTCTTTGAATATAGGGGTCTCTGCTCACCACAGTTCGGTTTGCAGTCTGTGAGCTAGTTTCTCCCTAGATTGTGTCACGTTGTGTGTGTGTCTGTGTGGTGTGTTCTTGTCTCTCAAATGCATTGGAACTGTGGGAGACACCCACATCACTAAGATCTGTACCTATAATTTTGCTTTCAGGATAGTAATCTCTCTTTCAAGTATTAATCACCCAGCTGGATGGGTGTGCTCTAGAGTTTTCAAGCTGCTCAGCACTAAAAAGTACGTAGTGTTAGCAGGATTTATGTGGTGACCTCCATTTCCAGGCTCCCAAATTCTGGTGATATCCTCAGTTGGTGACAGCTGCTTTCTTTCACATTCCCGTCCCAGCACGCATGCGGCCTGAGGTACCTTAAGGTGGCCGATTTCTTTTCGGTTTTGGAGGGGTGGGGAGAGTCACTGTCCTGATGTTCTTTCTCTGCCCTTGTGGAGTTACCAAGTTCTTTTTCCCATTCGCACAGAATCTATTCTTCTTTTTTTTTTTTTTTTGAAATACATGCCCAGGATAAAAACTTATCAACAAAATATTGAATATTTATTGAGACAAAGTGAGAAGGGGGTTTCCTCACTTTATTCTTTTGAAAATTTTTATTTATTTGTGTTAATTTCAATTTTTCTTTTTCTGTTTAAAATTATTTTATTTATTACAATTTATTCACTTTCTATCCCAGCTGTAGCCCCCTCCGTCATCACCTCCAAATCCTGCCCTTCCTCTCTCTTCTCCCACGCCCCTTTCCCAGTCCACTGATAGGGAAGGATCTCCTCCCTTTCCATCTGACCCTAGTCTATCAAGTCTCATCAGGAATGGTTGCAGTGTCTTCCTCTGTGGCCTGGTAAGGCGCCCCGCCCCCTCCCCCCCAACCTCAGGGAGAGGTAATCAAAGCGCCAGCCACTGAGTTCATGTCAGAGACAGCTCCTATGTTCCTTACTAGGGAATCCACTTGGACACTGAGCTGCCATGGACTACATCTGTGTAGGGGTTCTAGGTTATCTCCATACATGGCCCTTGTTTGGAGTATCAGTCTCAGAAAAAGCCCTGGGCCCAGATATTTTGGTTCTCTTGGTCTCCTTGTGGAGCCCCTGTCCCTTCCAGGTCTTTCTATCTCCCTCTTCTTTATAAGATTTCCTGTACTTTGCCCAAAGTTTGGCTATGAGTCTCAGCATCTGCTTTAATATCCTACTGGGTAGAGTCATTCAAAGGCCCTCTGTGGTAGGCTCCTGTCCTTTTTCCTGTTTTCTCCTTCTTCCGATATCCATTCCATTTGCCTTTTTGAATGAGGATTGAATATCTTTACCAAAGGTCCTGCATCTTGTTTAGCTTCTTTAGGTGTATGAATTTCAGCGTGGTTATCCTATATTATATATCTAATATCAACTTATAAGTGAGTACTTACCAAATATGTCTTTCTGCTTCTGGGATACCTTACTCAGGATGATCTTTTCTAGATCCTACCATTTGCCTGCAAATTTCATCATTTCCTTGTTTTTAATTGCTGAGTAGTATTCCATTGTTTAAATATATCACAATTTCTGTATCCATTCCTCCGTTGAGGGACATCTGGGTTGTTTCCAGATTCTGGGTATTACAAATAAAGCTGCTATGAACATGCTTGAACAAAAGTCCTTGTTGTATACTTGAGCATCTTTTGGACATATGCCTAGGAATGGTACTGCTAGATCTTGAGGAAGCTCTATTCCTAATTGTCTGAGAAAGCACCAAATTGATATCCAAAGTGGTTGTACAAGTTTATGTTCCCACCAGTAATGGAGGAGGGTTCCCCTTTCTCCACATCCTCCCCAGCATGTATTGTCACTTGAGTTTTTGATCTTAGCCATTTTGATGGGTGTAAGATGAAATCTCAGGGTCGGTTTGTTTCGCATCTCCCTGATAGCTAAGGATGTTGAGCATTTCTTTTTTTTAACATTTTTATTTTATATTAATCACAGGTTATGTACTTTTTATCTCAGCTGTAGCCCCCTCCCGCATTTCCTCCCTATCCTGCCCATCCCTCCCTCTTCTCCTCCCTGCCCCTTTCCAAGTCCACTGATAGGGGAGGTCCTCCTCCCCTTCCATCTAACTCTAGCTTATCAGGCCTCTTCAGGAATGGCTGCAATGTCCTCTTCTGTGGCCTAGCTAGGCTGCTCCTCCCTCAGGAGGTGGAGGGTGTCGAAGAGCTTGCCATTGAGTTCATGTCCGAAATAGTCCCCTTTCCCCTTACTAGGGTACCCACTTGGATATTGAGCTACCGTTGCTACATTCAAGCAGGGGTTCTAGGTTGGCTGGAGAAACAGTCTCATAAAAGACCCTTGTGCCCTGATATATTTCGTCTTTGTGGAGCTCCTGTCCTCTCCAGGTTATACTAACTCCCCCTTCTTTCATATGATTCCCTGCATTCTGCCAAAGGGTTGTTTATGTGTCTTAATATTTGCTTTGATACCCTGCTAGGTAGAATCTTTCTGAGGCCCTCTGTGGTAGGCTCCTGTCCTGCTACTTGTTTTCTCCTACATGCAATGTCCATCCCATTTGTCTTTCTAAGTGAGGATTGATTATCTTATCCCAGGTCCTCTTTCTTGTTTATCTTCTTTAGGTGTATAGATTTCAGTATGTTTATCCTATCTTATAGGTCTATATAAATGTGAGTATATACCATGTGTGTCTTTCTGCTTTTGGGATACCTCACTCATGATTGTTTCCAGGTCCCACCATTTGCCTGCAAATTTCATGATTTCCTCAATTTTAATTGCTGAGTAGTATTCCATTGTGTGAAAGTATCACAATTTCTGTATCCATTACTCAACTGAGGGATGTCTATTTTTTTAAATCAATTAATTAATTTTTAATAATTTTTATTTATTACAGTTTATTCACTTTGTATCCCAGCTGTAGTCCCTTCCCTCATTCCCTCCCAATCCCATCCTCCCTTCCTCTTCTCCTCCCATGCCCCTTTCCCAGTCCACTGATAGGGGAGGTCCTCCTCCCCTTCCATCTGACCCTAGCCTATTAGATCTCATCTGGACTGTCTTTCAGAGTCTTCCTTTGTGGCCTGGTGAGGCTGCCCCCTTTCCCTCATTGGGAGGTGATCAAGAAGAGGGAGACAGAATCTATTCTTGCTAGTATTGACTCCATAGTGAGGGCACATGGAGGGAGCTTCTGGTTCTCCATCCATCCTGGAAGTTAGAACCTAAATTTATTAAGTCTTCTTCACACATCGAATATAAATGTAAAACAGTTTTCAGCTTCCTTCCTTCCTTCCTTCCTTTCTTCCTTCCTTCCTTCCTTCTTTCTCTTTTCTCTCTCTCTTAATTTCTTGTTAGATGAGGGATCTGAAAAAAAAGTAAGAGTCAATAATGACTTTGAGAACTGATTCAAAGCAGTTGGAGTGAGGACAAAGAGCAAAGATTGCATGCTCAGCAAGTTCTGTGGAGGTGGGGGTGGTATCTGGAATCTAGCTTTAGATTTACTGATTTAGAGAAAGTTTAATAAGTCAAGGAAAAAAAAAACAGAAAAAGTGCTTTTAAATCTGCCTGACAAACCCTTTTCCCTGTCTCTTCTCTCCCTCAATCTTTCGCCCTCTCTTCAGTGTGTGTATATGTGTTTGTGTGTATGTGTCTGGGTGCACATATATGTTTGCATGTGTGGAGGACAGAGGTCAGCGTCAAGTGGCTTCCTCAGTTACTCTGCTACTTAACATTTTGAAGCCTTTCCACTGAACCAGAAATTTGGGGCAGGCCGGCTTTAGCCCCAGGTGTAGGGCTGTAGGGTTACAGAGCTATAACATTGTGCCCAGTAGAAGACATAGCGAGGTTTAGAGCACTGGCCTAACATGTGTGAAAAGCCCTGGGTTTGATCTCCAGGACTGCAAAATGGATGAAACAAAACAAAACAAAACAACAAAACAAAACGAGTATGTGGCATTAGGCATTAACAGCGTCAGCTAACTATTGCTCACATTTCTTTGCATCCTAACTTGCACCTTATATTAAAAGAGCTGTCCTTCCCTACATAACAACTTGGAAAAAAGTCAGACCTCAACCATTACTTACAGACGAGCTCCTTTCCTTTGTAGAAATTTGCAATAGAAATTTGTTGTAGACATTTGGAGGATGAGTTTATGGCCCCAAAGTGCTGTTGTCTTTTAAGTTCTAATTTGAGAAAGTCTGCTTTACTTTAGGCCAAATTTTACCCACAAGAACATTTCCACCCAATATTGAATCTTGAACAGCAGAGTCTGTGTTTTAGTACCTATAGAAACTTCCTCTTCATGGAAATTAGCATATGACTCTTATGGGAAATTGTGCACAATGGGTAGGATAAGTCGTATGTACCCCAATGCTTACATTGAGAGATAGCAGACTCATCAAACTAAAATAATTTTGTCTTAATTCTTAATTTTTCATAACTAATATGCTTCCTTAGGTAATACTTGAAACAAAGAATATGTATTTAGGTATTTTGCACCTGCCTCATAAGTAATCAACTACATTAATTATAAAATGACAAAGAAAACATTGAACTGGACACATTCTTAGAAAATGACAAAACTAGGGGAATATGAATGCCCTACTTGTCTTAGGAAGTTTCTATTGCTGTGATGAAACACCATGACCAAAGCAACTTGGGGAGGAAAGGGTTTATTCATATTACACTTCCACATCACAGTTCATCACCAAAGGACTTCAGGACAGGAACTCAAGCAGGGAAGGAACCTGGCAGGAGCTGACGCAGAGGTCACAGAGGAGTGCTGCTTATTAGCTTGCCTCTCATGGCTTGCTTAGCCTGCTTTCTTGCAGAGCCCAGGACCATCAGCTCAGAGGTAGCCCCACCCGCAATGTTGTAGGATAGTTGATTATTGTAAATAGATAACCTAATTGTCAGCAAAATATTAAAGCTTAAGTGGATGTCAGATGCAGTTAGGTATGTCCTGAAGAGATGCTGCTTAAGTGTGCCCCTGAAAGACTCTATAGAAAAGAATGCTAAAGAATGTAAAGTTATTGCCTTTTTAAAGGCAAATTGCTTGGAAGAGGTCCTGTGGTCTTTGCTCTATGAGCTCCTCCACTGGAAAGGTGAAATGGTTCCTCCCCTACTGACTTGACTTGGAGTCATCCCACCATGATGGTGACATGATTCAACCTGCCAAAGATGTAGGGGAGAGGTTCCTTAAGTTCCTTAAGTTCTTTGTATCTTTTAGATATTAGCCCTATATCTGATGAAGAGTTGGTGAAGATCTTTTCCCAATCTATAAGCTGCTGTTTTGTTCTATTGACAGTGTCCTTTGATTTACAGAAGCCTTTTAGTTTCATAAAATCCCATTTATTAATTGTTGATTGCAGAACCTGTGCTGTTGGTGTTTTTTTCAGGAAGTTGTCTCCTGTGCCAATGAGGTCAATGTTCTTCCTCACTTTGTTTTCTAATAGATCTAGAGTCTCTGGGTTTATGTCAAGGTCTTTGATTGACTTGGACTTGAGTTTTGTGCAGGGTGATAAATATGGTTCTATTTGCATTTTTTTTACATGCAGACATTCAGTTAGGCAAGCATCATTTGTTAAAGAGGCTTTCTTTTTTCCATTGTATGGTTTTGGCTTTTTTTTTCTTTTCAGAAATCAAGGGCCTGTAGGAGAGTGGGTTAATTTCTGAGTCTTCGGTTTGGTTCCACTAATCAACCTGTCAATTTATTTTATGTGATTTTTTAAATTAAATTCTTTATTAATTATACTTTATTAACCTTATATACCCCCGTAGTTCCCTCTCTTCTCCCATCCCAACCCCTCCCTTCCTCCTCCCTCTGCACCCGTGTCCCTCCCCAAGACCAGTGATAGGGGAGGTCCTCCTTTCCTTCCCTCCAATCCCAGTCCATCAGGTATTATGAGGAGTGACTGCATTGTCTTCCTCTGTGGACCGGCGAGGCTGCTACCTTATGATCAAAAAGCAGGCCAATCAGTTCATGTCAGAGACAGTGTCTGTTCCCATTACTATGGAACCCACTTGGACACTGAACAGCCATGGGCCACACCTGTGCAGGGGTCCTAGGCTACCTCCATGCATGGTACCTGGTTGGACCATCAGTCTCAGGAAGGACCCCTGTGCTCAGTCCACTTGGTTCTGTTGCTCTCCTTGTGGAGTTCCTGTCCTCTCCAGATTCCACTATTTCCCACTCCCCACATAAGATTCCCTGCACTCTGCCCAAGTGTTGACCATAAGTCTCAGCATCAGCTTCGATAGTCTGTAGGGCAGAGCCCTTCAGAGGCCCTCTGTGGCAGGCTCCTGACCCATTCCCTGCCCTCTCCTTCTTCCAATGTCCAGCCCATCTTCTGGATAGGGAATGGGCATTTTAGCAAGAGTCCTCCCTCTTGATTAGTTTCTTTACAACCTGTCTATTTTTATGCCAATACCATGCAGGGTTTTTTTTTAATTACTATTGCTCTGTAGTGTATCTTGAAATCAGGGATGTTGATACCACCAGAAGTTCTTTTATAGTACAGAATAGTTTTGGCTATCCTGGGTCTTTAATTTTCCCCTATGAAGTTAATGGTTGCTTTTTCCAGGTCTATAAATAATTGTGTTGGAATTTTGATGGGAATTGCATTGAATCTGTTGAGAGCTTTTTAGAAGATGGCCATATTTTACTATGTTGCTCCTACTGATCCAGGGGAATAGGAGATCTTTCTATTTTCTAAAACCCTTTTCAAAGGCTTGAAGTTCTTCTCATACAGGTCTTCCACTTTCTTGGTTAGAGTTACACCAAGATATTTTATATTAGTCGTTGCTATCATGGAGGGTGTTGTTTCTCTAAAGGCTTTCTTAGCCCTTTTGTCACTTGTGTAAAGGAGGGCTACTGATGTTTTTGAGTTAATTTTGTATCCAAATACTGTGCTACAGGTGTTTATCAGCTGTAGGAGTTCTCTGGTAGAATCTGGAGGTCATTTATATATATTATCATATACATCTAGATCTCCTTTACTTGTCTTATTGTTATAGCTAGAACTTCAAGTACTATGCTGAAGAGATATGGTGAGAGTGGGCAGCCTTATCTTGTCTCTGATTTTAGCAGGAACACTTTTAGTTTCTCTCCATTTAACTTGATGTTGGCTGTATATTGTCTTTATTGTGTTTAGATATGTGCCTTATATCCCTGATTGCTTCAAAACTTTAAACATGAAGGCATGTTGTATTTTATTAAAGGCTTTTTCAGCATCTAATGAAATGATCATACGATATTTTTATTTCAGTTTGTTTATATGATGGATTACATTGATGGATTTTTGTATATTGAGCCATCCTTGCATTCCTGGGATGAAGCCAATTCGCTCAAGGTGGATGATATTTTTGATGTATCCTTGAGTTCGGTTTGTATGTATTTCATTGAGTATTTTTTTATAACTTTTTATTTTTTAATGTTAATTACAGGTTATTTACTTTGTATCCCAGCTGTAGCCCCCTCCTTCATTCTTTCTCAATACCACATTCCCTCCCTTATCTCCTCCCTGTCCCTTTCTAAGTCCACTAATAGGTGAGGTCCTCCTCCTCTTCCATCTGACCCTACTTTATTGGGTCTCATCAGGACTGGCTGCAATGTCCTCCTCTGTGGCCTAGCAAGGCTGCTCCTCCCTTTGGGGGGGTGAGGTCAAAGAGCCAGCCCCTGATTTCATGTCAGAGACAGTCCCTGTTCCTCTTACTAGGATACCCACTTGAATGCTGAGCTGCCTTGGCTAGATCCGTGCAGGGGTTCTAGGTTATATCCATGTGTGGTTCTTGGTTGGAGAATCAGTCTCAGAAAAGACCCTTGTGCACAGGTGTATTTGGTTCTTGTGGTGCTCCTGTCCTCTCCTGGTCTTACTAACTCTCCTTCTTTCATATGATTCCCTGCACTCTGCCCAAGATTTGGGCATCAGCATCTGCTTTTATACACTTCTAGGTAAAGTCTTTCAGAGGCTCTCTATGGTGCACTCCTGTCCTGTTTCTTGTTTTCTCCTTCTTCCAATGTCCATCCCATTTGTCTAAGTGAGGATTGATCATCTTACCCTGGAACCTCTTCTTGTTTAGCTTCATTAGATGTACAGATTGTATTATGTTTGTCCTATCGTATAGGTCTAGATCCATTTATAAGTAACTATATACCATGTGCGTCTTTCTGCTTATGGGTTACCTCACTCAGGATGATCTTTTCTAGATACCACCATTTGTCCACAAATTTCATGATTTCCTTGTTTTTAATTGCTGAGTAGTTTTCCATTGTGTAAATGTACCACAGTTTCTGTATCCATTCCTCCATCGAGGGACATCTGGGTTGTTTCTAGGTTCTGGCTATTGCAAATAAAGCAGCTATGAACATGGTTGAGCAAATGTCCTTGTTGTGTACTTGAGCATCTTTTGGATATATGTCTAGGAGTGATATAGCTGGATCTTGAGGAAGCATTATTCCTAATTGTCTGAGAAAACACCAGATTGATTTCCAAAGTGGTTGTACAAGTTTTTGAATCAATGTTTTCAATGTTTGATTGATCTGAAATTATCTTTGTTGGGACTTTGTATGATTTAGGTATCAGGGTGACTGTGGCCTCATAGAATGAATTTAGCAATGTTTCTTCTGTTTCTATTTTGTGGAACAGTTTGAGTAGTATTGGCATTAGTTCTTCTTTGAAAGTCTGGTAGAATTCTGTGCTAAAACCATCTGGTCCAGGGATCTTTTTGGTTGGGAAGCTTTTGGCAACTGTTTCTATATTTTTTAGGGGTTATAGGTTTATTTAAATTGTTAACCTTATTTTGATTTAACTTTGGTAAGTGGTATCTTTCAAGAATATCATTCATTTCATTTAGATTTTCCAATTTTGTAGCATACAGGTTTTCAAAGTATGATCTAATGATTCTTTGGATTTCCTCAGTGTCTGTTGTTCTATCCCGCTTTTCATTTCTGATTTTATTAATTTGGATATATTTTTTAGTTAGTATGGCTAAGGGTTTGTCTATCTTGTTGATTTTCATAAAAAACATCTCTTGGTTTTGTTGATTCTCTGTATTGTTCCTCTGTTTCTAGATTATTTATTTCAGTCCTGAGTTATTTCCTGCCATTGATGACTCCTCTTGGGTGTGGTTGCTTCCTTTTTGTCTAGAGCTTTCAGGTTAGATGTTAAGTTGTATGAGCTTGTATGAGCTCTTTTCACTCTCTTTATGAAGGCACTTAGCACTGTGAATTTTCCCCTTAGCACTGCTTTTACTGTGTCCCAATAGTATGCACCTTCATTTTCACTGAATTCTAGAAAGTCTTTATTTCTTCCCTGACCCAGTGGTCATTAAGTAGAAAGTTGTTCAATTTTCATGAGTTTGTGTTGAAGTATAGCTTGAATCCATGGCGATCTTATGGAATAAAGTTGTTATTTCAATTTTCTTGCATTTCTGCAGCTTGCTTTGTGTCCAAGTATGTGGCCAGTTTTGGATAAGGTTCTATGAGGTGCTAAGAAGAATATATATTCTTTTGTGTTTGGATGGAATATGTAGATATCTGTTCAGTCCAACTGACTCATAATGTTGGTTAGTTTCACAGTTTCTCTGTTTACTTTCCATCTCAATGATCTCTCACATAGGTGAGAGAGGTGTGTTGAAGTCTCCTACTCTTAATGTGTGGGGTTTGATGTGTGATTTAAACTTTAATAATGTTTCTTTTACAGATGTAGTTGCCCTTGCATTTAGGGCATGTATGTTCAAAATTGAGACATCATCCGGTTGATTTTTTCTTTGATGACTATGAAATGATCTTCTCCATCTCTTTTGATTAATTTTGGTTGAAAGTCTATCTTTTAGATATTAGAATGGGTACTCTAGCTTGCTTCTTGTGTCTGTTTGCTTGGAAAACCCTTTTCCAGCCCTTTATTCTGAAGTATTATCTATCATTATGGCTTAGGTGCGTTTCTTGTATGCAACAGAATGATGGACCCTGTTATTCATCCATTGTTAGCCTGTCTCTTTTTATTTGTGATTTGAAGCCATTGATGTTGAACGATATTAATGACCAGTTGTTTTTACTTCCTGTTATTTTGGTGTTGGTGGTGGTAGAGCATGTGTGCATGCTTCCTTTCTTTTGGTTTTGAGACTATGAGGATATTTGTTTCCTGTGTTTTTCCTAGGTGTAGTTAGCCTCCTTGGGTTGGAGTTTTCTTTTTTTTTTTTTGTGGGGCTGGGTTTGTGGCGAGGTACTACTTAAACCTGGTTTTGTCATGGAATATCTTGTTTTCTCCATCTATGGTGATTGAAAGTTTTGCTAGGTATAGTAACATCTGAGCTTTTAGTGTCTGTATCACATCTGTCCAGGCCCTTCAGACTTTCATTGTCTCTGTTGCGAAGTCAGATGTAATTCTGCCTTTGTATGTGAGTTGGACTTTTTCTTCTGTAGCTTTTGTTGGTCTTTCATTGTTCTGTAATTCAGTGTTTTGATAATTATGTGACAGGGGGATTTTCTTTTCTGCTCCAATCTATTTGGTGTTCTGTAGGCTTCTTGTATGTTTGTAAGCATTTCTTTCTTTAGGTTGGGGAAGTTTTCTTCTATGATTTTGTTGAAAATATTTTCTGGTCCTTGGAGTTTACAGTCTTCTACTTTTATTCCTATTATTCGTTTTTGTTTTTATTTTTTTAAAAATTTATTTATTTTTATATCTATCACAGGTTAGGATTTTGCATCCCATGCATAGCTCCCTCCATCATTCCTCCCACCCTCCCCAACCCTCCCTCATCTCCTCCCCACCCTCTCCAAGTCCACCAATGCAGGAGGACCTCCTCCCCTTCCATCTGACCCCAGCTCATCCTGTCTCCTCAGGGCTGGCTGC
>CM053753.1:90586969-90624593 GCA_028658305.1 Pachyuromys duprasi | reverse complement strand
CAAGACTGATACTTTCCCCAGTGACTGACAGCTTCTTTACACATATACATATATTCTGTAACATTGAGTCTTTAAGTTTCATAAATAAATCATTGTCCTACTATGTCACTGCCTTGAGTTAAATTTTTTTTTCAAAATCTCTTCTTCATGGAGGCTTTGGATTATAGTTTTGGCGGGCTCAGTTGCTGATGCAAGAGTCTCTAGAATAGACTCCCTCTACCCACGTGCTTATCCTGACGATGTACTTTTATATGTATGTGTTTATTCTGAGAAAGCTGTAAGATCTGGAGTAGGGTGTCTGTTACCATAGCATAATATAAATTATCTTCTCTGACATGATTGTGTGCTGAATTTGTCAAAATTGAATGACAACCATGTAATGTTTTCTTGCAAGTAAAGAAAACATACAAAGAAAAAAAAAAGGCAACAGCGAATGGATACAGGACTGACAAGAATGTTCCTGTTCTTTGTTTATGCAAATTGTTGCTGAATCCACAGATAATTTAAGACTTCTTATTCATCTCTATGAAACAAGGTTAAAATATTTTTATCCATATCAAGGGAAGGATAGTTGGGTGATTAAAGGCCTAGAGCTGGTAAATGTGACTCCTCATTGTTTATAGAACAGGTTTGGCAAGAGTCCTAAACACCATCACCATTTATAAAATCATAAAAACCCTCTATTCAATATGAAACAAAGCCAAAGTTCATTTGCACAGTTTTGCTGCAGTAATTGAAACCACTTAGGGATGTTTATTGTTCTAAGACCAGGAACAATAAAGACAGCATAAACAAGAGACTGACCCAGTGTGACGCTATCAGATGGATCAAAGAAAAACAACCAAGTTTCTCTGTACACAGCTGAGCTCATTCCTGCCCTGACTGTGATCAGCTTGGCAGCATGCAGCTTTATGCTGTCTCTTCTTGAGACTGAGGATGAAGGAAAGGGCAAATCCAGAGAGGCTATAAAGATAGTGCTGCCTCAGTGCGCTTCTTACTTCTCTTCCTTTTAAAGTTACATGCCACAGCATAAATACAAGGGAGGAAAACGAAGCTAACGTTTATGAGCAGCTGGTCACTCTCTCTTCCATGAGGAAAAGATAAAACATTCTTTTCCGCGTTAAGTACAAAACTTTGCTCAGAAATTGAGCACGTCATACGTAAAATTAACATGTGCTAAGCAGTGTAACAAGGACTGAAAGTTAAATTAATGGATTCGTACACAGCAAATGTCTCAGAAGACATCAGCAAACTTCAACAGGGCTTGTGAGTTGAAGGCGCAGTGGAGGCACTAAAACTGTTCTGGTCCTTTTAAGAAGACTCCATTCTGCTTTTGGAGTTTTCATTCTAGTAGATCATAAAATTCAGCTCTGTTGACCTGTGTGAATGGGATTTAGGTAAGACCATATAGCAGGGGTTTCCTGGGGGCAATCCTGAAAGGCGCCTGGATGTCACCCAGTGTGCCCTTGGATGCATTCACCAGTTAAAGCCAAACATAGACAAACAGTAGAAATCATGTGGAAAGACACCTGCCGTGAGATTGAGGAGAGAGGTGTGGCGGTTTGCACGAGAGATGTCTCCCCTAGTCTCAGACGTTTGGTCCCCAGCTGGTGGTGTGTCCAGGCAACTTTAGATGAGACAGCCTTGCTGGGGGAAGTACATCATTGAGGTCAGGCTCTGAGAGGAGCCTACTTCAGTTTGTTGTCTCTGCTTCATGCTTTCAGTAAAGGATGCGAGCTTTCAGCTTCAAGATTTTCTGCCATGCCTGCCTCTTGCTACTCTCCCATGCTGGACTTTTATCCCTCTGCAACTATAAGCTCAAATAAACTATTTTTTCCATAAGTTGCCTTTGTCATGATGTTCTGTCACAGCAACAGAAAAGTAGCTAATACAAGATGGAACAGGTTCAGACAGCTGGGACTTCAGATGGAATGGTAGCCTGCTGACTAGTTTTGACCAGGACAACACCCAATGTCACATTTAGGGAAGGCTAAGAACAGGCGCAAGGAGGGCTCTTCCAAATTTTAATTTGCCAGTTTTTTGTTTTGTTTAATATTTGTGGGATGTGGCTGGCAAAATCATTGAACCATTAGAGTTTGGAGACTGAGTTTACCTGAATGAGAATGTTTCACTATGGAATGATGATGATGATGATGATGATGATAATGGTGGTGGTGGTCATGATTCAGTTCTTTCCTGATGCCCACTGGAAGGTAGGCTCATTGATGACAGGTTCAAATTCATCATATAAGTCAAAGTAGCAACAAAATTGTGACCAATGGAATTTTAAAATTAACAATGTTACTTGCTCACCTACAATTTTTTAATGTATTTTCTTAAAAGTACTTCATGTTGATGATTTTATTCATGAGAAATTTTCATTGATCACTTCTCAGCACACAATTTATTATAGTGGTGTTTGCACTTTACACTGCTCTAATTATTAACCACATATGTATGTTTTCTGAGATTTAGCTTAATATAAAATTATCTTTCTCTTTTCAATTTCTGTGGGAATATGACCAGCCCATAAGGATTCTATCGTAATTATGTATTTTCTGGTCTTATTTCAGTTTCATTACTTCATTCCTGTGTAAAAACAGTTATTGCATTTATTTTGACTTTGTTTCCCATCCCCCTTAAATTTGCCACACTTATTTTAAGGTTTAAAATATTATAGGTATGGTAAAAGTTTGTCATATAAATGAATGAATGGACAACTAATTAAAAATATTATTGTGCATGCATGATGAATGTATGTGGGTGAATGTGTTACACAGTACACAGGTTGAGGTCAGAGACAACTCTGTGGAAATGGTTCTCTCCTGCCATCTTTATGTGTGTTTCAGTGAGCAGAAGCTTTGTTTTGCTTGAAGAAATGTGCTAATTCAAGCCATGTTAGAGAATGTAAATGGAGGTTCAGTGGAGGCAGCTCTCAGGGCAGACTCACAGGCTCACGGGTTCAAGGGTTCCAAGGAATGGGGCCAGGGAAGTTGCTATGCAGGGGAGACCAGAAAAGTGTCTGGGGTAGATAGAGAGTGAAAGTGTTCAAACCAAGATGAAGGAAAGCAGAGGGGGTGGGAGGAGGGAGGAAAAGAGGGAGAGAGGATCGAGGGAGGGAGAGAGAGAGGTAAGGAAGGAAGGAAAGAGGAGAGAGGAGAGAGAGAGAGAGAGAGGGCAGGGAAACCACTATAGTGAAGAGCCCCTAGGGGAGGGAAAGCCCCACCCCTTGGGCTGGAGAAGGAGGGGCACACCAGCCATGCCCTGTAACAGGTAAGGACTGAGGGATGCTGGAGAACCTGGAGGCCGTGCCCACTTTGATTAAAAAAACGCCTCAGCTGCTTGTCCTGGGTCAGAAAACCAACAGCCAGGATTGTACATCTATATGTGTATATAGATTCCTAAATATACAGTTATATTTATTATCAAAATTTTATATATTTGTTAACAAAAATTATATTTATATACAACTATGTATATTCCTAAATACACAATTACAACTTGCTTAGTCTATATACGTTCTCAGAACTGTCCATTTGTTTATTCGATAACCGATTCATGTTATTTCTCCTGGACAAGACTATCCCCCCTCCCCTGTTTTCACCATTCCTCAGTTCCGTATAGTTTTATTTATTTATTTATGTCTGTGGCTGAGGTCTCATGAATGTCTGTTGGTGTCACCCTTATTCAGATCATGTTCAGACATCCATGTTGAGATATTATTCAGAGAATTGTATTTTAAAATGTAAAGTGTTTGTTGTAGTCTGATAAATGATAAGTATGGGACAATAAAGAAAAATCCAAGCATGCCATACATCAATATCCAATTCATGCTGTCACCTAACTTTTGCGTTTTTGTGACAGTAGGTGATGGATGATTGGTAAGGTATGATTCATAACTATCCCTGGGGATACTTGCATTATGAAAAGTAGATCCTAGAGTCAAATATTTCCAAGATTCCATGAAATAACAATGAAAGGAAAAAGAAACCGCCGAATTAATATTTGGGTTTGGGATTCAATAATAAAAGACAAAATATATACTGGATTTTATTGTAGAAGAAAACATATATTCTCTCTAAATTTCATTGCTTTAATTTTATTCTTTTCCATAAATATGCTTCTATGATGGAAGGGGAAATAAAGGTTTCTAATGTATGTATGTTGCCATGTGTCCCTGTGGTGTACTATGGCATTTGAGAGCTAAGCGTCACAGCTGGAACACTTGCCTTCTAAGCCCCGGTCCTCCATTTATAAGAACACATTTAGGAAAATTACTTAATCTTCCCATTTTACCATTTGCTCATCAGTAAAATTGTTGAAATACTAGGCCAAATCTCATAGTGCTGTTGTGAAGATTAGATGTTTTAATAGATGTCAAAGGACTCTGAGACCTGCTGCTCAGGATTTGTTAACTTGGGTTATTTGCCAAGTTTCTCATTACTGCAAATTTAGAAATAATTCTTAAGGATAAGGGCTTAGAGAAGAGTCACAGAAATAGTTGCAACACTAGGAGCAATCCTGTGAGGGGAAATAAAGAACATCAAACTCCCATGGTCTGGTAAGAGAACAAAGAGGACCCAGTGTCTACCCAAATACCTTTGGAAAATTCAGATGTTATTCAGAACTATTTAAAACAGTGCCAGAAAAGAAAACACTAATAGAACAAAATCTCTAGAGGAAAACTTTCTGGTTAAATACCAGGAATACAACAAGTAGGTATTTCTAACTAGGGAGAATGATGTAAGTATGTGAAACCTCCAGAAAATAGGACTGAAGTCTTGTTTGTGAAAGTATTTTAACTTAGGACACACCACTCTACAATGTTATTGTATTGTTAATTTTCAGTATGACAAGTCCAGATCCAATTATCCTTTCTCCTATATCAGTAACAGAAAAAAAGAGTTTGTTAGTAGGAGTTTCAGAGTTTGGCATTGTTTATGCTCTTAGAACCCAGATCTTCAGTTGATAGATAGAAATGTTTAAACATTACAGTAAGAGATAAACATGAAAAATCTATTTTTTCTAGACTATACTACAATATCTCTAATTTCATAGGCAACAAGAAAGGCTACTATTAATCCTAATTTCTGAGTAGTATTGTGGGAGTCATCTCTCTGGGCCAACTGGGATTCTGATCTATTTTCCCCTTCTGCCCTGCCCTGCCCTGTCCCATCCCACCCAAGTTCATGTTGAACTTGTGTAATGTGAGAGATCAAGACTTTTTGGAAACTTGGAAGCTACATGACGTTGAAAAATGATTCCTTCTAATACTGGAACACTCTCGCTTGACATTCTGGAACTAATTTCCTAATTTATGTCTTAGAGAAGAGCATCTTTGGAGATTAAAATTTCCAGTTGAGTACACGATAGTGAAGCATCTTTGCAATCATGTATTGAAACAATACCAAACCAGAACATTTTTATTCCTGTTCTTCAAACACTTCAGTGTTATATTCCATCCTAAGGTTAGCCGCATGAAACACAAAAGTTTTGCATTCTGCCAGTAACTGAGGACAGTGAAACATGTTCATGTCTGGAAAAAAGACATTTATCTTTGTGATCTGACCTGTAATCAAAGTCACAGAATACCTTCACAGGAAAGTAACATTTGGTCTGTGGCTTGAGGAGCACTTAATTCTGCAGGGAAAGGAATGGTAGGTATAATGCCAAAAACATGTGGGCATTGGAGGAGCAGAATGTTTAGAGTTATGGACTGCCAAATAAGTAATTTCATGATTTCTAAGCACTAGTAGGTAAGGGTCCATGTGATAGGTAGAACAACGGAGGCCTGCTGAGTTATTGGCTTACAACAGAAGGCCAAGACATTAAAATATGAAAATTAATTTAAATATATATATGATAGGACTCAGGGCTTATCAAAGTAAAATATCTTAGGTTGTATGGATTTGAGAAATAAGACGGCCACTCTGTATCCTTCCACCCTCCGGTTTATAAGACCTTCTTGTAATAAGCAGCCTTTCCATACTATAAGCTCTAGTGATACAAGGACATAGAGTGGGAAATAAGTGCATAGGCCTGCCTGAACTTCACCAACTCATTTTGATAAATGAAAGCATTTTTGTCTGGTCAAATTTCTCTATGATTCTATTTCTTCATCAAAGACTGTGTAAAAAATAGTTTGATCTACTTCTTTAGGTTTTCATTTCTTTGCCATGTAAAGAATCCTATTATGTAATTGTATTGCTTTACTGTTGTTAATCTGTTACATATTGTGAAAGAATCAATTAGGACTTTATTGATAGATGAAGGTGAAGTTTTCTTTTTCTGTGTATAGGCAGTGGACATAACACTGGAGACAAAGGCACAGGTGAGCTTTATCCTCATGCTGGTCTTAATATAATGACTCTAAAGGTACCTTGCCTATATCAAGCCCCTGAGCACAAACAGAATAATAATTGGAATCATTAAACTTTGAAGAAATCAAATAGCAAACCTGTTATTTTGAAGGCAGTCTTGTATAGCACCCATGTTTGATATAAATAACAGTCAACTCATATTAGCAGATTTATTAAATAACCAAGATGAAATTCCTTTATGGAATTTCCTTACAATACCACATCCATATGTTTAGCCTTCTTTTTCAATATCTGGTCTATCTTCTTCCCAAATTACTGTGGTTCTTACCCAGGAGAGTTTGTTAGGAGAGCAACTACTTGATATCAGTTCTGTTGCTTAAGCTCACTGGGGTCATTTCCACACTGGTGAAACCATTGTCTCTCTTCTTTATAGAGTTGTTTTGAGGATGAACTAAAATGACTGATATAAACAGTTATGCGAACAGTAAGAAAACTGTGTGGATAATAATGAATTGGAATGCAGTTCAGGGAACGCCTTTACTGCAGAGTGATTGTTAACCACAATTATCACCTTCATTATGGCAAATAGACAATTAAAACTAAGCAAATGGCAACTTCTACAGCTCCTTGAGGTTACTGAGGACTGGCTGGCACTATCTGAATACAAAAGTATCCTGATTATAAAAAGACATGGTTTTAATGTTATCTCTTTTCAGTAGTTTGATAACGTTTTGAGGGCCTCCTGTACTATTAACCTTTTCTGTGGATAAAGAATTCTAAATTGTGCTCCTGTAGCAGAAGAGGAATTTCCCTTTATCAACATCTGACATGACTTAGAAAACGCTGATGGCTTTGAAAGAATATTCAGCTCAGAAGGTCTGCCATCGCTGAACGCATTAGAGACCCTTATCAAATAAGAATTGATTAAACTTACAGCTTCCCAGAAAGGCTATTAATGTAGATTAATGAGCTTCTGGGAGATTAGAATTAGGGAGTTTTGATATAAAGCATGTACTAAAATTAGTAGAATGTCATGTCAGGCTGGAACAAAGAAAAATGACATTCAAAACTTTGTATCTGATCCTATAGTCCTTATTTCACGTGTGGCTATATGTGTACATACTTTAAACAATGACACTTTTGAGATAGCATTAATGTTGTTTTGAAAGCTATTTCCTGGTGAGCATGACATACAATTTTAATCCTTGAATTTGAAAAGCTTTGGTTATCTTTAAGTAGATTAAACTGCACATGTTATAGATTCTGACAGTCGTTCCTGAGCTAAGAAATTAGTGAACCTAAATACCACATTGTAAAGTGAGTTTACATCTAACCTATGTTGCAACTACTTTATTGGTGATATTAGGATAGGGTCAATAATTTTCTAACACTCTCAACATAGTCTTTTATATAAAATATTAGTCAATAAATTTAGCTTTCCATTTGGGCCATCTAGAACAACTAACATTGCCTCTGTTAAGTTCTCCTGAATGTATCTTTTTATTTTTAATATTTTATTAATTACACTTTATTCACTTTGTATCCCCCCTGCAGGACCCTCCCTCTTCCCCTCCCAAGCTCTTCCTTCCTCCTCCTTCCCCACGCATGCTCCTCTCAAAGTCCACTGATAGAGGGGGTCTTCTTTTCCTTCCTTTTGATCCTAGTCTATTAGGTCTCATCAGGAGTAGTTGCATTGACATCCTCTGTGGCCTGGTAAGGCTGCTCCCCCATTAGGGGGAGGTGATCAAAGAACAGGTCAATCAGTTCATGTCAGAGACAGTCCTTGTTCCCATTACTATGGTACCCACTTGGACATTGAACTGCCATGGGCTACATCTGTGCAGGGGTTCTAGGTTATCTCCATTCATGTGTGACCCGCGCAATCGTCTCGCTAGCAAGAACGCACGCGGACACCAGGATCCTTCTGCAGCAAGCATTTAGTGCGATGGAAAGAGGAAGACCCCAGCCCCAAAAGGCGAGGCTATATATATGCCTCAGAGCAGCACGTCTCTCTCTGATTGACTGCTGGCTCATTACCCCGAATGACAGCCCGGGCCGGGTGTGACTAGGCGCGCACTAGCTTTTGGCACATGCGTATGTCACTTGTTTACCAGGATCAGAGGCAGATATCAGCGCCATCTTGTAATGGCAGCTATACTTTCGGCTCTCTACATTCATGGTACTTGGTTGGAGTATCAGTCTCAGGGAAGACCCCTGTGCTCAGATCCCTGAATGTCTCTTTATGTTAATCCTTATATATGCAGCAGGTGGTATAACTGCTAAGCTTATTATATGATTTTTCAAATCTTTTCTCACTGGTGAAAAGTAGGATTTCTCAGTAGTTTACAGTTAACATTGTGGGTTGATCAACTCTTTCTTGTAGAAGCTTTTGCTGTGCATCACATCTGTGGTCTCTATGGATGCCAAAAGCAGCTTTCTTCTGTACTCCCTAAATGAAGTAACAAAAACTTTTCTATATATTGTCAAATCTGTACTGCTATGAAAACATCTTTGCTTGACAACCACTGTTTTTTTTTTTTTTAATGATAAAATGGTTTTATGGCTAGAGTGGAGGTTAGGGTTAATTGTCTCATTGAGAAACTCCAGAATCATCAAGGAGATTGAATGTACCTATGGGGGATTCTCTCGATCACATTAATTGATGTTTGAGGTCCCATCTTAATTGTGCTGGGGGCCATTCTCTGGGTAGAAGATCCCGGGCTGTATAAAATGAGGGGGTCAAGTTGGGCATGGATTCATTGTTCTCTGTTTCTTGATTGCAATGTGACCAGTTTTCTCAAACTCTTGCCACTGTGACTTCTCTGACACGATGGCCTGTGACCTGGCAATGGGAGTCAAACAGATGCTTGGTCTCTTGGATTGCTTTTTTCAGAGTATTTTATCTAAGCAATCAGAACACTTAGTCCTTCTAGGGTTTTGAGGCTTCTGGTTATCTGTGCAAAATATACCAACTGCGTTTACAGTATTTTATTCATATCTTTCTAATACTTACACTTTGACTCACAGATATGTCTGCTTCTACAGCCTGTTTGAATTAAATGTTTTTTTTTTCAGTGCCTGCTCTAGCTCCCAAATAAGGAGACATAGACCTGTTACATTTACTAATAAATGTAACAGCTTTAAGCACCATAACTGGGAAGATATTGATCTATCCTAACTCATCTATGCTAGTGTGGCATACTCCCCAGCCATCTGTCCAGTTACGTGTTTTCTAGTCTCGCCCTGGTTGCCTTTTCTCCATCCTTGTCCCATGGTGTCTCCTCCATGGTGACCTCCTCCTCATGGCATGGCAACCTTCTTTTCCCATTTCCTTCTACCTGGAACCACCAGACTAAAAACAGAAGTACCTCCTAATGCCTTTTCTGCCCAGTCATAGGTTCATCAGCTTCTTTATTAACGAATAAGAGATAATTGGGGAGTAATTTTTATACAACACTGAGCCAGGAGATTCCTCAACAGCAATGACAATATCAGAATCTGTTAGCATTTAGCTCACTGCAGGTTCAGAATTAACAAATCTACAGAGACACAACTTAATACAATATGAACGAAAGTCATCTCTA
The DNA here is from genome assembly GCA_028658305.1 of Pachyuromys duprasi. NCBI lineage: Eukaryota > Metazoa > Chordata > Mammalia > Rodentia > Muridae > Pachyuromys > Pachyuromys duprasi. Next base: position 90,614,689 of record CM053753.1, on the reverse strand, counting down.
CAACTTCCCAAGTTTTGGGGTAGAAAGGTATGTGCCACCAGGTTTGGTTGAAAATCCAACTTTTCAATTAAAATAACCTCATTACTTTTGAGGATTAAATTTGTTTTCAAGGAACAACCTAAAATGATGAAACAAAGATCTTAAACATTTCCTTCATTAATATTTTGTTGTTATGATAAAATACCATGACCATGGAAACTTACAAATGAAAGCTTTTAATTTGGGGTTTACAGTTTTAGAGTATTAGAGTCCGTGATGAAGAAGCAAAAGCACAGCAGTAGAAATGGCTGAGGGCTTATATCTTCATTTGCAACTTGGAGGAAGGGAGAGAAAGAGAGAAAGAAGAGAGAGAAAGAGAAAGAGAGAGAGACAGAGAGAGAGAGAGAGAGAGAGAGAGAGAGAGAGAGAGAATAGATACCACCTGATTGACAACCTCAAAGATTTAAGTAATAGAATCCAGACCAGGAAGCCTTCTGAATAAAAGAGATCTTTGTTCCTCTTGGATGCTGAGACACAATTCATGTTTACAGCTCTAGATAGAATTTCTCAGAGTGTATTTCTTATAATTTCTATGTTTATTACATGAAAAATTAATTCTAATTAAAGGTGAAACTGATATTCTTACCAAATTGACCTCTTTCAAATTACTTTTCTTTCCTCATACAAATTGTTGGAATTCAATTAAATAAGAGAAACACATCTATTCAGTCTCTTTCCTTTAATAAACTGTTGGCCTTAGCATTCCTTTCCTGGCAGAAACAGTTCTATGCCATTGGTTGGTAAAGAAAGACACAAATAGAAGATAGGAAAAATGCAGTCTTTGTTCTGACTCATATCATGAGATGAAATATTCAAATATTTCCCGTGTTATGCTCTTCATAGTTGGATAGAAAAATTCAGATTTCCTTGAAATTTATTTTATCTATTCTAATATCAATTGCAAAGTCCTAGAGCTTTAAGAGGCACTATTAAATGAGAAACTGGAAGACTTACGCTAGGACACTCAACACTGAATACACATGTGTTATAATATATATTCATCAAGTAAAAAGGATGTATTTGAACCATTATCTGATAGGAGAGGAAAGGAGACAATGACCATATAACTGCATGGCTAAACCTCTACAGTATCTTACCTCCTTCCCAATAAAGTGATGTTGCCTATGGACCAGAACAAAAACTTTAGTGTTTATCAGCTTTATAAACATCTGGAGTGTCATTTATATTTGTGGAGCTACTTTATAAATTGTTCTACAAAGAAGACCATGCTGTCATTAGGTTCTGATATTGTTCCAGCTCCATTATTGTTAATGTTCAATGATAAACTACACAATTAAGGAAATATCATCTTGCATCCTATCTTCCTAATGGTACCAATTCCAGTTTAAGTGGAAGGACTGTAATGACTGGACAGTAGAAAATAATGACATCTTCTGAAACTGTTAGTGTATAAATGAATCGCCATTTTCATGCAGATTGTGTGTTATGTGTGGCTTTCAGGAGGACACTCTCTTCTTTAAAAAAAAGCCATGAGTGCTGCTGATATAACATTAAAGAATGTATTTGGTGTGAAATGTAAGGAAAATGCATGTGGGGTATATTTAGTTAGGCTTTATCCTTTAAGAGAGAATACATAGATCAGAAAAATTGAATAGGATTGCTTATATTGTGGTGTCCAGCTTCTTTCAAAGCAGTTCATATCTATATATGTTTGTCTCTCTTCTGTCCTCTACTCATCTCTCTATCTTTTCTTTTATTTTTTCTCTTTTCTTTGACTCCCATCTTACTCCAGATATGAAACTAGATACATGTTTTTTGATTCCAGGTTCTGAATTTCCTGAACTCAACATTTAGAGTTTTATTTAACCAGTCTCTGTAGTTAAGACTGTGTCATTCGCTGATCTAAGTATGTAAAATGTACCATCTATCATTCTGAAAAATTTGATATAATAATTGTCACAACTTGCAAAAATATCAGTTATGTTTTCCATTCATGGTAATTGCTGAAGAACAGTCTCATAGGGAAAGGCTGCGGACATGATCCATCTCTACTCACTCTCTCCCCATGTAGAAGGAAATCTGATACCTCCAAGCCTAGAGTGTGAGGCATAAATCACAGACTTAGCATAAACTGTCTGGTGTTACCTGAAGCCGGAAGTGTACAAAGACCTAATATTTTATGCATGAAATAATTTTAAAAATTCTGGGCATAAACTATATATTATATAGATGTAATTTTAATTGTTCCTAGTTTTTCCAATCTAAAACACATTCATAATTTACTTTAATAATATCACTAATAAATAATTTAATTGATGTTCATTAATTTTGAATTTTTAAATTTTATTTTCATGGTTTTGAACCAATGCTATTTTTTTTTTGAAAGCCAAGATCCCAGTAGAGGACATTGCAGCCAGCCCTGAGGAGACAGGATGAGCTGGGGTTGGATGGAAGGGGAGGAGGTCCTCCCCCGTTGGTGGACTTGGAGGGGGCGGGGAGGAGATGAGGGAGGGTTGGGGAGGGTGGGAGGGAATGAGGGAGGGGGCTGCGCATGGGATGCAAAGTACCTAACCTGTGATTGATAACAAAAAAAAAAGTAAAAAAAAAAAGAATAACTATAGAATAAAAAGAGCATAATGTATCCACTTAAAAAAAAAGCCAAATATGAACAGACACTTGAAAACTCTTGTTTCTAGGGACAATATTTATATTACCTAGAGATTAGTGTGCTTTTTCTTTATATAATATTCACTTTTTAAAAAAGATATAACAGGCCTTCAATTCTTTCAATACATGCCATTGGACACCATTTTACAAATATACCACGCTTCATATATTTATAAATGTGCTACAAAAATTATACATAACATTCTATATAGATAGATTACAATGAGGAGAACATCTACAGAAGTTTGAATTCTATAATTTAGAGAGAAAGATGAAAAAAGCTGAATGTATAGAGAAGTTAAGACTACTTCTGTGCATAGTATTTTCTGGAACCATGGAAGGTAGACTGAAGAAAGAGTCTTTTGGGTCATATCTAGCTCAAATAATTTGAGTCTTTTGTCATAAATATGCAGTGTCTTCAACAATAGAGGTCCACCCTCAAGCTCTGAAAGGGAGCCAATTTATATTGTTTTGGGTATCTCTTGGACTACCCTGACCAACTAATTCGAAATGGAGTTCATCATGCATGGTACCGGGAGCATTGCCAGCCTAAGTAGCTTAATTTCTTTTAAGATGTGTGTACATTTCTGTGCTCATTCTGTGTGTATGTGTATACATACACTTATATGAATTGTACGTAGTTGTAAATAATGACAATCTAATATGATTCCTAGAGGCTTTATAAAAAACTCTGGTGTACCCACAGGTAAGCATGGCCATCACTTTTCACTAAAGAATTATTTTATAATAAATGGAGACCATAACCGAAAACCACAACTGGAAACAATACAGAGATCAGTAGATAACGGGGAGTCAGTCCATTGCTAATGAACCCATCTATATCACAGCTTCTGCATTTATAGCTTAGGGAATATCGAGGAAGAGGGGAGACAAGGATTGCAGGAGCCAAAAAACCAGGAAATTAGTCGTGAAACATCGTCTTCTTGAAATGGCTGCATAAACAAGACAATGGCAATATCAATGGACATGTTAGCATGGTAGGGAGAAAATTTTGTGGTGTCTCAATTCTAGACAAAGAACTACAGGCAGCTATTGACTGCTAGGAGAAGATGAGTTAACCTCATCCAGGAGCGAGACCCTTTTATTTGTTGTCCAATGCAGAGGAGTCAGCCTTGAAACCATATATATACACATACACACAACAAAATGGACCCAGTGGTCTCTTTTGTATTTATACATATTTGTGTACAACACACACACAGGAACATATGAACACACACAGACACCCACCAGCACATATGGACATCCTAAATCATACACAGAAAATAGGCATTAGTGGGACAGAATTAGTTCTCACCTCCTGATGAGGCCTTTATAGGGACTTTGAGCAGTGTTTCAAAATGTTTACATTGGAGGGACACAATAGAGGGATGTATGAAAGCTCTGTGACCAATATTTGCAACTGTTATACAGGTCTAAAATTAGTTCAACAGAAAAATATTTATGAATTATAATGACATTTATAACATGAAAAGTTTATGGTTTATAGGAACATTTGATGAATGGAGAGGATTTGGGGGTCATGAAGAGGAGAATAATTAAATACAGGCAAGAGCCTAGTGTGGAATTATGGAGGGAGACAGCACTTGTGTGTGGGTGAAAGTTAATGGCATTCAGGCTGGCTGGAGCATCAAGAGTGCGGGGGATGAATTACAGCCCACTTGGGCCAACCCCACCATAGTTTCCTACTCTTATGACAAGGTTTTTGGAAAACCAGAGCTGTTAATTCCTAACATGTAATTTTGGTCTGAATTATCGTTGTAGAGCAGCTGCCCAGCGTTTACATTACTCTCAGCCCACTTCCCTTCTCATATACCCAAGCAACTAGATTTTGCCAAGAGGATGTGGGGCTGAAGGAAATGCAATCCAGAGAAGCATGCGACTAAAGTACATGGAAAATACTTGCCTATCAATGAGAAACACTTGCATCCAACTTCTATGTGATGCCACTTACATTTCTCTTATATTTATTATATTAGCTGAAGTGGATCTAACTAACAAAGATACTTAAAACTATGTATGGTTTGGTGTAGATGATCTTGAAGTCTTTAGGTCATTAAGAACTCTCTTCCATGGAGCTTGGTCAGTATATCTAAAGACAAACTTTGTTCTTTGCTTTGATTTTAACAAGGATTTGTTAGGCATCACCTCAAAGGGGGAAAGGCATCTCAGTGAGACAGAAAAATGCCCTGCTCATCTTAAGTAATGAATGAGTAGGATTGCTGAATGATAGTTTATTCCACACTTAGTCTAGGCCCTAATTTCTCTTGTTGTATTGTGAATACTCAGTTAGTTCTTGCTCAGTTCTCAGGTTTCCAGATTTCTCTATTTATGTAATTTCATCTTGTTTTAAAAGGTGTCTGACTACATTACTCTTTTAATGCCGTCCAAAGTAGGGAAATCATGTTAATGCTCCCCGAGTTTGCCATAGTCTCAGGGATGGTACATATTATACCCAACACCCTAATATAGATAGTATGCTTTAAAAATCCATGGCATTCCTTTTACCCACAGAATATTACCTCATTGGCTATGTAAGAATAACAGGAAAAAGAATCACACACACATACAGAACAAAACTGAACTGATATTAATTATTAACTGTTTAGAGTTTGGAGCTTTAGTTTCACTTAGCTTTCACTTCATATGGTTGCACTCAAAATTCTATACTGAAGGACAGATATGTGGAAGATTCCTGATCTGCCTCCTTTTTAACAGGAAATGTAGTTGCAAGGAAGAAAAGAAGCAGAGGAATTAGCATGTGAATTTTATTATTCTAGTCTTTATTTCACAGAAAAACCTTAAGAATGGTGTGGTCTGAGTGCCCATCTGCTCCCCATTCATAACGAAAAGCAGGGTCTTTGGGTTGAGACTAGGTTCAATGAGGTGATGAGATTAGGGTCTCTATGATGGGACTATTGTCCTCTAACTATAGGACAAAAAAAGATTTAAAAAAAAATTGGAGTTCACAACCCAACAAACTGTTTGTTAGGTTGAAATTACCAATCACAAGTAGCTTCTTTTCTATTTATTGGGATGCTAAAATGTCTTTTGATATGTCTTGTTTAAACATGGTCCTTCATGCTAAATTTAGTTTATAGAATGAAATGTCAAAGTGTCTAAACTTTCTCATACCATTTCTTCATATTGCTCTTTTTTTTGCCCTTTTCTTTGATTTTTATCTATTCTTTGTGAATTTCACATCATGTATCTCGCTCCCATTCATTTCTCCATCCCTTCATATCTGCCTCCCACACAAAAGAAAACAAAACTAACAAATAAAAACACATAAAAACCAAAAGTTAAAGCAACAACAATAGCAACACCTTCTCTGTGGAAGCTGTGGTGTGTTACAATATGTCACATAGTATACCCTTTTGCCCAGCTTTTCTTGTTGCAATGGGTCTTTAGTCTGGTTTGAGCCTTTGGCTTTTACTACACTATCAATACTGAATCCTCAGTGTGCCCTCGCTCAGATATCCTGTTGTTGCTCTGTAGGATCATAGAGATACTACAGCTTTGATTCTGTAGGACCAGCCCCTTCACATGCCCCAACACTTCATAGATGGGATAGATACTGGGATGGGCCAACTCAGAATCTTGGATCTGGGTGTCGGTGGAACTTTAGTTGGTCAGCCCTCCAGTAACCCTGCCCCTTTGTCAGCAGGGCCATCTCCCCTGCTTTGCCCAGGCATGTTGCAGGATAGTTGATCCTATTGTGAACCCCGAGATTGTGAACTGTAAAATCCGTCTTTCATTTGGTGTGGTTCCGCTCTAACCCACACCTTTAATCCAAGAACTTTCTGTTGATTGTAAACAGGTAGTTGTGGTGTAGCTTTCCTCTAGTACACACCCTTAGACCAAGAGCTTTCTATACACGAGGTTTAATAAAGTTAACCCTAGGCCAAGAGGCAGAGCAAGAAGCCAGCAGACAGGGATTAAGCAGTAAGGAGGGGCGTTGAGTTGAAGGGCATTTAAAACAGTGTGGACAAGAAGCTTTTTAGCTCTTTAGCTCTTTGGCTTTTGGCTTTTTCCTTTTGGGCTGTTGGGTGAGCTAGCAGGCCCTTTTTTCTTCTGGAATGTGAGCTAAAAAGAAAGGTCAGTTTGGAGCTTTCTTTGCCTCTCTGAGATAGCAGGTTTTCACCCCAGCATCTGGCTCCTGAGTCTTCATTGGTAAAATCAAAGGATGTAGGATTTTCAATTTTTAACATAACAACACAGGCAAGGGGCAGGACCAGCTCTTCTGCTTGCTTTAGGTGTTGAGGGGTGGCATCTGCCTACTCTGCACTGCTGCCGTGTCTTCAGTTCCACATCTCTCCACGGTGCACGAATTGCTCAGCTTCACTTTCTCTTCTGTTGCTCCACTGCGCACGCCATCATCCCCATATCTCCATCACACATTCATTTGCTCATCATAGTGGCAGCCACTATGGGGCAAAGGCAGGTGTTGGGTGTCCTTCTTTAGGCCAGCCCCAGGCCTCAGTTCCCAAGGCTGATGTTCATAGTGTTTAACAGTCATTATAAATCATCAAAGTACTTGTTTTCTACTGCTGAATTTTAAAGAAGAGGTCTCCTCAGAGACATGTTTGTACAATTTTGAGGTAAAGAATAAGGCTCTATCACTGCTTGAATGTAGCAAATGGCAGCCCAATATCCAAGTGGTACCCTAATAAGTGGAACAGGACTATTTCAAACATGAACTCAATGGCTGGCTCTTTGACATGACACTCCCCCCCACCCCCTGCCCCACCGAGGGAGGAGCAGCCTTGCTAGGCCACAGAAGTGGACGTTGCAGCCAGCCCTGAAGAGACCTGATAAGCTAGAGTTAGATAGAAGGGGAGGATGTCCTACCCTATCAGTGGACTTGGAAAGGTGCAGGGAGGAAATGAGGGAGGGATGGGGGGGGGTAGGGAGGAAATGTGGGAGGGGGCTATGGCTGGGATACAAAGTACATAACCTGTGATTAATATAAAATAAAGACGTTAAAAAAATAAAAAAATAAAATCACCAAAAAAAAAAAAAAAGAAAAGGAATAAGGCTCTATCAGGAAGACACATGTTGAAGAAAACTAGATATCAAGTGACATATAATGGGAGTCTAGGGATTCACATGGATGGACATATCCAACAGCCAGTTGGGATTTCAAAACAAAGCTCTGGAAATGAGAATACATATTTTTGGAGTAACCAATTATTTTCAGGAGTGGAAGCTATAAATACTGGAAGTAGTGGATGATACTGAGATCATTCGACTCTGTGAAGACCGACAGAAGGAGAGCACCCGTTGTGGACGCATGGGGGACAGTGTAACAAAGTCCCGAAGGACAGAGCTGCGAGGACGAAGGCCATTTTACAGCTGCCCAGGCAAGAAGAAAGTGGGACTGAGATACGGCGAGGGCCGTAGGAGCCGAAGTAGGATATGTACTTGATCTAATACTCAGAGGACCTTGACAACTCGTCACATACAGAAAGTAAACTGAAAGGGAAAAAGATCATAGCTGTAGGTTTCAAACCTGCTATTGGAGAGTTTGAGAGAAGTTATGGGGTTAGTGGATAAAGGGATGTCTTCATCGGATTGTAAAATATTGCCTATTTGTGGGAGAAAAAGAGGTGACCAGGATGCAATAAGACGAGCTAGTGCAAAACAGTTACTGTGATAACAAATGAACAATGGCCTTTGATCGTGTATGCTTTAAATTCAAAATATGAACCCTTTTAATTTCTAACTATGTCACATCCACCCCAATTATCTTAGGAGCAATTATTATTTGCCAAATGAAAAACACGTGACTAAGTCCTTTGAGATTACTATATCCCACATCCGCGCCTGTAAATGCTGCAGACGTGTAAATAAGCCCAGGCCAGATTATTTATGGTCAAGAGCTGCGACAGAACTGTGGGTAGAATAACCGATGTGCTTAAACTAGTGAGTTCTGGGTTATAACACTGATGGAATAATCCTGTCTCTTTGTGGATGAAAAACCTGCCTAATATTACAGAGAAGATTGCCTCAAAGGCAGAGATGATCTATTTCAGATGTGTTTATAAAGGTGCCTATTCAGGGCTTTCTAATAAATATTTGTTGAGTTTAAGCTTCACATTAGAAAAATAATTGGCATTTCTGCCCAGCCTTTAAAATAAATAAAAAAAGAATCATTTGATAAATTCTGGATAGCTAGAGAGTTGAACCCTGCCCAGGCTTTGTCTAAAAGATACTGATAGCTGATGTATGCTGACTGGCACTTGTCACCCATTTCCTTTTTTCAAGAGGATTCTCATTTATCATAGTTTGAGCTAATACGTTTTTCAATTTCAAAAAATCATATTTCAACTCCTTATCCAATTTTGTACAGATTTACCTTTTGGCTCTCGAGTAAAGTAAAAGTCTTCTGAAAGGCACAACACTATATTTAATAGCTATTGCTAGGTTGTGGCAACCAGAGCATTACTGAAATCAAATTAATTGTCCAGAAGGGACTCAGCCTGGAAGCATTTTGGATTAAAGCTGTTCTCTTTGCCGCTGTCTGGAACAATATATTTCTAATAAAACTGCTTTACGTAACAGTTCTGTGGCAATTCAACCCTATGGAGATTTTTTCCTTCCTTTCTCACAAAGCCGTCTAGAGTGTTTTGCCAATAAAAACTAAGTTGAGATTCTGTTTTATCTTCTTCCACATTAGCTTCAAATATTTCCCTTGGTAAAATTAAAAGTAGCTCACCTGTGCTATGCATAAAGTGAGGGGCACTTTTCCATAACGGTATTATAAAGGTTCATAGATGCATAAGTGTATTTATTTTAAAATATGAGTCAGAACTTACTAGGCCTAGAGAGAGACTTTCAATAGCAAAGCAAGAAAAAAGTTGGAGAAACATATACTTGTTAAAACCTGCTTGGGTTCCATCAAAATGTTACCAGTTCAAGAAATATACTAGAAAAGGGAAGAAGTCTTCTCATAAGGAAGAACTAAAACCTGAAACTCAGAGATGTTTCAGACACTGCACAAGTATTAGGACCTTAGTCTTATGAGTTTTTCCATATTGACACATCTTGTCTGAAAGAAGTACAGTGAAGTCTTTAAATTTAGAAAGGAAGAGACATTCCTTAAATGTGAGCCATTCATTAAATGAGAAAAAGAGTGCTTAAAACTTGCTCTTTAAAAAAATGACAAGATAGGGGGTTACTACTCCTTTGTAAACCAGGGATTAAAAGGTTTTTTTTCCCCGAAAGCTTTATTCTATACATTTAAAGACATGCCTGTGTTTCTAACATCTATTTTCCTATAATCCTCCTGATGATGACCTCCTGATTACGGAACTAAAACTTTAATTTCTGTTCTGCTTGAGAATAGGCTGGATATGGGATCCTGACAGAAGGAAGTAGTAACAAGCATTGCTTTGAAAAAATATTTAAAAAAATAATAAAAATCATGAAGTGTTTTATCAAGGGTAGCCTGAAGTCTTTGGTTATATCAGAAAATGGAAGCCGATACTCAAAACCTAAAAACTGGGGTCCAAAGCAAAAATTTAGGGGAATGTTGAGACTTAATGTTGATGGTCCATGTGAATTTGTGAAAATGAGTTCTGGGAGATAACGATACTAATAAAAATGTCTTTGCAAAGCCTGTAACTTTGTACAATGAATAAACACTAATAAATGAAGAGCCTTCATGAGATGCTTGTGGGAACATTTCCAGTAAATGTAGCATTGACACATTTCCTCTGTTTCAAAATATTATTTTTATTTATTCTTTTAAAATTAAATCCACTTTAACTTGATCTAGTTTACCTTAGATCTACAGAGACAACATTGGTGTGGGGAAGGCTCTAATCAAACTAATAACTGGTTTTTGTGCACAGATTTTATGATTGGGAAACTGATTAAAGTGGGATCAAGACGTGGGTTGCTGTTAGGTTCTAGAATGTTGCCTCTCAACGTTTTGTTTTTGTTTTTTAAGTAAAGTCAATAAAAATTGCAAGAATGATACTAACACTGATGTTCACTTTGCTGGATCCTCCAATTGTGAACTTTTGCTATATCTTTCTTCTCATGTCATTCTTGAAAGTAACCTTTTGCAGTCACATGGTTGATATCAAGACCATTGATCTATTTCTACCCAAGATAACTCTGGTGTAATGACAGTGGCCTTACCACACTCAAGAAATCAAATGCTGATGTTATAAAGATCTCTAACAGTCAGACTCACCCAATTTAGCCCATATGCTCTCCAGCTGTTTTTATCTTCAGTTTTGCATCTTTTAGTAAAATTCTTCATAATATTTCTCTAACTTTTGAACTTAAGGCAATTCTGTACTTTTTTTTTGTTTTTGATTTTTATGACTATGTGTTTTCAAGGGTCTTGAAAATTAACATACAATTTTACTTGTTCAGTTGGTTCCTTATGCTTAGATTCCTTACTATTTTGTTGAAACTAATGAATTGATGATCTGTGTTTCCTCTTGTATTAAGTCAGAAGGATTAGTTTTTATTTTTTTATTTTTAATTTTTTTCCTGGTGATAGTAATTAATCTAGTTTAATTATGGAACTAAACAGAGAATTCTCTGTAGAATGGCAGAGAAACACTTAAAGAAATGTTTAATGTTCTTAGCCACCAGGAAGATGCAAATAAAAATGACCCTGAGATTTCACCTTACACCTATCAGAATGGCCAAGATCAAAAACTCAAGTGACAACACATGCTGGAGAGGTTGTGGAGAAAGGGGAACTGTCCTCCATTACTGGTGGGAACGTAAACTTGTACAAACACTTTGGAAATCAATCTAGTGCTTTCTCAGACAATTAGGAATAGTGGTACCTCAAGATCCAGCTATACCACTCCTAGGCACATATCCAAAAGATACTCAAGTACACAACAAGGACATTTGCTCAACCGTATTTGTAGCAGCTTTATTCATAATAGGCAGAACCTGCAAACAACCCAGATATCCCTCAACAGAGGAATAGATACAGAAATTGTGGTGCATTTACACAATGGACTACTCATCAACTAAAACCAAGGAAATCATGAAATTTGCAGGCAAATGGTGGGATCTAGAAAAGATCATCCTGAGTGAGGTATCCCAGAAGCAGAAAGACACATGTGGTCTATACCCACTTATAAGTGGGTACTAGACCTATAAGATAGGATAAATATTCTATATCAGATTTAGGTATAAATCTGTATACCTAAAGACAATAAACAAGAAGGAGGACCCTGGGTAAGATGATCAACCTTCTCTTAGAAAGACAAATCGGACAGTTTCTCCCACCAAGGACCATATATGGATATGGCCTAGAACCCCCTGCTCAGATGTGGCCCATGATAGCTCAGTGTCGAACTGAAGACCCTAGTAAGGGAAACAGGGACTGTTTCAGTTTTGAACTTGATCGCTGACTCTTTGACCATCCCTCATACATGCCAGGGAGTAACAGCCTGGCTAGATCCCAGGGGAGGACATTGCAGCCAGCCTTGAGGAGACAAGATGAGCTGGGGTTGGATGGAAGGGGAGGAGGTCCTCCCCTGTTGGTGGACTTGGAGGGGGTGGGGAGGAGATGAGGGAGGGTTGAGGAGGGTGGGAGGGAATGAGGGAGGAGGCTATGCATGGGATGCAAAAAACCTAACCTGTGATTGATATAAAAATAAAAAAATTAAAAAAAAAGAAAGACAAATCGGATGGACATTGGAAGTGGGAGAAAACAAGTAACAGGACAGGAGCCTACCATAGAGGTCCTCTGAAAGACTCTACCTAGCAGTGTATCAAAGCAGATGCTGAGAACCATATCCAAACCTTGAGCAGAGTTCAGGGAATCATATGAAAGAATGGGGAGTTAGTAAGACCTGAAGAAGACAGGAGCTCTACAAGTACCAAATATATCTGGGCACAGGGGTCTTTTCTGATACTGATTCTCCAACCAAGTACCATGTATGCATATAACCTAAAACCTGTGCTCCTATGTAGCCCATGGCAGTTCTGTGTCTAAGTGGGTTTTCCTAGTAAGGGGAACAGGAACTGTCTCTGACATGAACTCAATGGCTGGTTCTTTGACGTACAGCCCCCCCACCCCCACCCCAGAGGGAGGAGCAGCCTTGCTAGGACACAGAGGAGGACATTGCAGCCAGTCCTGATGAGACCTGATAAGCTAGGGTCAGATGGAAGGGGAGGAGGACCTCCTCTATCAGGGGACTTGGAGATGGTCAGGGAGGAGATGAGGGAGGGAGGATGGGATTGGAAGGGAATGAGGGAGGGGTACAGCTGGGATACAAAGTAAATAAACTGTAATTAATATAAAAAATAAAAATTTAATAAAAAAACCAAAAAAGACCAAAATGTAAAACTGTTATTTCCCACCTTCATAGTTAATGTTTATTTGGTATGTTGTTATATTGAAATTTTGTAAAGTCCTTGTCATAAATGAATTCTCAGTCCACAGTTTCTGCATCTCAGAATCTGTGTCTGGCAGAAGTGTGTTTAACAGTTGTTCTGAGAAAGCACATATTAACATGACAATTTGGAGCTGAGTCATTCATTGACTAGAAGTCAAGGTCACAGAAGCAGAGTACAAGGATGAACTGGTTCAAGTATGTACTACAAAGCTTTCGTCATAGGTGTTCACCTATGTGATATTATGCTGGTAAAGGGAAATGCAATAGTTACTTTGCTCCTGTAAACATTTAAGACACAGGAGAGAAACTAATTATAAACGCAATGGTGTTGGATAGTTCTTGCTAAGGGCAATTGGTGCTCTGGGAAGAGAAAATGGAAGATTGAAAGAGATTAACTGTCAATAAAGTTCTAACTGTGAATGCTAAAGGGACTCCTTATAGACACACAAAGAGATTCTCATTTTCTTCAGCCTGAAGGCAGGATAAGCTGATGACCAGGCTGTGGAATTAAGGATAATAGAACTAGGGGAAAGCTAACTTCATCAACTAGTTAGGGCTATAATGAAAGGACCACGGGTGTTTCTGTTAATGAATAAAACTCGTAGATATTGGATGAGGTTCTTTACTTATTGTGGGTGAAAGTGAGAAGGGTTCAGATTCCTTGAGCCAGATCCTGATCTGAAAAAGTACCCACTAATTTTGAAGATGATTCAGCTACCCTATACTGCAAGGTAGCACACACCTTTCTTGACATATGCCACTCTTGTCTCTTTTATATGCTAGTACATTAAAGCAGGTTTATTTTTTTGTGCTTGTTGAGGACTGAGTTATAAGGCCTAACTCAAATTTGTCAGCAGCAGAGCATAAAATTTATAGGAACAATGAATTTTGTAACGAACTTAAATAAAATCAAGTACATGGGTCCCTTGGTGGCTCAAAATCTTCAGCTTGCTCTCCATGATGACACAGTACTATCCTCATGTTTTACCTACAACACAGCCAGACACACACACTACCAATTAACTGCTGGAAAGGCAATGCCATAGGATGCTGTAAGATAAAGAGAATGTATAATAACATTAAATAATTGTATGATAAGGTTATGAGGACAATTTTTTTATTTTTTATATTAGTTACAGTTTATTGACTTTGTATGCCAGCCGTAGCCCATTCCCTCATTCCCTCTCAATCCCACCCTCCCTCCCTCATTTCCTCCCTGCCCCTCTCTAAGTCCACTGATAAGGGAGGTTCTCCTCCCCTTCCCTCTGACCCTAGCTTATCAGGTCTCTTCAGGACTGGCTGCAATGCCCTCCTCTGTGGCCTAGCAAGGCTGCTCCTCCCTCAGGGTGTAGTGGTGGGGGGTGGATGGGAAGGTCAAAGAACAAGCCATTGAGTTCATGTGAGAAACAGTCCCTGTTTCCCTTACTAGGGAACCCACTTGGATACTGAGCTGCCATGGGCTACATCTGAGCAGGGATTCTACGTTATATCTATGCATGGCCCTTGGCTGGAGAAACAGTCACAGAAGAGACCCCCGTGCCCAGATATATTTGGGCCTTGTGGAGCTATGAGGACATTCTTTAGAGAAAAATATACTTCAGCTGCACTTTGTATTCAATGGATTGAATGTTTGTGCTTTGCCGAGATTGGCTTGTTGATATCTCATCTCTCAATCTGATTCAAGGAGAAGGTTGGGCCTCTGGAAGGAATAAGGGGATCTTTATAACAGGATCCTAGAGAAGTTTCTAGTGTATTTTTAAAAAAACCTCACGAGGCTTCATTTTAGGACCTCACCAGAACATAGCCATATTAATAATATTCTTAACCTCCAGCCCTGAAGCTAAGAAATACATTTGTGCTATTCATAGGCCACACAGTTTGTCTAAAACAATATGCGTTATCAAGGTTAAATGAAAAGCTAACTTTGAAATGGAAAATTGACTTTAATATAACCTTAATAACATTCAGAAATGGGATTTTTGATGAGATAGAAAAAATAAACATGTAGACAATGTAAGGCCAAAAATTCAACTGAGATATCTGTAATTCTCATGAAAAAATGGCTTTCTTAGGGTCAGAAAATGAGGGTATTTGAAGGTGTAAAACACAGAAGAATTTCTTGGCACTACTTTAGTGAGAAAGTCTTGCTTTGATGATGAAGTTCTGACAAATTCCCCTTACATATTACAAAAGCAGACAATACTCCATGAAAAGATAATCATGGAGGAAGTTGAAAGTAATGCACTTATTGGAAAGGTGTGTGATGTTTAAAATGCATTGTGAAATAATATTTATTGATAATATTTGAAAATGGTCATTTTCCCTGGGAGACATTTGAGTTTTACTGAAAAGTAGGAAAAGCCAAGTGAGAGGTTATATGTCAGTCTCATTGCCTAGTTGGATTAAAACAGGAATGATATTGTAGGGTACTGGCATGAAGCCAGAATTTTTCAAGATTAAGGTTGACGGCTGTTTTATATCCAGCCAAAATTTATTATCTCTAGAAACAATATGCATGTCTTCCCTAATTATGGAAATTCTATGTGATCCTGGATAAGGTATTCCATAGAAAGTACTAAATGCATTAGGTAATCATGACCATGATGTTTTAAACTGATTTTGAAAAAAAGTGTTCTTTGTTGATTGAAAAGAGGGAACAGTAATGAGCCAGCATCCCACCCCAATATTCAAGAATATGATCAAACCACAGTTGCCTATCTGTGACATTCCCCAAGTAGGAATTCTACTAAATAGCAGCCCTACGTAGAAATGGACAGTCTACAACACACACACACATGCACACGCACACACTCATACACACGTACATGCACACGCACACGCACACACAACTTTCCTGTAATCTAGTCTAGACAGATTTGAAACACACAGGAACGTAGAGTTGCTATGCATGCACATACTCTGAATATATATTTATTATTCCTCTCAGAATTTACCTCACAAGACAGAAAGAATGTTTGGCTAATATATTCTACAACTCAATAAAAATATTGAAAGATTGCTAATATATTCTACAACTCAATAAAAATATTAAAAGAATTAGCTCTATAGAAAACAAAATAATTCTGCCTGGAACACAGGGTGTAATTAAAGATCTAGTGCTTGGAATGAGGTTAGAAAGTGAGGGTATGGGAAAAGTAGATGAAAAGATGGATAGAAAAATGCTGCTTCATTCTACTAGAGAACATTTTATGGGGTGAAAAACAACATTGTATAGAGAATATAGAAGCTCTGTTCCATAGGTGATGGAATGTCTCCAAGCCCAAAGCAAGAATATCACTGTTAGAGCAGCATACAGAGTACTAACCCTGATGGACAGCCAGCTTTGAAAGAGTTGGGAGAATGTGGCAGGGAGAAATTCATAGTAAGCATGTGTGACATTTGACCCTGCTGTCACTCTCTTCAGTCCTTCTTCTCTACGGGATTCCTCTTTTCCACACTGTCTTTCAGTCTCTGACAGTACTTACTACTGTTACTCTGTGATCAGGTTTTCAGAAGAATTCGTGGTTGCAAAGTTTGTGAAAGATGTCTACATTTTCCTAAATTGTCTTCCTACTCTCCGATAATTACTTTCTGAAGTAATTATGAACATGCATTAATATATGCATATGCTCATACGTACACATATGCATATGTTGGTTGTGAGATACATTACTCTGAAATTTAAGAAGTAGTGATATCACTATTAAAGTTCCACCATTTTTCAGAAATCATGAATCTGTCAATTCAATTTTTCATGATTGTTTTGCATGGCTGGAATTTCTTCTTTACAACTATGCTTTTTTATGCATCATTAGTTTGGAGCATATAAAATACACTAAATAAACTGAACCACAAAGATGATAATAATAATAATAATAAAGGGAAACAAGCATAAAACGTCTAATTCTTAGAGCATCTACTCTTCTACACATAAATAAGTTTTAGTATTGTAGAAGACTCTAAGGCCAAGAAAGATCTGAAAGAAAGTGGCAAATAATTGAAATCCAAGATTCTCTAAAGTTCTTATTTCATTAGAATACATTTTTATAAAAAAATGCTGTGTTGGTTTTGGGAGTTTAATTAAAACAAGAAAGGAAGGCAAAGTATTTTTTTAAATAAAAGCAAACTGGAATTATAGAAATGAATTGCCAATTGTTATCTCTTCACAATTATTTGACACTTTTTAGGAGAAACAGTTGACTGATCTGCCAGGAAGATGGGTTTTGTGTCCTTGTTTACTTTGCATGTCAGTGAAGCTGTTTTTTTCACAGTGGAGTGGCAGACAGACCTTTTGTAGGACTAAAGGGAACATCATTTAGATGTCTCAGTTTTTTCATACCCTATGCAGCTATATGTAAGCTCCCTTTCTTTAACATATCACTAGTGTGTATTTAAGGACCAAGAATGTTGTCAGTAGGCAAATGACTGATCAGAGAGGTGTAGACTCTTTAACCTTTTTTAAAATTATCTATTTATTTATTTATTACAATTTTTTAAAACTTTGTATCCCTTCATTTCTTCCTAGTCCCACCCACCCTCCCTCTTCTCCCCCTTTGACTCTTTCCTAGTTCACTGATAGTGGAGGTCCTCCTCCTGTTCTATCTGACCCTAGCCTAGCAGGTCTCATCAAGGCTGGCTGGATCATCTTCCTCCATGGCCTGGCAAGGCTGCAACACCCCCAGGGGGAGCTGATCAGAGAGCCAGCCGCTGAGTTCATGTCAGAGACAGTCCCTGACCCTCTTACTAGGAAGCCCACTTGGAGACTGAGCAGCCTATGTGTTTCCTCTGAGCATGGGGTCTAGGTCCTCTGCTTGAAGTACAGCTCTCTGCAGGCATCCCTGGGCCCAGGTTTTTGGCTCTGATGGTCTCATTGTAGAGTCTCTGTCCCCTCCAAGTCTTTCTATCTCCCTCTTCTTCCATAAGGTTTCCTGTACTCTGCCCAAAGTTTGGCAATGAGTCTCAGTATCTCCTTCCATACCCTGATGGATAGAGTCTTTCAGAGGCCCATGGAAGGCTCTTGTCTTGTTCCTTGTCTTCCCCTACTACCAATGTCTATCTTGTTTGTCCTTCTGAATCTTCTGGAGGAATCTCCATCCCTGATTTTCTGTACTATAGAGCAACACTAATAAAAACATCATGGTACTGGCATAGAAACAGACTGTGGATCAATGGAATCCAATAGAAGACCCAGAAATAAACCCACACACTTATGAAAACTTAATTTTTTGACAAAGAAGCCAAAACCATACAGTGGAAAAAAGATAACATCTTCAACAAATGGTACTGGTCTAACTGTTAGCCTACATGTAGAAAAATGCAAATAGACTCATATTTATCACCCTGTATAAAACTAAAGTCCAATTGGATCAAAGACCTCAACATAAAACCAGATATACTAAAGATATACTAAATCTTTTAGGAGAAAAAGTGGGGAAGAGCTTTGACCTTATTGGCACAGGAAACAACTTCCTGAACAGAACTCCATCAGCACAGGCTCTAAGATCAACAATCAATAAATGGGATCTCATGATACCTCTTCAACCTCTTTAACCCTTCTCCAGAACCTACTTTCCTTGCATATATGAGAAGACCTGTAGTCTGCCCTTTTTGGTTCTCTCCTGAGGATCAGTACCTGGTGCCTGGGTCTTTTGGTTCAGCACTGGAGAAAGGCACAGTGCATAGAGCAAAGGCCTTGCTCGATCAATAGCCACTGGGTCACTTTACAATAATTGAAACTGCCAATAGAATGCAAAGCTGAACAAGGCAGACTCAACACCATTTTCTAGTGTTCATTCCTCTTTGCACAACTGATTTTTGTCTTAGTATTTTTAGACTGGCAGTTAATTTGTCATTTAACTGTGTACTTTCAATTTTATCTATCACTTCCCATCCTGTGTCTGTCAAAACTCATCTTTAATTTATTACAAGGAGTTATTCATGATTATCCTAGGTGGATATTGCTAATCACTTTATGGCAATACTATTCGAAATGAATTCCTTTTTTTTTTTTTTTCTGGTTTTTGAGACAGGCTTTTTCCTTGGCTGTCCTGGACTTGCTTTGTAGACCAGGCTGGCCTGGAACTCAAAGAGATGTGATTGCCTCTGCCTTTTTGAATGCCGGGATTACAGGCATGTGCCACTGTGCCTGGCTCAGGACTGAATTTTGAGCTGCATTAAATTCCCTTTCGTGGTACCCTTCCCATGTGTACTGCATGTAAATATTTAGTGTAAGTATCTGAATCTGTAAATAGTTTTATTGAGTCCCTGAAGTCAGAAGTACTTGCATTTGATGACAGGGCTGTGAAAAGTCTCCCAAATAGTGCAGCTGTTTAATGACTCTCAGTTATCTGCATAGTCAGGAGCCATGCTATAGATTTGTTGTATTCCCCATGTCTTTATAATGTCCTCATTATAACAAAGAAACACTGCTGGTTGATGGCCCACAACAAAAAGCCATCTCTTTATAGAAATAGAAATGGTTTTTAATAGGATGAGGCATTTTTTAGAAGTTGGGAATTTTCTGGGGGTTCCCCTCAGTGTCTCTTTGAGTCCTTCCTCACCTGACTCTCCCACCCTCCGGCCATTGGTGACACTTCTGAGTTACTGCTGTTCTTCATCCTTTCAGCCTCTGCCTCAGGAGCAGAGCTCACACACTGCCAGTGACTTTCATAATATGACAGTTTGTGAATGTTAATATTACTCAAATTAAAATGCCTGTCTGTTTCCCTGAGCCTAATCCTCACTGATCCCCTGCTGCGTTTGATGACTGGGCTGTGAAAAGTCCCCCAAATTGTGCAGCTGTTTAATGACTCTCACTTATTCACTGCAGCAATTCATAAATGACAGATCACAGAAAATCAGAAACTCAAATGTCAAATCAGACATTGAAAATTTCATGAAAATCTAAAAGGCCAGAACCTTCCTAAGTTTTTTCTCTTAATTGCATCTGTAAAGAGACAGTGCAATTTTCCTTGGCCACCATCACAAATGCAAATGAGTATGAACTTGAAAACCCTTAGGCGGACTTTTCCCCAAACTGGCTAATGGGATATTAGGGGAGACTGTGCAAATGAGTCTAATTCCACATGAGCATCTATTCCTATGCATAAGACACCACATGAGACACTTTTATATAATTATCTTTAAAAACATATCCCTAGCTCTGATTTTTTCTCACTTCATAACTCCAGCTAAAAGATGGGCTCCATTTTTTTCTGAGATAATAATAATAATAAAAATTCTTGAGAAAAAAGTCTCTGGAATATTGGATGATTTTATTTCATTATCTTTGGCTCTCAAATGCTATTGTCAGAGAAAATTCTGTAATATAACCATCAAGATAAAGACAGTGGGTGAAACTCATTTAAAAGGAAAGATAATAGCTTCTACAAAATTTGAGAGGTTCTTGTACCATGAATAATACAAATATGTGATTTTTAAAAAGTGAACAATACATTTGTAAAAAATATAAAATAAAAATATGAACTCAAAAGACATTTGGCCCCTCAACAGAGTTAGCCATGTTCAATAATGTGTAGATACCCTGTCCTATCAAAGTACTTACTATGATATAGGGAGATACAAAAATAATAATCATTTAAATTCACTTTTGTTTATAAGACAGTTCGGAGTAATCTTGTCTCTGGGAACATCATCTTAACTCAACTTGTCTCCCTGACCCCTGTGATATTGATTCAAAAAATCTAGATAAAATATGCAGACTATATATAAGTATAGAAGACAGAGGCAGACTTTATTAAGAAGCAGAATAGTAGTTCAAGGGGAAAGAGTAGAAAATTATCAGTGAGACTACTGTTACAGTCTACATTTAAACTATTAAAAATACTCTCTAGAAAGGGAGGGAGCTACAGGGGGATACAAAGTGAATAAATAGTAATTAATAATAATAATAAAACTCTCTAGAATAAGCTTTTTTTTCATAAGAGGCTTTTGTCCTGCCCATGTGATTGACAGGCAGGTTTGGATAGTCTTATAGGACTGAGTAGTGGTACTTCTTTTTTCTTTATCAAAAGTCTTTCTACTATACAGTAATCCTAGAAGGTTTGGGTTCCTAGAGCCAGGTGGTTATAATGGCCTGCAAGACAGCTCAACATGTTAATCTTTCTCTGAGGACAGGCAGATAACTCAGATCTCATTCTTCTGACCTGTACTGAAAACCCTGCTATTCCAGTCCTGTGTTTCACAGGCTGTTGACAATGACAGAAGGATCCAGCTCACAAAGTTCTCCTAGCTGAAGTGTAACTAGCTCCTAAACATGATGAGTGAGGCTGTACCCAACAGGTTTGCTTGAACACCTTAGTCCGCAGTATGAGTCGCTGTCTCTGCCCCATATGTCTTTCATTCTCTTTGAAGCAGTGATTTGGTCAGGAAATCATCTCGTTGCAAGAGAGAAGTTTACCATAAAGTACATTTCCAATCTTTTCACTCCTGCTATATCTCAAAGGTCAAAGGTAATCATATAGCTATTCATAATATCAATGAAAATGACATGAGTGGATTCGCAGCAGAAAAGAGAAGGGAAAACATTAATTGAACAATTATATATGGTGTTTCTTCGTCTAGACTTGCCTCTATGTTAAAGGTGGTATGAACATGGCAGTACAAAGGGGTTCGTTGGAACTTCTAAATTTCTTAATGTTCTCTCCAGGCTCTTATCTTCTTCCAAAGAAGCTACATTTTCCTGAAGTGTCTCGAATAACACACACTATAATGGTAAATTGTTATGTGATGTTTAACTTGCTGGAAGCAGATTCTGGGAGTAGGAGGGGCCATATATTCCACACTCTGGCATGTTTAAATGTTCTCTGAGATACATTTTCTGGAGTAGGCCCTTTACCTCTGCCCCAGGGGAAAGTAAAAGAGTAAGCAGAGAAGGGCATTAAAATAAACAGCTAGATGGTAAAGTATCACCAGCAGAGGCTACTATTTATCCCATGATATAAAAATTCCTTTGTGGGAAAGAGAAGATGAAGAGGAGAAAGGGGAGACAAAGCTCAGTTTGGAACTCCAGATGACTGCCACAACTTCCCCAGGCAATTTCTGGTGGATGTTGTAAGCATTGACTAGATGATGTCAAATTTTGGTTCCCCTCTCAATCATGCAACTATAATCATTTTTGCTGTTTGTAGTGAGTGACACATTTAATCATATTTTACTGTCTGTTGCTTCTATGTGCTATTTGCTGTCTATCTTTCTATTTAATTCTTTCTTTTGTGTGCTATATATTTATTGTACCCATTTAAAGCTGGGAATATGGCTATTGTAGGTTGTTTTTGGATCATATAGAAGGCCTTCTATTGTTCTAACTAAATCCTACATATATTGCAATATTTTTCTCAACATCATCTACGTGAGGGAGATTGGATGAAGTGTCTCTTTCCATTTCCAGTATATTGTCATAAGAGTTTGATATTCCCTAATCATATGTGTGGCTCTTATAACTGATAAACTTTCAAGGGAAAATTTCAAAATTTAATTTTAAATACTTAGAAACATTTTTTCTGAATTAGAACATGAGAAACATATAATTCATATTTATACATACATAAAATCTGGTGGTCAGAGTAATTTTCAAAGTAATTTTAGGTAACACATACATAACACTGTGGTAGCAATGGAAAAACTGTATTTCTCACATTCACAGAATACTAGTTTATTAAATATACCCATCTTCACATTTTTTGAGGTAAGAAATCTCTACTTTCTCTTCAGTGACTGTGTATGTTAGACATATCTTGGATTAACTTTCATTAAAGTTGCCTTTTTCTTCACTCTGCCAGACTATCTTTGGTCTAGGTTTGATTCTTACATTGGTAAATAGTATTGAGGATATCACAAAATATTTCCTTTGAAAGAAAATTATTTGACAGCCTCTTTCTTGTTAATGATATATTGTTGTTATATCTTTAATGGTAATCTCTCAACTCATGCCTTCATCTATAGTAGTTCAAAATCACTAACCTAGAGAAAGATATAATACTTATCTGTTGTCTGCATGAAAAGAATGTAACTGTTTCCCATGTACACAAAGATGCTCTTTTCCCTGCCTTGACCCTTATCTTCCTTGACCTAAAATTCTGAGACTTCCATTTTGTTTCAGATGCTCTTCACCTACAACTACTAAGTCACCCTATTTTACCCCTAAATATTCATTAATTGACATTCATACCATTATTTGTTCATATCTTACACAGTAGAAGGTGAGTGCCTGAGCTTCCTCCTTTTAGGACTGCTAATACTTACAACATCATAGTTTTCTGTCGTTACACACATCCCATACTTATTATTTCAACCAGGAGGCTATATGAATGTAATGGAGTGATCATTATTTTTTTTCAGCTTCAGGTGCAGGACAGAGAATGAAATGGACAAGTGCAGGGATGGTAAGCATATTCATGTAGAGTTTGATAGCGGAGGTGCCAATGCCAAAGCTGAGATTGTCTATGGTTCCAAGAGCAGACAGAGAGCGGAGGATAAGGTCTCTTGGATTGTCAAGTAAGATGGTAGTGAAAGAATGTGTCTCTTTCATGGGAGATGATATATTTTTGATATTGTGTGCACACATAGACTGCACTTCTCTGCTGAGAGGTTCATGGGGTTCAAATGAGAAGTGAACATAATAAATCCTTGACTACTGAGTTGGGTATGGTACATATTATTATTTTCCTCATTTAATGAATGAAACTAGCTATTTTAGAGGAAAAAAAGGAAGGTCATTTAGAAGATTCTTGTAACACCCTTTTGCCTCAACTTTATACTTTTTCTACAGACATGATTTTTTTTGAATGATACCTTGGTAAGAAGGGAAAGGCACATAAATGGAAATTACAGAGTGCCACAAAAAATATAATAATGGATATGAAAGTCGCATCTGTGGCCTGTGACCCAAATTCATCTCTTGCCTTAGATTGTCAAGTAAGATGGTAGTGAAAGAAATGGGGATGCACTGAAACAGCATTTATTTATTTTTGAATTTATAATATAATTACCTTATTTCCCCATTCATTTTTCTTCCTTCAAACCCTTCCATATATTCTTTCTTGCTCTCTCAAATTCATGGTCTGTCTTTTGATTATTTTTGATACATATATACTTATTTCACACACATGCACAATTCTAAGTACATAAATATACCCTGTTCAGTCTGTATAATGTCACTTATATTTGTGTTTTCAGGTATGACCATTTTGTATTGAATTACCTTCCCTGGGGAAAACTATTTCTCACTCCACCTTCCTTAGTTTCTTGTAGGATTCTTTGTGCAGATTTTTCTGGTGGGATTTTTCCTTCTGTCCATATTAGCACATCTATTGTGCATCTAGCGATGCAATTTCACATGCTATGTTTCCTTTTTACTTTCCTTTTTAAATTTTTTCTTCACACTTTATTCATTATATATCCAGACACATGTTAAGTTTTATGATAGGGAATAAAGCGCTATATTCTCTGGTCAAATGTCTTCTTCAACCTAAAATGCATTGAGAATCTGAAACAGTAGACAGAATTCTACTTCATCTTTAAAACTAGTTCAAATGGCCTTCTTCTTTCTAAGTTTTTAATCTCTGCTCCTTTTGTTCAAGCTGCTACTTCGGATTTCTTTGCATTTCCTTCAATTAAATTTTCCATTTACCCATCTCCTACATAGGATAGTCTTTCCACTAAAAAGATTGTGTCAGGGCTTTGTGTGACCAGTATTTATTTTATATGTGACAAATAAATGAATGATATCCAAAGTTTCAAAAGAAATATTGAAGAAAGTCAACTAACACTTCTGGTAAATTAACAATCTCTTAGCATGCTATCATTGTTAAGAGGATGAGAAAAATAAAAATAGGAAAGTGCAATGATGATATTGGTGTTTTCCTTGAAGTATCACTGGCTGATTGCACTTTCTGAAAATAAGAGTGGAAAAATCCATTTTTAGTTAATGTGTTGCAGGTAGAAATGGAAGGCAATAGCTCACCTTAATTGATAAGGCTGATGAACAGAATGATTAGTGCTCAGGACAGAAAAATCACCCTAAATTACCCAAGAATTTATTATCAACTAAGCCCTAAGTGTAATAGGACCTACATCTCAGATAAGTTCATTTGTCTATCCATCTTTCTCAATCTAATTTATAATTTGCAATTATAAGCATTTCATTAATCAGTTAACAAGGCATATTTATAAGGCACATTAATTCATAGATCACATCAGTAAATTGGCTTTGTTTGGAAAAGCAACCTTGGTGTTTTACCAAGGAAAAGAAAATGCTGTTTATAACAGAGCCTGGGTTTGTATTAAAGTATTGGATGGGGAATTGTGTTTAAGATGAAAATCAGTGGGTATACTAAAAATGCTTGCTTACTATTACCAGGGTGAAGAGGCAAATTGTTGGTTGAGACTGAGCAATATACAGTAGATATAAAATGAATATATTTTTAAAGATTCAAGAACAATGACAAAAAATGGCTAAAGAATTCATCTCTCATGTTTGGATGTTTGGTTCTCATCTTTCTGTTTCTATTAGGTGTGGTCACAGCATCTTTTCTATTCCCAGAAGCCAAGTTTTTTTTTAATTTTTAATTTCTTTATTTTTATTAATTATATTTTATTCAATTTGTATTCCAGCTGTAGTCCCCTCCTCCACCCCTTCCCAATCTCACTCTCCCTCCCTCTTCTTCTCATATGCCCCTCTACCAGTCCACTGATAGGGGAGGTCCTCCTCTCCTTCCCTCTGACTCTAGTCTATCAGGTCTCATCAGGACTGGCATCATTGTCTTCCTCTGTGGACTGGTAAGGGTGCTTCTCCCTTGGTGGTGGGGGTGATTAAAGAGCCAAGTTTTAAAACACGTAGTTAGGAGAATTGACATGGATTTTAAGTTCTTAGAAGCACTTTCAATTAACTATTCTACAATATTTAAGTTAGTAAATATTTTAGAAAATATAATATAATTCTGTTTTTTTCACCTGTGATTCATGAGTCTAAATTTTGTGATTGATGGTGAATAATTATTCCAAGTACATTTATGTGTTTGCAATTAATCTTCTATAAACTTACTTTTCTTAGAAAGAGGTTTGGCTGGTACCCAGATAGTTTTGAGTGCCTGGCTTCCAATCTGAATTTCTCCATCAAGTTCTCATATATTAAATTGAGCTAACAGCTATATCACAGCCGTTCAACGTGGTTTGTATTGTTATGATAAAAACACATTTCTCTGTCATTCTGAGTCAAAATATAGGTCTTAGTCATTCTTTCATCTAACATGCCATTGACCATCTCATTAAGTATGGAAAATATTATCAGAAGTATAATCAATGTTTGCTGAAATTCCTGTGTCTGAACAGTTAATCCTAAACCCCATAGCTCAATAGCATGTCTTCCTGATAATAATACAACTCCACTACCATTTTAAAGTGAGCAAGAGACATGTAAATCTGATTTTGTGTTTTCTCTTCAGCAGTGTTGCATACCATTAGCATCTAGCGCCTAGAGCAATAGAAAAATCTATTGATTGGCTTTCACGTACGAATAGTAAAATACTGAATTTTGCTGCAGGTAAAATGTGTCCTGTCAAATAATAATCAACAGCCAATTCACATGTGTATTTGAGGAAAGAGTTCACATTTCGCAAGTGCATTAATATTGATTTCAGCTTTCTCATTCATGCCGAGCACCTGTCATATGCAATGGTGAAAGTGCCTAGGCTTTGGATATTTTCCATATTAATACTATTTTATACATCCTTTCAATTAAAACCTACCCCGAAGACAATTGTTTTGTTACTCTTTCTGAATTTCTTAACACAAAGGAAAATGACTGACTTAAAAAAATCTTGCTGAATATATTATCAGATCCACATAGGAGCTTCTGAGATACAGCTGTAATCACAGAGACCACACTCTTCAGCCAGAGGTCTGGGTAACCAGGACCCTCCAGGAGTCTGGAGCCTGGATGGGCAGCTCTGGAATGCTGCACGGGTCTGGCCTGGATTAGTTCCAAAGTCATTTCCATTTCAAGGAAAAAAATGACTTTCAAAACTGATAGAACTCATAAATTATCAAATTCCTCCTCTTCCCCCAAATCCTGTTATTGTTTAGGAACTGTAATGCAATCAGCCATTGAAGTAGCTATTACTCTTCGCTTTGGTTGGCTGAATCATGACTTTTTTTTTTCCTTCCTAACAGATGAAACAACCAAAAATCCATGTATTACATAAGGGAGTGAATCTGTGAATAAAAGAAACAGCAAAAAATATTTAGCACTTGTAACTAAAGACAGGTTTCTTATCAGAAAGGCAATATTGCGCCCTTTCTGTTTTTATGACAGAAATGTGACGAGGAGGGGCAGGGAAGGTATGACATATTCAATAGCTACACAATTAGCCCACCTCATACATACAAGCTAGAACCATGACTTTAATGATAGGAATTGCTGTGCTCCCAGAGAACAGAACATGTTTATAAGCCCTTCCACTAAATATCATGTTATAGCTTCATTAGAAAAGACAGCATCTTCAACAAATGGTGCTGGTCCAACTGGATATCTGTATGCAGAAAAATGAAAATAGATCCATATTTATCACCGTGCACAAAGCTAAAGTCCAAGTGGATCAAAGACCTCAACATAAAACCAGACACACTAAAC
>CM053753.1:90547541-90586469 GCA_028658305.1 Pachyuromys duprasi | reverse complement strand
TCATAAAACTGAAAAGCATCTGTAAAGCAAAAGACACTGTCATCAAAGTAAAATGACAGCCTACAGACTGGGAAAGGATCTTCACCAACCCTATATCTGACAGAGGGCTAATATCCAGTATATATAAAGTACTCAAGAAGTTAAAAAGCAACAAATCAAGTAATCCAATTAACAAATGGGGTATGGAGCTAAAAAGAGAACTCACTTTAGAGGACTGTAGAATGGCAGCAAAACACTTAAAGAAATGCTCAATGTCCTTAGCCATCAGGGAGATGCAAATCAAAACAACCCTGAGATTTCACCTTACACCTGTCAGAATGGCTAAGATCAAAAACTCAAGTGACAACACATGCTGGAGAGGTTGTGGAGAAAGAAGAACCCTCCTCCATTGCTGGTGGGAATGAACTCTGGAATCAATTTGGCGTTTTCTTAGATAATTAGGAGTAGTGATTCCTCAAGACCCAGCTATACCACTCTTAGGAATATATCCAAAAGATGCTCAAGTACACAAATACATTTGCTCTACCATGTTCGTAGCAGCTTTATTCATAAAGCCAGAACCTGGAAACAACCCAGATGTCCCTCAGTTGAGGAATGGATACAGAAATTGTGATACTTTTACACAATGGAATACTACTCACCCCCTCTCTTTTAATGATAGTTTACACCACATTTACTGTGTTTATGAGATGCTAAGTTTTAAGTTTATGGAAGGTATACTCATTGAAGACCACTGTCTAACAGCTAAGATTTTGGAATCTCAAAAGGAATCAACATATTTAATCTAAGGTTTGTGGAGTTCATGGAGTTTATGAGTTTATAATCCTCTTAAAAAGTATCTTCAAGCATTCACAGGTGGTGAAAGAATGTCTTCAGTTCACTTATAAAACAGAATTTAAACAGGTGTACATTTTTTAAACTGCCATTGAATGTTTAACAGGTTGTGTGCGGTATTCATCATTCTGCCATGTTCTCCAGAGACTCCCTTTAAAAGAGTTTTTCTAAAGTATAGAGTTTTGGGGGGTTATGGTTAGAGAAATGCTGAAATATTTTTCCTGGATAGTTTTTCCACATATTTTAGGGCCAGGCTGATTTAAAACATAAATCTAATGATGTAAGGGAAAATATTTATTGTTTTTGTCCTGAATTCCATTGCCTGTTTGAAATTAACTGAATAATTCCTCTAAAAACATGAAACCATGACAAAACAATGTACCTAGTGATCATTGACAAGTGTCTCATTTTTTATAATTAGAAAGCTCATGGGCAGACATTCCATGAACTGATTTATTAGAAGTCATATAACAGCTTTTGGGGATCAGAACTTCAGGCTCATGTTCTTTTACATTCCCCAAGCTCATGACTATGTCCAGTAGAGCACAGCTATAACGAAAGCAGGCTCTGATGCAATTCCCGTTAGGTGACAACGAAACCTAGATTTGACCATTGTGGCACACACAGTATGTGTCTACAAATTACTGTTACTCTGGTTCCATTAGGAGATTCCATAATTTTAGACTTTGATAGTTACTGTGAAAGATTAACAAATATTCATGGTGTGACATTTTATACTTGGTAATAGTTTTCTAACAAATCTGACTTGTACTAAAGCATTGTAAAAGACATTTTTGCTCCATACTTACTGTCCTCCTAACAGCTCTATTTTCTGACTGTTGGCTTTGGATTCTCTTGTGATGGCCAGTGTAATGTAAGAGTAGGAGTATGGACTTTAAAGCAGATCCTAACAGTGCTTGGATTTTAACTCTACCATCTGTTAAGTGTATAACCTTGAACTTTAGAAATAGGTTGTTCTATTTGCACATGTAGGAAAGTCTTTGTTTTTAATTAAATTTTTATTTTTTATATTAATTACAATTTATTTACTTTGTATCCCAGCTGTAGCCCCCTCTCTCATTCCCTCCCACCCACCCACCTCCCCTCACTTATCTCCTCCCTGCCCCTCTCTAAGTCCACTGATTGCAGCCAGTCCTGATGAGACCTGATAAGCTAGGGTCAGATGGAAGGGGAGGAGGACCTCCCCTATCAGATTCAACTCTTCTAACCTTCAGCAAGCCTGCTACTTGAGGGCTCTTGACCTCTGTCCACACACTCTGGGCTGCTTGTCCTTTCTCAAGTGCTTTCTTGCTGCTGTTCCCCTTTCCTCTCTCTTTTCTGACTTCTTTCCCAAGATGCCACTGACCCTGGTGGCTGGCAGACCCTGATGGCTACCCTTGCCTTTCCAGAATAGTGGGATATGGCTACTTACCTGAGATACAACCTAGAAAAAAGCCATTTTGGCAAATGTCTTGTTTCTTAGATACGTCAGCCTGATACAGTCCACTGTGATCCTGCATGGTTTTGTCCTGGATTTAACATATTAACCTCTGCGGGCCTTTTCTAGCATTCAAAACCTGTTCTGCCACTTGTCACACAGTTTGGGGCCTCTCCCAAGGCCCAAGGCCCTGCTACATTGCCTCATGCTCCAGTTATCTGGGAGTGGGTGGCTATTGTTGTCCCACTAACCCATACCAATACCTATACCCAATCTTAGCTCAGAAATCTATAGAACCTATAGCTCTATAGATTTTTGCATTTTTTTCTTTTCTTTTCTTTTCTTTTCTCTTCTCTTTTCTCTCTTTCTTTTTGAGGTAAGGTCTCTGAACTCTTAATTCTCCTGCCCCAGTCTCCTGAATGCTGTGGTTATAGGTATGTGCCACCATGTCCAGCTAAACTGAATTCTTTATCTTATCCACCAACATGCTCATTATCACTTGTTTCAGGCAGGGAAAATTTTACACAGACTCTTGCGATTAGGTTCTTTACCTGTCCTTTTAGAGGTGACTCACAGTCTGTGCAGCCCCAAGTTGGATGAATGAAGAAAGGAAGAAAAGATTTTAATATTTGCCTTCTGACTTTTAGATGAAGAACCTAAGTGGAGTCGACACTGTCTTCTTGCACCCATTAGGCAGGTTTGAGCATTGTGCAGCACCCGGCTACTGAGAACTACCCGGGCGCAGGTAATGGCCTGAGCAAGTCATCACCCACAGGTCCTGCAGAACACTGAGCAAGAGGGACCCTCTGTAAGTTAGTCAGCTCCTAAGAACCAAACGAAGATCAAAATGAGATCCAGATGACATCTTTTGGGGCTCCTGGTTACAAAGTGTGAAGTCACCCATGACTTGGCTAATCTGGGTTGTCAGCTTGACTACATCTGGAATAAATTAAAATGTAAGCAGCAGGCACATCTTCTGGATCCCTTTCAATGCCATGTTCCCACTGCTTAGGCTAGGCTGGTCCTGTGGGGCAGCCAGAGGTAGTTGGCTGGGCTACAGTGCTGCAGATAGGAGAGCTAAATGTAACAGTTACTAGATTTTGTTCCATGAACCATGTGGATCTTCATAGACAACACACTAGAATGATCTAGGTAGAGCAGTGGTTACTTCTTTCTCTACCAGAGCACTGATGTTCTTGAGAAGTTCTGCTCAGGGTGCTTTATGCCTATGTAGACTGTTCAGCTCTCTAGCCCTTCTGCTGTGTGAGGAGGACACCATGTTCACCATGGTTCAAAGTGAGTCATCTTTTTCTTTTTCTTTCTTTTTCAAAGCACTGTTCTGAGGAAGGAAAGACAACAGAGACGTCTATGATCGTGACACTGTTAGTCACTGTCTGTTATAGCTTGGGTCTTAAATGTTCTTGTAATGTAGTCACTCATATTCAGCTCATGGTGCTCTTTGGAGATTGTGCAATATGTGTGTGATGGGGCCTAGGGAACAGAGATCAGTTCAACAGAAGTTATTTCATTAGACTTGCTTAAAATGTGTTCATTCAACTCTGATTGTTCATTCTTGTTCACTCACTTTCCCCAGCCTGCCTGCCCTCCCTTCCTCTATTTTCTCTCTCTCACTTTCCTTTCTTCTTTCCTTCCTTCCTTCTTTTTTCCTTCCTTCTTCCACAGCCTTCTTCCCCCTCAGGCTCCTGCCATGATATACTGCCTTGTCACAGATCCAGGAGAAATGGGACTCACCAAATGACTATGGGCTGAAACTCCCCAAATTTGGAGCCGTAAAAGGCATTTCTTCTCAATTACTGTTATCAAGTATTTTACCACCTTCCCCAACAGAAAACTGTCTAGCAGACTGACTTGACCCACTTTCAGCTACTCATACAGAATGCCTGCTACTGAGCAACATGGGAAAAAAGAGGAAGAAAATTTTGTTTTTTGACAATTCTGGAGTCTGAACAAGCCAGAGTGTGGTGTTGGCATCTCCTGAAGGGTTTTGTGTTTTGTCATCTCTTAGTGAAATGCAGAAGAGCAAGTGAACATGCGAGCCACACACCAGACCAAGCTTTGTTCTTTTAGGTAAGTGACTCTCAGGGTTATATTAATTCATGCATGTTCCCCATGATCTGATGACCCCCTTAAAAGCTCAACCCTTCTAATATGGTTGCCACGACAATTGAATTTCAGAGTTTCAGCATGGATGGAACATTCAAACCATAGCAGCTAACCATTCTCTCAAAATTAATGTCATAACTGAATATATAGGTTTTCTTTTACTCTTCTATTTCACGTTTCCTTTGAGACACAATCTTGCTATGTATCTTAGGTTGCTGCCAGACTTGCTATGTATTAGACTATAACTCCTCATCCATCTGCCTCTACTTCTTTTTTTTCACTCTTATTTTATATTAATCACAGGTTATGTACTTTGTATCCCAGCCGTAGCTCCCTCCAGCATTCCCTCCCTATCCCCCGCTTCCCTCCCCCATCTCCTCCCTGCACCTTTCCAAGTCCACTGATAAGGGAGGACCTCCTCCCCTTCCATCTAACTCTAGCTTATCAGGTCTCTTCAGGAATGGATGCAATGTCCTCTTCTGTGGCCTAGCAAGGCTGCTTCTTCCTCGGGGGGTGGGGCATGGGGAGGTCGAAGAGCCAGTCATTGAGTTCATGTCCAAAATAGTCCCTGTTCCCCTTACTAGTATACCCACTTGGGTATTGAGCTACCATTTGCTACATACAAGCAGGGGTTCTAGGTTATAACCATACATGGTCCTTGGTTGGAGAGAGAGTCCCATAAAAGACCCCTGTGCCCTGATATATTTGGACCTTGCAGAGCTCCTGACCTCTCCAGGTCATACTAACTCCCCCTTCTTTCATATGATTCCCTGAACTCTGCCAGAGGGTTGGTTATGTTTCCTAATCTTTGGTTTGATACCCTGCTAGGAAGAGTCTTTCCAAGGCCCTCTGTGGTAGGCTCTTGTCCTGCTACTTGTTTTCTCCTATATCCAATGTTTGTCCCATTTGACTTTCTAAGTGAGGATTAATCCTCTTACCCCAGATCCTCTTTCTTGTTTATCTTCTTTAGGTGTACAGATTTAAGTATGTTTATCCTATCTTATAGGTCTATATAAGTGAGTATATATACCATGAGTGTCTTTCCGCTCTTGCGATACCTCACTTAGAATGATTGTTTCCAGGTCCCACCATTTGCCTGAAAATTTCCTCCTTTTTAATTGCTGAGTAGTATTCTATATGCAGAAAAATGAAAATAGATCCATATTTATCACCCTGCATAAAACTACAGTCCAAGTGGATCAAAGACCTCAACATAACACCAGATACATTAAATCGGTTAGAAGAAAAAGTGGGAAAGACCCTAGAACTCATTGGCACAGGAGACTACTTCCTGAACAGAAAACCAATAGCACAGGCTCTAAGAACAACAATCAATAAATCGGATCTCATGAAACTGAAAAGCATCTGTGAAGCAAAAGACACTGTCATCAAAACAAAATGGCAGCCTACAGACTGGGAAAGGATCTTTACCAACCTTATATCTGACAGAGGGCTAATATCCAGTATATATAAAGAACTCAAGAAGTTAAAAAGCAACAAATCAAGTAAGCCAATTAAAAAATAGGGTATGGAGCTAAACAGAGAACTCTCTGTAGAGGATTGTAGAATGGCAGAAAAACACTTAAAGAAATGCTCAATGTCCTTAGCCATCAGGGAGATTCAAATCAAAACAACCCTGAGATTTCACCTTACACCTGTCAGAATGGCTAAGATCAAAAACTCAAGTGACAACACATGCTGGAGAGGATGTGGAGAAAGAAGAACCCTCCTCCATTGCTGGTGGGAATGTAAACTTGTACAACCACTCTAGAAATCAATTTGGCGTTTTCTTAGACAATTAGGAATAGTGATTCCTCAAGATCCAGCTATACCACTCCTAGGCATATATCCAAAAGATTTTCAAGTACACAACAAGGACATTTGCTCAACTAAGTTCGTGGCTACTTTATTAATAATAGCCAGAACCTGGAAACAACCCAGATGTCCCTCGCTTGAGGAATGGATACAGAAATTGTGGTACTTTTGCACAATGGAATACTGCCTCTACTTCTTGAATACTGAGATTACACATGCCAGCAAAACTGATTGCTCTGACTTTGGGGAGCAATTTAACTTTTGAGAAGTTCCTTCAGACGTTCCACTAATCTACAATTTTTATTAATTAAAAATATTTATATTTTGCTTCAGCTTGTAATTTTCCTGAGACTTTTATTGTCTTGTTTATATTTTTCCCTTTTTTTTTTCTTTTCCTTTTTTTGAGTTTAGGCTGATCTCAATCTAAAGCCAATAT
The DNA here is from genome assembly GCA_028658305.1 of Pachyuromys duprasi. Lineage (NCBI taxonomy): Eukaryota > Metazoa > Chordata > Mammalia > Rodentia > Muridae > Pachyuromys > Pachyuromys duprasi. The sequence goes on along the minus strand of CM053753.1, from coordinate 90,579,822 downwards.
TTCTGTCTCAGCCCTCAGAATTCTGAGATTCTCGGCAGGAGAAACCATGCCTTGACATTTATATGCTACTATTCAATATCACTTACTTTGCCTAAAATATCAACTTTGTGGCTTTCTCATTCATAATCTTTGTAGGTGTGTGAGCTCCCCACAAAATTTTACTTTCTACTTCTTACAAAAGTCTCCCTCTTAAGTCAGAAACCACAGAACAAAACCACCCTGTACAAACACACAGAGATTACTCTGTTAATGATTTTTCTTTTCTTTTTCTTCACTTATTTATTTTTTAATGACTTTATATCCCTCTCTTTTTAAAGTAATTTTTTTATTTTTATATTAATCATAGGTTATGTACTTTGTATCCCAGCCGTAGCCCCTCCCTCATTCCCTCCCACTCTCCCATCCCTCCCTCATCTTCTCTCTGCCCCCCTCAAGTCCATTGATAGGGGAGTGAGGACCTCCCCACCTTCCATCTGACCCTAGCTTATCATGTCTCTGCAGGGCTGGCTGCAATGTCCTCTTCTGGGATCTAGTTAGACTGCTGCTTCCTCAGGAGAGGGGGAGTGTCGAAGAGCCAGCAATTGAGTTCATGACAGAAACATTCCCTGTTCTCCTAACTAGGGTACCCAGCTGGATACTGAGCTACCATGGGCCTCATCCGAGAAGGGGTTCTAGTTTGTATCCATTCATGGACCTTGGTTGGAGAAACAGTCTCATAAAAGACCCCTGTGCTCTGATCTATTTGGTCTTTATGGAGCTCTTATCCTTGCCAAGTCTTACTAACTCCCCCCTTTTTCATATGATTCCCTGCACTCTGCCTAAGGCTTGGTTGTAAGTCTTAATATCTGCTTTGATACATTGCTAGTTAGAGTCTTTCAGATGCCTTCTGCTGTAGCCTCCTGTCCTGTTGCTTGTTTTCTCCTACATTCAATGTCCATCCCATTTGTCTATCTAAGCAAGGATTGATCATCCCAATCTGGGTCCTCCTTCTTGCTTATCTTCCCTAGGTGTATAGATTTCAGCATGTCCATCCTATCCTATAGGTCTATATAAGTGAGTATATAGCAAGTGTTTCTTTCTGCTTTTGGGATACCTCACTCAGGATGATCATTTTCAGGTCCCCCATTTGCCTGCGAATTTCATGATTTCCTCATTTTTAATTGCTGAGTAGTATTCCATTATGTAAAAGTACCATAATTTCTGTATCCATTTCTCTACTGAGGGACATCTGGGTTGTTTCCAGGTTCTGGATATTATGACTAAAGCTGCTACGAACATAGTTGAGCAAATGTCCTTGTGTACTTGAGCATCTTTTGGATATATGCCTAAGAGCTGGGTCTTGAGGAATCACTATTCATAATTGTCTAAGAAAACGCCAAATTGATTTCCAGAGTGGTTGTACAAGTTTACATTCCCACCAGCAATGGAGGAGGGTTCTTCTTTCTCCACAACCTCTCCAGCATGTGTTGTCACTTGAGTTTTTGATCTTAGCCATTCTGACAGGTGTAAGGTGAAATCTCAGGGTTGTTTTGATTTGAATCTTCCTGATGGCTAAGGACGTTGAGCATTTCTTTAAGTGTTTTGCTGCCATTCTATAATCCTCTACAGAGAGTTCTCTGTTTAGCTCCATACCCTGTTTTTTAATTGGATTACTTGATTTGTTGCTTTTTAACTTCTTGAGTTCTTTATATATACTAGATATTAGCCCTCTATCAGATATAGGGTTGGTAAAGATCCTTTCCCAGTCTATAGGCTGCCATTTTGTTTTGATGACAGTGTCTTTTGCTTTACAGAAGGTTTTCGGTTTCATGATGTCCCATTTATTGATTGTTGATCTTAGAGCCTGTGCTGTTGATGTTCTGTTCAGGAAGTAGTCTCCTGTGCCAATGAGTTCTAGGGTCTTCCCGAGTTTTTCTTCTAACTGGTTTAGTGTGTCTGGTTTTATGTTGAGGTCTTTGATCCATTTGGACTTTAGTTTTGTGTAGGGTGGTAAGTATGTATCTATTTTTATTTTTCCACATATAGGCATCCAGTTGGACCAGCACCATTTGTTGAAGATGCTGTCATTTTTCCATTGAATGGTTTTGGCTTCTTTGTCAAAACTCAAGTTTCCATAGGTGTGTGGGTTTATTTTTGGGTCTTCTATTCGGTTCCATTGATCCACTATTCTGTTTCTATGCCAATACCGTGCAGTTTTTATTACTATTGCTCTGTAATACAGCTTGCGGTCAGGGATGGAGATACGTCCAGATGATCTGTTGTTGTACAGGATCGTTTTGGAAATTCTGGTTTTTGTTTGTTTGTTTGTTTCTCCATATGAAGTTGAGAATTTTTCCTTCAAGGTCTGTGAAGAATTGTGTTGTTATTTTGATGGGAATTGCATTGAATCTGTAGATTGCTTTTGGCAGAATGGCCATTTTTGCTATGTTAATCCTACTAATCCATGAGCACAGGAGGTCTTTCCATCTTCTGATATCTTCTTCAATTTCTTTCTTCAGAGATTTGAAGTTTTTTTCAAACAGGTCTTTCATTTGCTTGGTTAGAGCCACGCCCTCTCCCAACCCCCTCTCTTCTATCCTCCCAGTCCTACCAATCACAACCCCCTCTTCTTATCTCCTTCTTCTTCCCAGAGAAGGGAAGGCCCCCAGTTGGAGATACCAATCCACTGTGGTATCTAAAGTTACAACAGGGTTATGCACATCTCCTCCCACTGGGCAGTGAATAGGCAGCCCAGCAAGAGGAAAGTGACCCAGCAGCAAGTAACAGATTCTGAGACAGCCCCTACTCCTATTGTTAGAGGATGCACAGGATGGCCAAGCTGTACCTTTGCTACAAATGTGTAGAGGATGTAGGTTCAGTCCATGTAAGCTATTTGGTTGGTGGTTCAGTCTCTGTGAGCCCCTGTGGGCCCAGGTTAGATTACTCTGTAGGTTTTCATAAGGTGTTCTTGACCTGTATGCTCCCTCTATCCTTCCTCCCTCTCCTCCATAACACTCTCCAGAGCTCAGCCCATTGCTAGGTCTCTGCATTTGTCTCCATCAACTGTTAGATGAAGCCTCTCAGAAGACAGTTATTCTAGACTGCTGTCTGCAAGCACAGCAGAGTGCCATTAATAGTGACTGTGGTTGGCCCTGTCCCATGGGCTGGGTCTCAAGCTGGGTGAGTCACTGGTTTGCCGTCCCTCAGTCTCTGTTCCATCTTTGCACCTACACTTCTAAGAGACAAGACACATTTTGAGTCAAAGGTTTTATGTGTGGGTTGGTGTTCCTTTTCCTCTGCTGAGAGTCTGACCTGGCTACAGAAGGTACCTACTTTATGCTCCTTAACACCCATCACTGTTGCTTGAAGTGTCAGCAAGGGTCACCCCCCATAGGTTCCTAGGAGCCTGCCTTCCCTGTTCCCCAAGATGACAACTGTGCCAAGTAGGTAGATTGGAAGAATGCCAACAAAGGCACACCTTTAATTAAGAAAACAGCCAACTAAGCTTGTTGGCTTGAACTCGGCTGTATATGGTTGAGGCATCCTGCTCTCAACAACACATCTGGTTTCTGTTTCCAGGAAGCGTCATACTCTGAGATTTTTGCTTATTTGTGATGATATCCTTACTTTAAAAAATTCAGACGGATAAAATTTACAGCTATTGCAAAAGTTAAAATTTAAGCCAAAGCACCCAAGCCAACTTTCATGAAAGTACATCTTTTGGGTAAAGTTAGAATTTGGAATAATTTCAAGAGTTATGACAGACAGCTTTATAAGTCATAAATGGCAATGTTGTTTAATTTCTATTTATTACCGGGTTAAATGAGGTAAAAGACATAGTTAAGCTTACTGAATTGGTGAATAATTGACTGACTATAATGTTAAACTCTGCTAATATTTTATTTTTTACATGCGTTCTTTTATTTGAAAAACAAAAATCATGCATGTTTTCAGGAGACTGCATGGCATCATTAATACAAGAGTAAAATGAATGATGATTGCATCTAGCGATTGGTGATCACTGCAGAGCATGTTTTGAGATTTTAATTCTAAATTTCTTTGTTCACTTGGCAGTAGAACTCTCTGTATTTCCAGTAGTTTTTAATTTTATTTTTTTCACAATTTATTCATTATATATCGCAATTGAAGCCCCTCCCTTAGCTCCCTGCTCCCTCCCCTTTTCCCCATCCCCTTCCCCTAGTCCACTGAAAGGAAGAGTTCTCCACCATTGGCATCTGCCCATAGCTTGTTAAGTCTCATCAGGACTGCTTGGATTCTCTTCCTCCATGGCCTGGCAAGGCCACATCATCAGGGGCGAGTGGTCAGAGATAGTCAAATGAGTTCACGATAGAAGCAGCCCCTGCTCCCCTCACTCAGAGTTCTGCAAGGAGACTGAGTTAACAGGCCACATCTGAGCAGAGGATCTAAGTCTGATCCATGTATGGTCCTCTGTTGGTGCATCAGCCTTTGCAGGACCCCCTGGGCTCAGATAATTTATTGTTGGTCTCCTTGTGGGGTTCCTATCCCCTCCATGTCCCTCTGTTCCCACCCCTCTCTTCTTTCCTAGACTCCCTGTGCTCTGCCCAAAGTTTGGCCGTGAGTTGTATTTTTTCTCGCTTTGGGTTTTAGTGTCGTCATGACGCCATTTATCTACCAGCATGAGAGGATGAGAAAAAACACCTATTTCTTGAGCAAATAATTTCTTTAGAAAACATTTTAAATAATTGATTTTATTTGTGTGTTTTGTCTGCATGAGAAGAAAAGAAAAGCCATCTATTTCTTGGACAAATAATTTCTTTAAAAAAGCATTTTAAATAATTTACTTTATTTGTGTGTTTTGTCTGCATGAATGCCTGTGCAACACATGGGTGCAGTGCCAGCAGAGGCCATAAGAGGTCATTGGATGCCCTGAAACTGGAATGAGGGACTTTTAAAAATCATTCTGTGCATGCTTGTCATTGAACCTGAGCCCTCTGAAAAGGCAGACAATGGTCCTAACCTCTGAGCATCTCTCCAGCCCTTAATATATTTATTTTTTAATTTTGAATCTCCTACAGCTTTAAACTTACTAGACACTTAAAAAATCTTCAGTGAAATTCACTGAAATATGAAAACCAACCAAGTGAATGAAGGGTGGCCAATACAAAGCCAAGGCCCCAGGCTCAGTCTTCAGAAGTGCAGAAATAACAGTTAATTGACAAATGAGTAAAGTAAAATAAGCATAGTGAAACAAGGTAAGTGAAAATATTAAGTGGCATTTTATAGACCCTGGTCCCACTCCTGGAAGCTTGGTACTTTACATTAGGAATGGAAATATAGGGTTTTTTTAAAAAAATATTCTTTGAAATTTAAAAATACACAGTTGAACTTTAGTGGGAGTCTTGGTGCTTTGCTAGGAACCCAGGTTATTATTACTATTTTTCAAAGCATCTCAAGGACTATGGAAAACAGAGTAATAACAGATTCTGTAGTCCCCAAACATTCTTGCATATACTCAAATTTCTCTATATTTCCCCACTGATTATTCTTTTTTTCCATTTATCATCAGAATTTTATCCTAGAGAGTAAAATCTTATATCTTTATATGGATACATTTTAAAAATGTTATCTGATTTTCACACTAAGACTAGTAGAGCCATATTTGGCTGTTGATTTGACTTTGCTCAGAAGTTAGTGTGTCAGATGCCGATAGTCACACAAACTCTTCATTATGCCAACGACCTTATGGTTTTTATGTTGAGAATTCAAGGAATGAAATCAATGTACTTCTGAGGATGAGTTTTACAGAGAAATCTATTACAGTTTCATAGGCATGGGGTTAAGAAGAAAAAGAGCAGAACTCTTGCACAGTTGAAGAGGTCCCAGGGATAGGTACTATTTGTCTTCTATTCTGGGGCTTTTAAAAGGGACTCCAGATGAGGTATGGTGAGTGTGGTTAGGTGTGGGTGGGGTCAACCCAGTGGCCCAGCCAATGGCTCAGGTGCCTGCTGTCAGTTTCAGTCAAAGTCAGTGTTTAGGTAAAGGCATTCATGGAAGAGCAAACAAAGAAAGGGAACCAGAACTCTATTATGTCTGCCCTCCAAGAAGGGCATGGTCCCATCTACTGCTTTGGGGCTCTTACCCTACCTGACCAGTTTCTATTTCCTGTTTTTATTGGTTTTAAAATCAGGATTTTCCTCATCATTTTTTCTTTGAAAGTAAAATTATGGTATGTCAGATAACATGGCAGTTACTCTTTTAATTTGGAAGTAAACCGAGGAAGGTGACTACCAAATGATAGTGATGGTCAAATTCCTACTATTGTTTGTAATCGGCACTTGATGCAATGATTCACACTTCTTGGCCTAGGAAGTTTTACAAGTTTGCTATACATTGTGGGAAAAAGAAAAGCCCTTCCTTTCTTTTATTATTTCTGTCTCCTTAAAATACTGGGATGGGACCCAAGACTAACATTTTAACACTTTACTTTTACCTTGAACGACATTCTTCAACTAAGTTTTTAGTTTGGTCCCATATTCTGAGGGTACTCACATTTTATATAAAGACATTTGAATGCTTTTTTTTCTTAGATGGAAATAACTTCACTGTTATTTGTTTATGGATGCTATCCTAGAGAAAGACTTAGCAACAGTTATTTTGTAATTCAGGGGAAGGTTCTACAGTGGCCAAAGATAAGAGGTTAGGTTTCAGTAATCATGAAAAGTTATACTTAAAAAAACTTGGTCTCAAAGAAAGTATTCTCTGCTAGGAACTGTCTGTGTATGATTCATACATCATTAGTGTCTTTTTCTTTGATAAATAGATTATCTTTCTTTTCTTTCAAAGTGCAAGATCACAGCTATTACCTTCATGTTACTTCATGAAACTAAGTAACTGTTTTTTCAATTTGTCAACTTCTTTATGTGCATAAGCTCACTGATAACTAAAATTTGGGACATTTCACAGTGTCCCCCCCTCTTCTTTGTCATTTAGAAGAATATTCCAGAAGGCCTTATTATTACTGATATCTTGGCGAAAAATCTGCTTCTATTATGATTCATCTCTTTCAAGGCTATTTAGGAGAGAGAAGCAAATGCAATTTTATACTTATACAAAGCTTTCAAGAGAAAACATGAAAGTTTATCAGTAACAGCAAAGCGCTTGTGAATCTATTTAAGTTCATGAATCATAAAGTTAGATATATTCTTTTATCCCACTCTCAAAGGAAAAAAAATCTTTATCATGGGAACACTCTAGTCACAGAATGAATCTATTCATTCCTGGTCCTGCTGTTCAAACAATCCCTGCATGCCTTTGAAGTTTTATTTTAGTTTGTATGTGGTTAAGTTTGGAGTCTTAGTTAGTGTGAAAAATCCAAGTGTACATGTGAATACTTGATAGTTAATGACTATATATTCCAAGAACAGACATAAAGTATGATTCCTTATAAATCTGTCATGCTAGATCATAATTAGTATAATTCTATTTTGTTTTAGTTTCATGACATCATTTCGTTTTAAAGCAAGCAACTTCAGCATAAGAAAAAATGTTTAACTGTCAAGTCAGCAGAGCCCAAAGCGAATTTCCCATGTGTTAACATAAAGAAAATCTTGCATAGACAAGCATTACAGAAACTTCTGAAAGGAGGCTAGAATAACAAAGGCAAACCTCACTTTGATGCAATCTAAATAAACGTTGAGACACCCTAGTTATGAACGTTGCAGCTAAAAAGAGACATCATGATCTGATGTATGCATCTCATTGAAGTCTTTAGCATCCAGGCAGGTTGGGAATATGCAATATGTAGCACCAAAAAGGAGGTTAGAAACTGTCAGAATTTGACTTTTTGGATTACTTTGCAATGCTTTTCATTTTTGAACAAGAAACAATGTGTTTCCAGGGAACTCCTGACTCTCTGGGATGGTATTTAGTGTGAATTCTTAAGTATGTCATCCCTACCCCTGGGTGAAGAAGTATCTCTTTTAAAAGCAAAGAGTCGGCTTCTGCAGCCAGATCGTCATATATTTTCCTTTGAATACTGATTTTGGGAATGGCTGAGTTCCTTTGGATTCTCCCACACTTGGGGAATTTATCCTTAGGCAACTTCAGATGGATCCATGCTGGGCTTTTGACGATTGAGCTCTCTTAGAAAAGGAGGTTGAAAAACATTCTTTTTTCATCATCCAATGAAAGTGCAAAGAGATATTTTTGAAGAACAGGGTGTAATTAGCCCAAATGGATTTGGGCCAAATCTGCAGCATTAACAGGCTAAATGTGTCTCTAGTTCTTAGAGCATTCCAAAGATAGGCTCATTCTTGACTGTTGTGGAGAAGGGGTGAAGCATCTACAGAAGTCTAAAATGATAAAGTAGGAGACCTGAAAAGAGAATAACTCACACAAATTAAATATGACAACTAAAGCTTGCTATCCTTTCCTCAATCAAAAAAATCCACATGACTAATTTTTCTAAGTAGAATGTCCCACTGGGAACAGGACAGATAATACATATAGCTGGCACTCTTGCCCAAGAAGAACTATTGTTCCATGTAGGGAATGGAAGCCAGACCTCTTCAAGAGTTAAAGAAAAGCTAATTTAGGGGCACATCTAAATTAGTTACTCAAAAGCAAGTGAAATGAGAAAGGGCATTAAAAATATCTTGTGTTAGTGTGCAGTGTGCCAACTGACCCGATGCAACGCAAAACAACTCTCTCACTTCTCAAAGAAAGAAAGAAAAATAATGAAAGAAAGGAAATGAAAAGAAACCCATTTTTGTGTTTGCTCTGCACTCATTTTGGCTTTTTCAAACGAGTTTCCAAGTTCAATGTGAAATTTTATGATCCTCCAAAGCTGAAATGATTTTTTTCTAGCTTTCATTTCTGTTAAGCCTTTTAATAAGTAAAGGGAAAGAATATAAATAATTCCTAACTGCAGGCTAACAGGTAAGAAAAATGTGGCACATTTACCTAACGGTGGGGCTGCTTTTGTTAGTAGGAAGTCTGGCAACAGGGTCTACTGAAAACACAACATCTGGAAGTTACTAAGACTACTGGCTTCATGGAAGAATGTTAGACAGAATTAAAAAAAAAACTTTCTGCCCAGCAGTTTTATTATTTTAACCAAATGAAACTTAACTAGGCCTGTTATTTCATTTAGGTGGAAAGACAATCTAAGTTTTTTTTTTTTTTTTTAGAGATAAACTTGTATTTAATACAGTTTTGGAACTCAAAGTTTGCCTTGATTTTAGAACTGGCCTCTCAGGTTTTGACTCATCGTGATAGGCACTGACTCAGGACATGTTTGAGTCTTATCGGAGCCACTCATATGTGAACTTCACAATGATTCTTGCGAGGGTAGTCCCCTATTTAGTGTGTGCTGGTAGAGGCACTGCGCTAAGCTGCATGTGGAGACAACTGGAATTTGATCTTCAGCTGAAGGCCATTGAAACATTACACAATGATTTGAAAAAAGGGTGATAATATTTGATTTTGTATGTCATTGATTATAGAATGAATGTGAGACTCTGGTAAAAATATTTACAAAAGATATAATGGAGGATAATGTTTTTTTTCCCTGCTGTGTGACATTTTCTCAACACACATGCTTTGTATTGTGAATTGTTCTTTAGATCTTTATTTCTATGTCTGAGTTGTACTTAGACCTTGTTCAAAGTTTATTGCAGAAGAATTAAAGAGCTATTTGCTTGCATGATTGAATTTTCCTCAGTTACTTTCGTCATCAACTTCTGGTGTTAATTTAGAGAGTTTTAGTCCAAGAAGTTAGATGACTAAGTCTCAGATATGGTCCTTTATCCCACTTTATCAAAATGTACGAGAGTTGAGGCAAGAATGGATGCATGGAGTCTCACATGACTTTTGAGTGATTGTAACCACTTAACATCACCGTTTACCGTTACCTCTGTGGTTTGAATCCCTGTTCTGAGACTCATGTTGAGACTTACTCGCCACTGTAATAGTTTCATGATGTGGTGCCTTGGGAGAGTATTAGGTTCTGAGGGTAGAGCTTTCTTGAATGAATTAAGGCTGTAAGGCAGGGCCACATTAGTGATCTAGTAAGTGAGTCTCTTTGAAAAGAATAAATCCAGGTTCATTTTTCCTCTTGAGGGCTCTCTGGACATGTGACGTCTGTCCCTCACGTTTTATTATGATGCACTAGAAATCTTTCATTAGATGAAACACTTTAACTGCATTCTCACACTTCACAATCATGATCTGTCAGAAAATATACCAAGAAAATCACCTATGAAAAAATGAACAAATATAATATATATATATGTATATATATATGCATACATATATATAGCATTTGTGAAGCAGCGTTGGAGAACAGAACAACAGAACGTATGTTGAATGTGGTGGCAGACTCTTGACAAATGGGTGGTGATATAGTGATATGGAATTGAATGCTGTTTAAGAATTATGAAGTGATATCAAGATATAATTCACAAATTTGATGAATGACATCTCTGAGATGTACTTGCCATTGAATTTTACTATTTATTTGAATAAAAGTGGTTGTCTCTTACATTTGTTTTTCAAACTTAAAATGTCTGTGAATACACCTGGTTTGGGTTGGTTTGCTGAAGAAATTCCTCAGCCTTTTGAGCAAGCACACAGGCAAAGCTCTTTTCCTCAGACAGCAGTGTGATGGATGGAATGGGCATCACACAGACAGCGACCCGGTGTGGTTCCTCTCTGCTGCTTTGGCCATGCTGGTGTAAAATCAGCACACACACTCTATGTATCATACCTAGAATTTTACATTTTGAATTTTTTTCTCTCATGATGTTGGACAGTGATAGCAAGTCAGAGCACCCACCAAGCTCTTCGACCATGATCATCCAAAGGCGTTGGGCGCTTAAGCTGCAGCACAGTCGGGGGAGGTCTTTTCAATGTGCTTTATGTTTATACTATTTTCATTTTTTGATCAAATTACATACAGTGCCTGTATCTCTAATTGTTGGCCAGGGGTGGTATGTCATTCTTTTTCTGTCACAAGTGACACTCCAGGAATAATTATATTGGAGAAGTTATGGCTATAAGGGTTCTATTTGAGAACGTTTTTCAGTGCAGCAACTTCAATAAGGTGAAATTAATGCATATCATAGTGACATTTTAAAGGTGAAGTCTACAATTTTTTTTTACATTTGTACAGCTTTCTATGGTCACCACAAAACAAAACAAAACAAAACAAAACAAAAAACCCAATAGTGAACATTTCTTTTAGTCACAATAATCTGATTCTCCTCTGTAATCTGATCATTGTCTCTTTCCTCCATCCTTTTAATTTCTTTTCTGTCATTTTAAGATAATCTTGCTTTTCTAGAATCATATATGTTAATAAAATTTTATATAAGTATAATAAATCCATGGTTACTTAAGTTCTTTCAATTCACATAATTATTTTAAGATGCATCCTTTTTCCTACATTTTTGAAATGGAAGTATAAACTTGCTGCTGAGTGCATCATTCTTAACTATAAATCCATATTATATTGAATGGACAGAACCAAGTTTATCTATCCTTTCATCTGCTGATAGACATTTGCATCATTTCTAGTTTTTAGCTGTCACATATGGAACTTATAAGCATTAGTGAATATGCCCTTTTGTGGATATAATTATACGTTTCTAAGAAAATAAGTATAGAATGCTTAAGTTAAACAGTAGTGTATGTTTAGCTTTTAAACACGTGATCTAATTATCAGATTTGTTAAACTGTATAATTTTTTATACTTAGCAACAGTAGTTGTAAATTAAACTATCTCTCCCTCATTCTCAGTAATTAATTTGGGTTAATTTAAAAAACATAATAATTAACTCAAGATTTTCCCAATGAGTATGTAGTTCTTTCTCCTTGTTCTTTTAACTTAGTATTGTCATAGTAACTGATGACCTTGAGGAGAGTTTTGTTTGTTGGCCATTTATAAACTTCCCTTTGTAACCTTTCTCCTCCACCGTTTTTTTAAAAAAATTTTTATATTTTTTGCCAATTACAAAATCTGAGTTATATTTTGGCAAGCTACAAACTTTTGTTATGTAATGTAGATCAAAGTTTGACATCCCTGTTCTACAAAAGACCAAAGAGTGTATTGGGTCAGACTCACTCTGAAGGATTCAGGCAATCCATTCTCTTAACTTTTACAGCTTCCAGGGTAGAGATCCCCTTAGTCAAGGTTGTTTCTTCCACAACTCAAAGCCAACAGAACACGTTGTCTTTCTTCTTCTCTCTTTTCTGTAGAATTGTGCTCCTTTCCAACACATATGAGGTTGCTTTAAGATCCTCTGAAGCCTTCCAAGCTATCTTTGAGTAGCTTCCTATCTCCTGTTTTCAATCATGTGAATTCTAAAAACCTTAATTTTTTTTCTTTAAATTCTGCTTCTATCTTCTCAACTCAAAATCACTCATAGGCTCTCTTGGGACTTCATCGTCCTGTGCTGGAAACGTCCTTGAGCCGACGTAAGATAGGTCAATCTTAGGGCTTAAGCCATTATTTTTCCTCTTTGCTAAGAGGGCGTGGTCAAGTTCTTTCTATTATCCAGTTTCACAAACGCATCGATTCTCAAATTTTTAATTATTGTATTTCCCACAGCCAAATAATAGGCCGAGCTTCGGGAGTGGAAAAGTTGGGGGAAGGATTGAGGGAACTGCAGAGGCCGAGAACACCACAAGACCTTCAGAGTAAACTAATCTAGCCCCATGAGGGTGCAGGGTTACTGAACCACCCAACAATGAGCATGCATGGGCTGGACTAGGCCCCCTACTTTATGAAGTAGATGTGCAGCTTGGTCATCGTGTGGGTCCCCTAACGATGGGAGTAAGGGCCCTCTGACTCTGTTGCCTGCCCTTGGATCCCTTTCCCCTAGTTAGACTGCCTTGTCTGGCCTTGGTGGGACAGGATGGCTTAGCACTGCATCGACTTGATGTGCCAGGGTGGGTTGGTATGCATGAGGGCCTCCTGTTCTCAGAGGAGAAGGAGAGTGTTGGGGGGAAGGTAGGAATGGCAGGAGAGGAGGGAGGGTGTGATGAGGCTGTAGAGTAAATTAAATAAATAAACGAGAAACCATATTACACATGCTTGTTCTTTTACCATGACAATTTTATAAACAATGTTGTAGTAAAATGCCAATCTGTTGACAGAAAATATAACACTTTAAGATGTCAGGATGTAAAGTAAATAAATAAAAAATTAATGGAAAAAATTGAATTATTTGGAGAAACTGGGAGAATGTAGGACAGGAGAAAAACATGATTGAAATACATTGTGTGAGAGCTTTTAAATGAAAATAAGAAAAAAAATACATAAAATAAAATCTTGATCCAGGGGGGAAAATGTGTTCCACCATACATGGAGGTAAAAGTAAAAGCAGATTACCGCAGATGTACTGAGGGAGCTATTTCAAGCAGTTCCTGATTTAGAGGGCACTAAGATGTCAGCCTTGTCATAACACTGTGGACACAGCACTTGACTCCTTTGGTTGTGTTTTATCTCTGTGAGGAGACAATAGCTGTGGTAAATGCAACTCTCCACAGGCTTTTTATCTAAAGTTGCATAGGTCAGTCACCGGAGAAAAAAATTCTAGGCTGGATAGCCATTTAATAATAATAATAATAATAATAATAATAATAATAATAATTGTCCTTTACAATTAAGACTCCTATCAACTTAATTTAAGGAAATAAGATGATTGACGTAGAACAATTTGAAAAAAACCTTCTGGAGTCTTCATTTTTCACAACTAGATAATTCAAACTTTCTATAAAGTAACCCAATCTATAGCTCTTTTCTATAGCTCTGTTCACTGAGGAACAGTCTTAGTGCACATGTTTCCCCGATTCTGGCAAATGGCTCAGAGGTAAGGAGCCATGAAACATTTTAGCATATGTGAACCCGAGGATTTCAGGAAGAAAAAAGAAGTAAAATTGCTGAGCTGAACTGAGTCAGGCAATTTTGGACTTCTTGCTTCCATCCACAGAATGTTCTAACAAATATAAAATCAAAATTTAGCCATTGGCCAGAGGTAAAGCCTCATGGAGCAAATTAGTGGAAAAATAGAGAAATGCGAGATATTAAACACAGAAACACATGCCAGAGACGCATACATACATACCACACATAATACATACCATACACACATATGCAAACACACGCAAATGGAGTTTTGTTTATAAGGCCCAGTTTTTAATTCCTGCTGAGGTTACTGAGAATGGTAGGTAACATTTATACTAATACATTAGCTGCTTTTTACTTAAAGTAGGATCGAGTCATCATTAACTAAGCAAATAAACCCATGCACACTATCCTCCTTCACCCTTCTTTATATCTGGCATACAACTTGGGAATACAATAATGCAGAGAAATTTAATCACAAGGAATATATGGACTATTGCATCTACTTAAGAAAAAGCAAAGAAAAACAAATATTTTATTGAGTGCATAAATGTATTCTAGATCCAAATATAAAAATATAAATGGCACATATTTTTTGAGTTTTTCATACGAACCTAATTTAACTAAATTCAACTGTAGTTATTATCAGGCTAAAAAGCAGAAAATAGCTAGCCAGGAGTGATAGATGATACTACAGAAACAACATTATCCCCACACAATGGGAAAAATATATATAGATATGATGTGACAGACTATTACATTGCACACAAGATGCTCACAGGATCAAACAGACAAAATTTCAAAACTAAGGGGAGCTGGACACAAAGTTCCGCTTCTAACCAAGAAGCTATTTTCAATTGATACCTGCTGGGGAAAGGAAAATCACTTTTCTCTAGTGGAGTGTTTCTGGATGTATCAATCACACTCCAAGCCAGATCCCACACCCAGGAGTAATTCTCCAACACAAGACATGTTCCATATATCTGTGTGTATTTGTGCCTGGGCATTTTGTTTTATTTTGGTACTTTTGTCTCATTGATTTTTTTCATTTTTCTTTCAGTTTGTCAGTTATTATTGTTATTTGTCTTTTTTTCTGAGAGAGGAAGAAAGTACATGAAGTTAGGTTGGTAGGGATGTGGGAGGATCTTCGAGGAAGTGGGAAAGGATATGTCTCAGTCTCTCTCTCTCATCACCTTGAAAGGAAGAGCTGCAGTGAGCAAGTGAGCTTCCTGGAGACGGAAAACCATTTTGCATGGCTGCAGTGGGTGTACTTCGGAGGGGCACTGCCCTGCTGGTGTGCCTTCCCATGCTTGTCATTTCTATATTTCTCATGTCTCTGATATGGTGTGATTGGGCATGGGGAGATCCTCACTCCTCCTATAGGCTGCTGTGATTGCTTCCTGGGAATTAGCCCACTCTGTTGGGTAAATTTTCTGCAGATCAACATGAAGATGTACTTTGATGAACTTATACTGTTTAAATGAATTGATGATTTTATAATTCCTGATGATAATTTTATACAATTCCTGTTTTGTCTCAAGTACTTTTAAGATACATTAAGGTAGATAAAAAGATAAATTAAGATAGATAAAAAGTTTAAAGTTAGAATCAAAAGTAGAATAGCTAAAAGCTACAATAGGGGTTGAGTGACCATTCGTGTGTCACAAGCATGTAAACCACACTAAGGAGAAACATAAGCATGGGACAGATTTAAGGTCAAGAGAAACATTCATTTTAGGTTAGATCCAGGGATGAGATCACAAGTGGTGGTGTGCACCATAAGAAATGCCATGAATAACTCTACAAGACTTCAAAGATAAGATGTAAGGTAGTTGATCCGTTTCTTGGTAAACAAAACAAAACAAAACAAAAACTTGCTAACCGATGGCATAAAAACGCCTGCTTTGAACTTATAATCAGCTTGTGGAATGGAAGATTCATAAAAATTATTGCTTTGTACTTATAATGAACCTGTGAAATGAGAGATAAGTAATGTTTAGTTAGGTGCGAATTTTGGTAGAAAAACAAGTAATCAATAATCCTGCTGTAACTCTGTCTTGTGTAACAAATGTATCTGGGTTTTTGGGTTTTTTTTTTTGATGATTGCTTTTATGGTTATGAGGTAATTTTTTTTTTGCTTATGTAAAGAACTTTGTTTTAGGAAATATAAAAAGGCTAAGAGAAAAAATGAAGTGTGGTTGTGCTGGAGTTGGAGTTCTTTTGCTCCACCCAAGTATGTATGTATGTATGTATGTATGTATGTATGTATGTATGTATGTATGTATGCCGGTATACATGCACGTATGTGTGAAGTGTTTGAGGTGGAGCCTGCCTTTGCCCTGCTCATCAAGTGTGCGTTAGTGCGATTCCTTCCCCCTTTCACTTTTCTTTCTTGCCAGCCCTTGAAGAGTTAAGAGTTCAGATTTTCTCACCAGGAGTCTTCAGCTTCTGATCTCTGTTGCCAACTCTGTGCTCACCTCACCCTCTCAGTCTACCCTGACCTGTCAAGACTGGTCTTTGACACTATATCGCATTTCTATAAAAAAATAAAAATAGAAAAGGAGTATTAGTATTTTATAAATTACATATATTGAGGATTTTAGCACTGTTTTTTGGAGTTTCTGTCTTAGTCTGCTACTATCCTTTACAGAATCTTGATCACATTTACCTGAACTCAGGGGATATCACACACTTCTCTTGAGGCAAATGTTTTTAAGACAATACAAGCAATTTTTATGTCCAAGAACTGACAGTGGGCCGTGGGTCCAGCTGTGGTGGGAGGCCTCCTTTGTTCTACCTGAAAGTTTCAATTTGCGCCTTCTCATCCTCTGAGGAATTCCAATTTGTTTATAATATGATCTCATCAGTCACTGTAGTTTCTGGCAGGTAATATTGCTAGAACACAGCTGACCAATAATTTTTTAATGTTTATTTATTTATTTTAGTCTTTAAAGGAATTTTTAATAAACGAGAAAAATTCTCCTCATAATTTGAAAAAGTCTGAGAACATAGGAACAGGACTCAGAACTGCAAAGTCTTGTGATGGAAGGCTGGTTTTCTAAGAGCAGGTAGGCAAAGATTCAATGCTGAAAGCGCCCTGGGAGACTCCCAGCACAGTTTCAAACACAGTTTCCCACACTCATCTGTACCTGACAGGTACAGACAGTAAGAGTCTTAAATTTTACTGAAAGATTTTTCAAAGTTTCATCAATGCTTAGATGTGAACTTCTATTTCTTACCAAAATCTTTAAGAGATGTTAAAGTGTGATACTAAAACAAGTTAAATCTTTTCTTGAATATCCTAAATCTTGACAGTTTGGATTACCTTCAAATTTTCAGGGCACAAGAGTTACACAGTCATCAAGAATTTTTAAAACAGAGGATAATTTTGTTCATGATTATGACAGAAATATTTCAACTTTTAGACAATTTTTAAAAAATCAACAAATATAAAAGGTGTTTTAGGTCAAATTACTTCCAGTAATTTGTTTCCAGTACGAACAATAAAACATGTGAAATTTTCAATCAAATTCTTGAAAGTGTTCAGTAGTTTTGGATTTCTTAACTATTAAACAAGGCATTTTATGCAGTAGAAGATGTAAGAAAACCAACAGACACAAACTTGCAAATTGAAAAATTATCAGTGATCATTCAAAACTATGCCATAATTTCTAGTAAATAAATACATTCAACTGCAAAATAGATAATGACTTCTTTGCCAGTGTCAGTTCTTGAGTCAGCATGAAGTTAGGAAAAGAAATTTGACTGACTTCAGCATTTTTGCAGCACAGGAAAAAAAGAAAACATTTCACAAGATGGGCAATACATGCCTCTTTGAGTCTTCCCCACAACCAAGGCTTGCATTGGCTTACAATCACTGTTTTTTTAATTTTTAATTTTTATTATTAATTACATTTTATTAACTCTGTATCCCAGTTGAATCCCACCCCCTCATTCCCTCCCAATCCCATCCTCCCTCCCTCATCTCCTCCCTGCCCCTTTCCAAGTCCACTGATAGGGGAGGACCTCCTCCCCTTTCATCTGGCCCTGGTTTATCAGTTCTCTTCAGGACTGGCTGCAAAGTACTCTGTGGCCTAGGAGGGCTGCTCCTCCCTTGCTGGGTGGGGAGGACAAAGAGTATGTCATTGCTCAGTGCTCAGTATTCAAGTGGGTACCCTAGTAAGGGAAATAGGGACTATTTCTGACATGAACTCAATGGTAGTCATTGGTTTTTGCTCCTAGGTAATGTTACTGATTAAGTCTGTGAAAAACATGGCTAATATCTTTGGGGCTTCTGGATGTGTACCCTGAAACTGATCAATTTTTTTAAATGCCAGAGAATGAATACTAGCAGAATCATTTCCTTTGGAGAATAAAGGTGTCATGCAATTTAAAGCAATTTATACATATCTATTTTAAAGCAGTGTTTTTCCCTTGCTAGACTTCTTTGAAGGGCACTTGGACAGAGCTGCCAATATCATGATTGCATTTTTTCTTGCCTCATGCCTAGAGTAACATGCAGGCAGCACAGTTCAAGTCTTTTCTCTAATACTGTCAGAACAGTATAACAATAATACAATTACTTATAAGGGACATCAACACAGAAATTACTTTCAATCAGATAACTCTACCTTGTAGAAATGTATTCTGCTGGGATGGCAGAACCTTTGTCTTGATTTTAATTTTTTTTGAATACTGAAACACACTTAATAGGTTATAAAGATTTTAACGCTAATGAATTTCATATTTTTATAGAGATTTGCAAAGCTGTATTACATTAATGTAAAACACGATGAGGATTGATAAAGAAGAGCATTCAGAAACCATCACAATGGGATGTAAGGAAAGTTGTAAAAGGAAACAGGATAGATATGTTATTTCATTGTATTCATGTATAAGATGTCCAAGAATAAATAAAAATCATTAAGTAAAAAAATTAAGAGAATATCAATTCAGTTGAAACCAATGATTATGTCAAATACACCAAGAAAATATGGGCTTAATGAAGAGACTGCTGGATATATAAAAATAAAAATATAATGTGTTTGGGAATTAGAAATACAATTTCTATTAAATCATCCACTACATATTAACTCTCCTCATATCCAATTCAATATGTCCCCTCACAGTTTCATGGACTTTTTAAGTATCTCACAAAGTACAGTTATGTTCAGAAGACATCATTTCACAGCACTCCTCTTATCCTATAGCTCTTACATTTTTTTCCTATCTCCCTTTCTTTTAGTGTAGGGATTAAGGGTCTCCTTCTGTATTCAAGGTCAAAAGCTGTGATTGGGGGAAACCATAATTCCTTGGGCAGAATTTCCTGTTGTTATTTTACAAATGGCCATGTTTTCAAATTGACACACACACACAAATACACACACACACACACACACACACACACACACACACACACACACACATATGTATACCACATAGACCTACACTGTTCTCAACCCTGATCAGAAAAGCTTCTTTTTTACACTGGCCTGCAGCAGTCAGTATAGAGGTACCTAAATGGCTGAGGTCTTACTTTGTTTTCAACTTAGAATCAGTTCAAATTCTTCTGTCTTATCAATTTCTATGTGTTGAACATCTTTAAATATTAAAGAATTGATTGATTTTTTAATTCCAAGAACCATGCTGCATTGCCTCTTTTGTCCATCGTTCAGATGTGTATTTTCTAAAATGCTCTGTGATTGAGCAGGGACTAACCCTGTTCCCATGGTCAGATCACTTGCAAAGCACTTAGAGCCAGAAAATTTCATGTTTCAAGAGGAAAAATATATACACATAGTTTTAGACTTACTAATTTTGATGAAACAATGTATCATATTGTAAATTTAATTAGCTAGAAGTTAATCTGGAATTTGTGCTTTTGGAGCTATCTACAGATATGTGCATATTAAGGTTATTTCCTATGGGTTGAAGATGAGCTTGCAAAAATTAATTGATATTTGTATTAATTATTTGTTTCATCACTGTGACAAAATATCTGACAATGGCAACTTAAAACAAAGACAAAAACAAAAAACAGGTTTAGTTGGGCACCGAGGCACACGCCTATAATCCCAGCACTCAGGAAGGCAGAAGCAGTCATATCTCCGTGTGTTTGAGGCCAGAGGTTACCATTCCACAGTGGATTCACCATTGTGTAGAAGCCATGGCTACAGTAAAGTGAGGCAGCTGGTCATTTTATGTCACTATCCAGGAAGCAGAAAGTGATGAAGGCTAGTGTTCAGCTTGCTTTCTCTTTTTACTCACTCTGGAACCTCAGCCCATGAAATAGAGCCATAGTCATGGCAGATCTTCACACCTCATCCAACTCATCCTAGTCTAGAAAACTGCTTACTTTCGTGCCTAGAAGTTTGTACCATCAGTGATTCTACATACAAACTGATAGTCACTATTAACTATCACTACATTTAAAAATATTTTTATTATTATCATTTATTACAATTTATTCAATTTGTATCTCAGCTGTGGCCCCCTCCCTCACCTCCTCCCAACCCCACCCACCTTCCCTATGCCCAAATAGAGGTTGGTCCTCCTCCCCTTCTATTTGACCCTAGCCTATCAGGTCGCATCATAACTGGTTGTCTTGTCTTCCTCTGTGGCCTAGCAAGGCTGTACCATCACTATATTTTATGTTAGTTTTTAATGTCAGTGTTCACATGATCAGACACACCAATGAAAAGTGAGTAAACAAAGTGAGTGCCTTTGTGCTTGTAGAAGAGTTACTAAATCATCATTAGGGAATATGTCAGGGTCAAACTGTTGAACCATCACAAGTTTCTTCAATCATTTTGTCTGAACAAATACTATAATGACTACATTGATGTCCTTGTTGAACAAAGTACTAATTTCAAAACATTTTAAAAATAGCAAAATAAAGCCACTAGCTTGTATGTACATATCAACATAGATTTTTTCCAGAGGTCTTAATGCTTTTTTTTCCTTTGTCCAAAAATTACACTTCTTGGCTGGAATATTTTTGCACTAATATAAGCATAATTATGACAAAGATAACAATATATGTATCATATATAACGCATATTTTATGCCATGGAGTGATGACTTAACTTCTAGAAGAGTGTTATTTCTTAGTCCCTCCTAGATGTAAGCTTCTAAACACTCTGGGAAGTAAACCAAAATCCAGCATTCAGTTTTGTAGTTAAGACTTCTAGGGGACAATAGTGTTTCTCTTGTATACCTAGAGCCAGTTAATGATGTAGAAGCCCCTTCAGGGCAGCAGTGTCAGAATTTGGAAAATATCTGTGTCCTTAAGTTGCAGGCTGAACTCAAGCCTTTGAGAAATAATTCTACATTGTATTATCCTACTAAAATGCAGAGCTCATTTATTACTTCAGCCTCGATTATCCTAAATAGCATAATTGTTCTATTAATTACATTCATGTTTTACTAGTGACATCTAGTCCTATAAAAGTAATTACAAGTTAGAATGTTATCATTAGGGATTGATCAGGACAATTTTATAACATGCAAGATTAATTCCAATGGTGCTAAGTCGGTTTCAAAAGGTAGCATACTAATTATAAAATAAAAGAACTAAGTATTTTCAGAGTTATTCTTGTCAGGAGTTTAGCCTGTTTTTATTGATTTTGAGGCATATGAATTTCTTCTACTGAAAAAATGAAAAAATATGTTATAATACATTTAGCCTTGACAAATGTGATTTTCTTTATCTCCAGATAATATGAAACTAATTTTGAAGATAAAGTTTCTTGTTTTTCATTGTTTTTCAGAATCTTGGTAAGAATGTTGAAATGCTAACTTGTGTGACAGAATGTGAAGTAAATTAAAAATAGTTGAAAAGGGGAACATTGTTTGACTTTGTGGTCATAATAGAATAAGGAGATAAAAATATTTCATGTTCCAGTAACAATGGGCTTTACATAAATTCCTGTATGCATATTTGTATTTGTGCCTGTGTGCATCCATGTACATGTGATTTATGGATAGTGGAAATCATTCCATGGAAGCAATAGTAGTAAGAAAACCACCACAACAGAAATAATAACAACATATCTGGCTTCAAATAGGTTCTAGAGTCCTGAGTTCATGTATCTTTTAATTTCTTTCTGCTTTATTTAGCATGAGCAAATATCAAGATTATCTCACTTCTTTTGAAATTACATATTTCAATGCAATGATTTTCCTATGTATAATTATTTATATTGAAAAATAGGATAGAAACAAATACTGACACCTATTTGGGAGAAGTAATTAATTGGGGTCCATGTCCTGACTCAGCTCCTTCCTGCTTCTTTTGATTCCCCTCTACCATAAAGTAATCTGTTTAGTTTCACCAGTCTCCTCCATGATATAACCCTCTCTTCAAGCCTACTGCAATGGAGTAAGTAAGCATGTGCTGAGAGTACTGATAAGCCACTCCTCAAACACCCTTTATCCATTTAAAAGATCTCTCCTTGATAACTGTCACACTGGTGCAAAAGAGTAACATATTTACTGGAGAGGTTTGGTAGTGCACATCTTAATCCCAGTGCTCAGGATGAGAAGCAGGAACATTATGATCTTGAGGATGACCTTGCCTTCATAGAAAAGCTCTGTCTTAAATTCACCAAATAACCAGCCAACCAGTTAGCCAACTGGTCAACCAACTGAGCAGCCTGTCAATCAACTGACTAACCAACCAACAAACCAGCCAACCAACTTTAACCTACTAACCAAGCAATAAACCAACAACATGCCCTTTCTACATTTTTCAAGAAGGATAGTTACATGCTTTTATTCTATTGTCAATCAAAGTTCCGACATTGATGGAGAATACTGAAGAGATCCTACAGATAACTGAGAATTTTGTACCATTCTCATATGGGGACTTTTGAAACAAAAATGTAAACATTTTATTCAATTATTGGTTGAATAATGACTATTTGTAGAATGAAAGTTAAAGTACTTTATAAAAGTTATTTTTGATATGTACAGCAACCAGAACTATTAGCATTTGGTTTACTGTCATATGTATGGTTCACATATTCATCTTTCTTTTTTTTTTTTTCGTCTTTCTTTTGAGACAGGAGTTTTATTTAGATGGTCCTGTCTGGTCTCGAGCTCATTATGTAGCACAGGCTAGCCTTGAGCTTGTGATCTCTTCAAATTTTCCTCCTAGTACTGAAACTGTAATTTTTGAATGCAGGAACAACAATGGTGGGAAAGAAAATTCACATATTTAAATGAGAAAACTAAGTTTTAAATGCAAATACGATGAATCTCATTTTCAGTGCAATTGGTTTGTAGTTTGTTTCATATCTCAATGAAATTTTAGCTACCTAATTTAACTTTGTCAGTTAAGAATTTTGAAAACCAGTCTAAGAATTAAGTGAACTAAAATATAGCCATGTGACATCAATCATATTTTGGTTAAATTTTATTTTGACATGATTGAGATAACACCTGCATATGTATTTTTATTTGAGCTTAATTTGTATCTCATACTAGAGGGGATACTTTTTTTTTACTGAGTTTAAACATAATGTGCTACCAATTCCATAACATAGATGGCCCTCTAAACTATCTTTGTTTAATGAAGAAATTCTGACAATACTGTCTGTCACCATCAGACCAAGCCTTTGTGATGAATAATCTATCCCACAATAGAAGCTAAGCTAGTTCTGCTGTACATCTTACAGATTTTATCTTTATTCTCTTAGAACTCCTCTAAGTTAGTTTATATATTTAGATTCTTGGCAAGGAGGAGGAAGAGAAATCATTCAGATCTCTTTAGTTCAAGACTTGAAAATATTTTTATTGTTAAGAATCAACAATGGCATATATCCAAAAGAGGCTCAAGTACACAATAAGGACATTTGCTCAACCATGTTTGTAGCAGCTTTATTTGTAATAGCCAGAAGCTGGAAACAATCCAGATGCCCCTCAACTGAGGAATGGATACAAAAATTGTGGTACATCTACACAATGGAATATTACTCAGCAATAAAAAAACAAGGATATCATGAAATTTGCAAGTAAATGGTGGGAATTGGAAAGGATCATCCTGAGTAAGCTATCCCAGAAGCAGAAAGATACACATGGTATATACTCACTCATGTAGACATATAATATAGGATAAACCTATTAAATTCTGTACACCTAAAGAAACTAATCAAGAGGGACGACTCTAGCTAAAATGTTTAATCCCCAGCCAGAAAGGCAAAGCAGATGGATATCAGAAGAAGAAGAAAACAGGAAACCAGTTAGGAGCCTATCACAGTGGGCCTCTGAAAGGCTCTGCCCTGCAGACTGTCAAAGCAGATGCTGAGACTTACGGCCAACTGTTGGGCAGAGTGCATGGAATCTTATGAGAGATGTGGGAAATAGTGAGATGGGGAGAGAACAAGAGTTCCATCAGGAGAGCAACAGAACCAAAAAATCTGAGCACAGGGGTCTTTCCTGAGACTGATACTCCAACCAAGTACCATGCATGGAGAAAACCTAGAACCCCTGCACAGGTGTAGCCCATGGCAGTTCAGTGTCCAAATGGGTTCCATAGTACTGGGAACAGGGATTGCCTCTGACATGAACTGATTGGCCTGCTCTTTGATCACCTCACCCTGAAGGGGGAGTAGCCTTACCAGGCCACAGAGGAAGACAATGTAGCCACTCCTGATGAGAGCTGATGAACTAGGATCAGAAGGAAAGAGAGGAAGACCTCCCCTATCAGTGGACTTGGGGAGGGGCATGTGTGGAGAAGGAGGAGGGAAGGCAGGATTGGAAGGGGAGGTGGAAGGAGTTTATGTGGGGATACAAAGTGAATAAAGTGTAATTAATAAAAATTAAAATAAAAAGGAAAAAAACCCAGCAAAACAGATGTTTCAATATGAGTGTAAACCAGTGATCAATTTCTAATCTTTATATTGTTCAAGGTTTATCTCAAAGGTCTACAGCAAACAAAGAAACAAGCAAACAAAACCCTAAGCAACATATACGTATTGCTTTTTCCAAGTGATAAACTACAAATTCTGATGCCAAAGGAGTCAATGTTGAACAGAACTTTAAATGAAGAACCTGTTCAACCTTTAAATAGGTGAAAAAACATCCCACTGATTGTTCTATTAAGCATTTGCCCTTTTTCTAGAATTATTTAGCAGGGTGCTGTTGTGTCTCTCTCAGTGTATGCTCATTATGTCAACATGACTGATGGCAAGCAACTTGCTTTGGCATACACCGTGTTTGCTGTTTTCCCTGCAGTCTCTGGCAGCTTGTTATCTTGAGCTGCATTTGTTAGCTTCAAAATGCACAAGTGCCAAAACATATGACTGGTATTGTTTCTATGTATATTAAAACAGTTTGATGTGTGTAAATTACTAATAACAATATTCCTTATAGACTTTATAGGAGACAAGATTAAAGAAAACCATTGGAGGAAGAGTGTAGCTGTAAATTGTATCTTAATTAAAACAAAGTGATTTAAGGGGATAATAATGCAAATGTTCAGTATGGAGAGCAATACAGCAACATGAGCTACTAAAATGTAATGCATCATTAATAATTTCATTTAAGTAAGTTACCTTTTGTTACATTTAAATAAGTTACCTGTTTGTATTTTGTTTGTTTGTTGTTTTCAAGACAGGGTCTCACTATGTAGCTCTGGATGTTCTGGAAGAGCGACAAGAGCTAGCCTTGAGCTCACTTAGATCTGCTTATCTCTGCCTCCCAAGTTCTTGAATTAATGGCAGGCATCACCATGCCTGGCCTGGAGATGTTTTACTTTTACATTTTTGTTAGCACCAGAAGGAACAGACACATAAAATTTATTTCATTAGACAATCAGAATTCTAGGCCACACCTTATATTCTATAATAGTTTACTTCTGCAATACATAAGTATATACAAAAAGTGGTTTTAACATGACTGAAATATTTTTTCTTTAAATGATTTACTTTATTTTTTATTTTTTGTATATGTGTGCCATGCACAAGCGTAGCCATTAGTAAAGATGCCTTTGGAGGAGAGAGGATGACCTGAGAACCCATAAAGCTTTTGAGCCTTGACATGGGCACTGGGACCTGAACTCTGGACCTCTGGTAGAACAGCAAACACTCTAGCTGCCGAGCTATGTTCTTTAGCGCAACAGTGGTATTCTCACAGAATTTTGTCAAATTGAAACAAATATTTGAGGTACAGAAGATTAGAATAGGTGCTGGATTTTTACCATACTCAGAAATGTCTTCTGCCTTCTTTTTCTACAGAGAAGTCCAACAATTATCCTATTTTTTACCATTTAAAGGCAGTGAGTGATACATCATTATTTGCATAATTGTTATCCTGTAGTCACTGAAATTCCAAATGGAAACTTTATTAGAAATATGAAAGTACAGACAGGAAAGAACTTAGAGGGCTCTGAGACTTAACTAAATGAACCAATACTAAATTAATATAAATGTAATCTAAAAAACTGAAAAAATATACAAAATTGAACTAGAAAACTAATTTTGTTTGTTAGTGCTACGGTTCTGTGGGGGCTTTCCTTGATTATAATACCAATAGAATCATATAGTTTTCTCAGAGATTGAAGCATTCCTAACCTGCAGGAAGGTAAACAATTTAAAATTGCTTCAGGAAGTCCCTGAAACTAAGTAGAGTCACTAGGTCCCTCTCTGCCAGAGTAAGCAATAAAAACATCTAAGAGTCACTCTCAGAAAAACCAAGCTGCATAGAATACTCTGAGATTAGACCATTTGCTTAGAAGAAACAGAAGCAGCCTACTTGCCTGGAAGAGGTTTGACCAACTGAGTCACTTAGAAATGATACTCTTCAAACTGTTCAGCTCCCTGCAGGCTGTGCCATGTGATCCAGGTCCTCATTTTTTTATGAGATCTCACCCATGATTGGGTGGGCTTTGCTGATGCAGCTGTCTCTGAGTGATTTCTGCTGATGCAGCTGTCTCTGAGTGAAGTAACCCTTCACTGATATTCTTGTAAGTAACTCCAAAAAAAACTCCTGGTTCACCAAATTGGACTTTAGTGGTCTTTGGATGTAATCTCTTGATAGAGCAGCCATATTCTGAATTAAAATTCCTCTACAGAGATCAATACAACTTATAGTCACCTTCCACAGTTAAACATGGTGCTAATTATAGATTTTTTCATAGATAAGATTTATTAGATTGAAGAAATTACCTTTCATCTATAACCTGAAGAAGTGAATTTTTTAAAGGGTGAAATCAGAATTTTTAAATTCATTGCGATGGTCATATGACTTTTAAGATAATTTTTTAATTTATTATTTGAAGTACACAACAAGGACATTTGTTCAACCATGTTTGTAGCAGCTTTATTCATAATAGGCAGAACCTGGAAACAACCCAGATGTTCATCAACCAAGGAATGGATACAGAAATTGTATATTTACACATTGGAATACTACTCAGCAACTAAAAACAAGGAAATCATGAAATTTGCAAGCAAATGGTGGAATCTAGAAAAGATCATCCTGAGTGAGGTATCCCAGAAGCAGAAAGACACACATGGTATATACTCACTTATAAGTGGATAGGAGATCTAAAAGATAGGATAAACATACTAAAATCTGTATACCTAATGAAGATAAACTAGAAGGAGGACAAGGGGTGAGATGAACAATCCTGTCTTAGAAAGATAAAAGGGGTGGACACTGGAAGTAAGAGAAAACAAGAAACAGGACAGGAGCCTACCACAGAGGGTCTCTGAAAGACTCTACCTAGCAGTGTATCAAAGCAGATGCTGAGACTCCTAACCAAACCTTGGGCAGAGTGCAGGGAATCATAGGAAAGAAGGGGGAGTTAGTAAGACCTGGAGAGGATAGGAGCTCCACAAGGACCAAAAAATCTGGGCACAGGGGTCTTTTCTGAGACTGATACTCCAACCAAGGACCATGTATGGATATAACCTAGAATCCCTGCTCAGAGGTAGGCCATGGCAGCTCAGTATCCACGTGGGTACCCTAGTAAGGGGAACAGAGATTGTCTGTGACATGAACTCAGTGGCTGGCTCTTTGACCTCCCCCTCCCTGAGGGAGGAGCAGGCTTGGCCACAGAGGAGGATGAAACCTAATATGCAAGGGTCAGATGGAAGGTGAGGAGGACCTCCCCTATCAGTGGACTTGGAGAGAGGCAGGGGGGAAATGAGAGAAGGACGGTGGGATGGGAGGGAATAAAAGAAGGGGCTACAGCTGGGATACAAAGTAAATAAATTGTAATTAATATAAAAATAAAAATTTAATAAAAAGGGAAAGAAAAAAGAAAATTACTTACACTTAAAGCTTTCTTTCTTTCTTTCTTTCTTTCTTTCTTTCTTTCTTTTTTTTTTTTTTTTTTTTTTTTTGAGATAAGGTTTCTCTCCGTAGCCATAGCTGTCCTGGACTCACTTTGTAGAACAGGCTGTCCTCAAATTCACAGAGATATGCCTCTGCCTCCCTGAGTTCTGGGACTACAGGTGTATGCCACTGTTCCCTGGTTAAACAAAGTATTTAATTATATTAATCTACCATCACCTCTTTCCAAATACCTGAGTGCCACCAATGCCTTTATTTCTATCTTTGAATATTTATTTTATGGGTATGGGTATTTACCTGCACCTGTATCTCTGAACTGTATCTATGAAGTGCCCAAAGAAGCCCTCAAGGATGTCAGATTTCCATGGAGCTGGGGATACTGATGATTAGTTACCATGTGGGTGCAGAGATTCAAACCCAGGTTCTCTGGAAGTGCATACTGTGCTTTCTTAACCAGAGAGCCATCTCCCTAGTCTTCAGACCTTAATTTTTCATTTTTTCTATTATTTTATTAATTATTATTTACCATTTAATTGCTTTGCATCCCACTTGTAGCCCCCTCCCTCATATCCTCTTGGTCTCCTCCTCCCTCCCTCTTCCTTCCCTATTCCTCTCCCCTAGTCCTCCTCCCCTGCTGTCTGACCTTAACCTATCAGATCCCACCAAGACTGCTTGGATCCTCTTCCTCTGTGGGCTAGCTAGGTCTCCCCACCAGGGAGAAGTAATGGAAGAGCAGGCAACAGAGTTCATGCCAGAGACTGTTTC
Source organism: Pachyuromys duprasi (assembly GCA_028658305.1). Classification (NCBI taxonomy): domain Eukaryota; kingdom Metazoa; phylum Chordata; class Mammalia; order Rodentia; family Muridae; genus Pachyuromys; species Pachyuromys duprasi. Next base: position 90,550,892 of record CM053753.1, on the reverse strand, counting down.
TTTTCCACTTTCTAGGGAACACACATGGAAACTGAGCTGTCTATGGGCCACATCTGAGCAGGTGTTCTAGGTCCTCTCTATGTATGGTCTTTGGTTGATGCATCAGTCTCTGCTGTCCCCCTGGGCCCTGGATTTTTTGGCTTTGTTGTTTTCCTTGTGTGGCATTAGCACAGGAGATAACTTCCTGAACAGATCTTTATTTTTAAGTCTGCTGATATGGTGAATTTTCTTCATTGAATTCTTGTGAAACATGCAACTTGATCACAATATATTATCATTATACCATATTGTAGGATTGGATCAATAAGATTTTGGTTTAGAATACTTCCATTCATGTTTATGAAGAATACAGTTTTGTTGTCAGAGAAATCCTAGTCTCATAAGGTGAATTCAATCATCCTTTTTAGCTTTTTAAAGAGTAATGCTAAGTTGGTAAATTTTCTTCAGAAATGCTGAATTAGAACTCACCAGCAACATCTGGATCTAGATTTTCCTTTTGATGAAGATTGTTAACTAAATTTTCAATTTATTTAATATGTATGGTTTTCCAGGTTATTTCTTCATTTGTCTGCTTTCATGTAAGCTATTGAATTTATGAGCATTAAATTCTTAATGAAATCCCTGCACTAATTTTTAACATGTGTGGAATATACCACAATGTCATGTCGCTCATGCTTTATTTTGCCACACTAAAGACCAGTTCAAAAGCCCAGGAAGCATGTTGCTTGGAATAGTTTTCCCTTCATTGCCCCGAAGTCTACTCTCCTTAATATTCTTTTCACATGCGGCTAGGTAATTATAGCTATTTCTTCATAAGTTTGTAAAATATTGGCTGTGTTTTGTTTTTATTTTATTTTTGGTTGAGGCCATTCTTCCAAAGCTATCTAACCAAACTCTCACTGCACTTTTCTTGATCTGTGGTTCATTTTTAACCATGTATCAAATTTCTATGCACAAATGGTTTACTTTCCACACAATGATATTTCAGTGGTCTGCTTTTTACATTCTGCAAAATTATACAGTTTAAATACTTTTGTCATTCTATGTGAAATTAATCTTTATTATTTGCCTCATTTATGTCTATATTACCTTGAATGTGCCCAACCTTATCTATTGTTTGCATTTATCTTTTAAAGATTTGGACAGTGTTTCTTTTAATTTAAATATAGATTTCAAATTCCACTTAAATTGTACTGATATTTTTAATGGAACTTCATTAAATTTGGATTTTGGTCAATTAACTTTCAGATAATTCACTTTACACATTCATGTTTCTTTTTAGTTACACTATACTTAATAGCCATCTTGTTATTATACATATTTTATAAGGATCTCATGGACACTTTTAAGATTCTTTACAAAATTTTTATTATATGAATATTCTGTATGTTTTATTTTGACTTAATTTTCTATATTTTTTCAAAGCACAATGTGCTATTTTTAAATAATTTTCTTCTTTTCTAATGACCCATTGAGTTTCATTTGCACTGCCTGTACACCCACGTGTGGAAGGCCATCCACTGGAGTGTGATTGACTGCCTAGAGGCCACACCTTGAGAGAAAAGTGACTTTCCCTCTTTCAGAAACCATCAGTTATGTACAGCTCTTCAGTTACAAATGAGTGCTCATGAGTTCCTCCGATCTTCATGTTAAAATACTGGTCTTGTTTAGGTCTTATTGAGGCAAACACAGCTGGTATAAATTCACATGGACAGAGGAGTGCTTCAGTGTTGTCTTTCGTGATCTGTGGATCTTACAATTCTCTTTTGTTTGTTTGTTTCTCTGTGTAGCCTTGGCTGTCTTGGACTTGCTTTGTAGACCAGAATGGCCTTGAACTCACAGAGATCTACCTGCCTCCACCTTCCTGAGAGCTGGGATTACAGTTGTGCACCACCACACCTATCTTCTTACAATCTTTCTAACTCCTCTTCTGCAGTTGTCTCTGAATATTGGGAAATATTCAGAGGGAATGATGTAGAAGTTCCATATGTACCTGAGCACTCCATAGACATTTATTTTCCTGTACTTTGACTTGTTATGAGATTACATGCTAATCACTGTCCACTCCACAAAGAAAATCTCTGATGAGGCTGGAACATTCCAGTAAATGGGTACAGAGATACAAATTAAGAGGCCATTTTGACACTGTGTCTATTTAACAAAATAATAGTAGGGGATTTACCTCTGTGGCCCTTGAGCCTCACAACCATTGATTACTGGACAGATTTACAGTATTAAGTGTGAATTTTCTTCTGGAGAGAGACCAGGTTTTAAATAACCAGAAAGCAGCTTGTTACCTCCTATAATATGTGTGTCACTATTGCACTTATGAGCACATCTTGCCATGGTGGTCTTTACTGTAATTGACAGCTTGATAAGACTTTTGACATTTTTTTTCTCTCCCAGAAACCTACATATTATCTTCCAGTATTTTGAGATATAGTCATGATGGAAGAAGCTTCCTAGTTAATAACAATTAATTCCAACAATTAATTATTTTGTTTATTTCCTGTAATCAAAATGTGTGGTGTTTTCAACAATGAAGTCATACTGTTAAGTTCTGGTGGAAAACCACTGCAATTCTTAAAAGTCTGTATGTTTTAGGAGTTAACAGGCATACTCAATCAGCAACATGAAGGGAGATATATCAACCTTGTCCCTGGGCTTTTTATATGCTAACTTCTGACTTTTGGAAGAAGCATTATTTCCTGTATCGGATATTTCCAATAAAACTCAAACCACATGGCCATCTCCTTAGGAACTGAAAAAGCATTTGAAAAAATCCAACAACAATTCATCTTTAAAGTCTTGGAGAGATCAGGGATAAAAGGCACATACCTAAACATAGTAATATATAATATACATAATATTAAAACATTACACATAGTAATAATATATAATATACATAACAATATACAGCAAGCCTATAGCCAACATCAAACTCAATGGAGAGAAACTTAAATCAATCCCACTGAAATCAGGGACAAGACAAGGCTGCCCATTGTCTCCAATCTCTTCAACATAGTACTTGAAGTCCTAGCCAGAGCAATAAGACAACTAAAGGAGATCAAAGGGATACAAATTGGAAAGGAAGAAGTCAAAGTATCACTATTTGCAGGTGATATGATAATATACGTGAGTGACCCCAAAAATTCAACCAGAGAACTCATTCAACTGATAAACACCTTCAGCAAAGTGGCTGGATACAAAATCAACTCAAAAAAATCACAAGCCCTCCTGAACACCAAAAACAAAAGGACCGAGAAAGAAATTAGGGAAACAACACCCTTCACAATAACCACTAATAACATAAAATACCTTGGGGTGACTCCAACCAAGCAAGTGAAAGAC
>CM053753.1:90521521-90547441 GCA_028658305.1 Pachyuromys duprasi | reverse complement strand
CCCATCAAAATACCAACACAATTCTTCACAGACCTTGAAAGAAAAATTCTCACCTTCATATGGAGAAACAAACAAACAAACAAACAAAAAAACAGAATTTCCAAAACGATCCTGTACAAGAACAGATCATCTGGAGGTATCTCCATCCCTGACCTCAAACTGTACTACAGAGCAATAGTAATAAAAACTGCATAGCATTAGCATAGAAACAGAATAGTGGATCAATGGAACAGAATAGACGACCCAGAAATAAACTCACACACCTATGGAAACTTGATTTTTGACAAAGAAGCCAAAATCATTCAATGGAAAAAAGACAGCATCTTCATCAAATGGTGCTGGTCCAACTGCATGTTAATATGGAGAAAAATGAAAATAGGTACACATTTATCACCCTGCACAAAACTAAATAAAGTCCAAGTGGATCAAAGACCTCAACATAAAACCAGACACACTAAAAATTGGGGAAGAAAAATTAGGGAAGACCCTAGAACTCATTGGCACAGGAGACTACTTCCTGAACAGAACACCAACAGCACAGGCTCTAAGATCAACATTCAATAAATGGGACCTCATGAAACTGAGAAGCTTCTGTAAAGCAAAAGACACTGTCATCAAAGTAAAATGACAGCCTACAGACTGGGAAAGGATATTCACCAACCCTATATCTGACAGAGGGCTAATATCCAGTATATATAAAGTACTCAAGAAGTTAAAAAGCAACAAATCAAGTAATCCAATTAACAAATGGGATATGGAGCTAAACAGAGAACTCTCTGTAGAGGATTGTAAATGGCAGAAAAACATTTAAAGAAATGTTTAATGTCCGTAGCCATTAGGGAGATGCAAATCAAAAAACCCTGAGATTTCACCTTACACCTGTCAGAATGGCTAAGATCAAAAACTCAAGTGACGATATATGCTGGAGAGGTTGTGGAGAAAGGGGAACCCTCCTCCATTGCTCATGGAATGCAAACTTGTACAACCACTCTGGAAATCAATTTGGCGCTTTCTTAGACAATTATGATTCCTCAAGACCCAGCTATACCACTTTTAGGCATATATCCAAAAAATGCTCAAGTACACAAGGACATTTGCTCAACCATGTTCGTAGCAGCTTTATTCGTAATAGCCAGAACCTGAAAACAACCCAGATGTCCCTCAGTGGAGGAATGGATACAGAAATTGTGGTACTTTTACACAATGGAATACTACTCAGCAATTAAAAAGGAGGAAATCATGAAATTAGCAGACAAATGGTGGGACCTGGAAAGGATCATCCTGAGTGAGGTATCCCAAAAGCAGAAAGAAACATATGGTATATACTCACTTATATAGACCTATAGGATAGTATGGACATGCTGAAATCTATACACCTAGGGAAGATAAGCAAGAAGGAGGACCCAGGGTTCGATGATCAATCATCGGTTAGATGGACAAACGGGATGGACATTGAATGTAGGAAAAAACAAGCAACAGGACAGGAGCCTATTGCAGAGGGCCCCTGAAAGACTCTAACTAACAATGTATCAAAGCAGATATTAAGACTCACAACCAAGCCTTTGGCAGAGTGCAGGGAATCATGAAAAAGGGGGAGTTAGTAAGACTTGGCAAGGACAAGAGCTCCACAAAGACCAAATAGATCAGGGCACAGGGGTCCTTTATGAGACTGTTTCTCCAACCAAGGACCATGTATGGATACAAGCTAGAACCCCTGTTCAGATGTGGCCCATGGTAGCCCAGTATCTAACTGGGTACCCTAGTAAGGGGAACAGGGACTATTTCTGCTATTTCTGTCATGAACTCAATGGCTGGCTCTTTGACTATCCTCTCTCTCCCCTGAGGGAGGAGCAGCCTAACTAGATCCCAGAAGAGGACATTGCAGCCAGCCCTGAAGAGACATGATAAGCTAGGGGGGAGGTCCTTGCCTATCAGTGGACTTGGATGGGGGCAAGAAGATGATGAGGGAGGGATGGGGAGAGTGGGAGGGAATGAGGGATTGGCTACGGCTGGCATACAAAGTATATAACCTGTGATTAATATAAAAATAAATAAATTACTTAAAAAATAAAATGGGTACCCTTCTGAATCAGTCCCACATTCCACACCTGAGACCAAAACAAAAACATATTTATATCCACAACACCATTTTTCCTCAGTTTTAGTATATTTTCTGGTCATGCTCTTGGGTTTTCTACACAGAAGACATTTTTAAACACGTATTTAAATGTTATTTATGTTTGTGTCCCTGTATATGGGCACATGAGCGCAAGTATCTGCAGAGCTCAGAAGAGGGTGTAGAATCCTCCGAGTTGGAATTAAAAGCATTTGTAATAATGTCCAATGTTGATATGTGCTGAGAAGGAACTCATGACCTCTGTAACAGCAGTAAAGAATCAACTGCTGAACCATCTCTTCGACCCCCAACACATATGATCTTATCCTCCATGAATAATAATGATTTTCCATTTCAATATTTACAGCAGCTATACATCTCCCATCTTTTTTTTTTCAAATAGGCTTTAAGATGGAGAAATTACAGATACAAGAAACTACTACTACTTACAAAAAAAGAAGGAACTAGACAAAGACATAAAAATTCTAGAATATCCTTCCCGTTCTGAGACTTTTTCTTTTATTATAATTATTATTATTTACAATTTATTCCCTTTGTATCTCAGTTGTAGCCCCCTCCCTCATCTCTTCCCAAAACTACTCTCCCTCTTCCTTCCCTATCCCTCTCCTCTAGCCCACAGATAGGGGAAGTTTCCCCCCCCCCCACTTTCTGACCCTAGCCTATTAGGTCCCATCAGGACTATCTGGATCCTCTTCTTCTGTGAGAAAGCTAGGTCTCCACACCGGGTAGACTGTTTCTCCAACCAAGGACCATGTATGGATACCAGGGAGAAGAGATCAGGGAGCAGGCAACTGAATTCATGTCAGAGACTGTCTCTTCTTCCATAACTAGGGAACCCACATGGAGCCTGAGCAGTCTCTATGGGCTACATCTGGGCAGGGAGTCACGTCCTTTCTATGCATGGTCTTTGGCTCATGCATCAGTTTCTGTAGTTTCCCATGGGCCCTGCTTTTTTTTTTTTTTTTTTTTTTGGCTTTGTTGGTCTCTTTGTGATGCTCCTATCCCCTCTAGGTCCTTCCATCTTCTTCTACTTCCATAAGACTCCCTGTGCTCTATCCAAAGTTTGGCTGTGAATCTCTGCATCTGCTTTGACCCCTGTTGGGTGGAGCCTTTCTGAGGACCCTCACCAGGGTGGAGCCTATTAGAGGACTCTCTATTATTGGCTCCCATCCTGTTCCCTCTCTTCTATCCTTCCAGGGTCTATCTTGTTTTTCCTTCTGAATGAGAATTAAGCATCTTCTCTAGGGTTCTCCTCGCTGTTTAGCTTATTTAGGCTTGTAGATTTTAATATGTTTATTCTAAATGTCTAATATCCACTTATAAGTGAGTATACACCTTGTATGTCTTCCTACTTCTGGGATACCTCACTCACGATGATCTTTTCTAGGTCCCACCATTGGCCTGCAAATTTCATGATTTCCTTGTTTTTAATTGTTGAGTAATATTCCATTGTGTAAATGTACCACAATTTCTGTATCCATTCCTCAGTTGAAGTACATCTGGGTTGCTTCCAGATTCTGGCTATTATGAATAAAGCTGCTACAAACATGATTGAACAAATGTCTTTGTTGTGTACTTGAGCATCTTTTGGATATATGCCTAGGAGTGGTATAGCTGGATCTTGAGGTAGCACTATTCCTAACTGTCTGAGAAAGTGCCAGATTGATTGCTAAAGTGGTTGTACAAGTTTATATTCCCACCAGCAATGGAGGAGGGTTCCACTTTCTCTACATCCTTTCCAGCATGTGCTGTCACTTGAATTCTTGATCTTAGCCATTCTGATGGATATGAGGTGGAATCTCAGAGTCCTTTTGATTTACATTTCCCTGATGACTAACGATATTGAACATTTCTTTAAGTGTTTCTCTGCCATTTGAAATTCCTCTGTTGAGAATTCCCTGTTTAGTTCTCTACCCCATTTTCAGCACCTTGTGAAATCTCCAAAACTGACCCATTCTGAGACTTAATGCTTAACTTCATTGGAGGATGGATGTGCAGCTACACCTCACTAGTTGTTTCCTATATTTAAAGCTTTTAGGGCACCCAGGAAGGTTTGAGATGAGTGCCGGTATAGAGGAAACCTTGCATGAGTGAATGCCTGAGTAATGACAGGCATTTGACATGGCAAAGCCATATTGAAGATTCCAGTCCTCAGGCCCACGGAACAGTTGGGAAATTCTTTCTTTACACATATGGGCCAGGCTGAGTGGTAGCTACAATTTCTTCTAGACTATAAGTCTGAAAGCTTAAGGGTGATTGATCAGTCTCTGCAAAGATTAGTAATGCCTCTTTCCTACCGTTAGATGTTTGCACCCTGAGACTGCTTAACTGCAGAGGCCACTACTGAACTAATCGATCCCCTCCCTTTGTGCTGTGCCTATCAACCAAAGTGAGGTTCCAGGACTTAGTGTTAGCAGTTAGAGAACCTCACCAGATCCCAACTTCACTGTTGGTGTGCCTTTCATTCCCTTTCTGAGCAGTCCACATAGGGCTCATGCTAGTGATTTCACCAGACTCCTGGCAACAGTCTTCCCTGATCAGATGCCATGTGCTTCTGTCTGTAACGTGTTGCCAGAACCAGGAACTGCTGATGCTGAATGTCATAGAATCTTGGAATGGTAGAATGTTTGTGACATATACTTCAGGGGCATGTCTAAAAGTATGTTCTTGGAGAAGGAAGAGAAATGTAGTCTCTTTCAGTGTGATTCCAGGATCTCCTACTTAACAAAGCTTAATGTTGTGCTGGTTGCATAGGAGAAGAGATTAAACAGCATTATGAGTTCAACTATGTCCCACTAAAGTCATATTCTGAAGTCCCAACACCTAGTTTTGCAGAATAGCACTGTGTTTGGAGACAGGGGCTTTAAAGAGGTAATTATGGCAAATCAACACATGATGGAGGCTTTTCATCCAGTTTGGCTAGTGTCTTAAGAAGAGCTTACAGCACAAATATGCACAGAGAAAACATGATGAGAAGACAGCCATCTGCATGCCATAGAATAAGAGCTCACTCAGAGGAAATCCATCCTGCAAAATGTCTTGATCTTAGATTTCCAGTCTCAAGAATCACGAAAAAATAAATTTTCTTTATTTTCACAACCCAGCCTCTGGTATGTGAGCACTCTATGTGTTTCCATAAAGTATAAATTTGAAGTTGAGTTGTTAAAACTTGATAACTCTCTTACCTGTCAAATTTGAGAAAGTTTGAAAATTCTCTAATGCTGATTTCTTATGCATTGAAATGAGATCTTTATTCAAATTTAAAGCTCTGAGAATCAAATTCTAAGAATCACTCCTATTTTCTCTTTGGTCCCTAATGTTTAAGGCAGGACTGATTTATTCACAGAAGTAGTTTCAGGTAGAACTCCAAATTTGTAATATTGTAAAAAGTTGCTTATTGTTTATTTTAGCACTTTCAAGTTTATGTGCTTTGGGCCAGCTGTTTAAGTCTCTGGACTGCAGCTTCATGTGGAAATGCTAAGTTCTAGTACTGATTTCATTGTTGTTATATATGGATGAAATGGGAAAAAGGAAATATGCAAAAAACAATTGATTTGTATCATACATAAATATTGCTCAGAAATATATAAAAACTTGTATTTGTTGGACTGGACTAATACAAGTTCATATGGGAGGATCAGACCTAAAAACTGGTTGCATGGATAGCATGCGTATGTGTCATATGTTGGGAGGAAATATATTCAGAAAGAATCAGATTATATTTTGAGCTTTTCAAATCACAGAAGTATTCCTTGGCTGTATCTCAGTGAGGTAGCTGGGGATGACCACACAGGAACATTTTGCCTAAGTATTAAAGAAGAAAATAAAACTCATTGAGTATACAAGAAAGTGGGGATGAGGTCGGGGTGGACAGGGATTTGCTAAAACACATGCAGAAATGATTCAAGGAGTTAATTCCAATAGAATTGAAAGCTAAAGAAAATAGAATTACATAAAAATTCTCAAGAAAAAAATAATCAAACAACATCTACCAAAGAAAATTTTCCAAGCCTCAACTTGATTTTAGAAAGTCCTCAGTTAAATCATGAAGTTGAAATCTGGCATGTATAAAATGCAATTTTGTTTTAATGATTTTTATCATCATTATATGTAACTTTTCTTCTGGGGTAGTTTTAATACCAGGTACCCACCCAATGTTTCCTATTTTGGAAAGCTTTTTCTTATGATCATGTGGCATGGAATAATGAGCTTACTTTAATTCTTATCGGCTAAAAAATATAAGATCAATAAAGTTCTCACATGTCTCTGGCACAGGGACTCTTTGATGCTGAACTTAGTGTGGGCTGAAATCGAGGAGTTTGTCAAGACAAGAGCAAGAAGAGCAAACACACAGCTCTGCACTAGGATTCCTAATATAGAGAGCTAACGTTTTAAATTAATTTGTAGTGGGTAAATTTTGCCTTCATGGCACTGGTAGTCACAGACACACCTGACTCTCCTTCGTAGGCTCTTATCCAAAAAAGAAATTTCGTTTATATTAGGGGAGAGAAAAAAAAAAGCCAAGTGGAAAGGTCATTTTGTTGAGTCTGCAGATCTCACTTCTAATATGTGAGTCTCATTTACAGGTAGAAGGAAAAATCAATAACCCTTTTAAGTTACCCTGGATTCCAAGGGTGGACTCCTTTAACCGATCCTATGGAGAGATGTTATTCAACACTGTTTGGCCAAGAATCCCAACCATCTTCAACATCTCTTAATTGAGCTGCAGATTCTGTCTTGACTGGGGAAGAAAACAAATACTGTCACTGCTTTCTGGACATTTAATTCCTTTACATTCAGTCATCGTTTGCATGTTCTTTCTGAAAGTCAATCTTGTTTTCTTATAAGCACTTGACATTTGAAATAGTTAAAAAAAATAAGTGTAGGAAACCAAGAATGAAAACCTGTAAACTTTAGTTGGATCATCTCCAATTAACACTTATTAGGCACCATCTGTTGATGAAAAACTAAACACTAATTGGGCTGCTGAGAAGTCAGGAGCAAGACATTTTCTGTTTTCAAGAGGTTCTGGCTGCCCAGGTTAGAATGGGTTAAGGAAAAAAGTATCCACAGTTTGCAATTATATAGAAGTTCCTCAGTAGAAGAAGATAATTGTGCAGGATTCTTTTAAGATTCAAAGGGGGTCTGTACCAGACATCATGTTAAGTGCAAAGCAATAAAAACCTCCGTGGACCTTGAAGAATGGCTGCAAATAGCTGGGCTTGAAACTAGTGAGGCTTGATGGTGCTTCTTATACTTTAAGCTATTGAAGAGGCTGAACAGAAGGTTCTTTCAACTCAAAAAGTTAGCGGATACCCCAGGCAACATGGTGAACCCACATCTCATTGATAAATGATGCAGGAAAGTGGCAGGGATAGCACTATGCAGAGACAAGTAAAGAAGTTGAATGGAAATGTGACTTTTCTGGGCTGGGATAATATATCACTGAATCAGGTGAATGGACTTGGGTGGGGAGATTTCTACCCTCCGTTTTTGTTTTAATTTTTTTATTAATTACAGTCTATTTACCTTGTATCCAAGCTGTAGCCTCCACCTTCCTTCCCTCCCAATCACACTCTCCTGCCCCTCACCCTCTTCTCTTCCCTTGACCCTCCCCAAGTCCACTGATAGGGGAGGTCCTCCTCTACTTCCATCTGACCCTATCCTATGAGGTCTCATCATGACTGGTTGCATTGTCTTCCTCTGTGGCCCAATTAGCCTGTTCCCCCTTCAGGGAGAGGTGATCAAAGAGGCAGCCACTTATTTCATGTTAGAGACAACTCCTGTTCTCCTTACTAGGGAACCCACTTGGACACTGAGCTGCCATGGGCTATATCTGTGCAGGGGTTCTAGATTATCTCCATGAAAGGTCCTTGGTTGGGTAGCAGTCACAGAAAATACCCCTGTGCCCAGATTTTTTGGTTCTGTTGCTCTTGTGATGCTCCTGTCCCCTCCAGGTCTTTCATCTCTCCCTTCTTTCATAAGATTCCCTTCACCCTGCCCAAAGTTTGGCTATGAGGCTCAGCATCTGCTTTGATACTCTGCTGGGTAGAGTCTTTCAGAGGCCCTCTGCGGTAGGCTCCTGTCCTGTTCCCTGTTTTCTCCCTCTTCCAATCTCTATCTCATTTGCCTTTCTGAATGATGATTGATCATCTTACCCAGGGTCCTCCTTCTTGCTTAGCTTCTGCAAGCAAGATCCAGTTATACCACTCCTAGGCATATAGCCAAAATATGCTCAAGTAAACAAGGACATTTGCTCAACCATGTTCATTCAATCTTTGTGCATAATAGCCAGAATCTGCAAACAACCCAGATGTCCCTCAACTGAGGAATGGATACAGAAATTGTGGTAATAGAATACTATTCAGCAATTAAAAACAAGGAAATCATGAAATTTGTAGGCAAATGGTGGGAATTAGAAAGCATTATCCTGAGTGAGGTGTTCTAGAAGCAGAAAGACACACATGGTATATACTCACTTATAAGTGGATGTTAGACATATAACATATGATAAACATACTAGAATCAGGTGATGTTGATGGGAGCTATAGTCCTGGTGGTGAAGGGCTGGAATAATGCTCCTCAAGAAAGTTAGCACTATAACTAAGGCACAAGACTAGAGGGAAGGCTGCTATAGAAGTAGAGAAAAGTCTTTCAGATCAATAGGCTTTTGGAAGAAAATAAAAGAAAAGCAAAAGTATAAAATGTATTTTTGAACATCAAATGCTTTGGATAGAAGCACATTATATGTTGATTAATTAAAGAGTCAATAGTCTCCTGGAACAATTCCTGAATTTATACCCTCAAGCTAGGCTCAAATTCCACTTGTGTGATGAAATGTACAGGCATACTAAGAATTAATTAATGAATCAATGCATACAAATCATATTCTTTTTAAAATTTTTTTATTTTTTAATTTATATTAATTACAGTTTATTCAATTTGTATCCCCCCTCCCCTCCCAATCTTACCCTCCCTCTTCCCCACCTGTGCCCCTCCCCCAGCCCACTGATAAGGAGGTCCTCCTCCCCTTCCCTCTGATCCTAGTCTATCAGGTCTCATCAGGAGTGGCTGCATTGTCTTCCTCTGTGGCCTGGTCAGGCTGTTCCTCCCTCAGAGGGAGGTGATCAAAGAGCAGGCCAATCAGTTCCTGTCAGAGACAGTCCCTGTCCCTATTACTATAGAATCCACTTGGAAACTGAACTGCCATGGGCTACCTCTGTGCAGGGGTTCCAGGCCATCTCCATGAGTGGTCCTTGGCTGGAGTATCAGCCTCAGAAAAGAACCCTGTGCCCAGAATTTTTGGATCTGCTTCTCTCCTTGTGGAACTCCTATCTTTTCCACATCTTACTATCTCCTACTTCTTTCATAAGATTCCCTGCAATCTGCCCAAAGTTTGGCTATGAGTTTCACCATGTGTTTTGATACCCTGTAGGGTAGAGTCTTTCAGAGGCCCTCTGTGGTAGGGTCCTGTCCTGTTCCCTGTTTTCTCCTCCTCCAATGTACATCCTCTTTGCCTTTCTGAATGGGGATTGAGCATTTTAGCCAGAGTCCTCTTTTTTGATTAGCTTCCTTAGATGTACAGATTTTAGTATGTTTATCCTATAATATATATATATATATATATAATATTCACTTATGAGTGAGTTTATACCCTGTTTATCTTTCTGCTTCTGAGATACTTCACTCAGGATGATCTTTTCCAGTTCCCACCATTTACCTACAAATTTCATAATGTCCTTGTTTTTTATTGCTGAGTAATATTCCATTATGTAGATCTACCCATCAGAATAGCTAAGATGAAAAACTCAAGTGACAACACATGCTGGAGAGGCTGTGGAGAAAGGGGAACCCTCCTCCATTGCTGGTAGGAATGTAAACATGTACAACCACTATGGAAATCAATCTGGCACTTTCTCAGACAACTAGGAATAGTGCTTCTTCAAGATCCAGATATACCACTCTTAGGCATATATCCAAAAGAGGCTCAAGTACACAATAAGGACATTTGCTCAACCATGTTTGTAGCAGCTTTATTTGTAATAGCCAGAAGCTGGAAAGAGCCCAGATGCCCCTCAGTTGAGGAATGGTTACAAATCATATTCTTAACACTCACTATGTATGTAATTTTGTATGTTCCATCTCTAACATTCACAGTAACCTTTAGGTGAGCACCATCAAATTCATTATGGAGGTAAGAAACCAAAGCAACAAAGTCCCATCATATATGCCCATGTGTACATACTCAAATTATATTGGAAGAATTACTGTCCACGGTGGAAGATTTAGTGACATAAGAGCTTTCGCTTTCCCTTTATTTGTTTTCTATATGATTAAAAATTAGCCTAGGTGAGAGTGCTAGGTAGCTCTAGCAGAAAGCAGAAATACATCATGGAGGGATGTGTTAAATGTGTTCCTTTCAGTGTGGACATTTTAAAAGATTTATTGCTCATAAAAATATATAAAAAACAGGACATAAATCATGGTGTATGACATAATGAGTGCCCAAAATACAGTTAAAAAGAACACATACAAATGGACACACATTGCTCCTATTTTCTTTTTTGGTGTGAAGTGCTGATGATAAAATTCAGGGTCATATGGTGACACAGACGTGGTTTAAATTGAGGCATATCCACAACTCTAAAGGAACTCACTTTGAATCCATTAGGATGTTTCCCTATAATGGGGAGGATAACAGTCAAAGGATTTGGGACTAAAAGGGAATTTAAAACCACTTTGGTTTGCTTGGACCAAGGGCTAAAGAGTACTTGAAATGAGTGTTGTGACAAGTCAACCTTCTTCACCTGATGTCTGTTAAAATTTAGTAGCTTGGGATTATTGCAGTTTTTAAGGAGGAGAGAACACAGGTCTGAGAAAAATTTCCAAACACTAAACTGTAAGCTGTACTCAGAAAGCAGTTGCATGGAGAAACAGAGTTGAAGGGCAAATGATGCATGAAGGCTTAAGGATATGAATGGTCTTTAGAGAACCCTACATTTTTGAGTTTTCTCGTCTTGATCCTGAGGTTCATTGCTGCCCTTTAGACACAGCAGGCCTCAGGAAAGGGAAGGGTGAACTTTACAGTCGAGAACTGCTGGGCTTGAAGTTCAAACTCCATTGCTTGTCATTTGTGAAAGACAGGACATAACTCTCAATTGTTTTTTGAACATGAATGTCTTTAACTGTAACAGGTCTACTTGCTGTGTCAATATGGAAAGTAACTAATGACATACTCTCATGTCTAGCATAAGGCTTGGTTCATGGAGTGCTCACTATCAATGATAGTACCTGTATCTGTTTTCTGACATTGTCCCTTATCTATTCACTAAGCAGATATTGAATGAGACACCATCATAAGTTGCACACTGCTTACACTAACATAGAAACAGAAACAGTGTAATAATGTATGCCTTGAAAACAATTAGAGTTCATTAGAGAATAAAAATGATAAGCTAAAACTTACAGATTGAGGAAATCAAGAATGAAAGGACAGGATGAAGGTCAAATCAGCACTCCCCAGAGGAGAAAATACTTGACTATTGTCATGTGGACTCAGTAGGAAACACTTCCAGACTCCCTGTCAGGACTATTCCAAGGAGTCAAAGTGGCAGAAGAGTACTTACTTATTTCCTACTATAATGCTTCAATTTCTGGTAAAATAGGTGTGGGTTCCCGATTATAGAACGATGAAGCAAAATTGCCAACAGGACAACTCAACTGTAAATATTCCCGAGCACAGTTAGTTGCTACTAGTTTAATTTACTTTGCTGGAAAATTGAAGTGGCCTATGTGGAGCCTGCTTTGTTTTTCACAAAGGTAATATCACAAAATTTTAGGACCTTGAAATCACTAAGGGCTCTTTTATACATCAGATATAGATCAGAATATGAACCGTTGTTAAAAAGAGAAAACAGAAAACAAGGAAGATTTTTCCTTATAAATTCTCCTGTAAACTGAAAGTGCAGGAACGATGTGAAGATGTTCTTGCTTTACAACGTCTTTTGCAATGGCAAGACTCTCCTGAAACAACATTTAGTGTTTGTTTTTCAAACAAACCAACAGATTTATTTCGTAAAAAGTTATGAATGTTTTTTTTTATTCATCCCATATCCTTTTCAGGTTTGTTCTTTGCCAAAGGAAACAGATTAAGGTATCTCAGGACGAGTTCTGGGCAGCAATAAGATACAATGGCTGTGCCTCACACACAACTCAGAAGAGACGATGGGGAAATCTCTGTGGGTACTCTAGAGGAGTGATGCTATAACTCTTAAATTCTTGTCAGGCGATAGCTCAAACTTAGAAAACTGCCCCAGCCATTAAATTGCTAACAATAACTTAAACTTAGCTCCAAAGCATCCATAAAAAAGAAGAAATCTAAGTCTTAAAAATTTTATAAAGCCCAGTGGCAGTATTTAAGCTGGTATTGACAAAGCACTTAAATAGATCTATTCCCTGTGTGTTCACTTTTGTGCTTCAAATAGTTTAAGATGTAGTACACCCTGGGAATTTTCTCTCTGTCTTTGCTTTAAGTATTGATGAAGTTTGAAATAAAATATGTTTATGATGAAACCTAGAAGAAGAGGATTGCTACTGAGCCTGCTCTCTCTCATCCTCACTTCAGAGCACAACAGAATTAATCTTTTGCATTGGTGTCAATACAAATGCTGGTCATTGCGGTTGTGCACTAGCTTACACCATACAAGGTGAGGAAACAAGTATGCAGATCTGATGAGTGGGTACTTAACCTAAAATCATTAATGTCTTCAAGACACAGTCTAAACTATTTAGTCATCAAGAGTTTCGATTTCTGCCTTTTCTGCACAGTCTGGTAACTAATAGTTGCAAATTTCTCTTGTGTACAGTGTGCAAAGGAGGAGGGTAAAGGTCTGAGTCATACACATCAAACTTCTTTCAACAGCTCAGTTGATTAGAGCCAGTCAATTTTAGAAACAGAGTGAAATACAATAAAAAAAAGTTAATAAAGAAAGTGGAAGAAACTATGTAGAAAACTCTGTTGTGGTTTGAAAATCATGCTGTCTGGTGGAACTACAGTTGCAAAAGAGGGCAGATAGTAAGAGTAAATTTCTGTGGCTGGTACAGAAAAATCTTCTCAAACATGTTCTTTCTGGAAATTACATTTATAATTGAAATATGTAGCTGTCATTTCAAAGTTAAGGTGCAATGCCACAAAATATCATTTATAGCCTTAAATTATTTCAAAACGCTTATGATTTTAATTATTTAATTGTAGTTTTAGCACATATTTAAAGAAGTATTTTTTCTGTGAAAATGAAATAAAAGTAGTATTTCCAACCAAAATATACTTAATTAAATCTTAAAATAATAGGCCCTATATGATTAATTGCTTATAGTTCTGAACCTCTGTATGTTAAACATTTAAGCAAAAATTAAAAAAAATACATTCTAGAATCATTCAACATTTTCAGTTGTGAAGATGTAGACCCTGAAATTTGCCAAGCAGTAGGTCTCAGCAACAGAGCTTGATAGGATTACATGCAGGATCAAGATTCCAGAATTATCTTTTGTTTACATAAAATCTGTGGTCATGTTATTAAAGTTATTATTTCCTACCTTATATGTGAAACATGAAGAGGTAACTGAACTTACTTTGTATCAACTCAGTAGCAGGATAAAATAGTGAAGAACTCCACATTTCTTCTTTAGGTGTTGCTCATCGAATCCCTACTTTTACACAGTTGACACTGGAGTAAAAATATTGTTGAACGTGACAGGCATTTGTCGCACATGACCGATGTGCAGCCTTTCTGTTTATGGACATCAGGGAGTTCTTCAAAGAATAGCTGAAACACATCATAACATCATCAGGTAACTGGCTTTATGTCAAAGGCCGGGCACATAATGTATAATAGCATACAGCAGCTATGCACATTTTCTTTCTAGGGACTTCTTTATAAGTGTTTTAGATGTTTCAAAGAAAAGATGATTGTGTGAAAAGAAAGGTTTGCATGAGCTGCCGAGCTACAGTAGTTATTCTTACCTATCACCTGCACTATGAATATACAGCTGGGTTTTCTTCAGAGCTAATGTGAAAACTGATGTGTAGGCAAGGAAATTTAGGCTGCATGAAGAAAATACAAGATAATATTTTTAGCTTGAAATCCAATTATAGGTTTTTCCTGGCCATAATTCAAGGTCTAGACTGAAGGATCGGATTTTTGTTACAGAATTTTTTGGGGCTTTATAGTCATGAAAACAATAAAAAATAGGAATAAATTTGCAATCTGAGCTATACTTTTTGTTTACAAAATGCTCCATAGTTCTTATGAAATGTAATTCTTTTTCTTTTTAATTAATTAATTAATTTTTTAAAATAATTTATTCACTTTGTAACCCAGCTGTAGCCCCCTCCTTTGTTCCCTCCCAATCCCATCCTCTCTCCCCTTTATCCTCCCATGCCCCTTCCCCAGTCCACTGATAGGAGAGGTCTTCCTCCCCTGCCCTCCTCCCCTAGACTATCAGGTCTCATCAGGACTGGCTGCATTATCTACCTCTGTGCCCTGGTAAGGCTTCTTACCCCTCAGGGGGGAAGGTGATCAAAGAGTCAGCCACTGAGTTTATGTCAGAGATAGCCCCTGTTCCCCTTACTAGGGTACCCACTTGGACAGTGAGCTGCAGGGGGTCTAGGTTATCTCCATACATGGTCCTTGGTTGGAGTATCAATCTCAAAAAAGACCCCTGAGTTCAAATTATTTGGTTCTGTTGCTCTCCTTGTGGATTCCTGTCCCCTCCAGCTCTTTCATCTCCCCCTTCTTTCATAAGATTCCCTGCACTCTGCCCAAAGTTTGGCTATGAGTCTCAGCATGTGCTTCAATACCCTGCTGGGTAGAGTCTTTTAGAGGCCCTCTGTGGTGGGCTCCTGTTCTGTTCCCTGTTTTCTCCCTCTCCTGATGTCCATCCCATTTGTTTTTCTGAATGAGGATTGATCATCTTATCCATGGTCCTCTTTATTGCTTAGCTTCTTTTGGTGTACAGATTTTAGTATGTTTATCTGATATTATATTTCTAATATCCACTTATAAGTGAGTACACACCTTGTGTGTCTTTCTGCTTCTAGGATACCTCACTCAGGATGATCTTTTTAGTTTCCACCATTGGCCTGAAAATTTCATGATTTCCTTGTTTTTAATTGCTGAGTAGTATTCTGTTGTGTAAATGTACCACAATTTCTGTATCCATTCCTCAGTTGAAGTACATCTAGGTTGTTTGCAGATTCTTGCTACTATGAACAAAGCTTCTATAAACATGGTTGAGCAAATGTATTTGTTGTATACTTGAGCATATTTTGGATATATGCCTAGAAGTGGTATAGCTGGATCTTGAGGTAATACTATCCTAATTGTCTGAGAAAGTGCCAGATTGATTTCTGAAGTGATTGTACAAGTTTACATTTCCACCAGCAATGGAGGAGGGTTCCCCTTTCTCTACATCCTCTCCAGAATGTGCTGTCACTTGGATTTTTGATTTTAGCCATTCTGATGGATGTAATTCTTACTTCAAGCCATTAAGTCTCTTAAAGTAGACATTTAATGGTTTCCAGTATAGGTAAATCATTGCCATCAGTTATAGGGAACTTTCTTTTCTCAATAACAACAACAAAAATCATAATTCTGAAGTGCCATCCACAATACCCCATCTTTTCATAGAAATGAGTAAACTAATCTCCATAGATTTGTATACTTTGAGATTTCATATGATAGAGTCATACCATAAATGGCCTTTCCTAACTTGTTCCTTTCATTTAACATGCTCTTCATATCTATTTTGTTGTGTAGCACAAATCCTTACACCATTTCTTTTCATTAATCAACAGTGTTTCATTGCATGGACACATACCAGTTTGAGAATGTCGCTATTGTATTTCGCATAGGCAGATGTCTTATTTTCCTTGATTGTACATCCACAAGTAGCTGTTGCTCCTATGGCATATCTCTGTTTAATCTTTTTGAGAAGCAATGAAAATGTTTTCTAAAGTGGCTGCACAATTCTGTAGCCTCTTAACAACAATATGTAGAGGTATCATTTTTCACCAACACACATTGATGTCTGTCTTTTTTAACTTGAGCTGTTTTAACACCTATGCTAGTGGCAGATCATTGTGTGTAACTGTATTTCAGTTGTGAATAATGGCATGAGTATCACATGATGTTCTTATTGGCTGCCTTTATGCTTTATCTTGAGTCTGGGCTTCATTGTGCAGCCCAGACTGGCCTCAAACTTGTCTACTGCCTCAGCTTCCAGAGCGCTGGATTTATATGAATGATCCATCACAACTGACATTTATTCTTTTGAAAATTATTTATCTATATGTTTTGTCAATCTATATATCTTCATTATTAAATTTTTATGTGTCTATTAATTATTATGTATTTATATGGGGGCCACATACATACCTCAGATTGTGTGCAGGTCGGAGAACAACTTACAAGCCAGTTGTCTTTGGCAATATGTCCTAGGAATGGAACTCAGGTTATTCGGCTTGGTAGCTAGTGCCAGAAGTCCCAGACTCATCTCATTGACCCTCTTTAATGATTTATAAAATGATTGTTAAATAGTAACTTTTTATTCTTCTAGTCTGTCCATATTAACTCTCATTATACAAAAAGGCAGCAATTTCCTCTCATGCATAATTTATTCAAGTAGTTATAGTGCACTATTGTTATTGCTATTACTATTGTTTCCATGCCAACCATTTTCCAGCTTGAATCAATGGGGCTGTAGAGGTCAAAACCTCTCTTTTGATATCTCAATCTAATCTTCAAATCATGTTCTCATATTCTTTCTATATAAAATTACATGGGTTAATCTTGCCCTTTCTTTATGGAATTGTGATTTTGTCACATACCAGTCAGGTACTCCATCACTGAGTTACACCCAGCCATTTAAGTTTACTTTATGTTTTACTCATCTATGTCCTAGAACCAGACATTTAAACTACTACAGTAATGTCAGTGGCAACAAACTGGATTCTTTTATTGGATAAAGGATATACCAACCAAAATTTGGGGACAGGGCATATTCATTAGAGGTAGTGTACTCCTGGTTTAAGACTTCTTAGGTGAAAAACGGAAAATGTATTCATTTATAGACAAATCACCCATTCCATTTTTATTAATTTGTATCAAAAGGTATGTATTCATGCTTGTCTCCAAAGGACACAAGATTTTTCTCCATTTCACTTTTTCCCCAACACTAGGAATTTAATTTTTGATGGTTGTGTATTAACTTCCTTATTTCTTCAACCCTCTTGTCTTTAATCACATAGTTATCTAGGTCCTCTTCTTGGCAGAGGACTTGCAAAACACATGGATATGCTGACCAAGTACTTTTCCAGCTCCAAATCCACTAACTCATTCTCAGGAACAGCTGGGTTCCCACAGGAAAGGAGGTAGAAAGAGCCAGCCAGAACAGTTCAAAGAGGCATTTATCTCAAAGACTCATAAAATAAATGGCCTTGGTATGAATGAAATGAGTAAGAGGACTGTGACTCCTGGATCAGGAGAGATTAGCTTCTTTTTCTCAAGAAGCACCTCTGCAGAGTGAGTCGAATAAATAAATGAAAGCAGCACTGGTGGCAAGTCTATTGAGAAGCAGCAAGGATAGCTTTGGAAGGCTGCTGGGCGTTTCTGAAGTCATGGAAGTTGAAGAAGGATGGAAGACCTGAAAAAGCCATGTAGTAAAAAAAGAGAGAATGCCTGTGAGCAAAAGTGATTGGCACCTAGAGTCAACCTTCTCCCACTGTGTCTTGGCATTGAGTCAGGATGGTGGATGCCATGAGATTGCCATGAGGAGTAATCCTAAGTGTGAAGGAGAAGGAGCAAACTGGAATGAAATAAAACTGATATATAGTAAGTGATATTCTATTTCTTTAGCACCCAAGCTTGTGTTTTGAAAGTTGTAGCTGCCACATTACAGAAATGGTATAAATAGCCACACTAATATAAGGCAAGGAAATTAAATATTAAAGCACTGTGAAGCCTTTGAAAACCATATAATCAACATCTTCATGGAAAATTAAAAAGGTGTGATATCATTACTCATGTGTCATAGTCTGAGGCGACCAAAGGACACCTTTTACCTCGTATTCTTTTTTTTTAAATTGATATCAAATTTATAGTATTCTTAGGAGAACATTTCATGTCTATCTCAAATTTATGTAATTGCGTTACATAAAGTTTTGCTGGTTATTTTCAGCATCTTCTGCATTGACGCATCGTCCTTTGTCCTTTGTAAATCATATCCCAGGCTGACTCCCTGGGTAGGGAGCACCATCTTTTGACATCACCTTAATAAGCGTTTCATGTTAGGCACGTCTCTTCTGCCTCTGTCAACGTCAGGGACAAACACAGGGCTGTAGAGTTTATTTTCGCCCTACATGCTTCCCATTTGCTTTGCTTGTCACAGCAGGTTATCTTAGTGTTCCTTTTGCTGACTCTCACTTTCCTTCTTTCCGCAGTTTGAATGGAAAAACAGAGTGAATGCCTTGTCTTCTACTACAGCTGTGGCCTCACCTCATTTCCTTGTGTTCCTAACTACCTACCTTGCTTTCTACTCCTTTTCCTTTCTTTCCACATCCCTTGCCAATGATGTTCTGCTTGTCTTTGCCTCATTTGCCCTTTAAGGTTCTTCTTATGATATGTTTTCTATAAGGACATCTCACCTCTTTTCCATATGAATAACTCTTTTCTGTTCTGTGGTTCCAGCATTGCAGTGGGTATCAGCAATATAGCACAAGCACAAAACTCACTGTTTGGATTATATATACTCAATGGTTGTGATCAATTAGTTGTAAACACCACTACTCTTGGACCCATGGCAGTTCAGTGTCCAAGTGGGTTCCACAGTAATGGGAACAGGGCCTGTCTCTGACATGAACTCAGTGGCTGGCCCTTTGATCACTTCCCCCTGAGGGGGGAGCTGCCTTACCAGGCCACAGAGGAAGACAATGCAGCCAGCCAGTCCTGATGAGACCTGATAGAGTAGGATCAGAAAATAGGAGAGGAAGACCTGTCTTATCAGTGGACTTGGGGAGGGGCATGTGTGGAGAAGGGGAAAGGAGGGTTGGATTGGGAGGGGAGAAGAGAGGGAGCTACAGGGGGATACAAAGTTAATAATGTGTAATTAATAAAAATTAAAATAAAAAATAAATACCCAGTGGCACACTTTGGATAGGCAGACCCTAAAACCTCAGAGAAAATATTAATATGTTTTCACGAAGAAGAGAGCTGACTTTTGTGTACTTAGCAAATGGCTTGGATGAAGAGAAAATGTATCCAGGCAGAACTCAAAAGAACACAAATAGCATTGTATGAAATCAAGAGTATGAAAGAAGGTCCAGGCAAGCCATTCTAAAGAGAAATGGCAAGTATATTTGCCTTTGTGGGTCATAGTTACTGTTATAACCACTAAACTTTATCATTGTAGTAAAAGTAGCAGCCAATGACAATATATAGGTATATATAGGTGTGTTTGTGTGTGTGTGTTACATTTAGGTTTCAACAAATTTTCTAATGAAGTACAGAAAAGTTCACCTAGTCTTTGTATAAGTCTCACAATATTGCTAGAACCACCTTTAAATATTTCTCCACCAACTTAATTCATTTCCACTATGTCTCTTAAAGATACTTTATATTCACAATGTCTAAAATAAAAGTAGTTTTCTTGTGTTAAACAGCATTCTTAATCTTTATTTCAAAGACCATATCATTTTACCAGGAATATAACATTAAATCTATATGCTTCTTTATTATCAATTGAAATCTAAATGTTTTTAATTTTAAATGTCCATTATTGTTGGATGAGAAATTTCTGTGGACCTTTCATTTTTGCTTTGTAGGCATTCACAGTTTTGTTCAGATTGTCTTTACAGGGAAGTATATGTAGCAAATAGCTCTGGGGGAAGACTAGATCTCCATGTATTATTTTAGTTAAGGCTCCCATCCACAGAGCTGGATGCTGTAATTTTCCATCTCATCATCATTCCCTTTCACAATAGAAGCCATTAGGAAAACTGGTGACACATGGCTACTCGAATGCTCTTTGAGAGTTATAACTTGAACTTTCTTCAAAGAAAAGTTTCACTATTGAGTTAAAAAAAATCCTAGGGAACAACAATCAAAAAATCCTAGGGAAGAACTCTAAATAACTTGATTGGGTTAATATTTAATTGGAGACAAATAAAACATAAAGGGAAGCTGGAGTAGGATACATAGCAAGGTTCTGATAGAACATAAAACATTTGTTTTGTAGTCAATAGTATGAAGGTCCAATTTACTGATACTGTCACATTGCTTATTTGCGCTGTAATGAAGAGGCGATCTAGGACTGTCTGGCAATGGAAACAGCAAGGCAGTACTTAAGGAGAAAATTAAGCAGAGAAAATATATTTATTCATAACCTTCTACAATTTATAAAAGGGTGTCATTTGAAGACTCCAAATGGTCATTAGTAAAACAGCAATTGAAGTAGATGAAGGAGACTCCCGTCCCTGGAGCGCTGAGTAGACATTAAGCACTGTTAAAATCTATTAAACTAGCTATTAACGCTGTTGACACACCCTTCTGGTTCTTATAGTAAGTGTTCTTTCTGATACTCACTTTCTTATACATATAAGAAGGCTCCAAAATTGGCAGCTCTTAGATTCTCCCTCTATTTCCTTGATGCCTTGTGTAAGTTGCCGAGTTAGCCAGTCTGCTTTTATGCCAATAGTTGCCATTTTAAAGCCTCTATGAACTCCTCATGATAATTCCACAGTTGCAAGTGATTGCTCCCCTCCTGAAGGTGCACCCTCAACCTGAACCATTTCATTTATACAGTCTCAAGGAATGTTTGGTTACTCTGTGACCA
Source organism: Pachyuromys duprasi (assembly GCA_028658305.1). Taxonomy (NCBI): domain Eukaryota; kingdom Metazoa; phylum Chordata; class Mammalia; order Rodentia; family Muridae; genus Pachyuromys; species Pachyuromys duprasi. The sequence continues at coordinate 90,526,416 of CM053753.1, read as the reverse complement.
TTTCCACCCGGGTATACTACTCATAAGTGTAGTCTTCACTGCTTATCATGGAAACTTCTCTTTGCAACAGATGGAGACTACTGAAGAAAACTACAACCAACAAAAATGTAGAGCCCTGTCTCAATGGATACATATATACAACAACTCTCACACCCATGACTCAGGAAACATTGGAGAAGAGGGTACCCAAAAGACTGTAAAAGCCAAAGGATCAGGGAGTTTTCTATGAGATTGTATTTCCCATGAAGTCTCACCATCATGACTGCCTAAACATGTGCAGAGGAAAAACAACATCAGACATGTTAAAGTGAATGGGGGAGGAGTCTCAGGAGGCTTCAACTCTATGAAAAGAACTACAGGCAACTCAGGAATGCTGAGAGTAGGAGAAATAATCTCCTCTAAGGAAGAACACACCAACTGCTTATCCAATACCAAATAATTCACTTTGAAAACATACACACAAGTAACGATATACAAACAGAGCAGGGTATATTTATGTGTTTAGGAATAAATATGTATATATATATGTTATTGTTACATATACTGAAACATGTTGTTATGTAACACACATTTGTAGTGTAACAGTAATTAATGAAAAACAAATCATGAATTTGAAAGAGAACAAGGATAATTGTATGGGAGGGCTTAGAGGGAGGAAATGAAAAGGAGAAATTATATAATTATAATCTTAAAAAAATAAAAATAATAAAAACTGATAATATAACATGTTTGGTTCCTTAATTATAACAAGCGTGCTACAACAGTGTAAGACATTAATTACTGAGGCAACTGAGCCTCAGAACTTTTATATTTCTTAATTTTTCTGTGATCCTAAAATAAAGTTCATATTAAAATAGAAAAAGAAGGATAAAATATTTTTAATATTTATCATAAGTGTGTGTATTTTAACCATATTTACACTCATGGAAGGCAGAAGGTATTGGGTTTCCTGGTACTCAAGTTACAGGAATATATATATATATATATATAATAACATCAAGTTATAACTTCCAGAGGACCCACGTTTGACCCCCAGCATGTACTTGGTGGCTTACAACCATCTGTAACTCCAGTTTCAAGGCATCTGATACCTTCTTCTAGCTTCTGTAAGCAATGTGCCTACATAGTATATAGACATCAATGCAGGCAAAGAATCCGTACACATAAAGTAAAACTAAATAAATAATAAAAATTAACTTGAGGTTCTTGACCTTTGATCTCATTGACATTCTTGATTTTGTTTTATTTTTAGTAAGCAAACATTTTTTTAGTATTTATTTATTTATTTTATTTTATTTTACAATGTTCTACCTACATGCCAGAAGAGGGCACCAGATCTCATTATAGATGGTTGGGAGTCACCTTGTGGTTGCTGGGAATTGAACTCAGGACCTCTGGAAGAGCAGTCATTGCTCTTAACCTCTTAGTCAACTCTCCAGCCCCGTAGGCAATTTTTTGATTTATTATTTACTTTACTTTGGCACAAAACATTCTCCTTTAAACATTTATTATTATTAGTAGTAGTATTAGTATTATTATTAATTGATTCACTTTGTGTTCAGGTTGTAGCCTCCTTCCTCCTCTCTCCTGGTGCCACTTTCCCTTCCTCTTCCTCCACTATTTCTCTCTCCCTAGTCCACTGATAGGGGAAGTCCTCCTCCCCTACTGTCTGACCCTAGCCTATCAGGTCTCATCAGGACTGCCCTGGATCCTCTTCTTCTGTGAGCTCTCTGGAGAGACAGCTCAGCCATTAAAGGCAAGGCTCAAAACCATAAATAAAATGTCCTCTTAAATTATAGTGTAATTGATAGTTATGCTTGCACCTATATATCTATTCTTCATGTGTTTGCTTTTTATTCTTTGCCCTAAGAAGACTGAAATGGAACACATCAATGGCCTTTCTGGTCCACTACTCTCTTCTAGTGCTTGGCCATATGAAACCCTTGATGCACTTAAGAGGAAAGGATGATTAAAGGGTCAGAATATTTAACATCCACTTCCCTCTTTCATTGATGATTGATGGCTTGCTTTGACCCCTAACTTTTATTCCTTTATAGGTAATTTGTCTATAACACTTTCCACTTCTGTGGAGAACTCCATGCATTGCCTTCCTGAATCCTAGCCATTTTTTTAACCTAATATTGCTGCTAGGCTTGATGTAATTCAGTAGCCCTCTGTGGTATTTACTCTCAAATCCCAGTTTAACTCTTTCTTGGACAACTTTGAAGTTTCTGTTTGCTTTACTTGATTTTAACTAATAAGGTAATTGGCTGAGGAATTTGCTCTAGGAAGGAGACACGCAAAACAAAAATTTTAAGTGTAATTACTACTAATATAAGCAAATACTACACTAAGAAGGTTTCTTTGTTCTACGAGATAGATTATGGGTAACTCCTGAACAAATATAGCACAGTGTGTTATTTTATGTCATTAGATGAAATACAACTGGAGGAATATTCAGTGGTTCTAGTATTTTGTAGGGATGGGAACAACAGTGATTATAAGATTGTTAGGTTATCTCAGTTTCTTTATAATTCTAGAGACATGAATAGAGAGTAATATATGCACAAGACAAGCTAGTAACAGACAACTATGAATTCCTGCAGAGAAATGGAAGGCATGCTGCAGTATTGAAGGTATCATCTATCTCGTGAATTAATGGTGGACAAAAGGCTGAAGACCAACAAGTTTTATTGTGAACATCAGTCCGTTACTTGGCTTTTCTAATGCTAAGAAGGACCATGGTAAAAATGCTTTAGCATTCTTATGTGTGGGACTCAGAAACTTACCTACTTAGAATAAGTATGTGATTATCTGGATTTGTCTTAAGGCTGTATCATACCCGCTTACCTGCTTGATAGGATCATCAGCAGTGATTTCCAAATTTGATGTAGATTTGAGTCACCTGGGGTTCCTTTAAAATGAAGATTTCAATTCAGTGGATATTGGGTAGACAAGGGAATGTGGTCTGGAGTATCTTCTCAACCGTTTACTTTGAAGTTTTTATACTAAAAATTTTACTTGGAATTGTTGAATATTGCAAATATCCTGTTAAGAACTAGTTATGGCAAAAACCAGAAGACAGATGTTAATACAGCTTAATGGCGTGCCATAACTGTGATGTCCTTAGTGGTCCGTGGAAAGGTGATCCTGCTGAAACTGAGAGCAAGACATTTCACCCCAGTCTGTGAAAGAGACACATACCTTGCCCTTTTTGATTATAGAAGCAACTACATTATTCTGAGTCATCCTTTTCAAGCTCATCTAATCATCTGAACCTGAAAGGATACTAATAATGACTTACATCTTGAATAAAAAGAACACTACAAGAAGTCTGCTTTTCATTTAAACTACCTTCCCATTGAATCCAATAACCTAACATAGCTAATGACTTTTAAAAGCATCTGTTACAGACAATTCAAACAAAAGAAATCCCAGCATAGACACTTTAGAAGTAATGTGACATATATAGACATACTTAAGATAAATAACTAGAAAGTGAAGAAACAGATGTGCAATGTGGGAAAATATAAACAATTATGATGCCTCTGGCTACCTTTTGAGCCTGATGCTTTTTTTCGAAGTTGTTCTATACTGTGGCCTTAGGACAGGCTTTCATATCTCTCTGTTGAGTAGGTCTATATATGCTTTCTGTTCCAAATTTTGAGTCTGTTTTTAAGGTTGGTAAGCCTGTGAAGTAAGCGGCAACAGTGACTGATTCTCAGAAGGTTGTGGAGTAGTTGTGAGGTAAATAGATAATGCTTATTAAGTCTTTAACCAGCCATAGAATCAGATTTTTTTGCAGTTTTTTTCAATGTTTTGCAGATTTTGCAGTTTTTTAAATGTTCCTTAATTACCATTTTCTTCTTTTTTTTTGTTTTTTTGTTTGTTGGATATTTGTGTTTTTTTCTTTTTTCCTTTTATTTATTTATTTATTTTTATTAATTACACTTTATTCACTTTGTATCCCCCCATAAACCCCCCCTCCTCCCCTCCCAAGCCCATCTTCCTTAAATGTTAATAACGAATAACATGCCAAGTTTCAAACGGAATATGACCACAACGATACAGTGCTTGATAGTATTTGTGTGTCTCCTGTGTGGAAAATAAAAACCCACCTATGAGGATAATGGACAAAAGTAGATTTGAGGGAGAGAAAGGATGTTCCAGACCAGAGACCTTTAATCTCTCTCTACCCCAAATCTACACCCCACCCTCTTCTACCATACTCTAGGTCGTGAAAGGCTCACAGATTGCTTCAGTAAAGTCCTGCATCCTCTGGTTTATGCACGGTTTCATATACTGAGGGCTCCACAGGAAACAGAAAAGCAATAGGAGAGCGAACTGGTGCCTTTTTTCCCACCTTTGTTCTTGTGAGGTTCTTTCGGACCAAAGCTGTGCTCTGGAAACATCATCTGGAGCCTGGGAAACTGAGAACTTGGCAATTTCTAATAACAAATATTACTGTGTTCTTATTGTTTTCTGGTATGAATGCTTTTGTAAATAGGTTTCTTTTTATTAATAATTTCGTGAATTAATCTAATTTGAACATTAAAAAAATCGAGACGCTAACAAACATATTAGGCAAAGAAAGAAAAATAATCACTTCTCAATGAGACCAAATAGAGAAGGTTTCTGAGCTTAATAGGCAAAATTCATGTTCTTGACCTACCCCATTTACAACACAAGGACTTTCACAATTTTGGAATGTAACTTCATTTTCTTTTCTTTTTTTTTTAATTTATTTATTTTTATCTCAATCACAGGTTAGGTACTTTGAATCCCAGGCGTAGCCCCCTCCCTCAGTCCCTCCTACCCTCCCACTCCCTCCCTCATCTCCTTTCTCCCCGCCCCCTCCAAGTCCACCAACAGGGGAGGACCTCCTTCCCTTCCAT
>CM053753.1:90483543-90521021 GCA_028658305.1 Pachyuromys duprasi | reverse complement strand
AATTTCTCCAGGTAATAACTGGGTGTCCCTAGGGTTTTCCCACTTGATTTTCTCACCGTAGGAGTTCCGCTCACCTGGCACTCACAATGCTGGCGTTTTAGGTCCCAGAGTTCAGTCTCCTGGTCGCTGCGTTGTTTCTGCTCTCCTACTCCTCAGACACAGTGTTCTCTCGTGGCAGCCATCTTGGATCCCTTCCTAAGTTTTATCCTAATTACAAATTAACAGATTTTCCTCTGTTCTGGTAGAAATAATATGCTGCCATACAGTAGGTGTGTATATATGGATTTGCTTTAAACTCTACTGTATATCTCAATGAAAGCTGTCTATTTGTTCTCATAATGTCCAAACAACAGAGACTGTTTTAGTGACTACTCGGAAGTACTCAGAACTCTAATGCAGATGTCACCTGAGAGGAGCTAAATTCCTGTCATGCACATTGTATTCCAACCCAATTTTACTGGAATAATTGAATAAATCTTTTCTTTTCATTCAGGTAAAAAAAAATGGAGGGGCTTCTTGGGTTAGAGAAAGAAGGCAGTTATGAAAATGGCATGAGGCGGGGACACCTCAATGTTCATCAGGCTTCATTTCCTAGAACCTGAGGTGATGAAGGCAAAACATTATCTTTTCATTGCGTCCCAGGAACTGCAGTGAAGCAATACTGACATTAGGAATTCCATATCTTATAGAAAGGATTTCTATAAGGCCCATTTAACCAGTTCAGGATGGAAACACTAACATTTGTAGTGATAGTCTGTTTCTGGAGAGGAGATACCTTTGTCTTCACTGTGGTAGAATGTATCCAACGCTATCGTCCAAATATTCTTGAGAACAGTACAAAAGAACTCAGCTGCTAAGATATATGGTGGCAGCAGAAATAAGATACTCCTGAAAAAAACATCACCTATAAATCAATATGGGAATTGCAGGATGTTGAGAGATGAGAACCCACAGAAAAGGGGAGAATAAACATCATTTATAGAAAAAGACACTGTGTTTTTTCCACCCTGGGGAAAAGTTAAGGATATGATTAACTGTACAAAAGCAGTTTGCTACTATTTGTCCTAGTATGGTTTATGAATTATGTTTATCTGGATGTTATGTATACTTCTACCTAAATATATGTGGAATATGTTCTTTTTTGTTCTTTTTTCTTTAGGTCAACTGAGTTAATGTGAATCTTTTTTTTTTTTTTTTTCTGTTGTTCTCTATGGTCCCAAGTTAGGGCTAAAATTACAATTGTAATTTTGTGAAATTTGAAGGTGATAGTGAAACAGCAGAGAGTCACACAGGCACCAGGTAGACCCTGTGTCAGGTTTCCCATGGCTTTATGGACCTGCTAAATCATTGTCTTGGTTAGGGCTGCTATTGTTGTAAAGAGATACAATGGCCACAGCAACTCTTATAAAGGAAGGGCTTTACTTGGGCTTGCTTACAGGTTCACAGGTTTTCAGGCATTGCAGTCTTTGCTTTTACCTGCTGAGCTATTTCACTGGCCAACAAATATTATTTTTCCTTCATCAGTGTGACCAGGCACTCAGTAACAACCAGTACCAATTTCAATATACAATTTATTATAGTAGTTTTACTTATATTGGTGAAGAACCTGAGTGTGTAGAAATAATAAAATAAGGAAGAATAGAACAGGAAAGAAACAATAACACAGACCATCAAGGAAATGTAAAGGAAATCATTATTCTCCAAGCATAGAGTTGAATCCTTTCACTCTCTGAGAAAGATTTCAATGCCTTTAACAAGAAACAATATTTTTACCAATGGTATAGGCCTATGGATCCCTTGGTAGTACTTGTGAACTTTAGGGTCTTCAAAATACTTACTACTTTATCAACTCCTATGTTTTCTAGGCTTTTCTGTAAGTCATCTCTTTATCAATATACTTCATTCAGATCAACCAGTGGCATCTTCTTTTTGCTTTACAAATTCTCCTGCTTCAAGTCAAACAAACACAAACACACACACACACACACAGTGAGAGAGTACGAGGGTGCAGAAGCACGTTCATTTAGGGAAATTAGAGTTTAGAACAATATTACTAAGGTAACAACTTCCTTATTTCTGCATTATTAACTTTATTAAAAATAGATGATGTTTAACATATTTGTTCGTCCCTAGGATTATATTTTTGTTTGTGGGGATCTATCAAGTGTATAGTTTATCTCTTTGTCCCAAAAAGATGTCAATTCATGTCAGTCAGAATAAAGAACTTTGTTCCTGAGTCACAAAGGTTTTGGTCATAGTGGAGTTGAGTTAAGTGAATCAATAAAACACGAAAGCAAGACAAATTTCTTTCTACAGTCTATTAAGAATCAATATATTATAGAAAAACAAACACATCTATTGACTGTTTATATAAAAATAGGTACAACAAGAAGTGTGTAGATAAGAAAGTAAGAAAGAAACAAAGAGTATATAGCCACAAGCAGTAAGACTACTAAATTGTCTTTATTTATTCATATATGTAAAATGTTTCATTCATCTTAAGCGCCATTATGGGCTGAGGCTACTAATCAAAATAAAATTCATGCAAATATATGTACATGATTTGCAGATGAGCCATGGCCTCCAGGTTTCTGGAAAGTTGCCAGTATTGTCCTTCATGCAGCAAACTTTGTGCTTTTTAAGCACTGAAACTGTCTATTTTTTCTGTTTGCTTGTTTGTTTTCAATGCAATGGTCACAAATGATGTAGGGCACAGAGGGAAATAGGAAGTTTCCTCACTCAGTTGTGAGGTCCCAAGAGGTGTACACTCAAGATTTCTGTGTTAGAAGAAAGGATTGCCTTCCAGATTGCCTAAAATTTCAGACTTAAAAAGGGGTTGATTCAACACAAAATTGGCTTGAAACAATATAACAATAATTTATGAGCAGATTTTTGCACTAATCTGTTGAAAGAATCTGATTTCTAGACTCTCTGACCATATAAACAATTGTCTTATTTAAACTGCATCTTATGAAATGTCCTATGGGATGTGAGCTAGAACCAGTTACCTTTCTTTTGTTCCAACAAGAAGCAGATATTACCACAAAAGAGTACGACTCGCCTGAAACCACCGTACTGAGAGAAAGCCACATCTGCCACATTGAATGGCCACATGAAAGAGTGCCAAGTACCCAGACATTTGAGGAAAGCTTTCTTTGTCTTTTTAGCCCCAGGCCAGGCAGCCCAGCTTCCAAGCTCAAAGCTGCTAAGTGAGTGACCACATAGAGAGCACAGAAGTACCAAGCTCAGCCCCAAATACCCAAGGCAGCTGAAAAAATCATACACCTTGTCTGTTTGAGCCAGTCAGCTTGAAAGTATTCTCTTACACAGCAATAGGAAAGTGAAACAGGAAACAAGACAAAGGGCAAAAGTCCTACATACATTCTCATATTTAAATTGTGTGTTGAACACAATAATGGGAAATAGCACAAAAGAGAAATAACCTGCTCAGAGGCATAGAAGCAACCATGAGCTCCTGTTTACCCTTTTTATCTTTCGACCTTGCTGAACTTATTTATTAGTTCTAATACATTTATGGTGGTGTTTTGAGATTTACTACATGATATCATATCTCTGAAAATAGTGACTAGTTGGCTCCACTTCCAACTTGCATACTAATTATTCCTTCATCTTTTCTGATTTGCTATGACATGATTTGATATGTCAGTATCACATTGAATAAAGTGCTTTAAGGGTGAGTCCCAGTTCAGTCACAGATCGTATGATGTCAGCTTTCCCTCACTTGTTTAAGTTATTCTGTATAGCCTCTATTATGTGGGACATGTTCTTTCTAGACCTACTTTGCTCACTGTTTGTTATTGTGTAGGGATATTGAATTTCATGCACCCGAGACATAAAACACCTTTTGTGTTTTGTAGTCAGAGCGTATCTCCTAGATTCACTTTTTGATATAAACATTTATTGCTAGTCTTTCTTCTTACTGACTTTACTATATCTTCCAGGTTTTTGGTGTATTATGATTTAGTTGTTTTAAGAAGGTACAAAGTCTCTATTATATTTTTTTCGTTTGGTATTTTTGTTTTTATTTTTTAAAGAGGAACTTTATTTTTTAATTTTTTTTTATATTTTACAAATTATTCACTTTGTATCCCAATTGTGGGCTCTTACCTCATTTCCTCCTGGTCCCACTCTTCTTCCCTCTTTCCCCTGTATGTCCATCCCCTAGTCCACTGAAAGGGGACATCCTCCTTCTTTGCCATCTGACCCTAGCCTATCAAGTCTCATCAGGACTTCTGGATCATCTTCCTCTGTGACCTGCCAAGGCCTTACTGCCAGAGGGGGGTGATTAAAGAGAAGGCAATCAACTTCATGTCAGAGATAAATAACCCCTGCTCCCCTTACTTGAGAACTCAAGTGGAGACTGAGCTGCCTAGATCTATATCTGAGCAGGGGTCTTAGGACTTCTCCATGCATGGTCCTTTGTTGATGCATTAGTCTCTGCAGGCCCCCCAGAGCCCATAATTTTTGGCTGGTTTCCTGTGGAGCTCCTGTCTCCTCTGGGTCCTATCCTCCCCTCTTCCATAAGACTCCCTGCCCTCTGCTCAATGTTTGTCTGTGAGTCTCTACACCTTCTTTGATGCCCTGTTGGGTGGAGACTTTCAGAGGACACCTGTGGTGAGCTCCCATCCTGTTCCTTCTCTTCCACTGTTTCTGGTGTCTATCCTGTTTGCCCCTCTGAATGAGAATTAAGTATCCCCCAAGGGTCCTTGTTTTTTATCTTCTTTAGGTCTGTAGATTGTAATATGATTATCCTATATTATATGCTAATATCCACTTATAAGTGAGTATATTCTATGTGTGTCTTTCTGGTTCTAATTTAGCTCATTCAGGATAATCTTTTCTAGTTCCATCCATTTGCCTGAAAATGTCATTATTTCCTTGTTTTTAATAGCTGAATAGTATTCCATTGTGTAAATGTGCCACAATTTCTGTATCTATTCTTCAGTCTCTTTTATATTTTTGTTTAATGGATAGTTAATATTTTTAGTAAATGGTTCACAAACACAATGAACCCTTAACTGGATCACAGGTGAAAGAATTGTGCTGAGTCAGCAAAACTGTTATTTAATTAGGATGGCTGACTTATCATCCTTAATAGAAGTCTTAAGTACTATAAAATTAATTTTGAGTTATCAGTCATCCACCCGTTCTTATACCAAAGCTTTATTCATTTAATGATCAAGATCTAAGCTTATGCAAACTTATATAAACATATAATTAAATGAGAAATGAGAGCTTTTGAGCTCAGCTTTAGAATATTAACTTATCAGCATAAGATGATGTATATGACTTGCTGAATTTTCTACTTTAATTAGAAAGATTACTTATTCATTAACTTAATTTAATACAAGCCCAAGGTCTTAAAGTTAATGATTCTTGAGAAAGCATTTAAACTGGTCATACAGCACAACAGGATCAGAATTAATATCAAGTGTTCTTACAGATATAACCTTTTATAATTTTATTAAGATAAAGTCAATAGAATGCATCATTAACTTGATTTGTAGCATTGACTTGAGTTCAGAAATTATTTTAAAACATCAATATTTATAATTCAATCTATGTTTAGATTTTTATATCATAAAATTCCTTTAAATAACATTTTATCTAAACATAACAATGTAATATATTAAAAAAGATTAGCAATAGTAAAATTGCAATTACTCTTACCTAAAATATGCATGCTGTATTAGATTAGATTGAAAAATGTTTTGAAATTTTTCTGCCTCTTAACTCACTTTCCCTTTTCTATATGTGTTTTTAGCTCCATTCATGATGAGGTAGATTTATTTTCTATACCTATTGAGGCTGGAACTGAGCAGATGACTTGCTTTGGAGCAAGGGATAAATTAAAAGTAAGACACATACAGCACAGCACCACTAAATAAATAAATAGTAATAGTAATAATAATGATGGAATTATTGGAACTTGACTTTTCTTTCTGATCTTGAGAAACTTATTATTATTGACTAAAATCAAGTTAACTTGTATGATGCAGAGACAAAGCAATGCCATTCAAACCACTAACAGCAAACATGTTACTTGTTACTTGATGGCTAAGGAAGCTTAGCCATCATTCTGCAAACGCAAGAATCAAGTAGGAATATAAAAATAATAAATACACGTTGCTTATATCAAAAGGCTTAACACAAAATTATAAAGTATAATACTAGTATTTGCACTAAAATACTATCATAGCAACATGAGGGATAAACAAGATATTAGCTTTGAAGGCAGAGAACAGGTAGAGATTGAAAACAACAGTAAAGAATTTACCTGTAAAGTTGTTTGGAAAAATTGGCAAAGTTAGGTTGCAATGGAGTTTGTGACAAAAGTTTATCTTCCAGAAATTTTAAAAATTAAAAAATTGTATCTAATTGTGGAATTCAAAAGATTGTAATGTGTAATGCTGAAAGTCTCAATTAGCCCAGTTACCTTTTTATAACACATATATGTATGGGAAAGGGGGGATAAACTAAAAGAAATGAATTGTTTTATTTTACAATAGATTTAAGAATAGAAATTAGCTTTAATTTCTGGATCAAAGAATTGATTTTCATTTTCATTAAACTAAGCTGGAAAAATTCAGAAAAAAATAAACAGCTTTGAAGTAAATTTACAACTGAAAGCTTGAGTTATGTAGCCATTACGTAGTTATATAGTAAAAGAAAAAACTTTGATGATTTTAAGTGACACAAAAGTATCCTCGGTAACACATATACATTCAGATAATCTTAAGGTAGCCTGCTGTATCCAAAGTATGGATGTGCTGAGATTTGAGGAAAAGTGGATACATGTTTTAGTAGAGAATTTTAGGAATTAATAAGCTGTCAATTAAATTCATATGCAATCCATGGAGATTTAGAGAGCATTAGCCTAACAAAAACACCTAAGGTTTGTCCTAAAAATTACTGCCACCATTGAAAAGTGGAAGGCTGCTCAGGATCCAGGGCATCTTAGAAGTGGTAATTTAAACTCAGAAATTTCACAAATAACTCTTTCATAAGGGTGGAAATGAAGGGACATTCAGGGGTCAGAGTGGGGGACTCTGCTCCCATGTGACTTGGTGGATGACTGTTTATACCCTGCTCATTCCTTTCCACTCTGAGTAGAAGCTCATCTCCACCCTCTCTCAGCCATCTGTATGAGGAGCTGTGGCAGGCTGTTCCTTGTTCAGGACCCCTTTGCCTTTGCCAACTTTCATGGCCCTTCCTCTTTAAGTAAGGCCAAACCTGGTTTTAATATTTTTTCACTTCTGTGCCAACCTTTCCATCTTTTGGCAATAGATGCCTCCTTTAAGTAGACCTCACTCAGGCCTGCCAGTGGCTCAGCAGGTTCAGGCGTTTGCTGCCAAGCCTGATGACCCAAGTGTGATTCCCAGGACCCGCATGGCAGAAGCAGAGAACTAGCTTTCAAGCGTCATGGTCTTCTGGCCACATGAATACATTAGTAAGCTGTGCTTCCCACCAACCCAAAATAATGTAATAAAAAATTAAAAAAAAAAGACAAATATCTGTTAGTTGTCTGAATTTTCCACAAAATAAAGTTTCCTCAAAAAGCTAAAAATCCATCTACTGCACGACCCAAGCTCTGTATTTATTTGAAGAATGCAGCACTAAATTTCTTTTCATTAGTTTTTGAGAATATCATATTATTGTACCATTTCCCACTTTCCTTTCCTCCCTTCAAATTTCCCACATACCCCCTTTTGTTCTATTTCAAATGCATGTCCGGTTTTAAATAATTGATGTGAATGCTTATATGTATATACAAACACACACACATATATATATTTCTATTCATAGCTTCTCCATAGTTCTCTAATTTGACTGCAGACCCATGCTACAAGAGGGAAAATTTGCCTGGCATCACAGCACTTTTAACAATAGCCAAGTTATAGAATCAACCTAGGTGTTCGCCAATATAGTGATGAGTGAAAGAAAATGTGTGATTTATATTCAGAGTAGAACTTTATTCAGCCACAAAGAAAAGCAAAAGTTATCATTGCTGGAAATAGATATAACAGTGCTTGTTTTTAAGTGATTTTTTTCTCATTTAAGCCTTATAATAATCATATGAAACCACTACTGTAAGATTTACTGGTTTTTATGTTTTTGAAAGGTTTGTCTACATGTATGCTACATGTATGTTTGTGTAACACATGCATGCCTGATGACTCTGGAGGCCAGATAAGGCATTGTGTAGTGAGAATTTGGTTTCTTGAAAAAAAAACCCCAGAATATTATGTGAGTATGTTTTTGTTTTCATCCCAGGTGTGGTATGTGGGGCTGCTTCAGTTTGTCCACAGCTGTGAAGTACAGTTGTCCCATGCTCTAGGAGGGGCATGATTTTCACCAGCTGTGACATTTTAATTCTGGAGACTATAGAGAAGGTACAAATGGGGGACGCTGAGAGGGCCTGTGGTAGCGACTGCTGCTCCCCTATTGCTGCAGTTTGTTGTGGTTTGTCAAGTGGTCATTGGCAAAGAGACAAACAAAAGAAACTGGATATCTTGTCAGTGAAGATCAAATTTGCCCCTAGGACCCCATTGCTCAGGCCAGCAGGAAATAGTCTAAAGAGGTCTATGTCCCTTTCCCCTCTAACCTTTCTCACCTACACAGTGTTGTGGGGTTGGAAGGGATTGGGGTGGAGAAGGATGGCAGCTATAAGAACCCAATAAAGCAGCCCTCCAAAATACATCGACTGCATTTATATCTCCTGGAGCTGTAGTTACAGATGGTTGTGAGCTACCATGTGGATAATGGGACTCACCTCTGGGTCCTCTGCAAGAGCAGCAAATACTCTTAAGCGTGAAGACATTTCCCCAGCCCTGACTCCACTATTATAAAGGTTGAAAACAATCATTAAGTTAGAAGAAAGATGAAGTAATTTGACCAATATTACACAATGACTGAATCTGAGCCATGTCTTTGCTTGGAAGTGGCTGTGATTTCCAAGGGAGATTTCCTCAGCACCCAGAACACAAATTCAGATGGAGTACTTGGTCAGCTACCTCCTGGAGCCCTCTTAGCAGCTGAAGGAGGTAGGGATTGACAATTAGTCTTTATTTATACAGCAAAATATTATATACTTAGGTCCAAATATATTTCCATCTCAAAATAATAAACTCTCATTCAATACCATATACCTAGTGAATTGTACTCCCCCCCCCCATGTTTTAATTTCTCATATGCCAAAATGTATTAGTGGCTATTGATTAAGAGATGAAATGAGTTTTGAGGACAATGGATGCATAAAAGTGACTTCAGAGATATATGATGTAACATCTTCATTTTATGGGCGAGGGATGGGGATGGCACCAAAACAGCAATCCCATCACAGCCTCTGTATCTGGGTTCTTTCTCAGCTACATTAGTGTGGTCTGGGTGGTCCTGACATCTTCTTGGGGATCTAGAAGTTTGCTTTCTTTCGAGAATAATACCCACAGCATTTCTTTTCTTACTCTCATTCTCTTATGAATTTACATTGCTTTTTTTTTTCAGAACCAACTTTGTGTATGACATGGCAAGAGGTTAAGGGTTAAACTAGAATTGTAATCAGAAAATAAAACTGAACAACACAGAGGTGTACAAAAATATAAATGGAAATCTCACTAATAATCTTTCTTTTTTTATAAAGTTTCATAAAAGTCTACTGTGTATGTAACACACAAAATGTTTAATATTTATTTTGGAAATTTTTTTCCTCCCTTTTACTTCTAATACATTAATTATTGACAGGTCTAATCCACATCTTTTTTTTTTCAACAAATAAAAGAGTGATAAGGTGATAATTCCTGGGTTAGAAAGTTTTCCTTAAAATAGTTTTCAACTTTTTGTATTTAAAATGTTAATTTAACAGTTATTACACTTCAGTATATTCTCCAAGATGGTTTGTTTCATTTCGTTTTTCTCAGTGATCTCTTTTCTTCTCTTTTTGGCCACAGTCAGAGCCACTCTTAAACTCCCACGGGCTACCTTGAAATGTAGCAGGGAACTGAACCTTGGGCTCTCAGATTCAGGTTTACCAACGGAGCTATCCAAGCCCCCTAAACTTTGTATATTCTGAGATACTTTCAAACTTTTATGCTTGTGACCAAGAAAAGACCTGCTTGCTGTAATTTATCCCCAAATCTTGTATTTCTTTGTTTAACCATGCTGGTATGTTGTACATAAACATTTCCCTTTTTATTTTCTTACACATAATTTCATCATATAAAACAAGTTTATAATCTGTGATAATTTACCATCTTTACTACTAATTTATGTTGTATTTCTCAAAGTTAAAGAAGCATATTGTTTCAGGAAACAATTTGCTTTGATATTTTGGCATATTTAAAATATATGCTAATATTGTGGTGAAAATCATTACTGGGTTTCTTTATATAGCACTGAAAGGAAAAACAATTAAAATGGCTTTAAAGTATCAATAATGTATGAGGGAAAAGTCTATTCCTACTAGATTACATCTTAAAAATCCGAGGGAGACTGGAGGGAGCCTACTGAATCTTTCCCAGGAGAGCTGCCTGACTGAAGGGTTCCTGCTGCCATTGAAACCTTGTCTCTTCTTAGAGTTCTGAGTATCTTCTTTAGCAATTTAAATGTAGGAATGAGGCAGTCACAAAGTCACTTATCGGACAAACTCTGCACATTTCTGATTAACCCCACAGCACCTTGCCCGATTCCTCCGCGGAAAGATCCAGGACACCCCACCCGCTTTCAGATGTTCCAGCCCCACCGAGGATTCAGACATCTCATCCCTCCAGCTTTGCTTCTTAACTCTGCCACCCGCTTGAACCCTGGGGTTTCCTAAATGATTTCCAGGCCTGCTGCCATATCCGATTTTTAATAGGAACCTCTAAAGCGAACTATAATTTGGAAGTACGTAATCAAGGACACTGTAGGATTCTCAGCTTTAGGCAATATGTTCTTTCGGGTAGAAGAAAGCTCTGGCAAACAGCAGACCCGGATCCATGCACCAGCTGTGCCCCGGGCTTTTTTTTTTTTTTTTTCTAAAATTCCAGTAAAGTCACTCTAGCTTCCATTGTCTGTCTGCTTGACTGGTGGAATCTACAGAAGTCCTGCCTGCTGGACTCCTTAACACTGATCACGTGAGGATTAGCGAGGTGAAGGCTGGAGAGACAGCTCCCCTTTGGGGAAAGGAGCTCTGAAAAGAAAGGGTTTAGAGAAAAGCTGGGTTGATGCCTTCCAAGGACTCAGACTCCCCAATCTCATGCTGTATGCATGTTTTCTGGGAATTAGGTCGTTAATGCCTTTTCTCTTTGAAATAGGAACAATTTTTAAAAAGTCTTCGATTGAAATTGAACAAAGAGAGCAAACTTTTGTTTCTTTTATGTACTTTTTTTCCCCTTTTTAAAAAGTATAAGCATATTGCGTTATAGCACAATTTGGCAGCTTTATCCTCAAACACACTCGCATCTGCTGACTGGATCTCAGTTGAACATGCCCAATTACACATTGTTTAATTGCCCAGTTAGGCCAGTAGCATGAGTATATTATAATTTACAAGCATCTCCATATATGCTCATATGCACATATAAACATGCTTGGCCTCTTTTTTTTTTTTTTGAGTTCTTCTACTACAAATTAAAAATCATGATCCCATCTATGTATTTTAGCAGTAACAAGCGCTCACAGGCACAGTTTAAAACCATGCCTGGAGGCATAGACTGAGGGTATGCCTGTGTGGTTTCACCTTCCTGTACTTGAAAAGAATGTGTACTTGTTTTGGATGGGGGAATGGGAGAGTTAGAGGAAAAGAGTAGGAAGAAAACGGGTGTTCTTCAGCATCCAAATATCCACATCTGATGCTTTCATATGCCCCTTCAATTCAAAGCGTTGGTTTAATTGTGTCTTATCTTGGACTCATAGACTAGTAAGCACAAAATACTCTGGTGGTGCTTTTTCTCAGTCATCGATCTCTTTCTCTCAACCAAAAGGAAAACTTGCTCTTAACTCCACATTAAGGATAAAGAATGTTTTTGAAGTTGCCATGTAATGAAAAATAGGATTTAGTGTGGAAAAAACAAACAAGAAAAACCAACAAAAAAGCCTTCCAAACAAATCATCTAGTTGCCCTCTGTGGTGGTCTGACATGAGGGAGCCTGCTGGGTATGTGGTATTCTCAGGAGAGATTCCAATGGCTGCTTCTGACGGAGGGGCAGATAATTTGCCTCAACAGCATTCATAAACTCACAAACTTAATTGACGTAGTAAAATCTCACAAACAAAATCCGTATATAAGAATTCTGCTCTCTTGCAACATTGAGAGCTACTAGGGAAGACTGACAGTTTTGAGATCTATAGTAATTCATTACCCTGTGGGGCCCCATCCAGGACTGCTAAAACAGATGTTGCTCATTTGTTTGTGGAATGTGTTTTCCTGGGCAGAAATACTTCTTTCTTCCTTTCTTCATTTAAAGATTGAAGGTTAAGAAAATTATTCTTGATTTTGGATTGAGATATATGTTGTATTTCAATATTAAATAAGTTTGTATGACATGTTTATAGCACTATAATGTAAGTATGGTATTCACATAAGAAAATGTTTGCAATCCCTGCTATGATTTTAACACTTCTTGCCATTGTAAAGTATCGTTTAAAAACTAAAGAGTTATAATGAAAAATTCCCCTCAAAAAATTAACTACACACGAGTATGCATTTAAAATACCAAAAGAATCTTAGACAGAAAATAGGCTACATATATTCATATCTATTCATAGTTTATTAAATGAATTCAGTTTCTTACTATCACAAACTCTTTAGGGGCTTTACTATACTAAAAATCAAAACAATATCAACATTCACTATGTAAATTCATGCTTAATAAATGAAGGGATCTACTTATACAAATAAAGTATACATAAATTGAATCTCCAAATGAAATTAAGATTAAGTATACTCTTACATAGAATTTAGATGATTTACAGTTTTTGATATTTATTTCAACCTTAGGGCATCACAAATCTAGGACATGACAAACTATAAAATTAAATTATTTGTTTCATTGGATAAGCATTCACTGATTCTTTTTATGTGAAAGTTTTCAAAATTTTGGGTCCTACTATTTTTTGCATGGTAGAAATGAATTTGTAAAGGGGGAGAGGCATTCTGGTAGAAATAACTCAGTTGTATAAAAAAATAATTTATTTCAAAGAAAATGAAAATCAGGAATATTTTTAGAAACCTAAAAAGAAAATGAGTCACATTATCCTAGTGTTTATGTTTATAGGAGTTACACAGGCAGCACTAAAAGTTAGGGGCTAAAAGACCACCATGGTGTCAAAGATGCCCTAGATGATGTATTACAGAAAACTGACTGGTAATCTTGGGATATTTTTTTCAAGTTTCAGAGAGGAAAATGTCTACCGGTATTGCTTTTGTTTCAATGTAAAATAAACAATGGCAAGTTGTTCAGAGACTTTCACATTTTTTCTTTCCAGAAGATACAGTCTTAATAGAATTTATACTCATGATGAAGTTGATGCTTACTGTGAAAAAGAAAGACAATGTCTTGGATTTTAAATATAGGAACCAAATCTCAGAAAGGAAAGAGAAAAAGCTTCCACCTGTGGGTTCTTCTTAAAACTTTCAACATTCTGCCTTGTTTGCAGCACACACACACACACAGACACACACAGACACACACACACTCACATTACTCACACATGCATACACACAATTTAGCACAAGATGGTATCTTGAGATAATTCTCTGAAACACCCTTCCATGAATGGGTCAGGTTGTTACATAGAGAGTGTAAACTTAGTAACCGTAAATTGTGAAAGATCAGGCAGCCAAGTTGTATGCCATGTGTCAAGCAAGAGACAAAATGAAAGAACTAAGGAGCTATGTGCAATGTCCTGCAGTAGCAAGGCTGGTGTGTCCACTGCTTAAGTGTGAGGAGACTAAATTTGCAACATTTCCTTTTTCTTAGTTATCGGAAAATTTTGTGATTTGGTTGTATTCACCCTCTGTTTCCTAACTCTTTCCACATCTATCCTTCTTTCCTCTTTCAATACAACTTTATTCCCCCTCCCCCCCCCCCATTAAGGTCAATTTTGTTGCCCAAATGTTCTTCAATGTGTGGCCTTGACTGGCGCATGGCTTACTTATCAGGGGCTGCATCTTAGATAAAATGACCCCTCTTCTCCCAGCAGCTAGCAAGAGCCAATGGTTCCTCAGCTAAGGGTGGAACCTTGTGCCAACTCTCTGTGGCATGCTGGTATTTGGTCAAGTTGGGCTTAAAGAGAGCATTTGCATGCTGTCAGCTGCTGTTAGTTCACAGGCGCAGCTCACCTGCTGTGTGCAAAAGACACTCTTCCCCTGTTAACACTCTACTTTTGGCTCTTACACTTTTTCTGCCTGTTTCTTCAGTGATTCCCTGGCATTTGAACGTGAGTGGGTAACACATATGTTACATTTATAGCTGAAAAATTTGCAGTGCCTTATTATCAGAACCTTGGCCAATCTCTGTGTTAATCATCAATCATTGCAAATAGAAGCTTCTCTGATGAAGGTTGGGAGATGACTTAATCTATATGTGTAATAAAAACTCATTAGGAGTTGCTTTAATACCTTTTCCATTTAGCAGAATAGCAGTGGTAGGCTGCCTCTTCTGGGTTGTGATCTGTCTAGTCATAGGTTCTCCACTGATAATGGTGCCAGACATGAGTGGACCTTAAATCCATTCAGAAAGTATTTGGCTCCTCCCCAGTATTTGTGCCATTATTGTAACAGTGAGCATGTATTTCCTGGTTTGTTACTATTGTAGCTCACATGATTCATCATTAAGACTCTTTGATACTATGTTTATCTTCTGGTAGTGTGCATAGTACCTTCCAGCACTAACCAAATCAGTTCTAACTTGATTTCTCCATGTTCATGTATGCGGTTTCTTCAGCACTAGGGACGCATCTTAAAATTTTAGAGGAGGCTGACTCTATTGGCAATCGTCAGAAATGTTTGGTGATCTTTGGGACATTGCTGACCAACACCTCTAAAGATGACGACTCATTCCTGGGACTGGGCTTTTTACTTGGTAGTCTCTGCTGTCTGGTAGGAGCATTGTTGCCAGTAACGGGTTAACTTTATTTTCACTTGCTTTATGTATGTGTGTAGATGCATTTTAGGAAATGTCTTATGGAAAGGTTTTGAAACGCCAAGAAAAATTAAAATAAAACTGTCAGGGACAAATTGCAGTATTTCCAACCGAGTGTACTAGGGGCTATTGGTGGCTCATGTGGAGATCCTGGTAATACTGCTGTTTCATGATTAGGGAGAGTGAGAACTTCTTTTCCTCACAGGATGTTTCGGGCTCCTTCCTCCCGCAAAGTTCATGGCACAATGTGGCTGCTCCTGCGGCGCCGCACTCGACTAGATCCCATCCAGCCTGCATTACTGCTTATCTATGTCTCTCTGTTTCTTTCTTTCTTTTTTATTTTATTTTTCTTAGTGCATGTTCTTTCTAGTAGACCGAAAAAAACTTGTATACAGGATTTCCTATTATAGAAATTTACTTCCCAAATGAAAAGCTTTTTTCAGTGTCATTGTCTAACATGTTTCTACTACCCAATTTTAGAGCTGGAAGTGATGGTATATCCATATTGCTTTACTCAAAAATATACTGTAATAATCTGACAATGCTTATTTAAAAATTTAAAAATAAGAATGGTGAAAATTGTTCCCTTGAATCATTTTGTCCATATGATGATGACTTTTACTATATAAAATATGGGATGGATGGATCAGGCTAAAAGACATATTAATCACCTGAAATGGTCATAACTTCCTCTTGACCAAAAATTTCTACTCTCTCAGCAAGATTTTTTATCTTTTCACGCCAAGCTCTGTTAATAACCATTCCATCGTCAGACTCTACATGTTTAATATTTTAGTTTCTAAAACATAAGAGAGAAAAATGACATTTAAATTTCTTAATTTTTACATTTTCCATGTAAGTTGCTCCATATTTCTAGGCACTGGTTTCATGATTTTATTGTACTTATTACTTTATAATTTTTTTAGTAGGAAAATGATCAACACTTGGGTATTTTAGAACTATGACAATTACATTATACTGATGAACTAAAATGTTTCCTGTATTGTGATGTCCTTATGTTTCACACATCTTGAATTTGGAACAATATTTTGATGTACTTTTATAGGGGACCTGCATTTAACTTTGGGGATGTCTCTGTGTCCATCTCAGAACCTTCGCACAGTTAATTACACATGTTTGCATGTGTCTGGCCTCAAAAAGTGGGGAGGTAAACCAATGAGAAGCCCCACAGACAATCAGTCACTGGGGTGACAAGCTTGCAGGTGCAGACATATCCAATAATTTGCTAATGTCACAGGGGTTTAGGAAGATAAGAAAACTCTACAAGTCACATCATTAGCCCTAAAATACATCGAGAGTTATTTTGAGGTAGAAAGAGTAGAAAGAAAACTTAGGGGTGAATTTTGAAAATAGGTCTTGCAGGACACATATTTGTGGCTTCTATTAGATTTCATTTTTCTCTTAGAGTTTCATAGGGCCAGGTAACATTCCCCAATTTCATGGCTACAGATGTGAAAGCCCACAGACTCTCAGAAAACATGATTTTTATTTGATTGTACCTAGAAAACAGGAGTAAAATGGTTGAAGATAGCTTATATGTAGAAACCAGTTTGGTGTGAATTGGAGGAGGGGTTAAACAGCAAATAGCATAAATATTTTCTGTGAGAAATAATATTAAAATCTTGTCAATCATCATACTTTATGCTTTTATTTGTTGGTTTCTACTTTTCTATTCACTCTTAACTGAAACAAGTACCTAACCTGTCAGCACTATCAGCTATAAAATTGGTATAAATTTTGTAGCATCTTATTTAAAATTTGAAAAATGAGAATGGTTGAAATTGTTTCCTTGAATCATTTTGTTTATATGATACTTACTTTTGCTGTTTAAATGTGAGATTATTCACACACACACACATGCACATTTCTAAACCTTTTAAGAAATATGTGCTTTGGTAATTTCAATTGTGTGCTAGAAAAGGCACCTCTCTCTGTGACAATTAGGACAATGGATCAAATCTTTAGCTTTGACAGAGCTAGACATCCCTCTGTGGAATGCTACATGACCTGTTCACATTTCACCCTCACCATTTGGCCAAACGGTTTAATCAAGCTAAACTGTTGGCTTGATTAGATCTGCCATTGTGTGGTAATGAGAGTTTGAGAGCTTTCATATCTGTAGCCATGAGATTGGGGAATGTTACCTGATAACACTAAGAGAAAATGAAAAAAGATCACTAACAATGCATTGAGTAAAAGTACAAAGACAAAAGTTTTGTCTACTCTAAAGGAAATGTTACAGCTTTCTTGGTAGTCTGGCCGTGTTTTTGTTTACTATTTTTACCTAGGCAAATCATAAATACACCCATGACATTTAATACTTTATCTTATTTAATAGTTATTTAAATATAATTCTAAGATGGGATGTGTCATAGCACAAGCTGGTAATCCCTCTACTAATGTAGGCAGAATAGCTGCAAGTTCAGTGCCTACCTGACCCACAGAGACCATTCAAGACCAGTTCAAGAGAATCAGTGAGAATGCAGTAGAACATTTCCTAGAAACTGTGATGCCTCAGGTTCAATCCCTGGTACACATGCAAGCATGCACGCAAGCAAGCAAGCAGTAACAGAAATTATTTCCTGAAAAATGATGTCATCGATATTAGCATTCTTATAAAAATGTTCAGAAAGATCAGAAAAACTGAATTGTAAGATAATAGTGATTTCACATTTCCATTCATACTAAATGATCATCATGAAAAAACATTGATTCATGAAATTTTTACCTTCACTTTACTCACTTTCAAAATAATATTTGGAGGGACATCTAGGTTGCTTCCAGATCCTGGCAATTACAAATAAAGCTGCTGTGAACATAGTTGAGCAAGTGTTCTTGGAAACTGTGGTACATTTACACAATAGAATACTACTCAACTATTAAAAACAAGGAAACCATGGAATTTTCAGGCAAATGGACAGAACTAGAAGAGATCATTCTGAGCGAGGTAACCCAGACCTAAAAAGACACACATGTTATGTACTCACTCGTAAGTGGATTTTAGCCGTATAGTACAGGATAAACATACTACAACTCACAGATCCAAAGAAGATCAGTAACAAAGAAGACCTAAGGGAGGATGCTTATGTCTCACTTAGAAGAGGAAAGAGAATAGATAGCAAAAGTGGTTGAAGAGAGGAAACAAGGTAGGAGAGCGAGTGCAGAAAGAAATGAGGATGGAGATCAGACCTGGGGAGTGAGGAGGTTGGAGGACAGAGGGCCTACAGACAGAATGGAAACCGTGGGCAGGGGCATCTCTGAAATGAGCTGGAGACCTAAAACAGGGTAGTCTTCTGGGAGGATATGGGGGTGACTGAAGCTGAGACTCCTAGTAGCAGGGGTCATGGAGACTGAAGAGGACACCTTCTAACTAGATAGACAGGATTCCTAGTGGAGGCAGGGGGACACTAGCCTACGCGCAAAAACTTTGACACTAAGTTTTCACTGCCTACAAGATGTGCATGGATAATGAGAGAGCAAAATGGAGGGACTGTCTAACCAATGCCTGGCTACACCTGAGACCTACCCCATGGGAGAAAGCCAGCCTCTCACACTATTAACTATATTCTGCTATGCTCACAGACAGGAGCCTACTATAACTGTACTCTGCAAGGTTCTAGCCAGCAGTGGATTGAAACAGATGCTGAGGCGCACAGCCAAACATTGGGTGAAGTGTAGGGAGCCTTGTGAAAAAGTTGGGGGAAGGATATAAGGACCT
This sequence comes from Pachyuromys duprasi, assembly GCA_028658305.1. NCBI lineage: Eukaryota > Metazoa > Chordata > Mammalia > Rodentia > Muridae > Pachyuromys > Pachyuromys duprasi. The sequence goes on along the minus strand of CM053753.1, from coordinate 90,502,139 downwards.
GGAGTTCCACAAGTAGACCAACAGTTAACTAACCAGGGCCCAGAGGGGCTTGTGGAGACTGAAGGGCCAACCAAGGACCAAGCATAGACTAGACCTAGGACCCCTACATAGATGTAGCCAATGGGCAGCCTCAGGCTTCATGTAAAGAGGGGGCTGTCTTTGACATGGACTCTGTTATCTACTTATTGGTCACTTTCCCCTGGTTGGGCTGCCTCTCCAGGCCACATAATAGAATGTGCTCAGTTTTGATGGTAGTTGATGAGATGGGATGGGTTGCTGTTGGGGGGAGGTCTCCCCTTCTCTGAAAACAAGGGAGGAGGGAGGGGGAAGAAAGGGAGGGTGGCACCGGAAGGAGAAGAAGGAGGGGCTATGACAGGATGTAAAAAGAATAAGTAAATAAGTTAATTAAAATAATTTTTGATCATGTGCAGCACATTGCTTATGACCATATCAAGGTTGCTCTTGTTCTGCTCAGGTACCTTTCAACTACAAAGGCCAAGATGTACTCTAGTATGATTGAGATCGAAAGTTCTGTTTGCACGTGGCTGCTATAAGAGGGACTCAAAAGATAAGTGTACTTTTCATACAGAAGGAAACCCTGTATTCCCCTCATGTCTAAATATGTTTTTGTTAATGTGACCTCATGCTCAGTGCATTTTTGATCTAGTATTGTACGGGAAGAGGAGGCTTTGTTTAGACATACCCTCATGCACTACTGACGGTTGCTATAAAAATGATGCTTAATCTTTCCACAAATTCCATTGTTTTTCCATTAAAATCTGGTGTTTATTGCAACAGAATTTCAGATTTTGCAACATGATAGCCTGAAAGACAGGCCAACAGAGGCAGCTCATTGGAAACAAGAATTCTGGGTAATTCCAACAACCAAACCCTGGCCAAGCACCACAAAGAGAGAAAAGACACTCAGATAGGTGTACTGAATTCCTAGGACTCTAAATCCTTTGGCGGAAATTCTTTTGACAATCTGTGGATGCCATTTTGTCATGGCTGTTGTTGATATGGTTTGTTTCTGTTACTCACACTATCCTGGAAGAGATTTCACCATCTGGATGTGGTTTTTGTTTTTGGGAGAAATAAATTTTGTGTCATTGACATATCCTTTGGATAAACATATTTAAAAGAGGAGAAAGAACATGCTGTCGATTTCTAGGTCAGACTTGGAAAAGTTATCAGATAAATACAACTAAGCATGAAAGCATGAAAAATGTATTTGTGACAAAAAGAAAAAAAAATATGTGGGAGATTCCAACATAAGCTGACAACATGTTTGGAACAGTCATGTGGCCTGCATGCAACACAGACATCTGAAAGTTCAAAGGCAGTATGAGTCTCTGTATTGGGTAAACTTGTAAGAGTTTTATTTTTAATTAATTTTTTATTTTTATATTAATTACAGTTTGTTCACTTTGTATCCCAGCTGTAGCCCCCACCTTCATTTCCCTCCCAACCCCAACTTCCCTTCCTCATCTCTTCCCATTCCCCTAAGTCCACTGATATGGGAGGTCCTCCTCCCCTTCCATCTGACCCTAGCTTATCAGGTCTCATCAGGACTGGCTGCAATGCCCTCCTCTGTGGCCTGACAAGGCTGCTGCCTCTTCAGGGGGATGTGATCAAAGAGCCAGCCACTAAGTTCATGTCAGCGACAGTCCCTGTACTCATTACTAGGGTACCCACTTGGATACTGAGATGCCATGTGCTACATCTGAGCAGCGGTTCTAGGTTATATCCACAAATGGTCCTTGGTTGGAGTATAAGTCTCAGAAAAGACCCCTGTTCTCAGATATTTTGGTTCTGTTGCTCTCCTTGTAAGAGTTTTCCAGTTACAGTTCAAGAGATCTTCAACAGTAAGTCACAGCAGTTGGTGACCATGCAAATTTTCTCTTGGTCCTCTTTATTCCATGGCATTTCTTTGGAATACTTTTTCTCTCATATTTAAATGTGTTATCTGAGCAATGACTCCGATTTTATTTTGTGTTTCTGTGCAGCTGCTTTTTTTTCACCTTGATACAAACTAGTCGCCTAGGAGGAGACAACCTCAACTGACTTTGTAGCATTGGCCTGTGAACCTATCTGTGGCCCATTTTCTCGGTTGGCGAATGATGTGGGATGGCCTAGGCCACAGTAGGCTGTGCACACTTGACAAGGTGGTCCTGGGTTGTCTACGAAAGCAAACTGAACAAGCTATGGGAAACAGGCTAGTAAGCAGTGTTCTTTACAGGCTTGCATTACTTCTTACTTCCAAGTCTGTTCTTGAGATCCTGTCTTCACTTCTCTTGATGATAGACTAAAACTTGAGAGCCAAATAATCTTTTCTTTTTTCCAAGATGCTTTAGGTTATAGTCTTTATTAGAACAACAATTAATAATAACTGTCAAAAATAAATCTAAAAATTAAACAACAAACAAGAGAGGTTCTTATCTCATTTGAATGCTCCACTCTCGTACTGTGCTTAGAAAGTATATGTTGGCTTATTCAATGAATGAGATAAGGACAAGTATCTGGGGTCACTTAACGTTATTTATATACATCTTCCTATGGATCTAAATTCTAGCTTCTCCTAGCGCTGTACATGTAATGACCAAAGTTTCAGAATTTGATTGGCATTGGATATCAGTGGATACCAATCTTCTCTGCCATTAATGCTAATTTTTCTCAGTCTTGTTCTTGAGATACAATGCCTTCCTTTCTTTTCTGTGGGCCTAAGAAGGTATGAAGATACTATGAGAACTTGTGTCTGTGTCATTGTGTTTATGAAGAAGAATATATCTAAAAATAACTATAAGAAATACTTTCCTATGTTTTGCCATTTTAAACAGAGATCTCTTAATCATGCTAATTCATAGAGAAAACTTTTAGTAACATTTTTTGTTTATTATTTACTACAATTTATTCACTTTGTATCCTGCTATAGCTCCCTTTCCCATCTCCTCCCATTCCCACCTTCCCTCTCACTTATCCCTCTATGCCCCTGTCCTAGTCCACTGATAAGGGAGGTCCTCCTCCCCTATTATCTGACACTAGCCAGTCATGTCTCATCAGGACTGGCTGCATTGTCTTCCTCTGTGGCCTGGCAAGGCTGCTCCCCTCTCAGGGGGAGGTGTTCAAAGAGCTAGCCACTGAGTACATGTCAGAAACAGCTCCTGTTCCCTTTACTAGGGAACCCACTTGGAAACTGAGCAGCCTATGGGTTACATCTGAGCAAGGGGTCTAGGTCTTCTTCATGCATAGTCTTTGGTTGGAGCATCAGTCTCTGCAGGCTCCCTGGACATAGATGTTTTGGCACTGTTGGTCTCTTTGTGGAGCTCCTGTCCCCTCCAGGTCTTTCTATCTTTCCCTTATCCATAATATTGCCTGCAATCTTCCCAAGGTTTGGCTATGAGACTCAGCATCTGTTTCGATACCCTGCTGGGTAGATTCTTTCAGAAGCCCTCTGTGATGGGTTCCTGCCCTATTCCCTATCTTCTCCCACTTCTGATGTCTATATTGCTTGTTCTTCTGAATGAGGATTAAGGATCTTCCCTAGGTTCCTCCTTGTTTGTTGTTCTTTAGGTCTGTAGATTTTGGTATGGTTATCCTATATTATGTGGCTAATATCCACTTGTAAGTGAGTACATACTTATAAGTGAGTACTTCTGGATTCTCTCAGTCAGGATGATTTTTTTCTAGTTCCTTCCATGTGCCTTCAAATTTCATGATTTCCTTGTTTTAATAGCTGAATATTATTCCATTGTGTAAATGTACCACAATTTCTGTATCTATTCCTCCATTGAGGGACATCTATGTTGTTTCCAGATTCTGAGTATTACAAATAAAGCTGCTGTCAACATAGATGAGCAAATGTTATATACTTGAGCTTTTTTCAGATATATGCCTAGGAGTGGTATAGCTGAATCTTGAGGTAACACTATTTCCAATTTTCTGAGAAAGCACCAGATTGATTTCCAAAGTGGTTGTACAAGTTTATATTCCCATCAACAATGGAGGAGGGTTCGCCTTTCTCCACATCCTCTCCAGCATGTGTTGTCATTTGAGTTTTTGATCTTAGCCATTATGATGGGTGTAAGGTGAAATCTCAGGGTTGTTTTGATTAGCATTTCTCTGATGACTGAGGATGATGAACATTTCTTTAAGAGTGTCTCTGCCAATCGATTTTAGTAACATTTTAACAGTCTAGAATAGTCTACATAAAATATTATTACATATAATCAGGCAGACACGTGCTGAAAAAATTTTTAAAGTAAACTTTTTAATGGTGTAGAATAGTCTGCATCAAGTAATATTTCATAAAATCTAGCAGATACATACCGAAAATATCTACAAACATCATATTTTGACGGTTATATGTATTTGGAGTCTTTTAAAACTCTATATTAAATTCCAGTCCTAGTTGGTTCTGTCCTCAAGTGTTAGGTCTGCGTTAACACAGCAGCAGACGCTGGAGATTAGGAAGAAAACGAGGAGCTTTGCAGCAGATGAAGAATCACGTCTAATCAATGTGTTTGATCATCTGCTCTGGGTAGATAGTCTGCTTATACACATGCCAGGCAAAGGTTTGGAAGTGAAAGCAGACACTCTAATTAAGGTTTACGTGAACTCTATAAAAAGCGCAATTATAAAAAATGAGTTAGGGAAAGGAGGTTGTCTTCCAAGTTCTATAGTCTAAATATCGATGTTAGGCATTCGTCACCAGCCTATTTGAAAGCCACTGCTTTTAAAATAGCCATGGTGATGGATGACTTAAATCCAGACAATAACAGCCTTTAAAAGCAAGATCAACCACAAAGAATTACTTCCTTTCAGTTTAAAAAAAATCTTGGACCTCTTAACAAATCGCTAGATGATATATTATAATGATTTTTTTACTAATATGCTATATCTACCATTAAACTTGGTGCATTATCCATAAAGTTAAGAGACAAATAGGTTTCTCTAGAGACAGGTTGCTCAATAGCCCGTTGTTGATGGGAAGTGAGCAGGTCTTCAGGGATGTGGATGTCAGCCAGGGATTGCTCGGGATCAGATGCTGTCTTAACCGGCTACACTGCATTAAAATGACGCAATTTGGAGTAAGACAATAACATGAAAGCCGCTCTAAATTTAGGTCTCTTTTTATTACACATAATATGTTAATGTAAACATACTATTGTGCTTTTCTTTAACAAGCTCTGCCATAACTCATCAGGGCAATTATTATTTAAGTGTTGCTGACTGATATTTTCATGATGTTCTTTCCACACTAGCAGCACAAGAAAAATTTACATTATAAAAACAGTAGCTCCACCAGCAAAGAAAAAAGGAAATCTTACTGTGCTGCATACGGCTATTTAAAAATCACGGTAGAAACTAGCAGGTAGCCAAAATGAAAATTGATAAGGGACCAGTTCAGCAATGGCAACAAAGGGAAGAAAAAGGTTTTCCATACTTTAGGTATGAATAAGCAGGAAACCAACTGCAGAAATCCTGGACTTTGAATCAGTATGTGAAGTAAGCCAAGGAATTTAGTGCTTCTATGTTGTCTATTGCATTAGTCAGAAGCCCAACTGAACAATTTGGAAACAAAGTATTTTTTCTCCTTTTGTTAAACTTTTTATTTTATTTTTATTAATTACAGTTTATTCACTTTGTATCCCAGCTCTAGCCCATTCCCCCATCCCCTCCCAATTCCCCCTCCCTCCCTCTTTTTCTTCTATTCCCCTCCCCCAGTCTCCCTCCCCTTCCATCTGACCCTAGTCTATCAGGTCTCATCAGGACTGGCTTCCTTGTCTTCCTCTGTGGCCTGGTAAGGCCACTCCCCCTCTCAGGTGGAGGTGATCAAAGAGCCAGCCCCTGAGTTCATGTCAGAGACATGAGACAAAAATATCTAAGTATGGACAATGAACAATGTTGTTTTGAGATTCTAAGATGAATATGCATAATACCAGAGACAGAAATAAAACCCTAAGATAATAATATCATTCATATTTCAATTTCAGTATCTGCCTTATGAGCAATGAATAGATCTTTCGTTGCCTCCAGTCACTTTATTATCTTTCCAGTCTGCTAGTGCAATTATTCACATGTAGACCTTTTCTTCAGGCACTGCCTGCTCTATTCTGCAGAGTTTGATACACTGTGTGTCTTTTACTGAAAAAGTGATGATGAAATGAGAAGTACATAATCAATAGGTATGCCCCAAGTAATGGAACAATTTACAATTATAGCTGGGGACTCAGTAAACTTTAAGACTATGACAAAGGCAGAAAATTTTTCTTGGTTTAGATTCTAGGACTCTTTCCATGTTGGTCAAGGTCATGAAAGAGCCAATATTATGATAAACATTTATGTTTTGCTAGTGTTGTGCCCAGTTCACAAATCCCAAAAGACCAGGAATAAATAGACTCCACTGTAAATACATGAGGTTTTTGTTTGTTTGTTTGTTTGTTTGTTTTCTGTTTTTATTTTATGTTACAAGCTGCAGCTTGGACTCACACCCTACAACACCACAATGGTGAAAGCCTCTCATGCTCCGGTTAGTTGGGTGATTTAAAGATTCTGGTCCCTCCCAGCATACCCAAAGCAGGAGTGATTCCTGCTTGGCAAGCATCTATTGGGTGAAAGGCAAAAGGGATGCTGCGTTTTAAATTGATTGAGTATAGGAAGGTCCCCAAATCATTAATGATCTAGTGTCACTCCCTAGGGGGATGGGCCAGTTTCCTAGCAACTTTAGTGGACAGGAAAAGAAGGCAGGACATTACAAATGCGTCCACCTAGCTAGTTCAGGCCTTAAGCATTAAAATAGCCATTTTTAATCTTTTGGTCTCTCATTAGCATCATGTCAAAGTGTTTCTTAAAATTGTTGGTATGTGTCAGGGAGCTACAGCTGAAATACAAAGTAAATAAACTGTAATTAATATAAAAAATAAAAATTTAATTAAAAACATAGTTGCAATTAGTAATTATTGTGTGAAAATGATAGTGAATCATTTCATGTTTAGAATAATTCTCTCTCTCTTTTGTGAATACCCATAGCTTTTGTACATTTTTTTTCCTGAATGGTTGAAATTCTTGCTTTGTTAGAATGTTGTAAGTTTTAGCTACTTCTATTGACATTTAATTTGGTAACTTTTTGTGGTATATTTTCCTGTTACACTTTTTTTTATAAAGGAAACTTATCAATCATATTTTTATTGACTTCTGGGTAACTTTTTAAAACTTTATTCCATGCTATTTTGATTTTGAAAGGCTTCTGGTACTTCTGAAATACTGTTTAAAGTAAAAACCAAAGTGATATATTAAAATTCAACAGTTTAGATGAGACTATAAATTTATTGTTTTAGTTGCTGATAGTAATCCTCCATACTCTGACTTTAGGCAATAAAGGCAATAACTGAAAATATGCAGAAAACATGTACAAAGATTAATAGACACAGATGATCAATAAACCACAGAGAAGCTAAACAGATACAAATAAAAAAGCTTAATAAAAATTAAAACCTTTTCAGTGAGAGTGCTGGATATAAAACAAGTCTTAGAGAAGAACATTACACTATGTACTTGTAGAGGGAGTCTTGATATCACAGAAAGAAGTGTATCTTGAAATTAATCAATGAATCTAAAACTACTTGACATTAAGCTACTTGATATTAAAATTTTCATTTAAAAGTTTGCATTGAATATAGAATAGGAAGGGATTTTGAAAAGTGAAAGATCTATAAGTTGTGAATTATTTTATCATATAATTGGTGAGACACAAAGCTAATAAAACCAGAGCAATGTTAGTAAAATTTAAGAGTACAAATGGGAAGACATTTAAAACATTTAAAATAAAGCCACCTATACTTTCAAATATAATAAACTATAATTTCAACAATGTATTGGGCTTTTTTTCATCTTTGTCATCATTTGTTGTTTTTTCTTTAAAGGATAGCTATTCTGACTAGGATGATGTGGGATCTCAAGTAGTGACCCTTATATTTTTGCCAAATAAACTTCAAAATGGTGAAATGATTAAATTTATGAAAATAAACCATAAATATTCTTAAGGGAATTTCATTAAAATGATAGAGCATGGAAGGTCTTTCAAAGTAACAATAATAAATTTTCAATTCCTATAGTATGTGCTGCTGAATAACAGACCTAACAGAAAATGAAAATGAAAATATAATTATCTTTAAAAATAATTCTTTGAATTAATTGGTTTATTATTAAGAATGAAAAAAATTCCAACATCAAGGTAAAAACAAAAGATAATGAGCAAAAAAGAAAAGAAAATTGAGATGATTCATGAATATGACTACAACCCAGTAGAGTGTATTTGTGCCAGAGGAACCTAGGAATGTGCCCGAGGTCTGAGCCTTGATCATTTGTTCTGTTGGCACAGATCATAAACAAGTAGGTCACTGTTATTTGTGATGATTTATATCACTATAAATTTTAGAATAATTTCTGTCCAATTGCCCAACTTAAAGTATCAATACCCTTTGACCTAGCAATCTCACTTCTAGAATTTTTTTTGTTACATAGATATATAAATTATAAGGATTACAAATGTCTTACCTATGTAGTGAATGATACTTGAGGCAAGAAATTAAGAGTTCAATCTGGGCAACACACTGAGAAACTGACTCAAAAACACACGTCAACAGTAAAAATTTAAATAACATACATTCACAGTAAATAGAGCCAAATGCGTAACTCAGGTAAACATGTAAAACAATAAAGCTTATTTTGAAAATTGATAAAAGCAAACATTATGAAGTAAGAGTGCAATAGAGAGACTAGATACAGTATTTATCATACATGTAAAAGAGAAAAAATAAGATAGTGCCATCTTTTGAGTTTTAAAACTTGTGCCTAAGGATCCAGCCTAAGCGCAGAGCACTTGCCTAACAAAGCTCAGTCCCTAGAACTACCAGATCAAAGCTTTTAAAGTATGTGAAGATTACCAATTCGTTGGTATAATGTTCCTTTGGAATGTATACACTTTACCCTTGTTCATTCAAATGCTAATCCCCCCCCCCTCTGGTTTCAGTCTGGATATTGCATTGTGATACTTACTCTAAGCATCCTGTCTCATCTTTATGTAAACAAAATAAAGCAACTAGACACAAAGTTGAGCTGGGAGGAGCCAGAGGGCAGGAAACGAGTGGGAGGAAAAAAGGCGAGAGAGAACTTGGAAGAGAGCAAGGAGAAGGCAGAGAGGAGGAGAGATCTTGGAACGGTGAGGATAGATGGACTGGACCTAATATATCACTAAAAGCAAGTACAATGTGGGAAATCTAAATGTTAGGAAACTATGAGGGCTTGGAGGTTTAGGAGGGAGTAACTATTGCCCAGCATTGTGTTCTAGGTTAACTTAATGAACCCAGTCTCTGTGTGGTAATTTGGTTATACAGCTGTTTAGGATTTACAGCAGCATTACCAGAAGATATATCAATAGGAAATATTAATAGATATTTACAACACCAATTGTTTGAAAATAGTCAGATTCTAAGAAAACTTTAATATTAGATATCACTATAATTTAAGATAGTCTAGGTTTTTTTTTTCCTGAGACCATGCCATAGTTTTTTTTTTCCTTTCCTTTCCTTTTTTTTCTTTCCTTTTCTTCCCTTTCCTTTTCTTGCTTCGACAGAAAAGCAACGTGAGGGAAAAAGGGTTTATTTCATCTCACAGTTCTAGGTTATAGTCCATGAGGGGAAGCCAGGGCAGCAGCAGAGGAAAACAAACAGTCACATGGTATTCACACTCAGGAGCAGAGGGAAATGAATGCATACCACATACAGGTCATTTGCCTGCTTGCTGGTGGTCAGCTTGATTTCTCTACCTTGTATAGTTCTGTTGACTTGGGATTGGTGCTGACGATGGTGGACTGGGTATTCTTACGTCAATTAAATTAATTAAGACAGTTTTGCAAAGACACATACCAAGCCCATACACTGCAGAAACTTTCACATTGAGACTCTCTTGGTGATTCTGGTTTGCATCAAGCTGAGAGTTAAAGCTAACTGCCAAAGACCCCAAACTCATGTGCTTTCTTGCATCTTCTAAATCCAGAATCTCTACATTCTGAGTATCAGAAAATTAATAGATGTGGTGTCACTGAATATTTGTTTGATTTTCTTACAACATGGAATGACTAGGAATGCAACATTACATTGACATTACAGATGGGTTTCTTTACCATTCATTTCTTACATACAAACATTTATTATTCTTTTATTCTTTGGTAATTTTTCAAAAAATGTGTGTATGTGTGTTATATGCACGTATGCATGCAAATGTGTGTTTGCCAGAAGATGGTATTAGATTCCCTGGACCCAGTGTGAGTGCTGGGGACTGAATTGGGCTCTTCTGCTAAAGCAGAACAAGCTGTTAATCTCTGAGCAATCTCTCCAGTCCTCTTAAGGATATTTTTAAAAAGAAGTTTAAAAACTGTAGTTGGTCTTAGAGAAAATAGTTTTAGAACTTTCTATCCCATTTAACAAAGTGCCATTTGAAAATATACTTCACTTCCACTGCCTTTGGTTCTAGGTCCTATAACATTTATTACCTGCTTTAGACGGTTATCTGTAGTAATAGAATATCAATACTGGTTATCAATACTGTAATTCCCCTAGGCTAAATTCAGAAAGTGTTTCCCTCTCTATGATGTTTATCGTTTTGTTATCAAATGTCAGTTCTTGCTGTCACGGTCAGACACACATATACACACACACTTTTTACAGTTAGCTTTTCGATTAGTCTGCATCCTGATCGGGAAAACAAAGAAAGGAGTATGAGAAGTTGAGACTAGGTCTGGTTCAAGCTTTTCAGCAATGAAATCTTTATTGTTGTCAGCTAAGGATGGAAGAAAAGTGTAGCTTAAAATAGAAAATTGAACTTTGGTAGCTGGTCTGTATAGCACACAAGCCTTAGGCAGAGAAGCATCATGCAATTGTGTTGCAGACTTCCAAATGATATACTATTACTTTGAAATGTTATGAATTTCCAAGATACCTCCATGCATAAATACAAAAGAAATCTCTACATTTCAAAGCTAAATACAAATCATTGCTATTATACACTTTAATTGTCAATAAACTGCAGTAAACTATATATTATGAAATAATAGGTGTATGAGTTGGTGTGTCTGAAAGCTTTTATTAAGCCCTAATGTGATCTACAAATGCTAATTATGTTTTAAACTAATAATTAAAATTGTTACTACAGTCTATGCCTCAACATTTATTGAGTTTTTTTTTTTTTCCCCCCTTCAGAGTCTTGTTCCAGGTGCTTTGCTGTTAGAATAGAAATACTCTTTTGAAACTTGTCTGGGTAGAATTGATGCTAAAACACTGATATCCAATTCACATGTATACAAACAAGCATGTAAAGCATACTGGAGGATACGTATTAGCAGGCATCCATTAAAAAGAGAATAAATCCTGGTGATGTACTAAAAAAGAGTGATGGATGCCCCGAGGAAGAAAAATTATGTGTGAGGTAATATTTGGAGCTATGTATTAAGAAAGTGATAATGGAAAAAGGGTAAATGAAGGTGGACAGTGAGGAAACAATAAACAACAGCAAAGCTAGGAATTCGAAGAACGTGAAAGAGATATGGTATTTGAACTTAGCTGAAGTAAGAATACGAAAGGGAAATTTGTTCAATGGGCCATCAACTTAATCTGGTTGGAAGTAGACTGGCATGCTGATGACTACTAAATTCATCTAAAGTCTTTCTGAAGATCAGTTTCCATTGAATCTTCAGTATGACTTCATAAAACCTATTGACATTTTCCTTTCTTTCTCTTATTGTATGTTTCTGTAAATGCACTCTATTTAAAATTTTATCTCTTTTGTGTTTTAATTATAAATTAAGTAATAGTATGCACGTCTTCTTTTCTCTTTTTATTGGAAAACAGTAAGATCCTAATTCTTCAGAGACTGGAAATTTTTTTCATACAAGTCTTTGACTTGCTTGGTTACACCAAGGTACTTTATATCCTTTGTGGCTATTGTGAAGGGTGTTGTTTCCCTAATTTCTTTATTTCTTTCTCAGCCCTTTTTTCTTTTGTATACAGGAGGGCTACTGATTTTTTTTAAAGTTAATTTTCTTTCTAGCGACTTTGCTGAAGTTTATCACCTGTAGGAATTCCCTTGTAGAATTTTGGGGTCACTCGGGTATACTGTCATATCATCTGCAAATAGTGATACTCTGTCTCCCTTTCCAATTTGTATCACCTTGATTTCCTTTAATTGTCTTATTGCTCTAGTAAGGACTTCAAGAACTATGCTGAAGAGACATGGAGAGAGTGGGCAGCCTTGCCTTGTCCCTGATTTCAATGGAATGTATTGAAGTTTCTCTCCATTTAGTTTGATGTTGGCTACAGGCTTACTGTATATTGCCTTTACTATGTTTAGGTATGTGCCTTGTATCCCTGATCTCTCCAAGACTTTAAACATGAATGGGTGTTTGATTTTGTCAAATGCTTTTTTAGCACTTAAGGAGATGATCATGTGGTTTTTCTCCTTCAGTTTGTTTATATGGTGGATCACATTGATGGATTTCCGCATATTGAACCACCTCTGCATGCCTGGGATGAAGCCTACTTGGTCATAGTGGATGATATCTTTGATGTGTTCTTGTATTCGGTTTGTAAGTATTTTGTTGAGTATTATTGCATCAATGTTTAAAAGGGAGATTGGCCTGAAATTCTCTTTCTTTATGGGGTCTTTGTGAGGTTTAGGTTTAGGTTGGGTCTTTGTGTGGCTTCATAGAATGAGTTTGGTAATGGTCCTTCTGTTTCTATTTTGTGGAATAGTTTAAAGAATATTGGTGTTAGCTCTGCTTTGAAGGTCTGGAAGAATTCTGCTCTGAAAATGGTTTCTACTTTAAAAATGAACATTTATGCTATTTTGGTGCCAGGAAAAAAGCAAGACATTTTTCAAAATCATGACCAGATAAATAATATTTGATGCCAGAAGTTTTATTTTCAGAATAATTCCCTACTGTGATATCTTATTCAAAATTTCTATAAAGAATGAAAATTACCAAGAAATTAAGGAAGTCAGAGGAACTGAAATAGGAGAGAATTATAAAGGATGACAAAAATCCAAAAATATGATGTTGGACCTATTACTTTTCTGCAAAAATATCATCCTTTTTGTATGATGATGGGCATGTATGTGTGAATGTGTTTGTGTGAGCATGTGTCCTTTCTAATCACTCTACCACGCATAAATTTGCCAGAATCTCATGATTGAAATTAGAGCACTGATTTGGTTTTCCTTTATATATTAAAACTACAGAAACTGAATGTTTTGTTATAAATAGTACATTGTTTAAAAAGTAAGGTGAACTTAACAATTTTATATGTTTAGAAGATAATTGCCTCTAAATAATTGCTGCGTATCAAGTTAAACCTGGCTTTTCTTCTGTGCCCTAACCTGTTGGGAACCAAATGTGTGGCCTGGTATCAATTTCAGCGTCTTCATGTAATGTTGCCATAAGTTTAAGTGTTCCTCAGTTTAGCAGAGTCTTTTTTGCATATTTGGTTTAGTCAATTAAATTTAAACATGGATTAATGTATTTATAATCCCACATGAAACCATTTAAGAGCACTTTTTGCAGTTATTCTCCATTGTGTCTGTACGTGACTTAGGAGAAAACCAGATGAGCACTGAGTGGGCAACATACTCCTTGATTATTTCATCAAAAGTACATCTACTTTTTTATTTTCACTTTTCTTTTTCCCTTTATTATTATTATTTACAATTTATTCACTTTGTATCCCAGTTGTAGCCCCATCCCTCATATGCTCCTGCTCCCACCTTCCCTCCCTCTTTCTCCCCTAACTCTCTTTTCTAGTCCACTAATAGGGAAAGTCCTCCTCCCCTGGTGTCTGACCCAAGGCTATCAAATCCCAGCCTGGTTCCTTTTCTTCTGTGGGCTGGCTAGGTTGCCCCACTAGGCCGAAGTGAAAGGGGAGAAGAGAACATTTACTTTTTATGATTTGACCTTATACCGTGAGATATTTAAAGTAAACCAAAACTGGAAGGAGTAGTTAAGTAATTTGTGAAAGTAGTTTTGTTATTGTTTTTCTTTTGCAAAAGTACTTATAGCCCCCTTTTGGACAATGCACAGTTGCGACCAGCACGGTGAAACCTCTTTTTAGATTTCCAAGAATATAAAGCCAAGTTTTTGTCTAAAACCTTTGCATACTCACAAACTTGGTATGGCTCTTCAGTACCAGATAAAATGTTTTCCTTTGAAATGCCTTCAAATATAACACCCCAAAAGTGTATGGCCAGTTCGGAGTCAATTGTTCAAACACATGAGCTGGCGGGGTGTATTTCACATTCAGATCATGTTTTTTTTTTTTTTTTTTTTTACCATTAGTCCCCAAAAGTGAATGGAAATCTCATAAAGTACATTCAGTCCAAATTTAAGAGTTCCTATGGGCTTAGGGGGTCTTCTCTGAGACTGATACGCCAACCAAGGACCATTCATGGAGATAACCTGAACCTCCTGCACAGAGGTAGCCCATGGCAGCTCAGTCTCCAAGTGGGCTCCCTAATAAGGGGAGCAGGACCTGTTTCTGACATGAACCCAGTGGAAGGCTCTTTGATCACCACCTCCTCAGGGGGGAGCAGCCTTAACAGGTCACAGAGGAAGACTATGAAAGACAGTCCTGCTAAGACCTGATAGGCTAGGGTCAGATGGAAGGGGAGGAGTTCCTCTCAGTGGACTGGGGAAGAGGCATTGGAGGGAGGAAGGGTGGGATTGGGAGGGAAGGAGTGTGGGGCTAGAGCTGGAATACAAGTAAATAAATTGTAATAAGTAAAACATTTTATTAAAAAAGAGTTCCTATAATCTCAATTGTCTCAACACTTTAAAAGACCATAATTTCTTTTCTTCAAACAATCTAGCAACTATGATCTTTTATAAAAATTAAAATTCAAGTTACATACTTCCAGTATACAAAGGAGACTAATATTCCCATTATAAGATTCAAAGTAGAGGAATGAAGACAGTGTGGAAATATTGGACCAAAGTGAGACCAAAAGCTGTCAAGATGCCAAGCATGGTGGTGCACAGATGTAAACCCCAGGACTCTGGGAGGCAGAGGCAGGTGGATCTCTGTGAGTTTGATGCCAGCCTGGTCTACAAAGAGAGTCCAAGTCAGCCAAGGCTACACAGAAAAATCCTGTCTCGAAAAACAAAACAAAGAAGAAAGAAAGAAGGAAAAGGCTGTCAAGATAAACGTCAAACATAGAAGCACTGTGAGTCTGTGTGACATATTTAACACTCAACTTATAACTAATTTATCTGCAATTTTTTGCAAAGTCTGCTTCGAGTCAGTTATATAACTAAATGAAAAATTTATCATCATTTTTTAACAGCAAACTATCAAATTGATGAAAGAGATTAATGGCTAAGACTATTGAAATCCTAAGAGTCAGGAATAAACTGAATAATAAAGGCATAAAGAGAATTGAAGGGGCTAAATTCTGTAGATACTGCTGATCAAATTAATGTATGGAAACTCTACAAAGAAATGAGCAAGAAAATGAGACAAAGGACTCATTTGAAGAAAGGATGAAAATCCAACGAGGTATAAAAAAAAATAGACAGATCCAAGATGTTTGAGTATGTCCAATAACACTAAATCCAATGTGAATGAAAAGATGCATTATAATCAAACTTGTTATGGCTGAGCAAAATCAAAACCCTCTTGCAGCAAGAGAAAGTGATTATTCATGTACAAGGGGATGGGTTTTTGTAATAGATAAAAAGAAGAACAAACCAAACAATCAAGTGCCAATTGTTAACAGTCACTAGGTAGGCTAGGCTGGCTTTTCATTCTCAACTATCTTGCCTCCATCTTCTGAATCCTGGGATCACAGACATATACTGCCACATTCAGCTCTGGGCTTAATGTTTACTGTTACTCACTACTACATTGTTTATGTATGGATTTGGTTTCACTTGTCCCTTAGTGGACAAGTCTCCAATAATTTTAGATGTTCTAACAGTCCTTAAGGGGATCATGGAGATCTGATTTATTGCTCCAACTTTAGGGAAATTCACAAATATCAGCTTTAGTTTGGTAGCCATTTAGACATTAGGTATTAGGGTGATTTGATATTATTTGTCATGGTGCTATGAATTGAATTGATAGTTTAAGATTGACTTTTCACATGCTACATACTATCACTCTAGGGTATGTGGGGAGCCCAAAGTATTTTCATCTCCCTTGCTTGCCAATTTTTATGTAATACAGTATTCTACAAATCGTGTAATATTAAACCTTATCTCTGCACATGTCCAGAAAAATACAGTGAAATTGAATTGTTCCCTGAGCTATTGTATTGTAACTAGTGTACTCTATGTAATTCTATGGACTTCTCCACTGAGGTTACAGTATTCACCTACAATCTTTAGAAATGGTTTCCAGATTCTCAAGTTTTAAGATATTATCCTTTGGGAGGACCGAATCTCCATTTTGCATCTGTTCCTCTCATTTTCCAGTCATTTGTAGGTTAGACATGTCTTATATCTCCCCAGCAAACCAACAGGCTATGAAATGAAATCCCTCCCAAGATAGAGTTTCCACATTTATAGCACAATTCCAGGCTCAAATTGTACAATCCTTTGCAATTGATCACCTTCTCGATATCAGGTGTTGTTGGATAAATGCATACACAATGGCTTCAATTCTCCTTTAAAAGCATGGTGGGGCTTGTTGAAAGGGAGAGGAAAATGGAAAAACAACACCACAGCTTGCACATTAGTTCTTTTCTGGGGTTGCTATTTCTTGACTCTTGCTTTAGAGAATAGCGACCTTGATTTCACAGAAAAAGCAGGTCCATTTCAGCCATACTTATTTTATAAGTATTTCAACATATGTATAATTATATGGTATGGTATGAGAATATATAATATATTTTATAATACATATATCTATAAATGATGTTTGAACAGCACTGATAATGGGCCCAGAAGATCCAAGATGACCCAGGCTCTGAGCTTTAGGCTCTTAAGTGTGCTGGCTTCAATTCCTTTATCTGCTCTGATAACACAAATGTACTCCAGTAGAACAAAGTCATATAGGTAGTTTATACTTAAATTTACCCCCAAAGTTGAAGCTGACTAAATTAAATTAAAGTTCCATTATTTATTTACTGCAAGGGAGCTTCTCATAATATTAGTGTTGATGAAAATTGGCTTTAGACTCTATTTGTCCTATCTATCTATCTATCTATCTATCTATCTATCTATCTATCTATTTATCTATCTATCTATACATCAATCTATCATCTATCTCCCTATATATCCATCCACCCATGTATCTATCAATCATCAATCACTTATCATCACCATTGTAATCATTGTCTCTGTGAGTATAATTTCCATTTACTATATTCCGGTATTGTTGTAAACAACAGTATTTACCATGCTGTAGCAGATGTTGTAATCATCACCATTTTACAGATGAAACTAATTCATAGAAAGGTTAAGGGATTTACATAGCATTACAAATCTAGGACATGAGGGAACTAGATTTGAAGCACAGACAATAACATTCCAGAGTGCTTTGACCTTACATTTGAGCTCTTTTGGTAAGAGTCAGTATTAGACTGCTTTCAGTGTATGACCTTGTTATGCTTTGCAAGGCATGGTTTTAAGTGTGTGTGTGAAAGGTGATAAGTATCTTGATTCTCTCTTTCACTTTAAGATGTCTTCATCTTGTGCTTATTCTGTCTATTACTAAGACAGGAAGAACATTTATTCTCCAGCTTAGGTTTTACAATTTTTGTGGTATGTCCTCAGTGAACTGACAGCTCTAACTCTAAGCCCTGACATTCACGACACAGTGTGCTTACTGCAAAAAACAGGAAATAAAAAGATTTGTCTTCTTCCATTTTTCCTGTGAACAAATGGATGAAGCCTGCACAGCTTAGCCCTATTATGCTTTAACAGATAAGCTTCTGAAACTGTGGCTCACTACATCATGTGGGGTCACACCACAGAAAATGGATATTGTGAAAAGCTTGGCAAAAAAAATCTTTTTAGGGTTACAAAAATTTGGTCAGCAAATAGCCTAAAATTAATTGTAAAAATGCACAGTGAATCTGATTTTTTTTTGGCAGTTCTATCTCATGTTGTATTGCAGAATACACTACAGTCTTGCTCTTGGTTCTGAGTCTATGAAATGTGAACTTCACACTAAGTGTGCTGTCACTTGACCCAATGTCAGTGACCACTGCTGAAATAACCTGGTTCAGGTTCAAGAATATTGTCTATTATGAACTGTGATACAAAGTTTTCTGTTCTTGTGCAAACATAATGGCTTACTCACAGAAATCAGCTTTTATTACTATTTTAGTATAGTTCCTCAACATCTAGGTACCAACATCTATATACCATCTGGCATATCTTTGGATTGTATAGAGTTAAAGTACTCAATAGCCAGAACCTGGAAACAACCCAGATGTCCCTCAGTTGAGGAATGGATACAGAAATTGTGGCACTTTTACACAATGGAATACTACTCAGCAATAAAAAAGGAGGAAATCATGAAATTCTCAGGCAAATGGTGGGACCTGGA
>CM053753.1:90381916-90483043 GCA_028658305.1 Pachyuromys duprasi | reverse complement strand
TTTTTATGAGACCTGATAGGCTAGAGTCAGATGGAAGAGAAGGAGGAACTCCCCTATCACTGGCCTTGGGGAGGGGCATAGGAGGAGACGAGGGAGGGAAGGTGGGATTGGGAGGGGATGAGGGTGGGAGCTACAGTGGTGATACAAGGTGAATTACTGTAATTTATAAAAAAAATGAATTTTAAAAAGTGAAAAAAATATTTTCTGTTTGATGTGCCATTGTGGGTTTATTTAAAAATAAAATCATGAAATAAATTTGGTCTTGAGATAAGGACAAAATTTTCACCAATTTCTGAAATGGCCATAAACATATATCTATGTTTTTAAAAATTGAGTACTTATGCAAAGAGTCATTCTAAATTTTGATGAGAATAAGTTAAATGTTAGTCAACTCTGTAAAAAATATACTGGTTATTTTATAACCTGAATTATTAAATAATCATCCAAGATTTAAATCTTTATGTGAACATAAATGAAAACATGTATTTTCTGTGCATGCAACTTTGCTTTTGTCTATAGTAAATGGTATAATTTACTCCTAGTGACTATTTGTTTTGAATATCTATTCTACAAGCCTATGTACTTTATGTACTTAGAATCACATAAAATTTTCTCAGGTGAAAAGGAATTGCAAGTGGAAATAATTGATGAAAGCTACTTGTAATCATTCCTTCTTTTAAAATTATTCTCATTTAATTTTTTATTATTTGAGAATTTTATACTTGCATATGTTTTTGACAAATTTATTCTTCTTTCCTTCCTTATCTCTCCTTTTGCTTTTCATTTCAACTTTGCTTGAAGGTTTTCTTTTCTTTTGTTTGTTTGTTTGTTTGTTTCTCTCCTCTTTCTTTTTGTTTTTCTTTTTTTGAACCCACTGAGTCCACCAGTGCTGCCTCTATGTGCATGGGTGCACCCTTCTAGGTGAGCATAGACACCGATCAGGGCTGCATTCCTGCTGAAAACAGATTCTTACCCTATTTGCAGCTGATAATTGATCAATATCTCACTGGCTAAGGGCGGGATTTCACAAGCTCCTCCCACATCCCAGCCTGGATTTTGTCTGGCTTGATCCGGTGCAAGTTTTGTGCTTGCTGACACATTTTGTTTGTGTGTACAACTGTGTCATCATTTTCACCTAATGCTGTTTTGCTATAGATATCTACTGCCTCTGGCTCTTAAAGTTTTTTCATTCCCTCTTTGCCATGTTCCCTGAGAAGCAGATAGCCTCTTATTCTCTGCATATTGACTAATTGTGGGTCTTTGCATTAATTGCCACCTGCTCTAAAAATAATCTTCTCTAATGAGAGTTGGGAGATGCTCTAATGTACAGATACAAAGATAAGAACTTGGAGGGCAGTTTATTATTATGTCTACTTAACAGAATAATAGCATCAGTTATTATTAGTTATATTAGCAATAGTATCTTCCCCAATACTGTTATGATTTGCCTAGCCATGGGTCCCATTAAAGGTATCAAGCAGGAGTTCTACCTTGTGGAGTGGGCCTTAAATCTGACCGGAATGTGGTTATTCATTTGCATAACATTCATGTCTATATTGTACCCGCGAGTGTACTTGCTAGGCCAGTCAGTATTGTAGCCTGCAGAATTTGAGTGTATAGGAAAGCAGACAAGAAAGGTTAGATTCAGGGGCAGATGGTAGGGCAGAGTAGTGGAGAAAGTGTGAGAAGAAATAGTTAATATTAAAAATTGAAAACACCATGTAAAATTTTTCTACTATAGAAGCTTCTTACAATATGTACATTCATAAGGAAATTTATATGGACTTACTCCATGATGAAGGGATAATACTTCCCAAGACAACACAGGTGAACAAATAAAAAATCCCACGGAGAGTATGGGTTGACTCTCCTTAATTGTCCATCAGTAGGGTCTCATAGACACTCTCCCAAACATTACAAGCTCTTGCCCTTTGTCCTTAGTTACCCTCTAGAACCAGATGATAAAATACCATTGCTAAAATCATTGCATACATGAGTCAAATGGCTTGAGGAGGTCAAGCTGGTACCAACCTAGACACTTGATTCTTGCTGGCTAGCTTTCATTATATTCGAAGGTGCAGTTTCTCCTCCTTCTACTTCTCCCAGATCCTCCCTACCTCCCCTCCCATCTGGATCCACTCCTTTTCCATCTCTTATTAGAAAAGAACAGGTTTCTAAGCAACAACAAGCAAACATGACTAAATAACATATAATAAGATAAAACAAAAACCGTTACATTGAGGCTAGACAAGGTCACTTAAAAGAAGGAAAAGAGCCCCAGTTTTTCTTGTAAAATATGATCTTGGCATGCTTTCTCATAAGTGTCTATTTCTTCAAATGTGGATTTAAAAAAAAACTATTTATATCTCCTGTTAAGTCTTAGAAACAGGAGAGCCATAAGGAGAACAGAAAAGAGGGTGGGCAGCAAATCTCAAACTTTAAAAAAGCTAAAAAAAATCTCCAGATGTTTCCTGTCTGGAGATGCCAGCCCTTATAGTCCTATTGCAGCACTCTGTTCATGTGGATAGCTGTTACATGTGTAAGAGGAGTTCATCTTTCAAATATGTAACCAGAGCACAGCCTCAAGCCAGAACCAGCGAGGCCAGCACGTGGACAAGCGAAAAGCTGAGAGCTGACAGGGGACATAAGAATGTGAAGAAATTCACAAAATTATATATTTCTTCTTCTACTGGAGTAGTACCTAGTGTTGTTCCACCTTCCACTGGCAATATTCTTAGCTCACCAATGTGTGCTATAATATCTTATGCGAAGTGTACAAGAACTATAAATATATTGGTACCTGGAAGAAGTCCATACTTAAAGAAGAATACACAGAATTAAAATAGGGCTCAATCATAAAATTCTGGGGGGAAGTATTATGAGTGATTTCACAATATTCAAAAGCCTTCTGAGGCATTTACCATGGAGCACAAAGAAAGGCAACGTGGGGAGAGGAAAAAGGGTCTGCGGTGGAAATTGGAGAGGATTTTCACACTGATATGTTACAGCAAGCAGCAATCAAAGGCTCAAAAGGAGCACAGGCTAGAGAAAGAAGGTTTTCTCTTTCCTCTCCATCCATTCTTTTTTATTTCAGTGGACATTCTTATTTAAAGAGGGGTGTACTTTTGAGCAACTCTCAAAGTTCTCCATTATTCCTGGATGAATAGGAAAAATATGGATGAATCCTTGGGAAATAGTCCATCACTTATGGTGTATTTAGTGTCTGAGAAAATTTTCAAGGGATGAAAATATTTGGTAATCCTTTCAAAAACGTGCAAAAGTAGCTTCGCGGGGTCATTGTTTTCAGCAATTTAACTCTCTTAACAATGGCAGCATGTAGAAGAATGTTGAGAAATCTGATTCTTCTAAGATATTCTAATTTTTAATGTTTGAGATCAGCTGAATAGTCATCAATGTGATATAGATGATGAAGGCAGTTGCTTATCTCTCTTAAGATGATGTTTGGTTATTTTCAGATAAACAGGTGGAACATATAAATGACATATGATTGACAAAGTCAAACTTCAGTTATCAGTTGTCATGCTCTTAGTTTTAAAGTCACTAAATTAAAAGAAGTACTTCTGCGACTTTATAGCAATCACAGAATGCTGTATTATTTTCTTACACGTCTACTTATGGTTGGAGCTTCCTTAAGAGATATGAACAAGGAAAAGAGTCACTGCTTAACTTATAAAATAAAAATAAATTATATCTTCTAAATTTGAGTTTACTTTTTTTAGCCTTATTAGTGAAAAAAATGAAGGCTAAATCTTTTAAACTTACTGCAATTAAAAGAATCCTAGTGTGGTCTCAAGAAGGTAGATGTGAAAAGGGTGTCAGTAGTCAGTAAGGTGACTTAGTCTGTGTCATATGTCTGAAGGTTCTGTTACCTTTTTATTTTGTTTGCTTAGTTCCATAAATCTTTATTTTTACATTGTGTAGTATGTTGGTTAGGTTTTTTTGTTTGTTTGTTTTTTGTTTTTTTTTTTTTGCCATATGGACACAAGATAGATTCATCTTGCAAAAGGAACCTCACTTGATGAAATAGATCAGTAATAGTAGGATGGCCTTATACTCAAAACCAATGATATGAAGAAAGAGAAAGTTATCATGAGGCTATGAAATTGCTGGTTTCAAGAAAGCTGTATCTCCTAAGGAATATCTTGTGGTCGCTTGTACAATGTGGTTTTCCTGTTTCTAAGTTAATTAAGAAGAGGCCTGAAAAACTGCTTTTACTTCTTTCCCTTTATCTCTTGTCTGTGATAGAGACAGCTAATACAGAGGAAATGAACTGGAATGGTGACATATCCAAGGCCAGTCATTAGATATGGTATCACACCATAGGAAAATGATCTCCAGGAGGCAATCTAAAATGTATGGCATGAGATGGAAGATTGGAATAAAAGGGCTTTGGTGATATTTCTGGATAACTTCTGCTAGAGTTAAAGTTTCTAAAAGAGGATCTATCTAAGAGTAGTTTACTAACTAACTATATGTATATATTGTTATGGATGTAAGGAAGAAATTAACATTTTATTTCAGTTCAGCTTGAGTATAAAGTCTCACTTTTAGTTCTATATTCAAGACTTCTACAATTTTCCAAAGATACACAGTATTTTATTATTTGTTTTTCACATGTATGTGTTTTGTGCTGTGTGTGCACATGCATGTATATGTGGAGGTGGGTTTTTACATGTGTGTGAATGCAAGCACGTGTGTGAATGCAAGTACATGTGTGTGATTATCCATGTGGTGACCCCAGGCTGATGTCTTCCTTGGTCATTTTCCTTGGTTTATTGGCTGAATTCAGAGTCCACAGGTACAAGTACTCCATCTAGTCTTCTTTCTATGGTGGTCCGTAGTCACTATCTTTCAAACACTGAAACTTTTGGTTGGCTGCTATACTCACCAAGAGTTTATGTGAGATCTGAGAGTATGGACTCTAATTTTTACATCTGCACAGTAAGTGCTTTAAGTTTTGAATAATCTTCCCAGAGCTTATTTTATTTGTAAAGTAAGTACAAAAATAAAGACCAATGGTCACCATGGCTTGATGCAGTGTTAAATAACAAGTTGGCTACAGAGCAGCCATCTGCCAATCTGTAGATTTTTAAAGTATGTGTGCATTTGTGTGTGGGTGGATGGTGTCTGTGTGCATGAATGTGTTCAGCGATGGGTGTTGAGAGCAGAGGAGCACATCAAGTGTCCTCGTCTATCATTCCATATTTCATGCCTTTGAGACAGTCTCTTTTAGAATTGAAACCTCACTTTTTCAGTTAGCCAGGATGGCCACTGGGCTTCTAATATCCGTTTGTCTTTGCCCACCCATACTGGGCACGCAGGCAGACTCAGCCATTCTCTACTTCTGTGTAGGTACTGAAAATCTGCACCTATGCTCTCATGCTCATACAGCACATGCTCTTACCATAAGACGATATCCCCTACAATCTAATAAATTACTTTTAAATTTAAATCCCAGACAGGCACCAGAAATATAGAGCAAGTAGTATTCAGAGGGGCATTCATTAGGAATGAGTGGTAAAGAAAAGAATAGTGCCAAGACAAGTTGTCAAAAAAAATTACTAAATATTTATAAAATTAACTAAGGAGACTGAAAACAAGAATATTTCTCAATTTAGGACATAGAAAGTGAGAATATAAAGAACCAGCCAGTTTCTAGCAATTCTAATGATTTGTTATATAGATTATATATATTCACGATTTTTTTTTTGTCTTTGGCATTGTATCCAGGGTGTGTGTGTGTTTGGGTATGTTTACACACTCTTCTGTTAATGTTATCTAGAGCATCGGTTTGTCACATGGTAATAATTATCTACTACTTTATGCAATTTGTAAACTGATATAGGTTTGTAAACACACCCTCCATTGTGATTTAAACACTATAGAGATTTTAAAAAAATAGCAAGGGGGATGAGCTGTTCTCAGATTCAGATGACTGGAAAGTCTTCTAAAGTTCATGTTTGTTTTGGAACTATAGAGATATTATGAAGTAAAAGGCCAAAAGAGGAGGGTTCACAAAATGTAACACATTCTTTTAGAATTTGGAAGAGGCTGAGGACAGCAGGAGGAAAAGGCAACCTCAGGAAGGAGATTCCAAGGCCACGGATCATGACTAAGATGATCAAGTTGTAAGAAAGCTCAGCATTCTCTGCGTGGGTGAATGTCTAATAGTCCAACTGGACTGTTTCAAAATATTGCTTCTCATCTAGCAATCCTGAAAGAACCACAGGGTTATTTGCAAAGAGAAGCAGTCTGTAGCCACTCAGGTTGGTAGAATAGCAATGGGAGAAAGGATTGTAAAGTTGTTTGTAGAGTGTCTTGGTCAGTGTTCTACAGCTGTGAAGAAACACCATAACCAAGGCAACTCTTCTAAAAGAAAGTATTTAATTGGGGCTTGCTTGCAGTTTCTGAGGTTTAGGCCATTACCATTCTGGCAGGGAGCATGGTAGCAGGCATGCATGCGTGGTAGTGAGAGTTCTGTGTCGGAATCCAGAGGCAGCAGAAAGAGAGCGGCACTGGGCCTGGCTTGAGCTTTTGAAACCTCAGAGCCCCACCCACCATGAAATACTTCCTTCAACAAGGCCACATCCTTAACTAGTGCCACTCCCTGATGATTAAGTATTCAAACATTTGAGTCTACCCGTGGAGGACATTCTTATTCAAACCACCACATAGGCCTTTCTTTGAATTCCGATTTTAGCAGCTTAGTCCCTTTTGTGAGGGGCAAAGAGGTCTGCATAAAAAGGAATTCCTTTTCAATGTGTGCATCATAGATTCTTGGGGATTGCTACTCTTTCAAATCTGGTGATTACTGGTAAGTTTTGTCAAATTGTCAATGCTTGCTTTCCTTTTATGGCCTTCAAACATTTTATCTCTTTCTCACATTTTATTTTCTTTCCCTAAGTCTCTTGTAATCAATGATCAAAGTCTAAGACTTTTGCTCCCCTCATCCAAACATCTGATAACCTCTTTCCTTACTGGCTTTTCTCTAATGAACTTTTATAGTTGTTTGTGATCTCTGTCTGTCTGTCTGACTGTCTGTCTCTCTCTATCACTTTTTGTCTGTTAAAGAATCTCTTGCCAACTCTGCAATGTATCTATGTATAACTGGCCACCACTTTACCTTAAACAGATCTTAGGAATATGGAAAAATAATCTTTCTTTTTGCCTTCCAGTAAACTTCAATATGCATTTAGCATATTTAATAGTTCCATTTATGAATATTATTTTCAGGTTATGCATGGCAGATCATTGGGGTTTTCTGTTTGTTTTTAGCCTTCATGAATAATTTCATTGTTGGTTTCTTAAGTCACTGATGCTTGGGAGTTATTTTTGATATCCATTTTTTGTTAATGCACTCTTGTTTGATAGTATACCTTCATATACACTTTAACATAACATGTGAACTAAAGATGTGTTTTCTTAGAGGGAGTCATGAATTTCAGATGGACCAATGTAGACTCTTATTCTGAATCATCAGTTACTGCCCAAATATCTTAACATGTATACATCTCTATAAAGTGGGTATGGCTGTTTTTTATACACTGTAACAATTAATTATTATGTGCTTCTGAGCAAAGTGCATTTATGAGTGAAAAGGTTAATAATACATGTTATCATTGTACTTTGTTGAAATATGCCAGATCACATTGAAAAGAATGCAATGGGTGTTTTGAGAGAAGTGTTATCTGAGGATAAAGTAACAAAAGCTAACAATACAGTACATTTATTACTCTATATTATATAACATATCACTTACCCTACATTAGAGGTGTAACTCTAATAACAGATTGACATGTGAGCACAGAGTATTTGGGAGAATTCTCATTACAGAAGGACCTTTGAAAGAAGGCTATTCATTTAAGAACCAAAAGTATTAATAAATCACTTGGGACAAAAAAATAGTTAGAAGAAAATGACCTCTTTCACAGTCATTATATTGCCAGTATTCATGGTGGTGCATTGTTGACAATATTTGCTCCCTGTACCCCCCTGGGGAAAAAAACCCTCAAGATAAATGAAGGTTATATTTAGTTTGTTTGACAGAAGAAATCTTTCATTATTATTATTATTATTATTATTATTATTATTATTTGGTGGATTGATGCCTCCATCGAGAAAGGGCATTTGCACCTGATGGAAAGAATCATTCTGTAGCCAGCTTTGTGGCTGTCTTCAAACCTTTCACCATCTGAATAACCCCTGAGGTTAAATAGCTGGTAGACATCTGTAGGGGGAAGTAAGAGAAATGAGATCATCAAGGAACGATATTGTGCTGACAACATGTGGCGGAATGAGTGTCTCTTCACCATCTGTTATTTGTGTGTGTATTTTATTATGTAAATGTTCGTACACACTGCATTCTAAACAAAGGAACATTACTTCCACTTTGTTGGTGCTGCCAAGCTTGCGTTATGTGTCCTGGAAAAAGAAAGTGGCAGACAGGAAATTCAGGGTTCATCTGGCCACTTGTGTCCCTTTCCTTTCACTAAGAGGGTGAGAGACTCTAAGTAGGTTTGATTCCCTTTCTACGTTCTGTTAACAAATACAAAGCTCGACTGTGAATGGAAAACAGCCTTAAATACTACAGTGATGGTCTAAAGCTTTTGCTGGCATCGGCAGGAAGAAAGATACTAGAAGCTAGGATGCCCTGGGATGCTTCCAATGTACACTAGTGATAAATCTAGGCTAGAAAATGAATTTGGATGAAGAAAACAGTCTCTGTTCAGTTTTTGCTCATCTGTTTAATTCCTGGCACATATCTCTGGGTCATGGGAAGGTTCTGGTGGACTGCTGTCATTGTCTCCCCCCAAACAAGAGGCGTGTGTGCATGCATGTTTGGGAGGAATAAAAGTAAGGAGATTTGGGTGACACATATTCTAGTTTAAATTTTCATAAAATTACCAATTTAAATTGAAATGTAATTATCCTAACTGGCATCTTTTTGGCAGCAACATAAAAAAAAATCCCTCGGCTTTACTGTACCAAGCAAAAGCCCCGAGGAGTCCTGACACTGGCCTTTAATCAAAAGCTGAAAAGACACAAAAGCTTTCAGATAATCTATGCCAAGCTATCTTGGACAGCATGGAATCGCCTGGAGCACCCTTCTGGTGGCATTTAAAACACCTGGTGCCCTTAGAAAAAAAAGTACATCTGTGTCTGCGATTTCTCCTTCTGTAATTCCCTTAAATCCTTCTATCACACCCCATTCTCCTATCTTTTAAAAGTAAAGATGCTTCAATGACAATGAAATAAAGCAATTTTATTTACCAAGAGAATGGTACTTGTCATTGGCTATGCCTGGAGGTGTCAGACGCGGGTGGCCATCTGCACAAACACTTCCTCACTGTTTATTTCATGCGGTTTAATATAATTAAACTATCATTGTGCTCATTGATTCAGCTCAAATTTTAATTTGATAATTGGAGAAAAGGTGTGCATTTGAAATGGAGGCAATTAATTGACACTTAAATGAACTTGAACAGAAATAATTTAAGTTACACTGTACTTAGTGGTGACTTATACTGTCATGTTTATGTGGGTTCTTCCATTTAGCTCATATCATTACTGGATAGAGGTAAATAATGTTTCTCACTCTAAATCCTATTGATACTGGCAGTCTAATTCTGAAATTTGGAAATTTTTTTCTGCCTAAAATAAGTCCATTCATTTCACAGTGATTGGCTTTTCTAAAACACAGACATTCTAACAATCTAATCATTCATAACTAACCTAACACATATGAAATATAATTATGCAGATTGTCACATAATTTTGTAAATAGACAGCCAGATTCTCCTTCTAGCAAACACCTTGCACAAAGAAATAATGAGAATAACAAAGATGCAAAATTCCAATTTATTGTAGCAGCTTTACTTGATTTGAATAAAGGAAAGAAAAACAACGCGTTATGCCGTATTTAACTTTTCCACAGAGCCAGGTTTGCTGTAAGTTATTCATAGGGAATTCATGTATATATTTTGGTGAACTTACTAAAATTTCAGAAGGAACCATATTTATGGATAAAGCAGGTTTTTGTGTGTTAATTACTCTTCCATCTGGAAACAAATATGCTCTTATTTTTTCAGACATCAAGAACAAAGCTAGGATGTCATAGAGAATTACAAGATCTTCAACATTTTCCAGTAGAGTTGTTTGATTCACAGAGCATGCAATTCATTCCATTAAAACACCCAGGAAAATTCAATTTTATAAAATATTAACTATCTCAGGTTATAGCTATACTAAATGTTACCTAATAAGAAACGGCTGCTGTTTCTCCATGTACCCTGTTAGGTTTTGTTCCTCATGTGTGGGCTTGGAGCAACTGCTCTAATTCACATTTGAAACTTTGTATTCTTGTTTTGACTTATTAATCAATACTTTTAATATTCAGTGTAACCATGAACAAACATTGGACAATTTTGGCAGGTCATTTCAGCGAGGCAACTAAGCTCATATTATTACAGTAGGAAACCTTATTAAAATAGGTTCTGTGAAGGTTTTATTAAGTCATGATACAAATCAAGCTTGGAAACAATGCTCTTAAAATCTTTTCATATAAATGTGTTTCTCTCATAGCTGAAAGTTTATGACTAAGGATTCCAAACCGCATCAAAGGGAAACAAACAACTCCAAACATACAGGAACATAAAATCATATATAACACAACACATGCTTAGTAGAAAAATAGTTCACTCCTAAAATAAAGATATTTTGTATCTCCTCTTTCTACTATCTACATGCAAACAAAATTCTGTTTTTGATAACTCAACTAATATAATTGTTTTAGAAAAGAAAATTATAACTCAAAGATGACTTTTAATCATTCTTCACCATCAAATGAATCCACAAATGTATGAAATTAAAATAGTAATAATAATGTCTGAGCCTTCATTCCCAAGTAGAACTGTGGTCTTTGAAAGCATTAGAGAATTTCCAGCATGGATGGAAATTGACAGAGAAATTGGTTCACAAGCTCATAAACATCAATAAACAACAATCTGGTGCTTAAAAAATCAGCAAATTCAACAACGATTTAGTGAAATGGCAAGGATTGGAAAAAAAGAAAATTAGCTCTTTGAATAGTAACATAGATATTAATTATTTCTAGTTGTTTGTAATTTCAATAATCTTGGGTGAACTGATAGCAAATTTATACAGTCTGACATCCAATTTAGTAAATGCATCCTCAATGCAATTTTTATTATTTTGTATTTCATGTTTTGCATAAAAGCCAGCTTTCATGAATGTAGGAGATAATGGTGACTTCAATTTTTCTTTCTTTCTTTCTTTCTTTCTTTCTTTCTTTCTTTTTTTCTTTCTGTTTTTACACTTAGACATGTTACTGCTCATAACACTTCCTTTTGAGTACACCAAGGATCCTATTTTTTGTATATGTTGCTAGTTAATCTTCAGAGATAATCATCTCCTTTCTCCAGTCCTTATGACATTTTAAAGTAATTTATTAATCATGCAAAAGAATATAGTTAGGTGAAGATAAAATATTTACTGAATTGCTAGTAGGCAATTTTTCTAAAATTCAGTTTTATATCCCATTAAAACCATTTTAAAATGAAGATTAACAAAATACTATTACTTCTAAGTTATGTGCTTCAAGCTTTGATTTCCTGAAGGAGACTCCAAGTTACTCAGGTTGATTTTAGTTTAATTAAACAGAACTAATCTCTATCTTTAGTTTATGATTTTAGGTAATAAAAGCATAAGATAGAATTATTCATTAAAGACTAACTGGGCAATTTACATACACACATTCAAACACACACTCTGCAACAACATTCAAGAAAAGTGTAAGAAAAAATGGTTAAAGTTGTGTGCTAATAACAAGAATAAAAAGACTTAGTTTAGCTATAGATAAATATGTTTTGTACTACGGTTTTTTTCAGATGTAAATATAAAATCAAATTATGTGTAATATAGTTTATGTTTTTATTAGCTTTTTTTCTGTGACCATTAATTTGGTCAAAATAGTATCAGATACAAGGAAATTGAGGATAAATTACACACAGCAATTTTGTCTGAGAAGCCTATAGCTTCACTACACTGGGAACCAAAAGAGAAGGGACACTCTTCTCATAAGGAAAAAAACTGAGTTGGATAATTTTTAGCTATAGATAAGGGGAGATAAAATGACTTGATGTAAACTCAGAGCCTAAAACAAGTCAGGAAGAGAGTGTCCCATCCAGAACTTCCTTGTTGATGTTAATTTTGGTCACAACAGAAGTAAGAGCCATACCACTCCTTTATGTGACCATGCAATGTTTTAGTTTTGGGAGTCATTATTTGAACATTTTCTGAATTGTAATTTATCCTCCAACATACAAACTACATTAAAAATATTTTTTCCAAATGGAAACAAAGTAATATTGAAATACTCAGCAAATTGTGTTCTGTATTTTTTATACAGAAATAATCTGAAGGTAAGCAGAATCAACTCACGCCCACTAAAAGATAATTGGCATTCATGTAAACATTCCTTTAGTTTTCAAAACCATGGACTGGAGAGATGGCTCAGAGGTTACGAGCCATTTAAACAGCAGCTTCTACTGATACCGCAGTCTCCTCTTTCTGTATATTAACATTGGTCTGCCATTTTATAGGTTTTCCAAGTGTGTTAAGAATTTGGCTGTGTTAAGAGTTGTGTTTTAGTATTTTCTTGGAAAATTTATCTGGAGCATTATGTGTGCTTTGCAGCAAGTGGCTGAACTGGAGACAGGGTTTCTAACTCTGGTGTTCTGCTGTCAGTCACTCAACATGCAGTTCTTATGGCATAGGGGACGTAGCATGTGGCTTACCTCACCATCTTTCTCCCACTTTTCCAAACCCTAGTTCCATGGTGCTAATACCAGGGAGTTCTTTGGGTACTGATCTTACTAATTCCCCTCATAAAAGCCTTAATAATAACACTGAGAGCTCAAGGACCTCATTAAATTAAGAGATGCAATGTATATACGATTCCTTTTCTAAAAGGACGGCCATCGGCAAAGACAAGCTAAACCTTGAAACTCTTCTAACCCCATTTATTCATTGACTAGCATGTCTCTGGATACCAGGATGTATTTCCAGGCAAGGACAAAGAAGAACATCCAAAATAAAGGCAATAGCAGCATTTGCTGTGCAAGTTACAAACTTCCTTATGTTACCATGTTTGCTTCTCTCTAACTTTGGTAGGTATTAGCAAGTTCAGGATTGAAATGGCTTTCTACAGCATCACATGCAAATGAGAATAATTTATGCCCTCAGCACTTAAAAGAAACTTCTAGAACAGTTTGCAGACACGTAAGGACAGCTCTTATCAATGCTAGTTTCCTAACCCAGGTCCACTAATGAATCAGGCTGGTAGGACATTGGCTGTTGTTTTTCAGAAGAACACTTTTTTTTTGAAGTTTAAAACATAAAATGTTGAAAAAGCCATGCAAACTTCAATTTTATTCCCAAAGACTTTCCTGTATTTGTTTCTGAAGGGTTGAATGATCTGAGATAAAAGCTATTGTTTTATGTGCTAACATGTAGAAGAATGGGTATTCTGTGACTAATGGCACTCCTATCTATTACCTACCTATTTACAGTAAGCCAATGTCATGGATATTATATTCCATCTGCAATGATCCCTTGACTGTGTTCTGTGAATAATTACAGTATCTTTTCATCTCTCCTTTGTTATAAGAAAGCTTTAGAGTAAAAGCTTTTAAATGTACACTGGTAGTGTATAATCCAAGTT
Source organism: Pachyuromys duprasi (assembly GCA_028658305.1). Lineage (NCBI taxonomy): Eukaryota > Metazoa > Chordata > Mammalia > Rodentia > Muridae > Pachyuromys > Pachyuromys duprasi. The sequence goes on along the minus strand of CM053753.1, from coordinate 90,469,281 downwards.
ATCAAGTCTAATAAATTATTTTGGCAAGTTCAGAGCCCTCTCAGAATTCATGGGTTTGGAGTTCCATATCTAATTGGAGCTATTTAATGTTGGAATAGGTTTTTGCTAAGAAAACTGTGCAGTGCTTTTGAACAGGTATTGGAGGAAAGCTTTAAGAAATTCTTAGAAGGTTTTGTGACATTTAAATTGTGTTTATTTAATATAGAAATTCCTGTGTGCCGAAGTTTTGAAATAGAGACGAAAAGGGGAGTTAAGGAATTATATGCCATGACTACAAGGATCAAAAGGCTTTAAAATGGTTTGCACAAAAAAACTGTGAGTTGCTATAGGGACAGAGTTTTGAAAAATGCCATGAAAGCGTCAGAGATTCTGTCTAACATGTCATTTGCTATTTTTTTTCTTAAGTGTTCAGGTGAATGATGCAGAGACCCAGTTCAGGTTTTGATTCAGGTTTTGTTTGCTTAAGCCATCCCAAGACTCCCACACATGCATGTGGTTTCTAGAGAGGACAAGAGCCTCTATAAGTTTCAGAAAATGTTTTCCACACAGTGACACACTTGTTTATTGGCTGTCTCCTCATGTTAAATTTAGGGTTTTTGAAAGAACATTATAAAAATGATTCTGTCCCTTCCCAATGAACCACATTGGTTCATAAGAAGAATGTGGTTCATAACCACACTGTTCATAAGAAGAGGGGCATTCCTTTGTCTCATTACTCATCATTTCATTCAATCATTTGGTTAAAGTGTATATACTAATGTTTTCACCTCAAAATTATACCCTTTTAAATTCATAAGTATATCATAGGATAATTGTTTTCTATTAATATACTTTCGAGTTTCCTCTTACCTTAATAATCACTGAGTGCTTTAGTCTATCCCGTGAACTTTCATTTCAAATATTTATTTTGCTTTTAGGATTTCCAGGTTTTGAATTACAGATAGATGTCCACTTAGTCAACATAAATTTATTTTCATGTATATCTTTGAAGATTTCAAATAGGATCAGGGACCATCTCTTCCATGAACTTATGGGCTGGCTCTTTGATCACCTCCACCTGAGTGGGGAGCAGCCATACCAGTCCACAGAGGATGACAAAGAAGCCAGTCCTGATGAGAACTGATAGACTAGGGTCAGATGGAAGGGGAGGAGGACTTCCCCTATTATTGGACTGTGGAAGGGGCATAAGAGAAGAAGAGGGAGGGAGGGTAGGATTAGGATGGGAGGGGGGAGGGGGCTATAGCTGGGAAACAAAGTGAATAAACTGTAACTAAAATAATTGTAATAAATTTAAAAAAACATTTCCTAATAATTCAAGCCTCTACTCATCTCATTGGTTTGGTCTTTTCCTTTGGCATATCACATTTGCATGACAGTTTGTATGTAAATACTACTAAACTTATATTGGATATTTTAAATACTACCTTAAAATCAGAATTCTAATACATTTTCCTGAAAACTGAAATATTTCTGCTTTAATATGAGCAGATAACTAACCTAATTAGATTCAAACTAAGAATGAGTTTGCCTGTGGTGGGCAGCAGCTTGGGTTTTTGCTCAGCTCCCTGAGTCACACTGTGAGCTGCTTCCCATGAGACAGTCTCATCCGGTGTATGGCTTAGTGCTTATTCGACTTGTTTCAGCCTTACGATAACTATATTGGTGTTCTCTAGATGTCCACCTTCGAATGTCCTCCTGCTCTTCAGTGACCCTCAGCACCTGTGCCTCTTGCCATGTTACATTTCCTTAGTGAGCCAATGGGCTATCTCTTCCCATTTGCTTTGAACCATTTCTACACCATGGCCACTATGACTGTGATATGCAGCTGCATTCCACATAAAACCAAAAAGAGCAGGAGAAGCAAAGGAGATACGTAGCCACTCTGTTTTGATTTTGCGATTTCCTTCAGTCTTGGTTCCATTCCAAAAATCTCATCTTTGTTCTTCAGCTTCTGGAATACACTGGTAACTATGTTAATAACATTCCATGTTGTAACTATATCTAAAAGGAGGGCTTTATTGTATAATAATTTATTCTTTAACTTGACTTAAACATGATTTAGAAACTGATTTCCCCCTAAAACTATTGAATGTGAAGCTTCAAACCATTGGGAAGAAAACTTTAGACCAAACCTTTAAATATACTACAGCAAACGCTGGTGGATACCCTCTAACTCCCAGCCAACAACTTACTCTCATTCCCTTCTGACCTGCCAGTAGTTAGTACATGTGAACTTAGCAGTCGCCTCTGTTTAATGTCACCTCAGTTTCCTGCCCCATAGCTCATGGGAAATGATGCCATACTGACTGGACTGGATCCAAGTTCCTCTCTTTAAAATTAGGATGAAGTGAATCTGCTTCTCAGTGTGGTTTGAATCCCATTATATCCAGTTGTATCCTTCATCTTCTGCCATCATGGGAGTTGAATAAGAAACAGAACAGAAACAGGGTACTAAATCCAGTGATAGAGTAAATGCTCAGAGAAAGGCATGAGCAAGAACTGGGGAAGAAGTGATTCAGCCATTCAGTCTTCTAGTGTACCTTGCTGCCCTGTCTGAGACCAGTCAGCTTCCTTTTGTGAATAATTGTTAGAAATCTTTGTATCATAATGAAGAATCCCTTCTTTTTCCTTGAACTGACTGGCATTTGTAATGTGTAACTTTAAAGATCCAAATATCTCCAATTCATATCAGCGGCACCATGAGAAAGTTTATTATATAACTATACCAAATATGGCAGGAGGTGATAAAACCTCAGGTGGACAAAACAGTTTGTTATTTAAAGTGAGATAATTTCTTTGTAATTATGTTAAAGTCACCAGACAAGGATCCTATCTGTTAATTTGAATGCAATCAGAAGAAATAGAGACAAAATGCATTATAATCAGTGAATTGTTCTTATTTAAATAACGCTAAATAAGGTAATGCCTAGAAGAAGCCCTCTAAATGCAATATGTCTGTCCTTTCCTGGTGCTTATTCTCTACTGTTGGGTCAATCCCATTACTATAATTAAATTCCTCCTTAATCAATTTTATTTCTGTACATAATAAAAATATGCAATTTTTCTAGATGCTCTGTTTTCCCAATTATATAGCCACTAAAAAATCAATTGCTTAACAAAAGTTAAAGTAATATGATTTGAGCATGAATTGGGCACTAACAGAAGGACATAATAAGCCAGATGAAAAATAAGAACCTGTCCTTCCATCCCCCAAACAAACAAATAAATTTCAGCAAAGGCAAAGCTTAGGATATCTTGGATTTGTCAAACATTTCATGGATCTTCCAAAACATTTTGGCAGGATAATTCCCCAGAGTGATTCATTATCCATCAATTCATATTTCAATGTCACTTAATATTTGTTGAATATTCACAACATGAAGCAGTGCACAGCTGCTGAGACCATGCTTCTCTGTCTCTCAGCCTCATGCTGCATGCTTTTTAAAACATGAAAAAGGAACATAGATTTTAAATTTTGTTGAGCGGATAGGAGAAAACTGGTCTAAAACCAAATTAACACACAAATTATTATCAAGAATAAATTTTCATACTCTTTAAAAGATGATCATTGGTTCTGAAGGCATAAAATACTCCTATTTATTTATGTATTCATATATGAAAGACACATTGTATCATGTTTGTTTGTGCATATAAATTCATATAGCTGGGTATCTTTTTAAATTCTTATTCAATTTTGATATTAATTGAATTTAAGCAGGTATATTTTAATTCTACTGTTCTACTATTTTTAAAAAAGATTTTATTTATTTTAAGTACATGGGTGCTCCAGACCTCATTACAGAGTGTTGGGAGCCACCGTGTGGGTGCTGGGATTTGAATTCAAGACCTATGGAAGAGCAGCCGGTGCTCTTAACCTCTGAGCCATCGGGACAGCCCTGTTGTGCTGTTTTTAAACTATAATCTTATTGCCAGTGACAACCTAATTTTTAGGCTTCTGTTGAAATATATGCACATGTCTATTAGTAATAAAAGCTGCAGATTATTAATTGTTCTTTCTGTGTACTTGAAGCATACTATGAAGGTTATTACATGTATAATGTAATAGTACTTTGGTTTCCATAAGAAGGAATTTTCTCTTTGTCTCATAAATAGACATATTTCACTCTTTTACTTTGTTGAGGAAGGCTTTGTCTGACCTGCAATAGGCAGGGTTCTCCTTAGGAATGGAACCAATAGAGGATTTAGAAAAGGAGCATACAGTTGTCAGGGTCTCTGGAGTTCAAAAACAGCTGCCTCAGTCCTCAGTCGAGAGAGGCTGAGACCCTGCATGCCTCAGCAGTCCCAATCTGGGAGAGAAGGCCTGCAGGATTCTGGGAGAGCCATTGATCATCAGTCCACATTTGGAGGCCAAAGAATTGGGGTTTCGATGACAGCAAAAGATGACAGCAGCAGCGGCGGCGGGATGGGTACTAACAAATAAGAAAGACAGTAGAACTCCTTCTTAGATCCTTCTTGTATCTAAGCTGCCACCACCACAAGGGGCCTCACACTCTGGAGGACGGCAGAGCCATTTTCAAATAGTCTTTCTTGGAAAGACCCTTGCAGATCTTTCTAGAACTGTGTGTTTTAGTTAATTCCAGTTCTCATAAAGGTGACAATTAAAAATAACTATCAAGTCATTAAATATAATATTTATACATTATGGCTCACATGCTTAATTTCTAGACTCTGTACTTTTTTCTTTCCTCATGTTGTAAACTGTTTAGACATTGCTAACTATAGCTTTCTTCCCACTATGCTATAAACTCATAAAAGAGGGATTTGTATTTTCAATCTCTTTGTATTCATAGATTCAGAAGTGTGTGGTATGTGTAGGTGGTCCACGAATATTGTTGAAATAATAAATGGCTCATCTAAGAACTAGTATTGTTTTCTTCTGTATTCAATTTGTTATTTCAAAATGAACTACAACTTTTTTGTTTCTTGTCTATTTTAAGATTTATCCTTTTTGCAAAACAATCCCTTCCAATGTCCAGTCATATCAATTCTGGATGAAACATCCCCTACCTATAGTTTGGGGAAAACTTTCCTTACCCAATTACTTTGCTTTATACTTAATTCATTACTTGGAATTTATATGTATATGTATATATATATATATATATATATACACACATATATGTTGATTATCGAGTATAAAATTATAAATGAATTTCTCTCAAACTATAATATATATAAAAGAGCTTAAATGCTCATTTAATGATAATCAATATAATTTCCTGATATTTTCATAGATTCTAGCCATTTTTAATTGAGCTGAAATATAATAACTGAAAGTTTTGAAGATGTTCTGATTTTTTGCATCTAAAAGAATATTATTAATTTATTATCTTTTATTTGTCTATAAGATGAAGAAATGGATATATTATTATCATATGGTATCATTCACAATTATTTTTTTGTAATGAAAGTAGAGAGTTGTAAAGAACATGAAGCTGAAAGCAACCTGAGCTGTTGGCCTTGGAGAAATGATACTGGTTGTGGGACTCATGTGAGGAAACATAACTGATTTGAGCGTGACTCTTGACCACCCTCTTTACTACTTTCCTATTGTATTAAAAAAAACAGACTTCTCTTTTACCAAAAGTAAAAGGAAGTCATATTATGACATTTGCTTGCTTCTCTTGATTTCATCCATATAAAAACTTATGTGTTCCAGCCTAAAGTTTCCCTAAAATGCTGAATTTACCAGTATACTTTACAGATTCAAGCATATTTTAAATTAACGTTTAAAAGAAACGAGAGTGCTGAGTGTTGTAATTATTCGGTAATAACCCAAAACAGCTGCTTGCCTTTCTTTTTTGCTCTTGCCTGGGATTTCTTTTCAGGAAGGCAAGTGTTGGAAATAGCCACTTTTGACTGATGCTGATTGTGTCTTCTGAAGGTAGAAAGCTAAATCTTATTAGATGGTAGCATGGAAAATAAGCCCTAGCTCTTACTCAAAGTAGTATACACAAACAATGGCAGGCTGTAGCGAGAAGAACAAAGCATTTTTGCTATTCTTTAGAGTATTTCTCCCCAGTGGTCCTTTTGGTTGCTAGAAACAGGTTAAAGTGATGGTAGATTTCACTTTACAAATATCTGCATATTTTAATTGATTTCTTAAACAAAATATCTATGTAATTTGTGATAACTGCAAGTCTGTGGAACACATACTAACCATTGTTACCAAGCACTGCAGTAATGCTATGTGCACACACAGGACCTCCTCTATTGAGTTGTATTATTCTCTTTGGGGCTTCTTGGAAAACATCCACAGTCACATATTCATCACTGAGTACAAAATTAGAATCTGCCTTGTGTAATCCTTCTAGTCACTAAAAGCATTATTCAGGATAATTTTGTGTCTTATGTTTTTACTTAGGTACACAAAAAGGGAGTAGTAGTTCAGAAGTTGTACAACTTCTGAAGGAGAAGTTGTATTCCAGAACTTTAAATAGCATAAGAGTCTTTCCAATGATATTCACCGATGTGTAAAGTGATGTCTACAAACATTCTTAACTATTTCACATCATTGTCACAATATTTCAAAAATGCTATGGACTTTGTGTTTATTTTGATTTATTTTGATAAACATTTTCTATCTAAAGCCCTCTTGCTATAAGATAAGCATATAACCCAGGAATGAATTTTATCTCCACTTGCTCATTCAGAAGATCTTTGGGGTTGGGATTTATGAAAACTTTGTTTTCACTTTTGCTAATCTGCTATATGGTTGATTGAAATCAGTTAGGTCCTCTAGACTCAGTCCTTATAATCTAAGAGAATGGGCTATGAGGCCTTTGTGGTCTTATTTAGTCTCAAGATTCTCATGTAAAATTGTGAGTTGTCTACCACTGCATGATCTATTCAAACTCAATTACTTCACTGAATAAACCAGAATTTATAGTGTAAACTCTTTATGATAAATTTATTCTCAGAAACCATTGCATTTTATAGATGATAATAAAACTAAACCTATATCTAGTTTCTATGAAACACACTTATCTAGATTGTCACAATTAAACAAAGTAATTTTACCTGTAATTGCAGCAAAGACCGCAATCATAGCTTAATGTTAATGCTTCTGGTAGCTTTTGAGTCCTCACGTGGGTTTTACACACATGCTAGTTCAGTGTAGGCACTGGCATTACTAATTGCAGAGTTGGAAAAATGTACTGTGTTTATGGATTAGAAGAACTAATATTGTTAAAAATCTCCATATTAACCAAAATCATCTATATTCAATATAGCACCTATCAAAATTGCAAAACCTCCCCCCCCCGCCCAGATGTAGCCCATAGACAGCTCAGTCTCCATGTGGCTCCCTAGTAAAGGGAGAAGAGACAATCTTTGACATGAACTCAGTTGTCTGTTCCTTGATCATTTCTTCCTGGGGATAGAGACCTAACCAGAACACAGAGGAAGAGGATCCAGGCAGTCCTGATGGGACCTGATAGGCTAGGGTCAGACAGGAAGGGAGGAAAATGTCTCCTATTAGTGGACTAGGGGAGGAAGAGGGAGAGAGAGTGGGTCTGGGAGGAGACCAGGGAGGGGACTACAACTCAGACACAAAGTGAATAAATTGCAAAAAAAAAATTAAATAAATTAAAAAAATTACAAACATCCCTCCTCATAGAAATAGAAAAGGCAGTTCTTAATCATAAAGAAATACAAAAGATTTCACTGAAAACAACGCTGAGATTTCACCTTACACCCGTCAGAATGGCAAAGATTAAAAACTGAAGTGACAACAAATGCTGGAGAGGTTGTGGAGGATTGAGAACCCTCCTCCATTGCTGGTGGGAATGTAAACTTGTACAACCGCTTTGGAAATCAATCTGGCGCTTTCTCAGACAATTAGGAATAGTATTTCCTCAAGATCTAGCTATACCACTCCTAGGCATATATCCAAAAGATGGTCAAGTACACAACAAGGACATTTGCTCAACTGTGTTTGTAGCAGCGTTATTCATAATAGCCAGAACCTAGAAACAACCCTGATGTCCCTCAGTTGAGGAATGGATTCAGAAATTGTGGTACTTTTACACAATGGAATACTACTCAGTAATTAAAAACAAGGAAATCATGAAATTTGCAGGAAAATGGTGGGATATAGAAAAGATCCTCCTGAGTGAGGTATCCCAGGAGCAGAAAGACACACATGGTATATTCTCATTATATATTCCTATGATAGGATAAATATACTAAAATGTGTGTACCTAAAGAAGATAAACAAGAAAGAGGACCCGGGGTAAGGTGATCAATCTTCACCTAGAACGACAAATGGGATGGACATTGGAAGTAAGAGAAAACAAAAAACAGGACAGAAGCTTACTGCAGACTCTGAAAGACTCTACCTAGCAGCTTATCAAAGCAGATGCTGAGACTCATAACCAAACCTTTGGCAGAGTGCAAGTAATCATTTGATAAAAGGGGGAGTTAGTATGACCTGGAGAGTGTAGGAGCTCCACAAGGACAAAATATATCAGGATATAGGGTTCCTCTGTGAGACCGTTGCTCCAACCCAGGACCATTTATGGATATAACCTAGAACCCCTGCTTGGATGTAGCCCATGGTAGCACAGTACCCAAGTGGGTTTCTCTAGTAAGGGGAGCAGGAACCATTTCTGACATGAACTCAATGACTGGCTCCTCCCCCTCCACCCCCATCTCAAGGGAGGAACAGCCTTGCTTAGGCCACAGAGGAGGATATTGTAGCCAGTCCTAAAGATACCTGATAATCTAGGGTCAGATGGAAGGGGAGGAGGACCTCCCTTAGCAGTGGACTTGGAAAGGAACAGGGAGGAGATGAGAGAGGGAGGAATTGAGAGGGAATGAGGGAAAGTCTATGGCTGGGATACAAAGCAAATAACCTGTGGTTAATATTAAAATAATAAAAATTTTAAAAAAAGATTTCACTGGCTAATACAATTTCAACCAAAAAGGAGTAGCAGTAGAAGCCTCACACTAGATTTAAATATACATTACACAGCTCTAGCAATGCAAAAAGTGTGGAACTGGCATAAAGCCAGACACACTTAGCAATGTAACAGGATAAGAATGAGGAAATAATCTACACATCTGAGGTCAGCTGATTTTGAAGCATATACCAACATAACAATATGGGAAGAGAGCATTCTTTTACTTTATTATTGGGAAAACTAGTTAGCTTTGGGCAGAAAAACTATCCCTAATCTTGCCCATTATACAAGAAAAAACTCAAAATGGATTAGTAATACATAGCAATTGAACTTTTAAAGTCACCGGAAGAGGTAAATTTTATACCACTCGCTTAAGAAGCGATTTCTTGAATGTACACTAAGTGCACATCACACGGGGAAAGACTGAAAGAGGAACATGTCATCAAGGACCTAATATCCGAACATATAGGGAACCTCAAAATACCCAACAAAAATTAAACCAACATATGAAAAGTTGGTAAATACCTTACAAAGATATTTCTCAAAACAAAAGAGATAAATTACTAAAGGACAATTAAGAAAATGTTCAACATTTCTTATCCTTAGAATAAAGCAAATTGAAGTTACAGTAAAGTGTCATGTTGCACTTTTCATTTTACCATGTTTCACAGTTTAAAGATTTGCAGGCGTTGGCTCAGATGGAAGCAAATGGAGCCTTTATAACAATGCTGATGGAATTGTAACTTGATATAGGTATTTTATAAAACAATATAGGCATTTTATAAAATGATACGCAAACCCTTTTGCAGATGCTAAAAATAGAATTACCATTTGATCCAGAAATCTGACATCTAGAGAATTATAATCAGTATACCAAAAGTACTTTATGTTAATTGACAGGTTATTTAAAATAACCAAGAAATGGTAAACATCTAAATGTCCATCAATGGTTGAATACATTAAATATATATAATATACATTATATATATTTTGTGTGTATAAAATAAAATACTCTTCAATCTTAACAAGCAATTTTTTTGTCATTTGTGACAATGTGGATAAATCTGGAGGGCATTATATTAGCTGAAATAATCCAGACACAAAAAGTCAAAAACCATATGTATTCAGTTATATGTGGAATCTAAAAACTCTTAAGTTCAGAAGTAGAAAGTAAACTGAGGGTTGCCAGAATTTGCAGCTCTCTGAATGGAAAAAAGGCACAGTGACCATTAGGCGCAACATTCACTTTAATGGGAGACATAAATTTTGGTGTTTTCTGTACATAATATGTGAGTACAGTTCATAGAAATTTATTTTACATATCAAAACAGATAGCAAAAGGATTATCAATGCTCTCACACAAAGAAAGGATATTTTGTTTGATGGATTTGCTTTGAGCTCAGTTTGATTATTTCCCAAGGTTCAAATTTACCCAAATATTACATTGTACCCTATACATTTTAAACAACCATTATATACCAATTAACATAAACTAAGATGATAGAATATATCTCTTTTGTATCATATAAAAAGCCATTAATGTATAGAAATTATTTACTTGAAAGCAACAGGTGTAGAATGTTGTTAATTGCTATTGAAATAGTGTAGCTAAAATGCATTTTCTTTAGTATTATTTTCTGGAAACCTTTGAAAATATATTTCTAAGTTTAACAATAGGAAAATATAATAGGGAGAATTGTACACGCTATATATTACTTTTTTGTTCTCTTTCTTTACAAGGCTAACTTTTATATTTCCGTCCATGTTCACCGGTATTTCAAAACTGAGGGCAATCCTGTTTTCCACTCCAGGTGACACCATTAATTTTTGAGGATATTGTTTTATTGCCACAGTAAAAATCTAACAAAAAAACAGACAGTATTTCATAGGTGGCGACTGGAAGTCAAACATTACTAAAATGCACGCAGTCAAAAGAGGCATCAGACCAAGTGGGTGAAAAGCATGAAGTCTTGCTTTACATTAAAGTGCAGGAAGATTCATACTTCTGTGAGAAATCCAAAGATCTATGATCTATTGATATTCTAATGATGCAGTTTAATAACTCTTTATGACTATCTAACAGTATCGTCTTAAATAAGTACAATAGAGATGTTTCATTATTAACCCAAGCAGAAATGCCATCTATCTGTGTCTCTAAACTTACAGACTGACTGCTGGTCTCATTACAAATTTTTGTTTCTTTACAGATATTATTTTATTTTCCCTTTAATTATTTATCAAGTGATCACTATTAACATTTCATTTCTGTGCTTTTTCCACATCATCCTTTTTCGTGTATGTTTTTATCATATTTTTATTCCTAAATTTTATCTTTTCCATTTAAAGCAAAATCAAGTCTTCCCCCTCAGAATTTATGCCTGAGTATTTTTGTTTTATGGATTATTAAAACCTTCACGTATGAAACAACAGGATGTTCTAGGACACTGGTTCTCAACCTGTGGATCGTGACCCCTTTGGGGAGTGTTCAAATGATTCTTTCATGGAGATTTCATATAAGATATCTTGCACATCAGATATTCACATTACAATGCATAACTGTAGCAAAATTACACTTATGAAACAGCAACAAAAATAAATTTATGGTTTGGGGTTACCACCTCATGAGGAACTGTGCTAGAAGGTCACAGAATTAGGAAGGTTGAGAACCACGTTTTTTGGGGAAGGGGAAACACTCCATCCTTCAGGGCAACCCTATTAAGACAGAGAGTAAACAACTGAAAAGAGTTTGGGGACGTCTTTAAGTCCTCGAAGCTGCTCCGATTTACTAAGCCTCTCCCTTCCCCAAGAGCACATAAGTGAAAATGGCTGGGAGCCATGACTAAACCAGACAAGCTGCAAAGGAGAACTTGAGACAAGACAGCCTCCTGGATAAAGCAAGACACCAGCCAGGAAGCCTGAATGTAGGAGAGCAGCCAGCCAAGCCCTCTAGGAGAAACAGAGACCAGTTGAGCCACGTGGACGGATCCTCCACAAACTGTTGAGGCTCTGCATGTGCTCCCAGTTCCCGGCTTTTGTGACCTGTCACCCATGCTGTGGTGGGCTTTTGTGGTGCAGCTATCTCTGAGTTATTTTTGCTTCTAAAGTAGCTCCTCACCCATCGTCCTATAAGTAACCCCAATAAAACTCATTGGTCCACCAAAAAATTATATAATTTAACTTATCATTCCTTTATCCCTATTACTCTGAGTCTTTTTCTCATAGTCCCCTTGCTATAACATAATTGTTTTAGATAATATATTAAATAAAAACTAGTTGGGCTAACCAAACGCAGCCATACAATCTTATATAAAGGAAGGGTCCAGTCAGTGACTTTAATTCAGTAGTACAGCTCCTCTCTAGAATGTATGACACCCTAGATTCAGTTGTCATCACTGACAGCAACAACAAACCATCTCCTAAAACACACATACATTAAAATCTCTAAGCAACAATAACAGAAAGATTTACCCGTGTTGAAACTTAACCTAGCAATTGCAATCATTACAGAGCAAAAAGGGGTCATGGATCAATCTGTAAAATGCTTGATCTGCAAGCATGAAGACCTTGGTTGGGTCGCTGACACTCAACAGCAGAAATAGGAAGATCTCTGGGGTTTACTGGCCAGTCATCTAACCCAGATCAACAAGTGCCAAGTTCAGTGAGAGACCAGGTCTCAGAAAATCAAAGTGGAAAGTGATTAAAGAAGAGGACATTGACATCTGTCCTCTACGTTAATGTTCACACATACAAGTGGGCACATACACACATATAGACATATACATGCACACAGAAAATCTGTCATTTTTACCCATGAAATAGCAAGTATGATGCATTCATGTATCCCCAGTGTTCCAAAAAGTATGAAATAAATTTTATATGCTTTCAGAATATCCACTCAAAGTAGTGTATTTATTTATCAATTTATCATTTAGAAGTTTGTGTTAGTGATATTCTATATCTTATGCTTACTAAAGTCTCCAATAAACACAAAAACAGCACATTGGCAGGGAGCTATATGTCACATAAGCCTGTAACCAACACTTCACAGTCAAATAACTAACAATGGCTTTAATGCTGTTTTGCTCTACTCTATAGTATAAAAGTTCCCTGTTATCCTATTATGTACTTTCAGGGTTACTTTCTTTGTCATTCAACTTATAGCTGATGCAAACAAAAAAAGAATTGTCCCTATATACCTCTATTGGTAGAAATATGCCACCCCACTCCAGGAACATAGGATAAGGTAAAAGTTGCAAGCTATAGATATTTCGTTTATTACTATTCAGTTGCATTTAATAGGGTACTACCAAATTGCTTTTTTACCCCTAGCCTAATAAGCACAATATTAGGATAATCAGCCTATTTGCCTACAAGTTTTTTGGGACATGATGGTCTCAAGCTTTTTAATGGTCTTGTCAATTGCTTTATATAATCTAAGTTGTGAAGTTGTATTAGCTCAAGTTTGTATGCTTACTGAAATAGTGTGCTTTTCTGAGATTTCCTTGTAACATACTTGACCCACTGTGTTTTGTTTTTGTCATTTTAATATTAATCTTCAGCACATATTAAGATCTGGTTTGTCAGGGCATGGTTTGTGGACCAGTTAAGTTGTTCTGATAATTTATAACAGGCCCACAATTAGAGAAACTGAAAGAAAGTAGATGGAGTGATTTTATGAATATAAAACCCCATGTAAAAAGTGTACTGCTGTTTTATATATCTTAATTTTATTTTTCTGATAGTTAATTTCTTAATACAGTCAATAAATTTGGCAGTTCTAAAAGACTAAAATAGAAAAAAAAAATCTGGTCATCACCTTAGAGCAATTGAGAGGTACTGTATCCATTATTTAAAATCTTTTCTCAGCATGTCACGTAAATTTCTTAATGATATATTCTTTCACTATTCATTTGAGTTTATTACATACAAATATTATTTATAAGTTTTTGCTTATTTTAATCACACAAACTCATTTTTATGTGTTCATATAAGATTAGAATATTTTTAATATTCCTTAAAATCATATGGGATTTATTTTATAAGGTGAGAGCTAACTTATTGATCTATTTTTGCCAAGAGTATCAGTTGTTATTCTGGGACTGTGATAAAACTACATGACTAAAAGAGCAGTCTAAGAAAGAAAGGTTTTATTTTAGCTCATGGTTTTAGAGAGGCAGAGCCCATCAAAGCAAAGAAGGCACCAAGGCCTGGAGCAGGAAGATCACATCTCACTCAAGGGGGTGAAGGAGAGGGACAGAGAGAGGAGGAAGTGGTGAGGACCTAACACTCTGAAGCTCCCAGCAAGTCTCAGCCTCCTGAGGAGGCTGTATCCAATCCTAACACCATCACCAACTAAGGAGCAAGTGTTCAAATACATGAGCCTATTTTTGCTGGTCTATTTGCAATAGGAGGGATTGATGTGGAGTCTTGTATAACTTTGTTAGTACTATGCAGCTAACCTGCATTCTCAGAATAATTTTATATTTTGGTTCAGGGTTTTGTAAAGGAATCCAGGATGGGCTTGAACTCATTTTGTAATCCAAACAGGCCTTGAAATTTTGAGTCCTGCTTCAGACTCCCAAATAGCTAGGATTACACTGTAATAATAGTCTTGAATTAGAGGCATCAAGTAATTCTCTTCACTGACAAGAAATGTCACTGCTTTCAAATACTAGATAATATATACAGGTTGCTTTCTGAATGTTCTTTTTTATATTACTGATTTTGTTCTTTATTTGCACATGCATAGCAAAATTCTTCAAGAAGGATGCTTTTGTATGATTCCATGTACTCTGCCCAAGATTTGGTTATGAGTCTCAGCATCTGCTTTGATACACTGCTAGGTAGAGTCTTTCAGAGGCCCTCTGTGGTAGACTCCTGTCCTGCTACTTGTTTTCTCCTACTTCCAATGTCCATCCCATTTGTCTTTCTAAGTGAAGATGGATCATCTTACTTGGGGTCCTCTTTCTTGTTTTTCTTCTTTAGGTGTACAGATTTTAGTAGGTTTATCCTATCTTATAGGTCTAGTATTCACTTATAAGTGAGTATATACTGTGTGTGTCTTTCTGCTTCTGGGATACCTCACTCAGGATGATCTTTTCAAGATCCCACCATTTGCCTGCAAATTTCATGATTTCCTCGTTTTTAATTGCAGAGTAGTATTCCATTGTATAAAAGTACCACAATTTCTGTATCTATTCCTCTGTTGAGGGACATCTGGGTTGTTCCCAGGTTCTGGGTATTATGAATAAAGCTTCTACAAACATGGTTGAGCAAATATCCCTTAGTTAATATGACCTGGAGAGGACAGGATCTCCACAAGGACCAAATATATTTGGGCAAAGGGGTCTTTTCTGAGACTGTTTCTTCTACGAAGGACTATGCATGGATATAACCTAGAACCCCTGCTCAGACGTAGCCCATGGCAGCTCAGTATCCAAGTGGATTCTCTATTAAGGGGAACAGGGACTGTTTCTGACATGAACTCAATGGTGGGCTCTTTGACCTTCCACCCCTTCCTGAGGGAAGAGCAGTCTTGCTAGGCCACAGAGGAAGACATTGCAGCCAATCCTGAAGATACCTGATAAGCTAGGGTCAGATGGAAGGGGAGGAGGACCTCCCCTATCAGTGGACTTAGAGAGGTGCAGGGAGGAGATGAAAGAGGGAGGGTGGAATTAGGAGGGAACAAGGGAGAGGGCTACAGCTGGGATACAAAGTAAATAAACTGTAACTGATATAAATTAAAAAAAGAATGACAACAGCAATAACAGGAAGGCAATCTAATATTTATTTTAAAAATAGGATGCTTTTGTATATTTTTTACTTTTAATAAAATGCTTTTTAAAATTTCTCTATATGTTCAGCTTTCGACTAGCTATACCTAGAACATGCCTACAAAAAATTCTGTTGAAATCTTATAGAACAGCGACATCATTGCAAAATGGTTTCATATTAATTAGGAGACACTATGCTGAGGTCTCTAACATGTGGAAATGTTATGGCCATTTATTCAGGAGTAATTATCTCATTCAATTAATGTTATGATGTTCTCCTTAGATGGAAAAATATTTCCATGTTACTTTTTGGTATCTAAGTGTTTGTGGTATGTATGAATATGCTAGCTCATGTAGCTAGACTCACTCATGCATTCCCCCAGAGGATGATATTAGGTGTGTTCTTGTGTCACTTTTTGCCTTATTCCCTTAAGACAGGGTTTTCCACGGAATTTGGAGCCAAGACAACTGTCTCCATATTTCTGTATCTGTTATCCACAATACTAAGGTTTTAGATTCATGCACTCAGGTACAACCTTTTTTCAGGATGCTTGGGATTTGGAATCAATTCATCATTTCTGAATTGAAAGAACTCCTACTCTATGCATAGTCTCCCCAGCCCACATATGAAAATATTTTACTTCACACTTATTTTTCTTGCCTCAGCGGTATATTGTATTCTTAATCAGTTTTAATGTTTGCACAGATGTTGTTTTGGTTGTCTCTGGTTTCACATTCATGTATATCGACATTTTTGAAAAAGTGTTTCCTGATAATGTTAGCTGATTTTCCTGCAGTAGTAAGTTGAACGCTTTCCATATCACTTTACTGTATTTTGTACATGATGTATGCCTCATTTTTCTTTTTATTTGTTAATTTTTCATTTAGTTTTTTATATACCCATCATTAGTCCAGATGTGAGTGGAGGCCAGTGGCATCATATCCGCACTGGAGCTGCCATTACAGGAAGTTTTGAGCAACCTGATGTGAGTGCTTAGAAGTGCATTCCTGTCTCCCAGAAGAGCAATATGCATTTAACCTCCAAGAAAGCTCTCACTTTCCATTCTTGTTGTTACCATGGAAGTTATTGTTTTTGTCTTATATAAAGGCAAGGTTAGAAACCTATTGAAATATATGTATGTATGTTTGTATATACATATATAGGTAAATATAGGCATATATCCTGATTTCTGCTGCATGCTTAATATTCACTTATTAGTTCTAACAAATGATAGTTCTTACCATCACAAATATTTATAATATTAATAACTTATATCTTTGAACCTAGTCTTTTCTGTTATGTAGACTAAGACTTTTAGTATAGAAACAGATATTTGTGATAAAAATCATTATTTTATTTTTTCCTTTATTAGAAATGTGCATAATAGTTTTTCATTGCCTGTTTGATTTATGGTATTGACTAAATGCTTTAATATTTTTCTGTTTGCCAAGAGGTTTTCACTTCTTTTATGTAATTCATTTTGTTTTATCTCACTTCTCTTGATTATTATCCAATTCAACTATTTCATATTGGTAAATTTTGCTTTTGAGGATGATATAATTTCATTCAATGTTTTATAAATATTGTCTGTTTCTATTTAATATGTAGCAACTTCGGAAATCAAAATTATTTATCATTATTTTACTCAATTCTTACTAAGTTTGGTTTATGTTATGTGAATTTATAAAAAAAATAATTTTAAACATTGTTAAAGCTTAAATCACACATTGATCCCAACACCTTAATAGTGGGAGAGTTCAACACCCACTCTCACCAAAGGACAATTCATAGAGACAGAAGCTAAATAGAGAAATAATGACACTTACGGGGGTCTTAAACAAACCTAAAGGATGTCTAAAGAACTTTTCACGCAAACAGAAAAGAGTATACCTTCTTCTCAACACCTTACAGAACCTTCACCAAAATTGACCTATAATCAGGTACAAATCAAGCCTCAACAAATAGAAGAAGATTGAAATAATCTATTGTATTGTATCCGACCACCATGGTCTAAAACTAGATCTCAACAAAAACAGAAGTAGCAAAAAGCCTACTCACACATGGAAACTGAACAACTCTACTCAATGACAGCTGGGTCAGGGAAGAAATGAAAGACTTCCTAGAATTCAATGAAAATGAAGGCATAACTTACCCAAACCTATGGGACACAATGAAAGCACAGCTAAGAGGAAAGTTCATAGCACTAAGCACCTTCAAAGAAATGCGAGACATCTTATACAAGCAGCAGCACACCTGAAAACATTAGGAAAAAAAAAAGCAGCAAACACACCCAAGAGGACCAGACAGCTGAAAATAATCAAACTCACGGCTGAAATCAGTAAATTAGAAACAAAGAGACCAATTCAAAGAATCAATAAAACTGAGAGCTGTTTCTTTGAGAAAATCAACAAGGTAGACAAATCATTAGCCAAACTAACTAAACGCAGAGTGACACTATCCAAATCAACAAAATCAGAAATGAAAAGGGGAACACAATGACAGAGCCTGAGGAAATCCAAAGAATCATTAGGTTCAACTTCAAAAGCCTATATGCAACAAAATTTGAAAATGTAAATGAAATGGACAATTTTCTTGATAGGTTCCATTTACCAAAGTTGCATAAAGATCAGGTGAATAAGATTTCTGGCACTCTGCTCAAAGTTTGGCTATGAGCCTCTATATCTCCTTCGATAATCTGGTGGGCAGAGTCTTTGGAAACATTATGGAAGAAGAGGGAGATAGACCTGGAGTGGAGAGGAACTCCATCAGTAGAACAACAGAACCAAAAACCCTGGCCCCAGGGGTTCTGTAGAGACCAATACTCCAAACAAGGACCTTGTATGAAGAGGCCTAGACCCCTGTTCAGACCAAGCCCATAGACTGCTCAGTTTCCAAGTGGGTTCCCTAGAAAGCCTCAGACATGAATTCAGTGGTTGGCTCTTTGAACACTTCCCCCTGAGGAATGAAGTCTTGCAAGGGCACAAAGGGCAGCCAGCCTTGATGAGACCTGATAGGCTAGGGTCACAGAGAATGGGAGGAGGTCTTCCCTTATCAGGGGACTAGGGAAAGGGCATAGGAGGAGGAGAAAGAGGGTGGGTATGACTGGGAGGAGATGAGGGAGGGGGCTGCAGTGAGGATACATAATGAATAAATTGTAATAAAAAAGATCAGATAAATAAAGTACATAATCCTATATCCCCTAAGGAAATAGAAGCTGTCATCAAAAGACTCCCATCCAAAAACAGCCCAGAACCAGATGATTTCACTTCATAATTCCACCAGACCTTCAAAGAAGAACTAATTCAAATACTCTTCAAATTATTTAACAAAATGGAAACAGAAGGAACATAATCAAACTCATTCTATAAGGCCACAGTCACCTTGATACCTAAACCACACAAAGGCCCAAGAAAGAAAGAGAATCTCACACCCAACTCACTTATGAACATTGACATGAAAATAACATAATAAAATACTTGCAAACTGAATTCAAGAAAATATCAAAAATATCATCCACTATGATCAAGCATGCTTCCTCCTAGGCATGCAGGGGTGGCTCAATACATAGAAAGCCATCAATGTAATCCACCACATAAACAAACTGAAAGAAAAAAATACAAACACATGATCATCTCCTTAGATGCTGAAAAAAACATTTGATAAAATCCACTTCTGGGCATATATTGAAAAGATACTCAACCAGACAATAAGGACACTTGCTTAACTATGTTAATAACAGCTTTATTCTTAATAGCCAGAATCTGGAAACAACCCAGATGTCCTTCAACTGAAGAATGGATACAGAAACTGTGGTATATTAACACAATGGAATACTACTCAGCAATTAAAAATAAGGAAATCATGAAATTTGCAGGCAAATGGATGGAACTAGAAAAGTTCATCCTGAGTGAGGTATCCCAGAAACAGAAAGAAATATATGCTCACTTGTAAGTGTATGTTAGCCATATAATATAGGAGAAACCTACACATATCTACATACCTAAAGAAGCTGAACAACAAGAAGGAACTTAGGAAAGAGACCTAATTCTCATTCAGAAGGGAAAGCAGGATAAACACTGGAAGCAGGAGAGGAAAGAGAACAGGATGGGAGGCTACCACAGATGTCCTCTAAAAGACTCCAGTCAGAAGGAGATTAAAGCAGATGCAGAGACTCACAACCAAACTTTGGACAGAGCACAGGGAGACTTCAGAGAAAAGGAGGAAATAGGACCCAGAGGTGACAGGAGCCCCACAAGGAGACCAACAAAGCCCAAAAAAGCAGGACCCAGGGGGAGGGGAGAATGCAGAGACTGGTGAATCAACCAAAGACAATACATAGAGAGGCTGCTCACATGTAGCCCATAGGCAGCTCATCTCCTTCATGTGGGTTTTCTAGTAAGTAGAGAATAGACAGTTTTTGACATGAACTCAGTTTCCTGCTCCTTGATCACTTTTCCATCTTGGGGCAACCTAGCCAGCCCACAGAGGAAGAGGATCTAGGCCTGTTGGAACCTCATAGAGTAGGGTCAGACATAACAGAGGAGGAATTACCCTATCAGTGGACTAGGGGAGAGGGATAGAAGGGGAAGAGGGAAGGAAGATGGATCTGGGAGGAGCTGAGAGAGGGTCCTACAACCAGGATACAAAGTGAGTAAATTGTAAAATAATAAGAATAATTGAATATTCCAATTTACAATTTCAAAAATGGTCATTCCCCTTAATTTTTTATAGTTGTTAAATATTTATTCACAAGCAGAACATTCTTCTAGCATGAAATACCCCAGTTTGTGTTTTATAGTTATTTTTACCTTAAATTTTTGATTTCTGACAATTGATGATTCTACAACATTATTACATAGACTTAGGAAGCAAACTTAAGATGAATAAACCTATTCCATTTGAAGCATTGATGATGTAGTAAACAGATGGCAGAAATCTAGTGATTGATTTCATAAGAAAGGATGTGAAGTAAACAATAAAATCATTGAAAGGTCTGGAGAAATGGTGAAGTTAGGAAAGTATTTGCCACAGAAGCAAATGGGAAATGGAGTTCAGTGTTGGAATCCATGTAAAATGCCCATTATCTCTGCTCTGTGGAGTTGGAGAGAGGGGGCTCATTGGAGATTGCTGGTAGCCACTCTGGTCGGTCAGTGAGCTCCAGTTTCAGTGAATGTGGCTGTCTTCAAAATAAACTGAGAGCATGTTAGAAAATGATACTCAGCCTTGACCTCTAGCCTCACATGCACACATGTGAATGCATATCTTCTACACACACCAACCCACCTACACATATATCAATACGCCCCCTTCACATGAGTTGGATGAATGAGACATGATTGTCCTTTTTCATGGATAATTCAACTAGGATAATTTTTCAGCTCTGTTGAAATTAAAATAATTTCCATTACTCTGTGAAAATGAAGTTTAAAATTCAAATTCAAATAAATATCTAAGTTTAATTTCTTGAATTGAAATTGAAGATCCTGGGACTTCTCAAAGACTTATTAATATGATTTGGGAGGTGCAGGGACCCTATTTTGTTCCTTGATTTACTGATGATACTCTTCTTTACAATATACCCATTTTCTAGTTAGTTTAAGCAGAACCAAAAGAAGGTAAGTATTCTAAACAGGGTTTTGTAGTCACTAAGAAATCAGTCACCATATTTTTTTACATTTTTATTATTATTTTAGTTTTTTAAAGTTAAAAGGTAGCCCCCTCCCTCAACTCCTTCCAGTCCCACATTCCCTAGTCCGTTACAAGGGGGAGTTCTCCTCCTCTGCCATCTGCCCCTAGCTTATCGAGTCTCATCAGGACTGCCTGCATCCGCTTTCTTATCATATATTTTTACTGGAGCAAAAAGACCCAAAAGAGAATGTTGATGGAATTAAAGCATGAAGACAAACCATATGGTAGTGTACAAGAGACTGTGAGGAGGATGTGGAGGAAGAAAGAAACTACATGATTTGAATGTAAAGTCTTTCAGAAAATCTTGTCATAACTTCCATCAAAGGCTGCACTGCCACCCTGGGCAACTTTGCCAAAGGTGAGTTATGATGCTTGTTATCAAAGAGAGTAGAAAACAGAAACAGGATATTGAACACAAACTACAGAATTATAACTAAAGCATCACAAAGACAGAATTTGTAAACTTGCAAAATAATGTACATTTTTGTAGAGTTAAGTGAGCAAAATGCGGAAGCCTAGATGTTAACAGAAGAAAAGAAAAATTCTACTCAAGGTAACAGGAAGAACAGAGATGAATTCAGGAGGCTAAATTCCCCAAGGTCAAAAACTGTTCACAAAGGAAACAAAATGATTCAAAAGTACTGTGTACACACAGGTAACTTTGAAGTCCACACAAATTCCATCTGCCAATTGGCTGCTCTCTATTCCTTTTCTATTAATAATGCCACACAGTTTTCCTCTATTTCTTTTTAACTGATGATCCCACACACAACTTTCACATATCCAATGCACTGGAAATTCATTTGCTTACCCAGAGTTCTGTAACTCTTCCCTAATGTATCTAATGTCCAATTCCAGACTAGAAGAGGCCCAACCAGTGCAAGTTGGCCTGAGGAGCAGGCATTTTGGAAATTTGGAGTCTAGGTCAATATCAGGAAGACACCAGACTAGAAGGTTCAAATACATCAAATGAAAAAATGCTAATTATAGCCAAGTCCCAGACTGACCAACTGTGTCACTGTTCAGAGAGTACCATGAACAGAACAGTGATAAGCCAGAGAAGAGGGGTGTTTCTCAATGGCAACGTTCTTACAATGAGCATAAGTGGATTAAGAAGCAGTTGTTTGTAAAGAGAATTTTAGACCTGCAGCCATGCTTGCAAAACACTTGTTTAAAGTTTAGCCTGCAGTTGTTTCTTTTGCTGTGTTCTTCTGACAGCAATTTATTTACAGTTCATCTATCTTCCAAGCACTGACCATTACCTCAGGATGTATTAGAAAAAATAATTATCAGCTATAAATCTATATTTTTCATAACTTCCTCCCAAAGGAGTAATTTGTAGGTTTCAGTAGCCTCTTTCACATGAAAGCCCTGATCACCCTTTAATCAGTAGAATGTGTTCAACGTAGTCGAGCAAAAATCTGGTTTGATTGTCAGTAAATTGGACCTGTTAGCTTGTGGTTTAAATTTAGCTGTGTTTGTTTCAGAAAATCTGTGTTTTATTAGGGTAAGTCCTTTCTAATTATGTAATATTTTAACTTTCTTTTTAGTTCTTACTAGTTTTTTTTCTCCTTTTCTTAATTTAAGCTTTTCTTGTCAAGCACCAGTCAAGAAGAAAAGAGGAATTTGGGGTTTTGTCCATTTCTGGATTTTGTGGCATGGGACAACTGTGTAAAGGCTGTGAAAAGAGGAAAGTGAGAGAATCAAGAAGAAAGGGAAAATTTACACTATCTAATGTTGCCTCTGCTGATCTCTCCATAGCCTTTTCTCTTCGCCCCATCGGGCTTTTGTGTTTTTTTCTTTGAAAACTTGGTTCTCTACAATAATATTGTAAGTTTCTCCTAATTTGGCCATACCAAACAGAATCTGCAAATATAGCTCCAGTTTGTAGAATTTTCCAGTTCTTCAAAAATGCTTATTTGTTATCAAGGAACGATACAAGATACTGAAGTGAAAACCTGTTCTAAATTTGCCTTGTTTTGGTTTTGTTTCAGTGTTTCACTGAAACTCTTTGAGCATGGGCAAAGGTTCAGCTCAAAAAACTGAAGCCTTCAGCCCTCTCCTGCCAAAGTTTTCTCCCTAACTCATTAATCAGTGATAGAAAAAAAATCCAATAGCTGACTATTGTTCACATTAATTTCTTAATGATGAGAAAAATGATAAAAGATAACATTAAATTTAACATTAGAAATTAACTAGCCAGAATGTGCTATAGCAAAACAGATTTAAGAAACCTAAGGTTGCGCTGCATACTTCATAGTGGATGCTCATTAAACATCAATCTGCAGGCTGATAAGAGAAAGAGGAATAGAATACAAATTTAATGTTGGGAAAACTACAACTAGCACATAGCTTGGTTATGATGTCCTTAAAATGCTGCCCTATGCTGCTTATTAGAAGCCTTCTGACATATTCTGCTTTCTGTATTTTGTGATATTATTATATAATGGAGTATATTAATTCATAAATATAGTGTCCATGACAAATACATGTGCTCTAGAGTGTATTATAAACACAAATAGTTGGGCTACCCACACTGCATTTCTTTCACCATTGAATTTTTTCCTATTCTTTCTTTGATGTCATTTTTTTTTTTTTACTAAAAGCAACTGTTGCTTAATAGCTGGCAAGATAATTTGAGTAAATTTATTCTCCAGATTAATATAAACAAAATTTTAAAAATTATCCATGTTTTTCATATATCAGTACATAAGGAAAAAAAATCTTTGTTGGGTACAATATAGTACATGAAGACCAAGAAAAGATAAATATTAGGGGATGAGGAAAGAATGAATGCAGGTAATGGACATTAGTCATGAAAGAGGATGTTCAAAACTAATTATTTTTCTAGTTCTAATGCTACCACATGTTTTTGCACATTATTTTTCTGGTAGATAAATACCTAAAAAGATGTCCAACAGTGGAAGTATAAAATCCAAAGTGAAGCTTCAGTAATTCAGAGTGGCTATTCTAACTATACAGAAAGAAGGTCAGTGAGATGTGTAGATATTGGGTTTGTTGAACTTCGATGTATGACATTCATTTTATTTATAAGTTTCTGATAATAAAGTTTTAAAATGTTTTTGTTTTAATGTGTAAATAATAAACTATTGTTTAAATTTGTGTGTGTGTGTCCGTGTGTGTGCTTGTGCTTTTTGTATGAACACAGGCATGAGTGTGTCTAGCGCATGTGTGGAGGTCAGAAGAGAACCCCAGGTTCTGGTCTTCATCTTCCTCCTGTTTTGAGTCACCTTCTCTTGTTGTTTGTTGTTGTATACGCTAGGCTAGGTGATGTGTGAACTTCCAGGAAAGTCTCCTTTCTTTGGATTGTATCTCCTTGTTTGGAGTGTTAGACACACTACAATGTCTGGCTTTGCAGGGTTAATGGGGATTCTCACCCAGGTTCTCACTGGCCCCAGCGAGGTGCCTTATCCACAGAACCATTTTGTCAGTCCTGATTATTTCTGAGTAGCATACCACTGTATGAATACTTACCTCTTTGTCCCCTTTAATGTTGAGAAACGCCATTTCCAGCCTTGAATTGATGAATAAAAGTCCTAAGTATTCTCTTGGAAATTCTTCATTGTTCTGTTTTAATTTCCTTGGATAAATATTTAAGAAATCCAATTAATTAATCAAGGGCATGTGGGCATTCAGTTATATAATAAATAACTAATATTCTATTATCAAAGCATGAAACCTTTAGCTGTTTCCTATTTTATAGTCCATTCAAGTTGCTGTAATAAAATGTTATACAGCAGATGGCATATAAATAATAGACCCTGATCACGCCTATGTTGGTTTGTGCAAAATTCAGTAACAATGTACTAACAGGTTCACTGCCTGATGTGAGCTTGCTTCCTGGTTCACATGTAGCACCTCAGTCTTGTCATATTGTGGAAGGAGCAAGGGAGCTCCCTGGGGTCCCTTTTATCAATCTAATTCAAGAGGGCTCCATCTTCACAATATAATCACTATTCAAATGCCAAACACCATTACATTACTGACTACATCTCAAAATACACACTGTGGGGAGATACAATATTTCAAGTAACCACAATTGCAAGTATTAAATCATTTAAATATAACCGTTCTACTTCTTGGGTATGAAGTGATATCTCGTTGCGCCTTGATTTGCTTTTCCTTAATCACTGATGATACATGCTAACTGTTGTCAAGCTTGTTTATCCTTTGCATATTTTCCATTTCGAGGGATACACACACACATTATGTCCATTTAAATAGTTTTGGTTATGTTGCTTGTACTAAGTTGTAAAAATCTTTATATGTAGTGGTGTATTTTTCATCAGATAAAAATGATTCTGAACATGCTTTTTTTGTGGAAGGAGCAAGGCCCGCCATTGAATGGAATAAGGCCTGCTGCTCAACATCACACATGCTCAGGCATGCAGGGACATGCCCCAACTGAGCTATCTGCCTGGACACGCCCAGAGACTGATGATACTACACTAGTAATGAGACAAGACCCAAATGAGGAAGAGTTACAGCAACAGCCAGCAGCCCAGGAACCAATGAAGCACTGGGCCAAAGGTACAAAGGGGCATTGTCCTCTTCCTGAAATAAATGAGTCTACTTTTGTCACTTGCCAGACTCCTGGAGTCTCTGTGCTAGCTCACGGCTGCCCCGAAGGGTCCCAGGTTTGGATTCAAGCAAGAAAGAATGACCACAAAATATACCAAATAGCTAGAGATAATGAGCTATTTTAGTTTTAAGTAGGATCAAATTATCTTTGATTTTTTTCGTTGTTTTTACCCATTTTTGTAGTTGATGCATCCTTGTGATCTTAGAAACTTCAAGGGCTTGTTAGTGTTCTCAAGTAGTTTCTTACAGAAGTTTTATGATTCCGGTGCTCACATTTTGATCAAAGATCTGTTTTGATTGCTTTCTATGTGTTTGTAGATGGTCAGTGCTTACCTTGTTTATGAAATGTGGTTATAAACATGTTTCGTTTTGATACCAAGTGTGGGATGTGGGAATGACTCAGATTGTCCACAGCAGCAGACTGTTTGTTTGCCTCACGTGGGCTCTGAGAGGGGTGCTTTGCCAGCTGGAGATAGTTTAAATCTGGGGACTCCGGAGAGAGAATAAATGCCAGAGCCCAGAGAGTGTGGAGCTCTGAAAGAACAAGGCTGCTCCTGCTTCCGCTTTGCCGTTCCTGGTTGCTGTAGTGAGACAAGAAGTTAGCGCTCTCTGAAATGAGGATTGGACTAGATCCAAGAGCCCGACCACCCTAACCAGCAGGAAGCAGCTGAAAGAACTATGGCCTCTCCCACTAACCCTTTCTCTCTCCTACCTGGTGTTGGGATGTTGGAAGGGATTGGGGTGGAGTAGGAGAAAAAGAAGAAACATAAATAAAACAGTTTTTTAAAAAGTATGCCAACAATGAAGGCTTACTTTTGGAATCATTTTATGCGAGCATTTGTGTTTCCAGTAAACGGCAACTTAGTGTTTTTCTAAGAATTGACTGATTATACATTTTAGCTCCGTCTCTCCAGTGTGTCATTATACCAAATCTATTTATCCTCAGACCATCCTAAATTATTTTGATTAATGATCTATCCCATTTTAAATTGATATAATCCTGCAAATTCATCATTGTCAAACTTCTTTTAAATAAGCCAGAAACTTATTTCCATAAATAATATATAATCTGTTTGTCAGAAATCTACAAAATTCAAAATTGGATAAATGTAATTAATGTAAAAGATACTTGGTGCTCTTTGGCATCTTAGCAGTGTTAAACTTCATACTTTTTACTATACCTTCTCATTTATTTCAATACTTTTAAGTTCATTTTCAGCAAAGATTTTACAGTCTTTCTATTGCACATCAGACTAAAGTGTTCTAGGTGGTAGACTGGGCATTGCAGATTGTTCTTTTGAAGTAAATATACATCTACAGTGAAAGCTTACAGAAGTGGTATTCTTTATACTGCCTGCACATGTGTCTGCAGGCCAGAAGAGGGCACCAGATCTCATTATAGATGGTTAGGAGCCACCATGTGGTTGCTGGGAATTGAACCCAGTACCTTTAGGGAAGAACAGTGTTCTTAACCTCTAAGCCACCTCTCCAGCCCCAGAAGTGGTATTCTTAAGAAGGGGAAATTGGTCTGATACTCGTTATTAAAAAAACAAAAAATAAAACAAACAAACAACCCAAAACTATACCTTGAACTTGTGGAAAGTGAACATCTAATATATGGATCAAAATGTCTGAACTCTAGAATACTAAAAAGTCATTGGGTGCACTAGGAGACATGATTTTAGGTGAACTGATTTAAAGTCAGATTGTACATATAACTCATACCTGAGAGTCAAGGACACCACTCCTGGGTCTAGAAGATAAGTGCTCAGTATTAAAGGGATGTGGTGCTAGGGTGCTGGGCTGCACAAGACAGCCCTTCTTTGTGTCAGGTGTGTGTCACCAAGGTCACATAATCCATAGTCCTTTCTGAAGAAAATGTTTATGGAGACTCTGATGGTCTTTTGTAGCTGAAGTTTGTCAGAGGAAGTTTAGTTTAAAGATCATTGATTAAAAAAAAAACATTACCCCTTTGTATAAGTGATTCTTGTTCCCACTGGCTTCTTGCTATGATGTTTAATCTTGACAGTTGTGTGGGATTTAGAATCAACATGGCATGGTTATGAGTTATTTTCTAAAACAGATTGTGGTAGGACAATCTATTTGAAATAGAGAAAATGTCATTCTATGATCTGGGATTCCAGAGTGAATAAAAGTGAGAAGCACTCTACCCAAAGTTTGGTTATGAGTTTCAGCATCTGCTTTGATACACTGCTGGATAGTCTTTCAGAGGCCCTCTGTGGTAGGCTCCTGTCCTCTTCCCTGTTTTCTCCCTCTTCAGATGTCCGTGCCGTTTGCCTTTCTGAGTGAGGATTGAGCCAGGATCCTCCTTTTTGCTTAGCTTCTTTAGGTGTACAGATTTTAGTATGTTTAACCAAGATTATATGTCTAAAATTACAAAGTGAATAAACTGTAAATAATATTAAAAAATTAAAATAAAAGTGAGAATCACAGCTAAGCTCAGACATTCATTTATCTCTGCTTCCTAATTGTGGATACAATCTGATCGGTTACCTTAAATCCCTCCTGACAAACCTTCCTCTCTGGGCTGAACCTTCTCTCCTTGGCTGTAAGCCAAAATAAAGCCTTCTTCCTTACCTTGGCTCCTTCCACATACATACATATGTACGTACATACATACATATGCATATATATGTGTGTATGTATATGTACACACACATATATATATAATTATATATATATATATATATATATATATAATTGAAAGTATTGGTTTGGATCTTCAAAAATGTTTACACATATCACTACAGTGTTGATCCTGATAGTAGGTTTGAAAAAGTGATCCTAAGCAGGATCTAGAATAGCCTTAGTATAAAATATGCTCTCCCAAGATCTAAATGAAACTAATATAACTACATTTTAATTAAATGAATAGATTTTTTTTTTAAAAAGAAGGTATAGTTTCCAATGAGAGCACTTAATCTAAGTAATTGAAACACTACTAGTCTCAACCATACGAAATCTTCAGTTTGCCCATCCACTTTGCATTTCAGTCTCTATTAACTTCTTTTTCAGGCTCCAAAATACCTCATCCAATGTAAGAATAATTATTATCTATTAAAATTTAAGAGAGACCCATACAGATTTCTGCGTTTCTTTATTGTGTAATATCCCTCCCTAATTTTCTATCTTAAAATTTTATATATCAGAAGCCCAAAGTCTTCTTTATTTTAAATAGTCTGTTTGATGATATTATCGTAGATTTTTCTCTACTTCTCTTTTTGAGAGATATGTCCAGAAGGAAACAGTCCAATATATTGTGGAACTAACTTGTCATAGTTTGCTGGTTTAGGGATAACAGCTGTGCACATTCTGTACATGATGTCATCATCTTGTAGCTATTAATGGTGAGAGAGTAAGTTTAATAACCCCTTTTCCATTATGGAAAAATATAATTTGTTTTTCCTGAAAAAAAACACATATCTCTCTACACTGAGGCTTATTAACTTTAAATCATTTTATTTGCTGCATTTTTCTTTTCTTTAAAAAAGTTAGGTTTGTTAATTTTACTTGTATGAATATTTTACCTGCCTGTATGTGTGTGTATACCACATACACTTCTGATGACCCTGGTGGTCAGGAGAAAGCATTAATCTCTTGGAATTGCAGTTATAGGTGGTTGTAAGTCACTGTTTTGGTGTCAAAAGCCGACTGGGTCCACTGGTAGGAAAATGTGTTCCAACAGATGTAGCATAGACCTGTTGCTCACTGAGTATAGTGGTACCTTCTTACTGTCTATGCTGCACAAATCCAGCATCTCATTTCTTATGCTGCCTCATCTTTGCAGAAGATTATCATTCAAGGTTGCCTGCCTCCTGATAACATTCACTATCACAACATGGTTCTGCTGTGAAGAGCTTGATATATCTTTCATGCAACCCACATATGTTCACTTCCAATTGTATTTTAAGTCAGAAGGACCACATATCTGTGTAAAAATAAGAGCAGAGTCAGAAAATATCCTGTGACATTTATGAGCTCTGTTATAGTTTTTTTTTCCCACTGATGTGGCTGATATTGTTAACTTACCAGCATGGTATGCATAGGAGAGACTGAAATGATACTGTTCAAAGAGATTATAGAGAAAGTTTCAAATGTCCTACTATCTATGTTATATAGACATTGCCAATTTTCTTTTAAAAATATGCTAATTCTAATATATAGTGCTATGTACAAGTACCTGTCTCTGAGTACTGCCTTAGTGCTCTAAGAATAACAATCTTTATTGCCTTTAGAGAAGTAAGCTGAAACAACCTGGAGAGTATCTATGAAGCTAAAAAGAAAGACCTACAACCCCTAGTGAAATAGAGGTCATCAAAACCCTCCCATCGCTACCAATAAATGGCAAAGTGACTTTTACTACACAATTCAACCACAGTTTTAGAGAAGAGTTTACCTTGGTATTCTCCAAATTATACCACAAAATAGAAACACAAGTAACATTGAAAATTCTTATGAAATCACAATTCCTAGGATACATAAACAACATAAAGAAATCCAAAGAAATAGAATTAAAGGCCAATCACCTTCATGAGCATAGATCTAAAAATTATCAATTAAATACCTGCAAACTAAATCTAAGAGCACACCAAAAAAAGACCATCCACCATGATCAAGTAGGTATCCCAGATAAGCAGGGATAGTTCAACCTACATAAATTGGTAAATGTAATCCAAAGTACAAACATGCTGAAAAACAAAAGCCAAATGATCATCTCATTAGATGCATAAAAGCCCTTGGACAAAACCCAACACTCCTTCATGATAACAGTCATGGAGAGATTAGGCAATTTACAGCAAGCTATTACTAACATCAACTAAAATGGAGAGAAAATCATAACATTACCATTAAACTCAAGAATAAGGCAAGGTTATACACTCTCTACTTGAAGTTTTACCTAGATCAAAAAGACAACTAAAAGAGATAAATGAGATACAATAGAAATGGAAACAATCAAAATATCCTTATTTGAAGATAATATTATAATGCATATAAGGGACGCTAAAAATTTACCAGGAAACTCTTACAGCTGATAAACACTTTTGACAAAGTAGCTGGATACAAAATTAACTCAGAAAAAGATAGTAATCTTCCTATATATACATGAAAAACAGACTGGAAAAGAAATTATGGAAACAACACCTTTTACAACAAACTCAAATAATATAAAATATTTCTAGCCAAACAAATGAAAGATTTGTATGCTAAAACTTTAAGACATTAAAGAAGGAAATTGAAGAGGCCAGAAGATGAAATGATCTCTCTTGCCAATGAATCAGTAGGATTAATAAAGCAAAAAATGGCCGTTCTGCCAAAAAAAAATCTAGAGATACAATGAAATCCACATCAAAATTCTAACACACTTCCTCATGGAACTTCAAAAGACAATTCTCAGCTTCATATGTCAGCACAGAAAACCCAGGACATCTAAACATTCTTGAACAATAAAAGAACTGCTGGAAGAATCACCATCCCTAATCTCAAATTGCACTATAAAAGTATAGAAATAAAAACATCACAGAATTGGCACAAAATAGACATGTTGTTCAACAGAAATAAATCCACACACCCAGGCCACCTGATTTTTGTCAAAGTAGCCAGAAACACTCATTGGATAAAAAGATGTCTTTAATCAATGGTGCTGGTAAAGTTATATAGCTCCATGTAGAAGAATGAAAGTAGATTCATTCTTATAACTCTGAACAAAACTCAACTACAAATGGATTAAAGATTGTAAAATAAGGACAATTACAATAAATCTGATAAGATAAAGTGAGGAGCTAACCTTGAAGTCATTGGCGTAAGACAGACTTTTTGAGTAGAATACTGTTAGCACAGACGCTAAGATCAACAATTAATAAATAGGACCTCATGAAACTGAAAAGCTTCTGCATGGCAAAGGACACCATCATCCTCATGAAATGGTAGGCTATAGAATAAAAAAAAAGTTTCATTGCTGTTAACTATACATCCATATCCAAAATATGTAAAGAACGCAAGAAAAATTAAAAATCTGGGCATCAGAAGAAATGGGGTAGAGATCTAAACAGATAATTCTCCAAATAGAAAATCAAATGGCTGAGAAGCACTTAAAGAAACATTCAACATCCTAAGTCATCTGGAAAATGCAAATTAAAACTAATTTTAGACTGGTGATGATATGGTATAAGGGGAACACTCAACCATTGCTGGTAAGTGTACAAAATTTATACAGCCACTATGGAAATCAGTGTAATGGTTCATCAGAAAAGGGAATTAATCTATTTCAAGATCCAGCTATCACACTGAAGTGAAAATTTCTTGTTTCTTTGAAGACTCAGTTTTGCCAAGCGATTTTTTGCTGCAAGCTGGGCACATGTTTTGCTGGAGGATGGCTTATGAGAAGGCCCATGATGTTTTGCTGTGAGTTCTCTCATGCAAAGGGTGTGGCTTTGGTCAGCTGAGAACCTCTGTGGGTGGAGAGAAGACAGACAGGCTCATGCACAGTGAAACATCACATTTTGGATCAACATCACTGCACTGATCTTCAGACACTTGACTTTGAAGAGAGAAATGTTCCAGAGAACTTCTGGTGCAATCTACCTAAGTCTTGCGGCTTTTGCTGACTTGTGCTGATTTTTATTACTGCTTGGTTGTGGCCTTGGACTGGACTGCCGGTATGCTATAGACTGTGTTTAGTAATCCCCTAAAGCCCTATTGATCCTAATCAGCAGGAAGTAGATAAAAAAGATCTACAGCTCTTTTCCCTACTAATCTATCTAAGGTCAGGGGTCAGAAGGTAGGTAAAAGTGTTTAAAAATCCTAAATAAAGTAGGTTTGGTGAAAAATCTAAACCTACATACCATTCTCGGGCATGTACCCGAAGAAAACTTCACAGTACTACAAAGACACTTGATATACCATGCTCATTGCTCTTCTATTTATAATACCCAGATATTGGAAAGAACTGAGATGTCTGTCAATAGTTGAGTGGATAAAAAAAATGTGGTATATTTTTATAATTGACATATTACTCAGCTATTTAAAAATTATGAAATTCACAAGTACATGGATGGAACTAGGAAACAAAATACTGAGTAAGGAAATTTAGATGAAGAAAGTAAAATATATGTGGATGTTAACGGTTAAGTTATTCATAAACAGGCTACAATCCATATAACCATGGAGGTTAGGTATAGAATATGGGACTTGGAAGGCAGATAAATCATCCTTGGAAAGGAAATAGAATGAGTAGTTATGGATGTACAAGCTGGAGGGAACTAGAATGTTAGGATTCAAACAGGGAGGGAGAGGGAAGAGGGGGATGGAAGCATACAAGGCAGGACACTAAAACTAGGAGATATTTGAGAAGTGGTATGGAAACCTAATAGAGTGTAAGTGTCCTAAAGTGTACACATACAAGCAGATGATATAAATGAAATAACTAAGTAACAGGGGAGACAGGGACCCAATTGGGCATCTCTCATCACCAAATGAAGGTTCCCATACTGACATCTCATTGGTTTGTTGGCCCAAAGGGTCCCACAGGACCCTCAAATCAGCCAGGCTATTGCCAAGGCTATTGGTGGCTCTCCTTAAATGGACAGTAAGGCCCAATTGCTGAAGACAATATCTACACAGCTCTTTGGAAGTGGAGAAGTCAAGCTGGACCCTACGAAGAGCCTTTACCCCTATAGACTAGAATTCACAGCACTAAAAGGTAACCTTCAGGCTACCAGTTGAGAGAGGTAAGCACCAACCCAGTTACAAACCCTTGGATTTGTTTCAGTGGTACAGTAGTAGCACACAGCTCATGGAATCAACATACTAACATGATTTGATTTAAGACCCAATCCATGAGATAGAACCTCTTTTCTACACTGCTTGGTGGCTAAGAACTTGAGAAAAAATTAATTGGCCGAAGATCTAAGAAAAATGAAATACTAATCTTCTGCTAAAGGAATGTAGCAAAAAGATGACATTCTGCTATAATTGTACTGTCTACTTGCTTAGCCATCATCAGAGAACCTTCTTTCTTCAGTAGATGGGAACAAATATGGAGACCCATAGTCAGAAAATCTGAAGCCAGTGAGAGACCCTTGCAACACTCAGCCCTAAATGTGATGTCTCCATCAAATCCTTCTCCTCAGGACTCAGGGAACTTTTTGGAAAAAAAAAAAAGAACTGAAAAGATTGTAAGGGACAGAGAAGATGCCGGATACCAAGGAAGCAAAGTCTTCTTGGCACAGCTGGACTGGCTATCATATGAACTCACATAGACTGAGCAGCTTGAACAGAACCCACACAGCTCCTATGCTAGATGGTGTCCTCAAACAGAAATGAAAAGTGGATACATGAACCCATTCCTAACCCAGAGTGTTGGTATAATGTTCTTTTGACATGTATACACCTTACCCTTGTTCATTCAAATGCTGATTTCTCCCCTCCCCCCTTTCTGGTTTCGATTTGGATATTGCATTGTGATAGTTATTCTAAGCATCCTGTCTCACCTTTGTGTAAACAGGCCAAAATAAAGCAACTAGTCATGATATTGAGCAAAGGGAGGAGCCAGAGGACAGGAAAGAGGGGAGGAGCCAGAGGGCAGGAAATGAGTAGGAGGAGAAAAGGTGAGAGAGAGAGAGAAAGAGATAGGGTAGAGAGCTGGAGGACAGATCTTGGAACTACATGGAGACAGACTGGACCTAATATATCATAAAAAGCAAGTATAATGTGGGAAATACAAATGTTAGGAAACTATGAGGGCTTGGAGGTTTAGGATGGAGTAACTATTGCCCAGCATTGTGTTCTAGGTTAATTAAATAAATCCCAGTCTCTGTGTGGTGATTTGGGTAAAGAGCTGTGTAGGACTAAAAGCAGTCCTAAAAGAGAAACCAACAGTAAATATTAAACCCCTCCTACAACACCAGAGCCATCTGTGATAGTCGTATGCCAATGAAAAAGCTTTCCTCAAGTGAGTCTACATGGGGGAAAAAGAACAAATCCTCTTGAGGGTTGGCTCCAAGTCCAGCAGTAGATGGCCAACACAAAACAAACTCTATGGTAACTTTGAGGTTCTTTGTCTTACAATGTTAAGTCAGAGCTTTTTATTTTTCCTTCAATGATCCCCCCATATTGGTTTCATGCAACTGAGTACAGATGGGATCTCAAATAAAATATTAATTGAAAATGAAGCACAAAAGAAAGATAAATATATAAAATGTAGGCCTTGGAGGAAGCAACTGCATCCCAAACTAACAGAACTACTCCAGAGAAAAGAATAACATTCCAAGAGGAGAGGGTGTGTCCAAACAAATTTCCACAGCACACAACGTGAGGTGTGAATCTGGAGGTTCTGTTCTGGAACTGTCATTTCCTTATCAAGCAATTTTGAGGCTGGTATATGACCTTCACATGTCTTAATTACTTATTATGCACATAAGAATTGTTTAAGTATCTTATGAAGTAAGCATTAAATTTGTTACTCTGTTCAAAATATGTATGGTGTAAGTAACATGAAAATGTTTAGCCAAAACCATTCATCACTTTCATTACAAATATCAATTTGGCGCTTTCTTAGACAATTAAGAATAGTGATTCCTCAAGATCCAGCTATACCACTCCTAGGCATATATTCAAAAGATGCTCAAGTACACAACAAGGACATTTGCTCAGCTATGTTCGTAGCTGCTTTATTCATAATAGCCAGAACCTGGAAACAACCCAGATGTCCCGCAGTTAAGGAATGGATACAACTGTGGTACTTTTACACAATGGAATACTACTCAGCAATTAAAAATGAGGAAATCATGAAATTTACAGGCAAATGGTGGGACCTGAAAATGATCATCCTGAGTGAGGTATCCCAAAAGCAGAAAGACACTCATGGTATATACTGACTTATATTGACCTATAAGATAGGATAAACATACTGAAATTTATACACCTAAAGAAGATAAACAAGAAAGAGTACCTGGGGTAAGAGGATTAATCCTCACTTAGAAAGACAAATGGGATGGACATTGGATGTAGGAGAAAACAAGTAGCAGGATAAGAGCCTACCATAGAGGGCCTCGGAAAGACTCTACCTAGCAGTGTATCAAAGTAAATATTAAGACACATAACCAACTCTTTGGCAGAGTGCAGGAAATCATATGAAAGAAGGGGTAGTTAGTATGACCTGGAGAGGACAGGAGCTCCTCAAGGACCAAGTACATCAGGGCACAGGGGTCTTTTATGAGATGGTTTCTCCAACCAAGGATCATGTATGGATATAACCTAGAACCCCTGTTTAAATGTAGCAAATGGTAGCTCAATAGCCAAGTGGGTACCCTAGTAAGGGGAACAGGGACTATTTATGACATGAACACAATAGCTATTGTGGCTCTTTGACCCCCTCACCCCTGAGGGAGGAGCAGTCTTGTTAGGCCACAGAAGAGGACATTGCAGCCAGTCCTGAAGAGACCTGATAAACTAGAGTTAGATGGAAGGGGATGAGGTCCTCTCCTATCAGTGGACTTGGAAAGGGGCAGGGAGGAGATGAGGGAGGGCTGGGAGGGATAGGAATGGAATGCAGGAGGGGGCTATGGCTGGGATACAAAGTACATAACCTGTGATTAATATAAAATTAAAATGTAAAAAACAAACAAACAAACAACAAAAAACCCTAAATATTATTAAGTTACCATTCCTTCCCTGAGTTAAAGGTACTAAATATTTGGTAAACAAATTTGGCTGATTCCATTAAAACAACTTGTCAAACACTTCAACAGGGAGTTTGAACCTATCTGCAATTGTGAGCCTAATTTTTCTTTTTAAAATTGGTGTCTCTTCTATCATCTTGGTTGTATGGAAACTTGTATTTGGCTTTTATGAGAGGAAAGGCTTTAAGAGTTCAAAGGGCAGGTGAAAGCTTTGATATAATTATCATACATTGCCTTTGCTAAATAGTTGGCCTTCTTCAATATTTTATACTTTTCTACATTCATTCACTGCTTTTGTTTTAAACTCTTTATTCTTATTCCCAGTAACACCCTAATTGCTCTTAACATTAAGCCTATTTTCAAAAAGTCTTTTATTTATCTGTACCTATGTGGTGGACATTTTGTTGCTGACATGTGCAAATGCTAAGGTGAGGCTTTATGTATTGGTGATAGATATCTTAAAGGCTTCCTTTCTGCTATGTAATTGAAACAACAGTACCTTATTTGAAAAAAAATTCTGAAAGAGAACTTTTATTTAGCAAATAGACAGTGTTTGCAAAGATTGCACAAATGCTCTGAGAAAGGAAGTCATAATAAAAAATATGGTATTTATCTTATACTTATATAATTTGATTTCAGGGCTCCTGGCTTTTTGTCATTGATTGTTTGAGTAATTAAGTAAGCCAGGCTGAATTCTAAGTCAGTCAGGATGACAAAAATGAAGTATTGTAAAATATCCTTTTAGATCTTAAGGATCGTGAAAGGTAATTGTCATTTGAATGTTTGCTTTAAGTATAACTTAGTCTTAAGTCATTATAAAGGATTATTATTGAAGTAAGAAGGGATCGGTGTAAAAGGAGGCGGATGGGTGGACAATTATTGGGATGTAGTACGGACTAATTTGTGTAATATGAAGCACAATAATTACACTTATATTGTAAGAAATATATTCTTTTTATGCCCATCTCCCTCTTTCTAGATATTAGTATTAGTGATGCAGTTATTATTGTGTCTATTGAAATTACCTCATTTATTTGCATGAATTCTTGGTCTCTCCTTATTTCTTTGAGATCCACTCAAATGTGTTGCATGTCTGCGAATTATACCCCAAGTGTGACAGAGGATGACTACTTGCAGGATGCCAAGTAGCAGTTACCCTGGCAACAATAATCAGGGGATGCTTCTCAGAACTCCTGCCTCCTCTCTTCCCCATCATTTTCCCTATTTTGAGAGTAAGATAGCATCATTACCAGAATTAGCCAAAGCTGGTTTTTATCCCTGGCATAATGAAAGAGGGAAGGCTTATAAATGACTGCCTTTTACTTTCTATCAGGGGAATTCAGTATATCTCTGTAGTCAACACTGAATGGGAGAAGGGAGGAGGCAGAGGCTGTGTGTAAGGGGAAAAGCTGCATGCTCTCTTTCTAACAAATACTCTATATTGGGAAAATTAATTGTCTGCACTGCTACTACAAGCATTTGGGGGAGATGAATGAAATTGTCAGCTTGTCACGTGCAGGCTAAAAGTATGCAAATTCCATTGTCAGATACTATGAGAAAATTTTTGCCTGATCTAGTGAATCTGAAATGACAGATATAATTTTGCTTTTTCAAGTGCAGAAAACAAACCTTCTACATGGGACTATAATGTCAGTTCTGAAATGGAAAACGTCTTGAAATCACCTATGCCTCTACTGAGATAAGTGTATTTCCTTGGACAGAAATAAGAGTTCAACTGAAATCAGATAACAGAAATTAGGGATTTTTTCTTAAAAAAAAAAAAGTAAAGTAAGTGAGCATGAAGAAAACACTCTCAGGGGCAGAAAGCCTTCTCGGAAGAGCTGTTTCTCTGGCACTGCACCCAGAGCAGCATTTATCTTGTTTGCATCCCCTCCTTCCAGTCCACCGGGAAGCTGGAAGCTTTCCGGATTCTAGGTGGACTCTGAAGACAAAGAGTATCTGAGAACATGTTAATGCTTTTGTCTGCTCTGTGCCTCACAGACCTCCAACTCTGCATATCTAGCTTGGAACTTTATGTTTGATTTTCTTCCTGTTGTTTGGGGGAGTATTTTACTTTTGTATCCATTTTAGGCTGATGCATACCTGAACAACTCTAACAAAAATATGCAGCAGCGTTCACTAAAAACCAGCCAATGACATCATTAGCTGATGAAATAGCAGATAACAGGAAAGGCCAGTGCTGGACTCTTTCTTTCTTTCTTTCTTTCTTTCTTTCTTTCTTTCTTTCTTTCTTTCTTTCTTTCTTTCTTTCTTTCTTTCTTCTTTTCTCTATAACCTTTGCTTGCTTCTTGTCCTTCCTCCATCCTCCTTTCTCCTTCCTTGATCTCTTTCTCTACTTTTTTCTTCCCTTCCTTTCCTCTATTCATTCTGTGCTCTTCCCTTTCCTTTTCACCCCTTTCTCCACCCCCTCTCTTCCCTTCTCTTCCCTCTTCCTTCTTACTCTCTCCTCTCCTCCCATCCACTGCCCACCACGCTGTGACTTGTGGAAAGTTACTGAGCTGATGATAATATGATGATCTAGAGATCATTCTTTATAATTTGTCAGATAAATGTCAAATTTCTGTGGCAAGGAAGATTTAGTGTAATAAATAGATACAATGTAAATAAACACTAAGTACATTAAGTAAGGGTTTAATGGAGGTATCTTTGGGGAGTCTCTTGCAATAATCTGTTAAAATAGTTTTATCTGATATATGCTAATGATAAAGTCTGTACTCAGTAATATTTTAGGGATTTAAATAAGTTAGAGTTTACAAATAAGACGCTTGAAGCTTTTTATTCATTTTGTAAACCGAAATATTTCTTTGGAATGCTGAAATAATTTTAAATATATTAGATTTTTGGTCTACTTAATGGAATTAATCACAGTTTATGTTTAATATGAAAATATCTGATTCCTCCTTTGGGTACAGATTTTTATCTTAATTGTATATCTCAAGAGCTTAATACCTTGAAGCCATTACATTCTGATGTATATTTTTTATAGTTGAATCTGACATAATCAATGAATATTTCAAGGACTATCCTGCTAAAGCCTACAGATTATAAAGGTAGTAATGAGGATCTTATAATAGATTCAACTGGGAATTTTATCTTTACCAAAAGGTGTATCTTGAAATATTAAATATGAATATATTAATAAGTTATTAAAATTAAATATTAAAAGATAGTATATTTACATAACTCTAAATTGTAAAAGAACTAAAATGATATCCATTGGAAAATATCTCCTCTGATCTCTCAAAGGTTATTTAAAATATATACAAACAAAATATTTAAATATTTTACACAAACCCCATAGTCAACTATTTTTAAGTTAAAGCTGTTTTATTGATAGGATCATATTATTATGAGACAAAATACTGTTTTTATTCTGAATAACAACTATAGTGACTTATATTTTGTATTTATAGTATAATTTATGAAGCTGACTTTAATTGAAAGATGTTTAGAGTTATAATTCATACCTTTTTGTATAATAACTTTCAAAGCATAGACTAAAAAGCAACAGTCCCATTTCTAAATTGAGTGAAATGTTATTTCTATACATTGAAAGATTTTGCCATATTCCTTTGCATATTGATACATCCTTGTATACTCAAAATTAAAGTGTCCTTTACTTTTTTCTTCTTGTTTTATGCTATAAAACTTGGGAATTTTCAATAATGTAGTTGTAAAATATCGTATCATATCATTTTAATTGACAGTTTCTTTTTGAAGTTGAGACATTTTGCACAAGCTTGAGAAGTGTAATGCCAGCCCAAGTGTGCTGGCTGCTGCAAGGGGGGCATGATAGGTACAGAAGTAGCCATCGACTTTCTGAGTGCTTTCAGTCCCACTCCACAGAAGGAGCCCTTCCGTGTTACTGTAAATGTAGCTGGAAGGATACAGTCTGAGTGAATGCACTGAGTTTTCTTCTGTTTCATTTTTTATTTGTTTTGTTTTGTTTTCAGTAAATGGGCATGTTTACACAATGATCTCTAAATATTATGTTTCTACCCATTAATCAGCCCTGTTGCTCAGAGAAGAATCTGTATGTAGTGGGTGATTTTTAATATAGAGATTAATAACTGGTAAGTTTTCTAAGATTAGGCTCTGTCCTAAATGGCACATCAATACTACACACCAACAAAGTGTAGGAAACATTGGGGGTTGATTGCACGGCAGAAGGAAGGCGGGAGAATGTAAAAGCTCAAGGATGAGAATGAATGCTATCAATTGATGCCTTTGTTCCATGGCATGACTGATGCACCCATGAGCTAAGAGAAGGAAAAGGTGACTGCTATGAGACCCACACAAGATGGGCTGGAACAGATTCCGGCCAGGGTGGGGCAGACACTCATGAGACCCCACCCTTCCCATAGGAGCTGTAAACCTGCATTTATGGTTGCGAGCCTAACCTTCAACGGCTGAGTCATCGCTCCAGCCCAGAAGCTGTAAATATTTCGAAGTTGCAGAATGGAGTCATATTTTTCAGTCATGTAGCCAGTGGTATATTGTCCCTCTCAAGCAAATAACTTCAAACTCATGCAGGCAACTCTACACAGAAAACACGCAGAAGTAGGATGGAGACTTGGAATGATGAAGAGGTTTGATGGGTTAGAGAGGGGGATAAGAGAGTTATGAGCAAAACATTGGTTAAATAATATTATATATGTAAGAACTTGTAGAAAAGGGAGCAGAAACACTCTATGAATCTGAAGATCTGTACGTTTGCTGTAAGATCTTTTTCTCTAGTAATATCAGAG
The DNA here is from genome assembly GCA_028658305.1 of Pachyuromys duprasi. Classification (NCBI taxonomy): domain Eukaryota; kingdom Metazoa; phylum Chordata; class Mammalia; order Rodentia; family Muridae; genus Pachyuromys; species Pachyuromys duprasi. The sequence continues at coordinate 90,427,824 of CM053753.1, read as the reverse complement.
GTTGCACCCGGAATGTCTCACCCATGTGACTACCCAAATGTGAGCTGAAAATGACACCAAATGAATATGCCAAACTGGATGGAGAAGAGGAAAGCTGGCAATAAAAGAAGTGGTCCTCCCTAGGGAAGAGGCACTATTGGTTTTCCAGTGCCAGAATCAGCATTATGAACTAAACAGGTTAGATTTAGGAATATATATATATGTATAATATATAATATATATTTATATTATATAGGTATAATATTTATATTTACATATATATGCAATAACAATTATTAAAAAAGAAGAGGTTGCATATTTTAAGGAGATTGTGGAGGTGTATATGGGAGAGTTTAATGAGAGAAAAGGAAAGAGATAAATGTTATATATAAAGTATATTTCAAAAAATTAAATAAAAAGTGGATAAGTTATAAAAAGAATATTTACATTTCTATATACATAAGCATAAAACTTTATCTTCTTTGCTGCACAAAATACAATGTACAATTGATGAATTAATTAATTAATCTGTGTCCATGATTATTATTTTCTGTTTTGTTATTATGTAGAAGGTCAATGCTTGTCTTTCTAGTTCATCATTATCACCGGCTCCCAGCACAGCATCTTCTCAGATGCTCAACAAATATTTTCTGAGAAAATGACTTAGAGGAATGATGTGCATCCAGGAGGTCTCTAGCAGATTGCCACAGAACTTCACCCTTGATTCTGTGCCTAATTACTTCTGAGTCTCCTAAAACAGCTGGTTATCTCTAAAGAGTTTAGAAAGCTCACTGAGCTATTTGAAATGGCGTAATATCCAAAATGACTTATATTTTACATTTTAGAGTATGCTTTTTCATGTCTTGCTTAAGATGTTTGAAATACAATTGTAGCTTAGTTTCCCACAAAGAATAGCTGCTTTAATTCTAAGTTCATTTATTTAGGGGGGTATTATTATGAAAAGATAAGCAATATTAACTTCAGCAAGAAAAGAACAACTTGCATAGACTTCCACATGACATATTGGAAAATGCAAAGGTTTCTTATTGAATGATAAACAAATGTGGCTAACTTGAGTGTTGTTACTGTACAGGTTTAGCAATGTAAATGATAAATTTTTCTTTGACACAATTGTCTCTAACAATTATAATTAAAAACTTTTCCAGAGAAAGTATTAGTCTTTGTGGAGTGTGAATTATTTCAGGTTATTCACCAGTTACAGATAAGTACTGACCATTCAAACACTCAAATATGCTGGTGGATTTAAATGATTATCAAAAATAAAATGATCTTAGTGAATTTTGAGGCAAAATTCAATAAACACTCAATAAGCTTAATCATTTGAACCATAAAAATTCACATAAAGAACTTGTACTTATGTCAGGGTCTGTGTAGTCTTGCTATTGGATTATTCTTTGTTTTCCTCTCCAGCTGCCTACCTGGAATTTGTACAATTGTGAAAGATTGTCACAGAATACTGGAAAACTTTAAGGTGATTAAATGTTCCTAAATAATGTGGATATTTGTTGTATCCCAGATTTTGGTGTACTCACTGTGAGCTTTCACAGAATTAATGTTATGTATCTCAGCTGGTGTTCTAGTGCTATGAAGAGACATCATGACCATGGCAATGCTTTACAAGGCATTTTAATGGTGCTTGCTTACAGTTTCAGAGATTTAGTCCATTGTCATCATGGTATAGGTTATGGCAGCATGCAGGTAATGTGGCACTAAGGAAGTAAATGAAAGTTCTCCATCTGGGTCTACAGGCAGCAGGAACACAGAGACTCTGACCTGCATGTTTTTTGAGATCACAAAGCCCACCCCCAGTGACAATTCCTTCAACAAGTCCGATTTAGCTCCACAAAGACTCATCTCCTCATGATTTCAAATAGTGCTACTTCATGGTGATCAAGCATTCAAATATATGAGCCTATTAGGGTCAGTTTTTGTTCAGATCACCTCAGTGTTCATAAATATAAACATCTTCTCCCTAACAAGATCATAAACTCAGAATCAGAAATTAATTCTGTTATACTGTGCTTAGCTCTCATATCCAACATGATCTACTGTGTACTGTTCAGAGTATACTTATAAAGTGAATACTTTATTGAGCATTTATTTTAATATTATTTGGTCTGTAGTCTCAAAAAGTTTCAGTGACATTAACTGGGTTCTTCAATGTGTTTTTATGTCTTCTTTATTGTTGGAATATGGACTTTATGCTGATGTTAGGTTTGTTTTTATTGCGTTGATATATTTGCACTAACTGACTTATGCTCCTATACAACTGATGGTCAAGGTTTCTTCTAAATCATATGACAGTAGCTTATGAATTAAATTATTCTCTTATGCTAAGACAAAAGTCAACAGTTAATATAAATCTGTACTCAGATCTGTGTTCATGTCCTAGACATGAACTAAGATTTCATACAACCTGATTTGATCATTTTCACTTCCCATCCTCCAACTCCTTCCATACCCATGTCACCTTCCCCCTTTTTAACCACCAAACTTTGTGTCTTCTTTTCCTTTTTACCTACTAGGTCCAATTCTTGGAGGTGTGGCCTTCCATTGAAGCATGGCAGATATCCCCAAAATATATTTTTAAACAACACAGTGTATTCTTTCCCCAGCCCCTTCAATTTCCAGTAGCTTCTTTGGTAGGGATGAGACTCGTTGCTCACTTCCCACCTTCATACATGGATTTGATGTGACTTTAGTTTTAGGCATATATCAAGAATAACTAGGTCTATATGTGAAATGACTGTCCAGATATTTATGAAAACATAAACTTCAAAAGTAGACTGATACTTTGATCATAGCTGTTAATATTTGATACTTAAAAAACAATCAAATTTCTTACAAAGAACTTTCTTCTCAAAGTATTAAGTACATCTCTAACTGTTTTCTTAAATATCATAATATCTTCAGATGAACATGTGCCTTTGGCAGCATTTTTTTTTCTGTTGTCAGAAGGACTGAGATGAGGAGGAGAGGAAAAAGTCATGCGTCCTCCTCCTCCTCCACAACGAGACTGTATGAATGGGTAAAAAGTCCTTCCTGCCTTAGCCTGTGAGCGGAGAGAACAAACTCCAGGAAGAATGGATGGGTGCTCAATGCTTCTTATGGTCTTCAGGGATAGCATAAGTAATACTCCCAACCAGGGGGCACTTCAGGTAGCTGACAATTGCTTGTCATTGCTAGAATTGTAGTTGAGAAAATCTTTGAGACAGAAAGAGAGAGAGAGAGAGAGAGAGAGACTGAGACTAGGCATAGCATGTCCTTAAGCCTGCACAGCTGACATTTAGCAGACTTGGAGTTTTTGTTCAGGTCTGGTTTTGATCGGCACTGTTCAGGAATGAGTAGTTCTTTTCAAGTTATTTGCCAACCCTGTCAAAGCCTGATTGCAGCATGACATTGATGACAGACTGATTATTACTTATTTCAGAAAGCAGTGTGAGAACATACAAGCTATCGTGCAAACATCCAGCTTGTCATTAGAGTGCAGTGCAAATGGCAGTGGTTTCTAACCGAAATCCTGGAAGTTAAGGAGATAAAAGCCATATCTGCCTTTATAGGTCCTGGAAAGATTTCACTACAGTTTTAGGGACAATATTTGTCTAGTTGAATTATATATAAAACAAATGTTTTTAGCTTAAATTTTCACAGGTTGAGACATTATATCAAAGGCGATTAGATGGAAAAAATTTAAAAGACATATAAAATAGTATTGAGCTGGGTGTGATGGTGTTCACCTTTAATCCCAGCACTCAGGAAGGCAGAGGCAGGTGGATCACTGTGAGTTTGAGGCCTGTCTGGTCTACAAAGTAAGAGAAATCCTATCTCAAAAATCAAATCATCATTTTCACTGAAATGTTAATAATAGAAAAATTTAACAGCATTGATATGAACTTAGCTGTGAAGTTTTTCTTGTGTGGAGATCCTAAGTACTCTGTTGGTCATTTTTCAATCATTAGAGCAAAATCCAGCCAGGTGAATTAACCAGCTCTTTGGCTGCTAATTGTACCTGAAGTGGGTACTTATTCTTTCCAAGTTTCAGGGAGTTAATTACCTTAAAGAAGAATGTGCATTCTAAAATAGTTTTTATGAATTAAAACTCAATGAGTTTAATTTTATTAAGAGTCAAAGATATGCCTACATGCTTCCTTGATAGAGGATACTGGTATGAGTCTTAGCTGTTTCCTCACTCAGATTCACTGGACCATTTCTTGTGTCCATTGGTGGAGAGGTAAGAGCAGAACTACCTATTTCCAGGAGAAACAATTGTAGAATTTATTTTAAAGATTCACTCTATAAAAAATCACTTTCATGAAGTTAGTATGAACATTAAATCTAGATATACTGTGTTTTTACAGAAAAACTAATCAACAAGTATTTAAGAAGTACTTTTTTCTTTTCTATATCCTCAATGATTTCTCCCATGAGATTATCACTTCTGTAAACATATTTTTATTGTCACCTAATTTTTACATAAATTCAACTCACTATAGTATTCTTAACCACGCTATTTCTGTTAGCAGTATTTGGAATCTGTGGACTTAGATCCCTAGTGCTGTTTCATTCAGAAATGAATTCTGAATTAATTCATTCAACAAAACACATGTTTTGTCAAAAAAAAAAATCCTGCACGCAATAACAACTGATGAAGGAAGAAGCCGTGAATTTAATGGAGTATGGGGAGAAAGATATCGGAGGGTTTAGAGAGAGGATAGAGATGGAGAAATACTGTAATTAAAATATGTCTCCCAGCTCTGAGGACTAGGGAAAGAGATAGGGAGGGTGGGGAGAGAGGCAGGATTGGAAGGAGACTAGTGGGGCTACAATCAGGATGTAAAGTGAGTAAGTTAAAAAATAAGTTTAAATAAAAAAAGAATGCAGCCTTGCTGGGCACGGTGGCACACACCTGTAATCCCAGTACATGGGGAGACAGAGGCAGGTAGATCTTTGTGAGTTCAAGGCCAGCCTGGTCGGCAAAGCCAAGGCCACACAGAGAAACTCTGTCTTGAAAAACAAACAAAAAATCAGTAAAGAAATGAAATTGATCCAAATAAGAAGTAGAATGGTTATACATAGCAGGACAATTAAATTATTCATTATGGAATATTATATAATGTAATATTACTTCTTGTTAGTATATACATATATACAATATTCATCCACATACATGTTTTATGTAGTTGTCAGCAAGATATATAGAAAATATCAAAGAATTAATAAAAATAATAACTATAAGTGTCATTTCTCTATTTAGCTTATGTCTTGATCTGTCCTAATATAAAAAATAATCTGGAATTGTTTTTAAAAAATGAAATAAAAACTAAATTAAAAAAGGAAAAAATAATAACTAGTATTTGAACAAATACTAACAGTTGTTTAAACAAATCAAATAACAATGTTTTCATAAGGTTATTAGCACATGATCAGATTCATTTTACTCAGCTCAGCATAAACTTAAGCCACCCAAAACGACAACCTTGTATCTGCAGAAGAGTGACTTCAACTGTATTTTTTAATATTTTATTTTTTGTAACAGACTTAATGTACTTTATTTTTCTTGTATAAAAACCCTTATATGGTAGCCACAGTTGGAGCCTAGGTCCTCTGAATAGAGACTCTGCTGTGGATTTTCACAAGATGATCCGTGAATTCCTGAGACTTGGTAAACACAGTCTCTTTCCATAGGCCGGTATCAGGTAGCTGTAGGTCTTGGAGATGACATCAAGGTGGCCCGGGGCGCAGTGGAGACTCTGGCTGATGTGCAGCAGTCCTCAATACTGGCTGTCACCAGTAACTTTGGGGCACAGGAACAGAGAATATGCCAGTGCCATGTGTGCAGGGATGAGATGCCCCAAAGCTGAGCCACAGCGGCCTGTCCCCTTGCATGGAACAGAGTGGAGTTTGCCAATCTTGTGCCCCCCAGTACCATCTTCACACAGGGACAATAGAAAGCATGGCCAAAATGATGGCCACTCGGATGGCAGTGGCTACCTCCATGGAGCACTTAACACCAAGACCAACATGACCATTGTTGTCCCTAGTAGCGACAAAAGCCTTGAATCTGGTCCCCTAGCCAGCCGGTGTCTGCTTCTGCACTGGCATTATCTGTAGAGCCTCATCCTTTAGGGATGTACCCAGGAAAAAGTCAGTCTCAGATTCCTAATGGGCAGGGAAAGCAGGAATATCTCCTCCGAGGACTTTATCTTCATGTCCTTAAAGAGGCAGGTGGCTCAGCTTGGTGGCAGGGATCCTTGTCTTCAGCTTTGCCTCGTGGACCCCCTGGGTCTCCACCCTGTCCCTAAAGCTAGGCTTACTCCTGGGCCCCTGGGAGTCCTCTGAGCCCTCCTGTTGAACTGCTATCACCCACCATTTGGTGTTTTCCCATAGAAGAAACAGCAATATTTTAATTTTTTATTTAGTGTGTGCATGTGTGCACACCCATGATTTGTATGGCACAGATAGCACAGTGCATGTGTGGACGCCAAGAAGTTTTACTGAGTTTTTCATCTCCGTCAGTCCTCAAGCATTTAGGAGGGCCTAAGTCAGGCCATTAAGGCACAAGCAGCAACTGCTGAGTCATCTTGCTGCCCCTATCCTCAACTGAAGATACCAGTAGTAAATGTCTGAATCAAATAGATAGATCGAAATTATACAAGTTAAGTCAATTAATTAATTCAATCTGAAAATTAATTTAATAATTATTATTTAAAAAAGAATTGATAGTACCATCAAAAGCTAAATGTGTACATGATCAATCTGTTCAGATTTACACATATAATAGAAGTTAAGGTTTGTGACAAAAATCATGCACAGACATGTTCAGTTCTCCAGTAATTTTGCTTTAATGCCTTTAAACAAAACTTTTCATAATCAGTATAATAAATAAATTTTACTTTATGTAATGAAAAAGTTTGCATTAGTGAATGGCAATGAAAGTTGCTACAATAGAAGGTAAAAAAAAGTGGCTTCTCAGATGTTGTAGGTTGTTAGGAAGGAAAAGAAGAAAATTTTAGAGTTCTAATGTAGAACTCTAATGCAGATGGGGGCAAAGTTGATATTATGCTGATTATTAAAATAAAAAGGGATCTGTGAACAAAATATTAAAACAAACAAGTAAGTATTTTATATATGTTTCCTTATTTTTAAAGAATATTGTATGTGTATATTGCAACAGTTAAAATTATAAAAAATGATCTATATTCAGTATTATTGAATGTGAATTAAGGGCTTTGAGACATCCGTTTTGCTAATGGTCATGTACATAGAAAAATAAAGACCTTGGAAAGGTAGCAAAGGACAAAACCTGTACAGGCCAGGAATTCAGAGAGGCCTCCCTAGCACATCTCGTGCCCAGCCTCGATGAAGACCCTTGTCTGAAATCTTACAATACAAGCATACGCATTAGTCAGCAAGTGAGCCACTGTGGAGGACTTGGCAGCAAGACAGAAAAGAGTCTCCAACTTCTTTGGGAAGTGTTTTGCCTCTTCTCCTAAAGCTATAACTCTGCCAACTAGAGTCAGTGGGCTATTATATATTTATATATGCATTTAATCTGCCTGGAGAGTTTTTTTACTTATATGGTACATCAACATTTCAAAACAACCTTTGAAGATACAGAACCTTCCAAGACGAGGATTCTTTACATGAGAGGCAGCTTTCCTTCTGGGGACAGCAATGACTAGTTTGTTTGAGTACAAAACTGACAGTTGGGAAAGTCTGAAATCTAATTCTGGCTTTTCTACTTGCTGGAGTTGGCCATACAGAATAAAACTAAACTTGGATAAGGAAACAGAACTTTGGAGGACTTAATACACATATTAAGGAAGAGCAAGAAATTCTACTATAATAAGTTGAGGAAATCCCTTGACTACTACATGATATAGATCTGGCTGGAAACCAATGTCAAAATTTGCATAGAGACAATAACACTTTGTGAAGTGAAATCTTCATAGGAAAAAAAGGATCCCCTAGAATATGTACACATTTCTGTGCAATTATGTTGCCCAAGAGATACTAAAATACTGAGTATAAAATTTAATTAATGAAATGACATAATAGTATGAAAATAAAGTTGATATGGTTAGGCCATGTTGTTGCAGTCAAGAAAAATAATCAGAATGCTTGGCAAGTCACTTATGTAGCCACAACTTTTGCTTTAGGGTTCTATGGCTACCTCAAAAAGTCAGAGGTCAACAAAGGCAGGCTGAAGCACACTCAGAAAAAAAGTGTAAGTACTTCTTTATAGGAAACATTTGAGGTCTTTTTAGTTTAACTTTCTGTAAGGGGACAGCACTTGCTATAGGGAATGAGAACCTTAGCTTAAAAATGTTTCCATTTAATAATGCATGTCTTCTGAGAACAACCTGGTTCATAATGTGGAGTGCTTTGATTTAAAATCTTTAATACATTTTTAATTAGCTTACAAACAGGTAGCAGTTTATAATGCTTTTTCATATGCCCTCAGTTTTAATTAACACATCCCCTACTCCTTACCTTCTCTGCTCTGCCTCTTCCCAATTAAACCTTCAGTGTCCAGTATTCTCCCCCTGTTAGTTCATAGTTCTATGTTCTTATATTTTCTCTTATTATATGTTTTAATTTGATCATGTTTCGAAGCAGGTTCTTCATGCACATGTGAGTTGAATTAAGCTTTTCCCTGGTCCTTCATTTCTTCATCCTCACCATTTCCCTACCTGCTTGAACCCCTCCTCTTCAGTAGTAGCCCTCTCTACTTTCATTTCAGTTCAGTTCAGTTCGATTCTGCTGTGCCCTTTCCCTAAATGCATTCCCTTTCTGCCATCTCCAGTGTCCTGTCTTTCATGTGTATTCCAATTTAAACATACAGAACTAAAGAACTGAAGGAGCTAGGACCCTCACATGAAAGAGAACCTCTTAGGAGAAAGAGCTGCCATGCACCTCCCGACTGCTAAGCCCTTCGAGAGGACGCAATACAGGCTATTGCCATTGTCCTTATTTGCCTGCATAAGTAGATGAGAAGACCCTATTACTGACCAGGTCACATTGGCTGATTGTAGAAAACAGAAATACATCTTGAGCTGACTTGGAAATTGTCCCTGAGGATGAACTTTCACAGCATTAGGTAGAGGGTGCTATGGAGGCTGCTATGGGCAAAAATACTTCACTATTTTCTTTAAATATCTGAAAGATAGTACTTCCTCTATCTGTTATCTAAAACACATTTCTCATAGATTTTGATTCTAAATTCAAACATTCTTGAATTTTTGTGGTAAGATAGGGCATGTAACAGATACCCACACTATATAAATAATGTATTATATGTTAAAGCAACTGAAGAAGAAAAAAAGAAGAAACACAATGCATTCATTTTTTTTGACAGGTATTAACAACCCTGATATAAAGAGTGATCTCAACAAACGTTGAGATCTAGATATAAATGAAGGACTATTGACTGAGTAATAATAAATTGTAAGCAAATTTAAAAAGTGAGCATCTGACATTTCAAAAAGTAGATGGGTACTAGAACAAATTTAATAATAAGATAGATGAAAATAAGATAAAATGTTTAATAAATTCTTAATATTTAATAAAGGAAGTCAGTTATATTCAAAAACAAGATCTAGAATATTAATAACCATAACAAAGAGAAATTATATTTAAAGGAGCAGGAGAACTAGAGTTTTGTCAGGCCCCTAGTCTACTGAATTTTACATTGTACTCTTCCTCATTGTTGTCTGCCAAGCACTGTCTTCTAGTGACATTCTTTTCAAAGCCTTAACATTTCCTCTCTTGCCATTAAGCACTGCTCTTTGCAATGCCAAAGTCTTTGAAGAGTCTCTGTGCTTCACTTTGTACCATTCCTGCTTTCCAATATATGAAACTGAAGTTTCTGTTGGGTGAGCAAAATGAACATGTGGCTGCTATCTTCACACCAACAACCCTGGGAAATAGAAGAATCTTTCATTGATTTGTGGCAACTGTGTCATCAAATTGTGTGCACTCTTTATCAGCACTCTTGCTCAGTAAGCACATAGTAGCGTCTTGTTTTCGTTTCTACAGCAGTGATTTTAACTTTGATCCTTTAACTATGGAGGCAAAGGAAAAGAGCATGCAAAGGTTTCTATTTCTCCTGTTAGAGACTCTTTGGAGGTGGGAGTAGGAAGGCTTCAGAATAAAGAGACCTAAAATAAATGAGAAGAAATAAAACATAGAAATAGACTTAATTTTTTTATGTGATACTGTAAGTGAAGAATCAAAAAGGCAAAGCCTAAACAAGTTTAGATTAAGTTGAACAAAGAAAGAGAGACAACTGAACTATATAAGGCTGTGTAGGTCTCAGTCTTTATTTACCTATTTATTTACACATCCATTTATTTATTTATCTATTTATTTATTTATTTATTTAGTCTTTCATGATAAGGGCATTACCTTCCTCCTGGATTAGGAAAGCCATCATCCATGTGATAATCATTTTCTCAGACTTTCAGGAGAAAGTGAAAGGAGAGGGGTGTCACAGCACTATTTCCATTCTTTCTCATCCTTTTAATATTTTCTTCACTCCCAAATCATCCTTGTATCAAAGTGATGTGTCTTGATGTAACATAGTCTCCTTAGTGTGAAGGGTATTTGAAAGGTTTTGTCATGGTGACATAGTTATCTTTCTCTTTTAAATTTATTTATTTTTATTAATTACAGTTTATTTGCTTTGTATACCAGCTATAGCCCCCTCCCTTATCCCCTCCCAACCCCACCCTCCCTTCCTGTTCTCCTCCCATGCCCCTCCCCAAGTCCACTGATAGGGGAGGTCCTCCTCCCCTTCCCTCTGACCCTAGCCTATCAGGTCTCAATCAAATGGAGTGAGCAGGATTTTAAGATTATTAAATGTTTACCTATTCATCAAATGTTCACACCACAGGAGTGAAAAAACGAGTGATTATCTATTACAGGTTCCTACCTATCATCTCTATTATATCTAATATAGTTTATTATGTCTAGTCTATGATTAGTTTGTGTTTTACTGTAAGGAAAGACTAATTATTTTTTCCTTAATTCTCTTTGTTTTCCTCTCTGTCTTTCTAATTTCATGTGACCTCAGAGATCCTCATTAGTCAATGATTTCTAAATAACTATCATTGCACATTTCCAGCCCAAATGACCTCCTTTGGCCAATAGGAAGCCTTTGAGGTCTTATATTTACCTGATATATTCAAATCTTTTTTGTGCGCTTACTTATTCACTTGACAAAAAGATATTCTATATAGTCTGTCCTTGGACTGTATATCTGAAATCAGTCTTTCTTGATCATTTAAATTGAAGATGGCTATGTTGGATCTTGACTGTTTCTTACTCCTTGAGTTCAGTATGCCATAGTCAGGAGAATCACAAATCTGCTCTCCATGCTCTTCACCAACCTGAAATCATGCCTATTTAGTCTAGCACATTCTTTAGTTTATTGAGATTGTCAGTGCTGTAATCTCTGTCAAGGCTTTCAGTCTTTGCCATGGATATTAAGGAGAAGGCAGTTAGACAGCCTTGGTCATCATGATCTTTGTGGTAAAAGTCACTTAGAACCAATCTGTAACTCTCCAGTAGATTATTCTACTAAAGTAATTTATTAGAAGAAAAACTGAAGCCAGGCAAGGTAGCACTTGTTTGTAACTCAGGCCATCATGAGGCTAAGAGCAGGAGGACTGTGAGTTCAAGAGAAGCCTGGACTCCAGGAGTTTCAGACAAGCATCAGGCAACAGCACAGAACAGGCCTCAGATAAAAAGGGGAGAAGAGGAGAAAGGAGAGAAAAGGAAGGTGTGTGTGTGTGTGTGTGTGTGTGTGTGTGTGATATTTGTGTTCTCATAAAAATATTCTAGAATGACATCATTCTACTTAGGTGATTCACATAAAAGGGCTTAGTAGTTGTATTGGCTAAGACTGGTTGTTGAACAATAGAGCCTACGATTACCTAGGAGACAAATATCTGGAAGTCACTAGGTTAGGATAGATTCTGGATGTGTCTATGAGGAAGATCTTGACTAGAACAAGATGAGAAAAAGATCCACTGTTAATGTGGATGGCGCTATCCCGTGGGCTGTGGCTCTGGACTAAATATGAAAGCGAAAGTTATCTGAGTGTAAACATTCATCCCTGTCTCTTGTTTGTGAATTCAATGTGACTGTCTACCTCAAGGGATTGCTGAGGTGACTTCCATTCCTCAATGGACTGGAACCTAGAACTGTGAGGCAAATTAAACTCTTTATCTGTTAAATTGCTTTAGTCAGTGTGTTCTATTATAGCATAAAGAAAAATGGAATAATATAAATAGTGAGAAAGACTAAGAGGTCAAATACAAGTTGATACAACACCTACCTACCATAGTAAAAGAAACACAGCCCCATTAAAGACTAAAAGAACACCAGGAAAATATAGTCATGCTGAACCAATAGAGTCAGGACCATGGTGGAAGACTGTCATCAAACCAGTAGCTCAGTATCCAAGTGGGTACCCTAGTGAGGGAAATACAGACTATTTCTGACATGAACTCAATGGCGGGCTCTTTGACCTCTCCACCCTGCAAGGGAAGAGCAGTCCTCCTAGGCCACAGAGGAGCACTTTGCAGCCAGTCCTGAAGATACCTGATAAACCAGGGTCAGATGAAAGGGGAGGAGGTCAGTGGACTTGGAAAGGGGCAGGGAGTAGAGGAGGGATGGAGGGTGGGATTGGGAGGAAATGAGGGAGCGGGAGTTACCTGGGGTACAGAGTTAATAAAATGTAACTAATAATAAAAATAAAATTAAAAAAAAAACAGTCGCAAAGGGACACACTCACTCTCACTTTTGGGACATCAAGCCAGAGGGAAAGGGAGAGTCAGTGTGCCTTCTTGCTCTCTTCCTCCTGGTGCTGCTAAACAAACCTCACTGAAGTTGTGCCTACAGAACACGCATCTCACAGTAGTTGCCTCTGTGAGCACAAGGAGAGAATAAAAAGTGGTTCCGTTGACAAAGGTAGATAAGGAGGTGTGCAAAAGTGGTCCTTATCACTGAGGTATGGGAGCTTGGTGCACAGATTTCTGCAACAAAGTTGTAGAAGCTGTTTCCTTATGCCTTGTGACCCAAAGATTCACTTTTAATTTAGTTTAAAATTTCAGCCATATACAAGTGGAATCATATTTACTTTATTGGAAGGAGCTTGTAGCTCTCCCCCGCTCTTGAAAAATCCAATTTGGTACTCCGCTGAGAGAAAGCCTGTCAGGTGCACATGTGGATATAACACTCATAAACAACTCTATATTCAGTGCGCAGAATCTAGCCCTGTTAGACACGATCGGCTAGGGTATTTTCATGAGGACTGAAGTTGATTATGAGAGAACAAAGAAGCAAAAGTCATACCACATAATAAAAATGGAAATTAGTTTGAATTCTCAATTCCTCTTCTTCTGCCAATGAACAGACATAAAGTTCACCTTCAACACATCTGTTTGCCAAGATGAACCCGTAGTTATGTCTGAGTAAACTAAAATAAAAATCTAAACACGTTTCTTGAATCAACCTCAGAACTGAGAGCATCTATCTGGGTTTCTCCATGGGCAGATTCAGGGAGGCATGCTATTTGGAATTTTCATGCAGGTTGTATGATTCCCTCATTTTCACAGGACCTGTAAAATAACAGCGATTTCCCATTATGTTTTCTTCTTCCTGGAAGCTGTGCTCATCTGGTTGCCAGTATTACAGCCATGTGGTATTTTAGGCCAAGTGTCTTCATTTCAGGAAATTATAAAGAAAAGATTTTATGAAAGAGACGCTTGCTGCTGATACAAATTTATTTTCATTAAATAATTTTCATCTGATTAGAAGCCCAACCAGATTTTTTTTCCACCATTCTTTTCTCCCTCCCCTCCCCCCCCCCCAACCATTTTGCTGCTGTTTGCAGCTTGGTATTACAGAGCTGCTCTGGCACAGGGAGACTAGGGAGGGGACGCGACCAGACACAAAGGTGATGAAGGCTTGTCTCATTTCAGTGTTCTGCCAGAGTGGAATGCAAATAGCAAAGCAGTGCTTGACAAAAAGGAAATTAGATCTTTAAAAATCCTTCTTTTAATAATCATAGATGATCCTGACACCCTAGGCAGGGCTTTTCTATGAATGTAGGATATTTTTAGCTCAACAAAATCACCTTAAAAAGCCAGAGAAGAGACAACACTTGTTCCTTCCCAGTAAGAACTATTTCATCCATTTTACACGACTCTGTGAGCACACATACCTGTACTCACCTATGGTTTTCTGAGACTTTCTCTTGATTTTATTACTGCATTATACAGTATCACAACAGATTTTATTTATCTATCTACTATTATAAGACACTGACCAGGGTGGAAGTCCAAAAGAAAACAAGAAATTGCTTTGTTTTCTGGGTGATGAGGCATGGCCTGGAGCCAAAACTATAGACAGGTTATCCAGTGCAGTGTGGGAAAAAGTAGAAAGCCTTGTTATAAGAACAGGGATGTGTTCACAGGGCACTTGAAAAGCAGGGTCAGTTCTGCCTTTTTGAATTAATCACGTACAGCAAAGGTAGAATTTGGTAAAATCAATGGAAGAAATTTGTCAGATTCAATATAAAGAGAAAAAAAATCCTTGAAAAAAGGGGGAAAATGCCAAAAACTTTCATATCCTAATATATAAAAACAGCTAGAATAATATTCCATCAGAACACTTGCATCAAATTAATTAAACAGCACAGTTGTAGGAAGAAGTACACTACACTAGAGAAATTCCTGCAAACTGATTTGTTGATAAATGAAGGCATAGTTCGCTGTGATGTCATTAGGGGCTTTGGAATCCGAAAACCTTGGGTTGAAGTTTCTTTTTTTTTCTTTTTTTAATAAATTTATTTATTTTTATATACAGTTAAATGACCTTGGACTGGTCAACTACCAGTCCTGAACACCATTTTTCTCATTTGTAGGATAAATAACAACAAGCTTAATAGCACTGTAGGGAAAAATTGGAGGACTTGGAAGTGAAACAGCTTGCCATCTACCCTATGGCAGCTTCTGCTTGACTGCAGAGAGGTAAATGTGTTTGGTAGTAAACCACAGCATGTTTGTAAGGGACATAACCCATTTCTCTTCTTAAAGAATCCACATCCTCTTGCTTCTATAGCAAATGATATTTTAACAGTTCTAACACTTCTGAGATGCCATTAGCATCTGACCTCTATGTTCTGTACTTTGTGAACTAGGAGAAGGTGAGCAGTGCATTAAATACTAAAGGAAGGAAGAAGGACATTGACACAAAGCAAGTCCTGATTTCCTTTGCCTGTGCTCTCCTTTCACTTGATGGGTGGCTGACCTAAGAACACATTTATGATCGAACATATTCTAAAACAGGGGTGAGGTTCTTCTCCAGTATTTGCCTCCCTGAGCAGATTTCTTTGTCTACTGCCTCCATGTACAGGCTGAGCCTGTCAGCAGCAGCAGCAGAGGGAGGTTTGTGATCTGAAACTCCCGCTTGATGTTTACTGTTGAGTATATTCAAGCATCAGTGCATTTTCTTCTCTTCTCTGTTATTGGCAGTTGGGACGGCTGAAAGCATCTCTGTCCAAATGAAATCTTTTTTTTTCTTCTTTGTTCTCTCCTGCCTGCCTCAGACACATGGCCACCTGGCATATGCTGTGTGTTCTCTATGCAGAAACTGCCAGCGAGCAAACAAAGCACGTGGACACGCATGGGCAGAGCAGGGCTGATGGCTGGGAATTCAGTCAATCTACTGGTCATTGGGTCAGACATTCAGGTCAAATGGTTTCTTTGACTGAACTGACTGTAGAAACAGTAGATCCTGTCATGTATAGACAGAGAAAAGAAGTGTAACCATTTACAAGTTTCCCTTCAATGCCCTGCATCACCCAAAGAGAATTCCCTACAGACATTGATATTTTAAAAATTCAAATTAGATACTTATTGGCTTAAGCTATCCAATTACTTTAGCATTTGCAGAGGAAACAGAGGAGAAAAAAAGATTAGAATCATTGTTTTAAAGCTCTTCTCTTTAGAAATTACAAGGATTTCTTAAAAGCTATAGCCATCTGCATGTGACAGGTAATATTCAAGGTTGGTGCATTCCAAGAGGTAATTTCTCTATACATATAAATTACAATAAAACAAAAAAAACATTTAGAAAGAAAAGTAGTTGGTAGACTAATAAGGCATCTTTTCAGTGGGTGCCACACATATTTTTGTATTTTTCTCCCCTGGATATTACTCTATGTAACATAG
This sequence comes from Pachyuromys duprasi, assembly GCA_028658305.1. Classification (NCBI taxonomy): domain Eukaryota; kingdom Metazoa; phylum Chordata; class Mammalia; order Rodentia; family Muridae; genus Pachyuromys; species Pachyuromys duprasi. The sequence goes on along the minus strand of CM053753.1, from coordinate 90,411,583 downwards.
TTTATTTTTCTACAAAGAATAAAACTAATAAGAGACATAAAATTTCAGTATTGGATTTATTTTGGTTCTCTCAATTTATACTTCACTCATTGAAGTCTATACTTTTTAACAGTGATGCATGATTGCCACTACTTTTGCTGGGGATGCTTTGTATCAAACATGGTATACTTCAATACGTCTAGTCTATAGCAGTGTAAGGAACGGCAACAAGAAGACAATTGGTATTCAAGCTGGTCCTCCTCCCATTTCTGTATCTGGTGCCATGAAACAGCAGCAACTACTGAACACAAAGATGAAATAAAGCTACAGTGCTTTACTCTTCAAATTGCCTAGTGTACACATTTGATTTGCAATCAGGTTTTATTAGGTAAGACACAGTCTGATACATCTAACATGACAACAAACAGGAAAGTCTAAGGGTCACTGCAGTCTCATCAGCTAGGAACCAGTGTTTGGATCAACACAATGTAACCTCTACAAAAGGAATCATACAGTTGTTGGGTGTTGGGGTTTCAAATGGATAATGAAAGGCTCTTTCCAGTAAACCAATCATTGCTGTGTGGAGAAGCAAATTAATAATACATACCGAAAAAAAATCCTCGAATTGTATGCTCATTATTTTGTATCTACTTTGCTTTCTCTTTGGCTTGTAACCCTATCTTTTCCAACTGTGTATCAAAGTATTGTATTATGCCCTCTATATGTTATATAGTCAGAACTGCATTCGTAAAAATTACTCTTCTATGCTGAACTTAAATTTCTTGATCTTAAATTTTTGAGGAGCTCAACGTCTTCATGTATCTCTACGTGCATCTTTCTCTCGATTTCTACCCCAATCTCATCTAACTAATATATATGCTTCCTTTATTATATCCATCCATTTCAAGAAAAAATAAAACAGTTGCATGTGACCTGTTATTATGTTTTCCTTAGCTGGCATTCTGCTGAGTTTACTGTGGTTTCTTTTCAATATTTTAATTTCTACAGATTAAAAAATGAATTTATACTCTTTATTGGGATATTTAGATCTCGATCAATATATTCTCATGATAACTTGTCTGTTTTGGTATAATTGTTTTTCTTACTCCCATTCTTTAAAAAATTTATTCTTTAAATTTTTCATGCAAATTACAATGTAATTTGATCATAGCTACATCTACTCTCTCGTTTCAACTTCTTCCTAGGATCCCTTCTAACATACCTCAGTCCCAAATTCATATTTCCCTTCATTTTTCTTGCAGAAAGATAAATATGGTTCTATTTGTATTTTTCTATATGTAGAGGAGCCCATCAACTTTGTCCACTGAGAGGTGATACCCATCGGCATCTCAAACAAATGTCAACACTCACAGTCAAACATTGGGTGATATGTAGGGCTTCTTGTGGAAAAGTGGAAGCAAAGGGAAAAGGACCTGGAAGCGACAGGAACTCCACAGGAATACCAACAGGGCCAACTAACCAGGGTACAGAGGGGCTTGCTGAGACTGACTCATCAACCAAGAACCATGCATTACCTGGACCTAGGACCCCTATAAAGATTTTTTTTTGCTTTTTTTGTTGTTGTTGTTGTTTTGTTTTGTTTTGGGAACAATACATGCAGGTGTGTGGGGTCATCAACTGGAGTATGGGCACCCTACACATGGCTAGTCCTAAATTAAAAAATAACTCTCCTTCCCTCAAGAACCATAAACTGTCAGTAGTTATTTATCTGGGGCATGGATCTTCGAGAGCCCTGTTTCATGCTGGAGTTTTTAAGTGGCCTGACTTCACACAGAACCTGTGCAAATAGCCACAGCTGTTATGAGGTCATGTGTGAAGCGGTCACGTCACTCCCAGAAGATGATACTTCTTTTGAAACTGCTCCAGTTGGTGGTGTGAACCTGGAGAGCTGAGCCTAAAACTGAGGAGGACTGAAGTCCCACACAATAGCCAACTTTATTTAGAGCATCAGACAGTTTATAGAAAGTTTATATCCTGAGGGTATTCCAAGGGTTAAGCAAGGTCCATGGACAGAGTTCACAGGAGTTTAGGCTTTATCCAGTCACAAGGGAAAATATTTGAATAACAAAAGTAAGCAGCTTGGAAATATTTGAATAACAAAAGTAAGCAGCAACAGGGTACAATCTGTCTGAAGCAAACCCCTCTCCCATTTACACCTGGGAGGGGCACACAACCACTTTCCAAGAACAAGTCTGTGTTTGGAAGGAACAGAGGTTACAAGACTCTTGTTTTCTTGGAGTTTTTTCACAAGCTCTCAGAATTCTCACAGAACTCCATTCATGGAGCGTGTTCCAACATTCTCCTATTCTTTAGCTTTTGTATTTTTTATGTCATCTCCTTTGCTGTGTTCTCTTAGAACTGAAGGATGAAGTTGGTATTTATAAGTACCCTTTATGAGTCAGTACTCTCTGTCCCTTATTTTCAGCCCTTGAATGTTTCTGAAGCTCTGTATTAACCATGACCCACTACTAATAAGAAGTTTTTCTGACTAAGGTTAAAAGCAGCATTATTCTATAGTTTAAAGTATATATTTAGATGGTAATTTGAAAACTATGACCATTAAGCAAAGCAAATAGCTTCGCTCCTTGGACGTGTGATTTTCGCAGCCATGAGTTCTGACACAGTTTAAATACAACTTTCATTGTAAAATCTTCCCCATTTTCTCAGCTTGATGTGTTCTTAACTCAGCTATATCTCACTTATAGCACTTGTCATATCCTGGTTTATATTATTATATTGTAATTACATTTTAGTATAATGCACATTAAAAATTTTAGTGTATATTCAATATTGGGATATGCTAGTTACTGGAGACTTAAATATAGAACTGTGAACACATTATCCCTGTGATTATGAAGGCCACAAACTACACAGATCACAAGATTTGGCTCAGTTGGTAGTTCTTGGTTAGCATTCATGAAACCCTGGTCTCATTCCAAAGCACCAACATAAAACTGGGCATGATGGCACAAACCAGAAAGGTCAAAAGTTCAAAGTTATCCTCAGCTATGTAGAGAGTTTGAGGGAAGCTTGAATTATACGAGACCTTATCTAAAACAAATGAACAAACAACAGGAACAACAACAACCAAACTCTACAAACTAGTGGTGAGAAATACAATCCCATGCTGAAATATTTTACTACTATAGAAAGTAGTTCTTATACATAAAATGGCTATATTGCCTTACAGGGGATTGTGAAACATCACGGAGGAAAAGATACTTAAATTGAGAATGAAGGATTAACACAAGATCATAGCGAAACACAGAATACAGCAGAATGTTATGAAGCACTACAGATAGATGGATGAATGTACAAAAATACTGTTTGAGTACATTTTGAGTGCAATGGCACAGTTAATATAGCTGGAATTATATTGCATTGGAGCACAAGATTGAGAGCTATGACAAGAGGTAACCAGGAACGAGATGAAATTCTACTCTGATGTTATTGCTAAGCATCACACATTCACAGAAGAAATGCATTTGGCAAAAATTAAGGAATAATTGGGTTATTTCACTTATTAGTGCTTGATTTCTTGAGTTTATTATATATTTTAGATATTAGCCCTTTGTATGATACAGGATTGGTGAAAATCTTTTTCCCAATCTGTAGACTATCGTTTTGTTCTATTGACAGAAGCTTTTCAGTTTCAAGAGGTCCCATTAATTGACTGTTGATCTTAGAGTATGAGCTGTTGGTGGTCTCAGGAAGTTGTCCCCTGTGCCAATAAGTTTGAGGCTATTTCCCACTTTGCCTTCAAATAGATTAAGTGTATATGGTTTTATACTGAGGTCTTTGATCCACTTGGATGTGAGTTTTGTGCAGGGAGATAAATAGGGATCTATTTGTATTTTTCTATATGTACAGGAGCCTGTCAGAGCTGTTTCTGTAGTACCTCAAAATAGATGCCAGGACTCACAGCTAAACATCGGATGGTGTTTAGGACATCCTGTGGAAAAGTGGAAAAGAAAGAGAAAAGGACGTGGAAGTGACAGGAGCTCCACAAGAAGATCAACAGAGCCAATTAACCAGGACCTAAAGGGGTTTGCTGAGACTGAAGCATTAACCAAGGACCATTCATGAACTGGACCTATACCCCCTACAAAGATTTATCAGATGGGCAGCTTAGGACTTATGTGGGTCCTCAAGTAAGGGAAGTGGGGACTGCATAGGACATGAACTCACTTGCCAGATTTTTGATCACTTCTCCCTGGCTGGACTTCCTTGCCAGGCCACAGGAAAAGAAGACATGTTCAGTCCTGATGCAAGTTGATGAGCTGGGCTGGATGGGAAAGGAAGCCAAGAAAAAGGGGGAGGGGGAGAGGAGAAGAGATTGGGTCTGGGAGGTGAGGAAGGAGGAGGCTACAACAAGGATGCAAACTCAACTAGAAAACAAATAAAAAACAAAAACAGCACATACAAAAAAAATTAAGGGCTGAGAAGAACCAGTTAAAGAGCTATTGAGGAGGAAGAACTATTGGTTTTGTCGGAAAGCATGATGAGGCTAGGGAAAAAGAGAAGAAGGAAGGTTTCAAGCCACTTCTCTTGGTCTCAGAGTGGGAATGTGTCTGACTACAAAATAAGAACAAGTAACAAATCTGTAGCTGTTCCCAGGGAAGTAAGAATGCTACAGAATGGCTGAGTTGACTTAGCTGTTTGTTTAGAAGATTGTGGGTAAATTTATTACTTCTTGCCATAGACTATTAGAGATGTTTAGAACAGAATCTACTCTTCACTGCTGTATGCCTTTGTTTCACACAATCTTCCCCAGTCTCCCACAGAACAGTATACGAGGGAACGGTTATAGGTGGGGTAAGTTTACATATGTCTCAAAACTGTTCTATTCTATAGGTGACCGGGTACCCAGAGTTCAAGAAGAAACATTTCTACTTTCGGTTCAAGAAAGAGTCAAGCATTTTCTGTTCTGGTGGACTTGGAGAACAGTATGAAGATATTTCTGGGCCTGCTTTCTGGTGATGTGGAAGTCCCAGAAGGCGTTTGCTAACTTACAGATCCTTAAATGAAATACAAACAGCTTGGTGAACAGCAATGATTGCTAAGCCAGCTTGTATCCAAGATACTTGGAAGTTGTGGGTAGATTAAAGGGACAAAAACTTGGATGCAAAATTCTCAAAGGTTGGATTATTGTTGCAAATACTAGTATGTTTAAACTGAAAATTTTAAATGATTTGAATATATATGCATAAATATTAAGTAACAAATCTAGGCAGTTTAATATTGAAATGATAATACTGGTGAATTCCACAGGAGGAAAAAGAATATATATTAGGAATATGTCCAGCACAGTGATTCTTGGCTATTTGAGTCTATTCAGATTAATATTATGATTCATTAATAAATATAATATTTTATTATTCCAAACCCAGTTAATTTATCTCCTGGTTCTTTTTGTCTCCTGTGAAAAACAGTTTCATTTCTTTTGTCAACTCTTGACCAGTTCGATTAGCCCTTGAGAATAATCTTTATTCAGCTGTCATGATTTGAGTTTTGAAAGAACAAGCAATCTAAATTATGCTTTATACAGCATTTTCCATAAAAATTTTGTCCAAATAAAGATATTTCATAGTTTAGTTTATGGCAAACTCGAATTTCCTTCGGAAGAGAAAGGCAAAGAACTTATTTGAACAAATTGAGTTTTATTTTTCACTTTGTCTCCATAAAGGTCTTACATAAATTATATAGAGCAAATAGCTTCTTGAAACCTAGAGTGACGCTTTTTGGAATACTTTATAATAATGGTTTAATTTAGTTGTTGTAATGGGTTTTTACATAGAAATGATGTGGCACTTTAACACAACAGAAAACCAGAGAGGAGCTAGCTTGGTGGCACACGCCTTTAATCCCAGCGCTCAGGGCAGCAGAGGCAGAGAGACAGCTGTGAGTTCAAGGCCAGCCTGGTCTTTACAGAGAAACCCTCGCGGGAAAAAGAGAAGGATTGCAGATACATTTTGCATATCATAAATGGGCTAACTGAAATACAAATAACTTGTATAATAGACAAGTAATAAGAGACTAAGAGTGCAAAATTAAAAAGGAGGCTCCGTGGGTCATCCATGTCTGGTGACACCATCTGCAGACCCCTTGTGAAAAGCCAGATGTGATGGCATGCATCTGTAACCCTTCTGCTCCTAAAGTTGGATGGGAGGCACAGACAAGAACACTGGCTGGAAGTTAAAAGGCCACCTAACCTGGAGTATGATGCACAGAGGAAGAAACAAGAAGCTTTACCACAAAACATGTGCCCTGGCACATATCCATTCATTCACACACACACACACAAATACATTGTTTTAAAAAAATCAAGACAGGTGATTGCCATGATAACTGAAGATAATTAGGACACAACTTCTTTAAGTAGAAATGCCTAAACTGTTGGTTCCTGTGATAAATCATCTCTTTTAGGGTCAGGAAGATATGAGTTGCAGTTTTGACTGTCTTTACTGAATCTTGCTTTTGTTATCAAGAGAGAGAGAGAGGTATTATTTGATTATATATATGGAATGTACATATATTCCAAACTTTATGTGTGAAATTAAAGGTAACCTGCTGTGACATGTGGACTACGTGGGCCGTTTACACAGGGCTTGTTCATTCCAGGAGTATTGCAAGATTTGAAGACGTTATGTCATTTTCCTGAAGGAGAGAGCTGCAATTTCAGGAGAGCCCATGGGTAACAAAGAGCTCATCTAGATGAATGAGGAAGGAGATGCAGTCAGACATCTTCTCGCAGTGGCATGCTGGCTGTCTGCACTCTCTGCAGAGCATAAGTACAGGCAACAGTGAATGTTGCAATCTTGTTCTCCAGAAGCGCAGTCACTCTGCATTTTGAGAAAAGGGCTATGCATTCATGTCACAGTTATATATATCAGGCTAGTAAAGACAATTCCAGAATATCAAATTCCCCCTTTGTTTGGACAGCAAACTAATTCTATTCTGCAACAGTGCAAATATTTTCATTGTGCAAACTGTCTGTTCTCCTGCTTGGGTGAATGATTTTCTTTGTGTATGGCTTGTTATATAGAAAAGACTAGGCTTAATTTTCTCATTGACTCATTTTCATAGAAGCAGGAAAATTTCCAAGCCATTTCCAAGCTGTTTGGCCCTGGCTGGCATCTCATATTTTAAAGAAATCAACCAGTGTAGTTTTATATTTGAGCATATATTAAAACTTAACTCTGTTGTAGGGTTATGAATGCTATTGGGGATGTAAGACCTCACTTCAGTAATTAATTCTGTAAGATGCAGAGGTGGAACACTGTTTTGAGTTTATAACCATAGAAAAGACTGATATAGGCCCTATTACATCACAAGTTGGTAGACAGCATGATGAGAAGGATTGGTTTACTCTCAGTTTTAATTGAATTTGATCTTATAATGATCAAAAGCATTTCTTTGAGCTTACTCAAAGGCAATATCATAATCTATGAGATGATAACACAAAGATTTTTATAGAGGTATATTATATTTATATATTAAGTTATAGTTTTATTGTTTCTATGATGGCTTAGATGGCAGCTTGGTGTTCAGATTTTAGGAAGTTTTCCTGTAGTTGTTTTGACTTGCCCCCCTTTAAAAAGTGTATTACCTTGAATTTTCTAATCTTATTTACATGGTTTGAATTCAATAATTATGAGACTCGAAAAGCAGTTAGTTACTTGCTCTTTGTGTGATTCAAAGGGGCAGAAAACAGATATGCTGATAAAATTATGGAAAAATGGCTGGCTTCCAAAACTATTTTCCTAAGGTACACTTTGGTGAATACTGTATTAACCATGACCTACCAAATATTAAAAGAAGAGGAAACTTGAAGATCCCAGAGCGTAGACCATCACTTCAGAGACTGGAACCCTGAGCTCCAGATATTAACTGGCTGATACACACTGAGAGTCTGCAATTGAGCCTTAACCAAGATCCAAATATTCTTTCTTTGAGGTCCGGTTTGTTTAACTGACTAATTTGTTTTTAACTGAGAGCAACAAACTTTTATTTTTAAATACATTTTACTGATACATAAAACAAATTTTGTTCATATCATTGCAATACTATACTATATTTGTACACACTGTGTAAGACCTAAATCAAGTTATACATGTCTTTCCCCTGGCATTTATCATTAAAATTGCAGTAAGTAATGTTATCTATAGTTATTCTTAAAAAAATTTATTGTTTTTTTATGAATTTCACATCATGCACTCCAATCTCATTCATCTTCCCCTCCCCTCATACCTGCTCTCCACCTTTGCAACCACCCCACCCCAAATACAACAGAAAAAAAAATCTCATTGTGGACATTGTAATGTGTCCCACAGTATACCGTTTTGTCCACATTTCTTTGCTTACCAATGTTCATTGTGATGACTCATTGGTCTGGTTTGAGCCCTCTGGTTTCAGCTACTCTTATCAGTATTGGAACCTCATTGACTTCGCTAGGTCTTTTTCTTGGACAGCCTCTTGTTGCCCTGTGCCATGTAGATCTGTAGGAGCAGCCTCTTCAGGCATATTAGCAGCTCATTAATAGGGCAGATGTTAGGGTGGACCAGTTCAAAATTCTATATCTGAGCTGGTCAGCCCACAGGCTTTCCTGCTCTTTTGCCAACTTTGGGGTTAGCTTAACTGCAACCCCCTTGCAAACAGAGTCAGCATGACCCAGCTGCCCAGGTGAGGTGCAGGGCTTGCTCTCCCAAGTGTTGCAGTCAGTAAGGGACCTGGCCAGTTCTCTCATTCTCATGACCTCTAGGCCATAGATGGCTAGTGATGAGGAAAGGGAGGAGATTCATTCTTTCTTTCTCTCTCTCTCTCTCTCTCTGCCCAGCAGATAAGAGGCAGAGGTGGCTATCCCACACACACATCCTAGGGGCTGGCTCACTTGCAACCCACACCTGCAATCCAAAGCCATCTAGCTCTACTGTGCTGCCCAGGTGTGCAGGGCCTGCTCTCCTGAGTGCTGCAGCGGGTGAGGGGCAGGGCCAGATCTCTGGCTCTGATGACCTTAAGGTCAGTTCTCCTGCCTGCCATTGGTGCAAGGGGCAAGGTGAGGGACATCTCTTCCTTGTTCCTCCATGCTCATGCCATCAGGATCTACAGTTGTTCTTATTGCAATATAGTACGCAGAGAAATTTATTTCTAAATTTGTATTTGTTAGTATGCTTTATAATTACATTTACTTAATAACTGGTACAAAAATAATAGGTGTCAGTGAGGTGCCATATGATGTCTTGATACATATGCATGTTACAGACGTTTTCCTCTTCAAATACCACCTTCATAACAAAGGCTTTCAAAATCTTTTCTTCTAATTTGGGAAATGTATAGTGCTTCTTACTCTAAAGTCAGTGTCATTTTGTATAATTAATCAACTGTTTTCCATCCTCAGTCCTCCTGCTCCTCCCACCCTCAGTATACTTTTCTACTCCCAGCTTCTCTGGCAGCTTTTTAGATTTTGCTTAGGGGTTTTTATCCGAGCTTCAAAAAGTCACAGGTTTTGAGTTTAGAGACAAACCTAATGCGGTGTTTATATTACTCAACATTGGGCTATATGACAGTATCTGCCATTTGTTTTATCTTTGCATTTATCTTACCCTCGTGTATCCCCACAAAGTATTTACACAACCCTCCCTGCATTGTGCTTAAGAAACTTTTGTATCACAATGCTGAAAAAAAACTAGTGGGTATTGTGTATCAAAGCAACAATGTAGTTATTCTGCTAATTTTAAACAAAATATGAAGAATTTTACAAAGCTCTCTGTTATGGTCAGTTGACACCCTTGGTTTATGGCTGGTTGTTATAATCACATGGTAGAGAACCCACCACAGAGCAGAGCTTCTAAATTCATGGTGTGTGCAGGAGAGGGGTGGGGAGAGGAGGGAGGACTCAGGGTTATACACTAAATACACCAGTAGCTAGAAGTCACTGTATTTTGTTTGAGTTAATATATATTATTTTGAGAGGGAAGTGTTGAGAGCATAGAGTACAAAGCAGTTACAAGAAGGAATGTGTAGAAAAATTTCACTGTATCTTGTATAAATTTTTAACTGTAGTGACTAATCTACCTTTAAAAACTAAAGTAAATTTTGTTTCCTTTGTAGATTACACTCAACTTCTTTTGGTCCTCTTCCATAAATAAGCTGGGATTTTTCCTGGATAAGGATATGTAGCTTTTCTTGGAGAACTATTCACTTCAAATATGGAGGACAATGACAGACCACAGAAAGAATTCCATCAAAGTTCAGGTTGGAGAACCATTGATTTATTTGGATTACTTACTCCTCTAAAGAGCATGAATGATTCAAAGGCAGTTACACAGAAGAGGGTTGGGCAAACCAACCAGATATGCTACCAAAGATGCCCACACTCAGCTACAGGTATTAGAGAAACAAACTCTGCACAGTTGACGAGATCTCTGGATGTCCCTTCAAGCAGGTGCACTCCTAAGATGTCCATCTGCAGTCTTGTTGATCCGTTATACTAACTCTGGAAGGGGAGGTGGCCTGAGTCTTGTGAGCCTGCCTCCTCCCACCTTGGGATATATTAATAAGCTTGAACTCTAGAGATTTCAGGGGTAAGAGCTGCTTTGTTCCAAAACAATAGTGGCTATATTCAATACCAGCTAAAGAGTTATGCATCAGCTAGGGTTTGCTGGAGGGATTAAATATCACACAGCATCATCTAGATTTCAAAATCTAAATTCTTTTTCCTGTGTAAAAAGCTCTTTAGACTATTTATTGTTGAAACAACTCTTCTGAGAAGTGTGTATGTGTGTGTGTGTTTGAGAGAGAAAGAGAAACAGAGACAGAGAGAGAAAAGAGGGGGGAGGGATAAGGAGAGGGAGACTCTTCCAATGTTGGCCCTTCAATCCAAAGCAGTTGGTGGCATCCTAGCATCCTAGGTGTTAATGTAAAGGGATTTATTTCACAATTCATAGTGGGCCACTTGCTTTCAGAATATATGCTTTTGTTGCCTTTCTGAAAGATGCTTCTGCTGGGTACGTTTGTTTTTATATTTCCATTATTTGAGTTGCATAATTTCTATTCAACACTTCTGATAAATAGGTCATTGATGCATACATACATTTACTTCTGAATTCTATTCAAAATGCAGCTTCTTTTAGGTTAATTTTAGTGCTTGATGTTTTTGTTTATCTGCAAGTTTTAAAAATATATAATAAAGTTCACTAAAAATAAAAGAAGAAAATGAAGTTAAAACTGAGCTTATTCTCGCAGTGGTTTTTAACTTGAATTATTAAAGGGCAAAAGGAAAGGTGCAGGCAGATGCAATCAACTTCCCCCAATAGTTCTCATTGGAACGCTAAAGAATAATGTAAGTTTCACCGTAAGTATCCTGATGTGGTGATTACACTACTTAAATTTAAATTTCATGAAATTATCCTCCATGTGTTTCATGCATAGCTTCTCATTTTATCTTTTCATTTATCTTATTTAAGCTTATATTTGTTAAAGTGCTCTCAAGAACATATGCTCCATAATAAGGGTTTAACAGTATACTTTGGAATTCAAAAATAAATAGTGAATATTGTGTTTCTAAACAGTGGTACAATTAATTTGAATGTCACTGGAGACAAATACCTGAGATTTTTTTCTTAATGTAATAAAGTAAAACATACAAAAAACACACAAAGCAGAATTATACAAAATCAATTAACTACATCTAATCCATCAATATATTTTCTCCCATTTTTCTCTGAACTGATTTTTGTTAAATGGGCAGTCAATATTTTAAGTATTATTTGAAAGTAGTTACTATGTACCTCATCATATAATTCAGTGTAAAGAAAAATTGAAACAGCGGTATATTAATATTTCAAACTCAGTAATAAAATTAGCTAGCGTAATGATTTATTGGACAATGTTTGAATTTATCTGTTCTATTTACCTAGTTGAACAGTTCGTAAAGATTCCCAGCATGGAATTAACTAACCAATAAAAAATTAAAGTCTAATATTTTCTTAGCAGGACACAAAGTATCCACCCTCTATAAACTATTTGCACCTCAGTAAAATGGTTGTGGAAAAAAAAACCCAAAAAAATCTCTTTAGATTCATTACTTTACTATTATATTATATTCATACAGACATGATATTAGAAAGGCAGTTGTATGATTGCAAAGGTCTAATCTCTGACTTTATAGTGATATGTAATCTTCTCAAAATGAATTAAAAGCTCCTGGTTAGTATTGTTAGTATGCCATTTTAAAGGATAATCCATTTCAAGGGTTACCCAGTATGAGTAGCCCTACTGAGCATAAATATTGTATTTTGTACTAATTATCCTAATTTGTTATTTTGTTAATCTTAGTACTTAACAAAGGGGATAACATCTGCAATAAATTTTTAAAGAAGTTTTGCAAAAGTTTTTCACCATTTCTACATTGTATTTTATTATAACAAGCATGCAATACAAAAGCATATTACATTCTTCACCTAAGTTTTAAGAAAAATTAAATTCTGCTTTCTTAAGAATAAAATATTTTAGTAGTAAGAAATTAATGTTTGTGATTTCTGGACTATTAAAATGTCAAATATGGAAACATTTATCTTCATTTTAGGGAAATATGGTAATTAATTTTTATTCATTTTACATCCTGCTTGTAACTCCATCCCTCCTTCCATCCTAGTTTCGCCTTCCCGGTTTCCCCTTGCCTATTCCTTGGAAAAGAGGAGTGCCCTTCTCATTCATCCAAGCTCATCAGGTTACATCAGGACTGAGCATGTCCTTTTTCTCTGTGGCCTGGCAAGGCAGTCCTGCCAGAAGGGAAGTGATCAAAAAGCTGGGAAGTGAGTTCAATGCAGTCCCCACTTCTCTTACTAGAGGACCCACATGAAGCTTAAACTGCCCATCTGCTACATCTTTGTAGGGACCTAGATCCAGTTAATGCATGGTCCTTGGTTGATGCTTCAGTCTCAGCAAGCCCCTCTGGACCCTGGTTAGTTAGCTCTGTTTGTCTTTTTGTAGAGTTCCCATCACTCCCAGGTTCTTTTCTCATTCCACCCACTTTTTATTTATTTATTTAATTTATTTATTTTTATCTCAATCACAGGTTAGGGTGGGAGGGTGGGAAGGAATGAGGGAGGGGGCTAAGCCGGGGATTCAAAGTTCCACCCACTTTTTCAAAGGACTCCCTACTCAATGCCCTATGTTTGTTTGTGAGTCTCAGCTTCTGTGTTGAGGCCCTGCTAAGTAGAGTCTCTCAGAAGACAACTCTGTCAGGCTCCTGTCTGTAAGTTTAGTAGAGTATACTTCATAGTGTCAGGGGTTGGCACTTTCGCATAGGGTGGGTATTTTGTTGGGCCAGGCACTGGTTGGGCATTCCTTCTATCTCCGCTCTATCTGTGATATCTTTGTCCCTGCACTTCTTGTGGCAGGGTAGATTTGAGGTGGAAGTTTCTGTGGATGGGTTGGTGTTCGCCTCCCTCTATTAGGAGACTAGCCTAGTGAGAGGGTGTCCTCTTCAAACTTGATGGCCTCTGCTACTCGGAGTCTCTGCTTCCTCTCATATACTCCCAAGAGCTGACCCTGACTTCGGTCTCCAGCATGTCACAGAGATAACCTGACCCTCAGTTTCTCTCTTCTCTACAGACCTTCTGTCCTTTCTGCCTCTCTCTCCCTGGGTCTCTTCTCCACCCTCTTGGGTCTCTATGCCCCCTCTCCAACCTTGCTCCCTTACTTCATCCTCTACCTGTCTATTCTGTCTCCACTTCCAAGTGAGATTGTGCATTCATCCTCTTTGATATTTATCTTCTTTGCATATGTGCTTCACAGTATGCTTATCCTGCATTATACTGCTAAAATCCTCTTTTACGTGAATACGTAGCATATGTGTCTTTCTAGGACTGGGTTACCTGGCTCAGAGTGATCTTTTCTAATTCCATACATTTGTTTGCAAATTTCATGATTTCCTCATTTTTAATAGCTGAGTAGTATTCCATTGTGTAAATGTGCCACAGTTTCTTTATCCATTCTTCTGTTGAGGGACATTGAGGTTGTTTTCAGATTTTGGATATTATGAATAAAGCTGCTATGAGCATAGTTGAGGAAGTCTCTTTGTTGTATGGTGGAACATCTTTTGAGTATATATCCAGGAGAGGTATAGCTAAATCTTGTGGTAAAGCTATTCCCAATTTTCTGAGAAAGAATCAAATTGATTTCCAAGGTGGTTGTACAAGTTTACACTCCCACCAGATATGGAGAAGTGTTCTCCTTTGTCAACCCTCTCCAGCATGTGCTTTTGCTTGAGATTTTGATCTTAGCCATTCTGACCAGTGTGAGATGGGATCTCAGAGTCCTTTTGATTTGCATTTCCCTGATGACTCTGGACATTAAGCATGTATTTAAGTGTTTCTTGGCCAATAGAGGTTCCTCTGTTAAGAACTCTATGTTTAGTTCTTTGCCCCATTTTTAAATTGGGTTATTTTGTTTATTGGTGTTTTATTTCTTGAATTCATTATTTATTTCGATATTAGCCCTCTGTCAGATGTAGAGTCTGGGAAGATCTTTTCCCATTCTGTAGGCTGTTGTTTTTGTTCTGTTGACAGTATCCTTTGCTTTACAGAAGCTTTTCAGTTTCATGAGATCTCATTTGTTGATTGTTGATCTTAGAGCCTAAGCTGTTGGTTTTCTGTTCAGAAAGCTGTCTCCTGTGCCAATAAGTTCTAGACTTTTCTCCATTTTCTCTTCTAATAGATTTAGTGTATATGGTGTTACACTGAGGTCTTTGATCCACTTGGATTTGAGTTTTGTGCAGGGTTATAAAAACAGATCTATTTGCAGTTTTCTACATGTGAACATCCGATTACCAGAATCATTTGTTGAAGACGCTGTCTTTTTTTTTTTCCCATTGTATGCTTTTGGCTAGTTTATCAAAAAATCATGTGACCATAGGTATGAGGGTTTATTTCTGGGTCTTCGATTCGATACCATTGATCAACCAATCTATTTCTAGTCCAGTACCATGCAGTTTTTAATACCTTTGCTGTATAGTACAACTTAAAGTCAGGGCTGGAATACCTCCTGAAGTTCTTTTTTTGTACATAAGATTTTAAAAGCTAAACATATAATTTCTTAAGTATAGTCATTAATGTTTGTGATTTCAATGTCAAATATGTAAATATTCATCTCTGTTTTAGGAAAATATTGTGGTTTCATTTATGCCTTATCTTGTTCGTATGGATAATACAAATAAACACTCTATATATTCATCCATATACAAATCCATGTCATATAGCTATATATATATTTATATTATCTTTGAAATAAAAAACTATAAATTTAAAATATGAAATTAGTAATTCAAAAGTTTAGTAGAATATGCTAGAGATCAGACACATAATTTATTTATGTTTGTATTTGACACAATGTTTATTTTAAAGTTTGGGTATAGGTATTATTCAAGTATTAGTTATAACTGTTTAAAAATGGAAGGGGGATCATTATGTCTACACTAAGATAATCAGAATCTGCTGCTGGAGAGATTTCTCAGGGTTAAGAGGACTGTCTGCGACTGGCTAGATCCCAGGGGAGGACATTGCAGCCAGCCCTGAGGAGACAGGATGAGCTGGGGTTGGATGGAAGGGCAGGTGGACTTGGAGGGGGCGGGGAGGAGATGAGGGAGGGTTGGGGAGGGTGGGAGGGAATGAGGGAGGAGAATGCAAAGTACCTAACCTGTGATTGATAACAAAAAAATAAAAAATAATGTAAAAAAATAAAAAAAATAAAAAATTTAAAAAAAGAGGACTGTCTGCTTTTCTAGAGGACACGTGTTGAATTCCCAGTACATACATAGTAGATAACTGTCCAATAACTCCAGTTCCAAGGGAGCCAATGTCTCTTTGGGCACTGCATAGATATTATACATAGAAATATATGCATTCAAAACACTCATATGTATAAATACATCTAAATAATTCTTTAAAAGAATCAGTCTTGTTTTCTGGATTAGTTATCTTCTATTATGGTCCTCAATAGTCCTTTGTTCAGTTAGCTACAATTTTGCCTAAGCCTTGAGTGAGGTAAAATGTCTCACTCATTTAAATGAACAGAACATTGTAAAAGCAATGGATGACAATTTCACAATTAGTATTTAAAGCATGGACCTTCCTTCTGCAATGTTTCTCCTTGACTCCCTCTCACTACTCCTGCTTTGGGGACAAACTGCAACATTGTCTGCCTTCTGGTGAGGATATACTCATGGCATAAAGAAGTGACTTCCCAATGCAACAAGCTTCAGGTAACTGAGAAGCAGATCTATAAAGTCAATATTGGAGGATTTTTATATTCTTTTTGTCTTTATTATTATTAATTACAATTTATTCACTTTGTATCCAGGCTACGGCCCCCTCCTTCATCGACCTCAACATAAAACCAGACACATTAAACCTGTTAGAAGAAAAAATGGAGAAGAGCCTTGAACTCATTGGCACAGAAGGCAACTTCCGGAACACAATACCAACAGTTCAGTCTCTAAGATCAACAATCAGCAAATGGGATCTCATGAAACTGAAAAGCCTCTGTAAAGCAAAGGACACTGTCAACAGAACAAAACAACAGCCTACAGAATGGGAAAAGATCTTCACCGATGACTACATCTGACAGAGGGCTAATATCCAGAATATATAAAGAACTTAAAAAAATTAAACAACACACCAAGTAATCCAATTAAAAAATGGGGTACTGAGCTAAACAGAGACTTCTCAATAGACGAATATTGAATGGCAGGAAAACAATTAAAGAAATGCTCAACATCCTTAGTCATTAGAGAAATGTAAATAAAAACGACCCTGAGATTCCACCTCACACCCATCAGAATGGCTGGGATCAAAAACTCAAGTGACAACACATGTTGGAGAGGTTGTGGAGAAAGGGGAACCCTCCTCCATTGCTGGTGGGAATGTAAACTGGTACAGCCCCTTTGGAAATCAATTTGGCGCTTTCTCAGACAATTAGGAATAGTGCTACCTCAAGATCCAGCTATACCACTCCTGGGCATATATCCAAAATATATGCTCAATCATACAGCTAGGACATTTGCTCAACTATGTTCACAATAGCTTTATTCATAATAGCCAGAATCTGGAAACAATCTAGATGTCCCTCAACTATCGAATGGATACAGAAATTGTGGCGCATTTACACAATGGAATATGACTCAGCAATTAAAAACAAGGAAATAATGAAATTTGCAAGCAAATGTATGGAACTACAAAAGATCATTATGAGTGCAGTAACCCAGAAGCAAAAAGACACACAGGGTATATATTCACACACAAGTGGATGTTAGCCATATAATATAGAATAAACATAGTAAAAGCTATAGTCTTAAAGAAGCTAAACAACAAGGAGGACCCTAGGGAAGAGGCTTAATCCTCATTCAGAAGGGCAAGCAGGATAGACATCGGAAGTAGAAGAGAAGGAAGAGGATATGAGCCTTGTACAGGTCTCTGAAAGATTCTACTTATCACGGTATTGAAACAGATGGTGAGACTCATAGCCAAACTTTAGGCAGAGTTCGGGGAATCATATGGAAGAATGGGGCAATATAAAGACCTGGAAGGGACAGGTGTTCCACAAGAAGACCAACAGAGCCATAAAATCTGGGCCCAGGGTGGCCTGCAGAGACTGATGAATCAGCCAAGGACCATGCATGGAGAGGACCTAGGCCCCCTCCTCAAATATAGCTCATGGGCAGCTCAGTCTCCATGTGAATTCCCTAGCAAGGGGAGCAGGCGCTGTCTCTGTCATGAACTCAGTGGCCAGCTTTTTGATCACCTCCCCCTGGCAAGGTGGCCTAACTAGGCCACAGAGAAAGAGGATGCAGACAGTCCTGATGAGACCTGATAGGCTAGGGTCAGATGGTGGGAGAGGAGGACCTCCCCTATCACTGGAGTACGGGAAGGACGTAGGGGAAGAAGAGCAAGGGTAGATGGGTGGGACCCAGAGGAGATGAAGAGGGGGCTACAGCTGGGATACAAAGTGAATATATAATAGTAATAATAATGATAATAATAAATTAAAAAACCAAAATCTCTGTTTGAATACTTAAAGTCCACTCACACTTTATAATTCGTTTAATTTTTCTTTCCCAAACGCATCTCTATAAACAGCTCCTCTCTGATGTATCCTCAAAGAAAGTGGTGAGTTAGTTTCTATAACAAATTGTCCCTAACATAGTGTAAATTAAGTAACTCAAAAGCATACTTATTTTTCTCATATTTTGGTTTGTGAGCTAGCCTGTAATGGCTGAGCCATTTCTCCAGCCCTCATTTTCTCAATAAATGGAACCTGGCATTGAAGTAACCCATCCCTCTTCAGTTCATGACGGTTATTTCTAGACTCAAGAAAGTTTTTCTAATGCCAATCATCTGTCAGAAAGGGGTAGAGTGGTATATATAATTCCTACTCACATATCATTATCTACTGAACACATCAGTTGAAGGAAGCTCTAACCTGAGAACCTATTCGCTAATGGTAGGACAAATGTTTATCCAGAATTGGAATAGCCAAGCATCATTTGGAGTTAAGATAGCAGCCTCCTGGGATTGGCCTTCTGGCTCCAAATCTCTACTTCATTATTTGTTGACTCTGTGATCTTAGGTATGTTGCCATTGTTTGCTGTGTACAAGATTCCACATATGGAAAGTGAATAATCTTATCTATATTGTGAGAATATACCTTTACAGAGCCGTGTATGGTATACTTACATGCTTTGGATTAAAATGTATATTATTAAGGCATAAAGTGATGAAAATTAGTGGATAGACAGCATTCTATTTTAATCTCTTTCATTTCCCATTTTTGATCAATCAGTAATGTTTATTTTTCATTCAGAATATCTCCATTCCCCAAATGCTACCCTGAATCTATTACTTTTTTTTCCTTTTTTTCCCTAATATTACACTGTCTATAATATTAGCTTGAAGGGAAAGCATGGTCATTTCTTTATCTTGCCATCAATCCTCATGACTTGTCATAACTTCTCATAGCATTAACAACAATGAAAAGGAAGAAGGAACTGTGGAAGGAAGGCAGAGATGGGGAAGGATATCATTTCCGGTTCCTTAGCCTCTCAACACTCAGTCCCATGTTGTCTTGTTTAGCTAATGAATGTGCTGAACTTCCTCTGGGTATGGATCTCTTGCCCCTCTGCGAGCTATTATCCCTTCTTGGAATGAATATGCTCTTCTATTCGACTCATTTTCAGAATTTTAAATTAATTTTCATGGTTTCTGCCATATCCAAGCAACCACCTAGATGAATTTGCTTCCCTTGTGATTCACAAAATGATGTGATCTTTCCTCCAAAGCACACGCCCTATTTGGGACAATGTCGATTTATCATTGAGTCAGTCTTTTCAGTGGCTGCCTCTCTTATCATTCTGTGGTGTTCTCAACAGTACTCCTGAGGTTCATTTAATTGTTGAGGTTCAAAATTTAGCTTTTAATACCTGCCTGATACACAGAAGCCATTCAAGAAATACTTGTAGTCTGGGGAGCTGGCTCAGGGTCCAACAAAGAACTTGCTGGTTGCCCTGAATTCAGATGCTCGGTTCTTTTGTAACAATAATTAGTGAAGAAGAGGCCATAAATCTATTTATTTATTTATTTATTTATTTATTTGTTTGTTTGTTTGTTTGTTTATTTGTTTGTTTTTGTTTTTAAATTTTTATATTAATTGCAGCTTATTTGCTTTGTATCCCAGCTGTGGTCCCCTCCCTCACTCCCTCCCAATTCCACCCTCCCTTCTTCTTCTCCTTGCATGCCCCTCTCCAAGTCCACTGATAGGGGAGGTCTTCCTCCCATTCCATCTGACCCTAGTTTATCAAATCTCATCAGGACTGGCTGCATTGTCCTCCTCTGTGGCCTGGCAAGGCTGTTCCCCACTCAGGGGGAGGTGGTCAAAGATCTAGCCACAGAGTCCATGTCAGAGACAGTCCTATAACCATTACTAGTGAACTCACTTGGATACTGAACTGCCATGTTGTACATCTGAGCAGGGGTTCTAGGTTATATCCATGAATGGTCCTTGGTTGGAGTATCAGTCTCAGCAAAGACCCCTGTGCCCAGATATTTTGGTACTGTTGCTCTCCTTGTGGAGCTCCTGTCCTCTCCAGGTCTTACTAACTCCCCCTTCTTTCATAAGATTCCATGCATTCTGCCCAAAGTTTGGTTATGCATCTCAGCATCTACTTTGATACACTGCTGGATAAAGTCTTTCAGATGCCCTTTGTGGTAGGCTTCTGCCCTGTTTCTTGTTTTCTCCTTCTTCCAATGTCCATCCTGTTTGTCTTTTTGAGCGAGGATTAATCGTCCTACCCAGGATCCTCCTTTTTGCTTGGTTTCTTTAGGTATACAGATTTGTGTAGGTTTATCCTACATTACATGTCTAGTATCCACTTATAAGTGAGTGAGTCTATACCGTGTGTGTCTTTCTGCTTCTGGGATACCTCACTCGAGATGGCTCAGCCGTTAGAGGCCATAAATTTAAAAGAGAGCAAGTGGAGAGGTATAAGGGAGTGTTTGAAGGGAGGAAAGAGAAAGGGAAAATGATGGAATTAAAAATCTCAAAATATAAATATTATATATTATTTATTATATGATATAATATAACAATTCCATACTTCCAACCATGGTAGAGGGTTTGAAGAAAGAAGCATTGTTGGGTTTTGCTGGCTGCCAGTCTAGCTGAAAACTAGTGTTCTCCAGGTTCAGTGAGAGACTATGTCTGAATTATAAAATAGAATACATGTGTTCCGGCAATTGGATAAGCAGCGTTAGCTGTCAGGAACCCAATAGAAACCCCAATAGAAAATATTTCTCCGAACTGCATTCATATCCATGTTTAGTAACACCAGTAGGTTCTCACTCAACCAAAGCTTGCCAAACCCTATTGAGAGGAACTCACAGTGCAAGAATACCATCAATCAGTTCTCTCATTTCTTTTTTCCAAACTTGAAATCTTTCCCAAAACCTTATTGTGGAGTAAACCAAATAGTTTAGTTGCCTCTGCTGCCTGTCAGCTATGTTACAGGTTTCTCAGCTTCCCATATCAGTGAGGATCTGCTTTACATACACATCTGAGTGAACAGTTTGTGAAAGTGCCTATTCAGAGTGAGATTAGAGAGACAGACGCACAAGAAAGATGAAAGCTAGTGGCTGTCAGATGTACAGCAGAAAACTTCTAGACTGCCTTTCCTCCTCTAGAGTCCATGGCCAGCCTATTGCCCCACAAGCCAATTACTTTCATTCTGTATATGAGTTTTGCAGTTTCATGTGAAAAATGAATTGTTATAAAGCATATTTACATTTTTTCTCATGAACATCTGTATTCTGTTTGTAGGCTCCAAAGGCAAAAGGTTGAAAACCTGGGTGAGTTGGAGATTTTCCATGAAGTTTAATCCACAAAGTAAGATTTCATACTGAAGAGGTGTTTCATTGTGTCTGTCCATGTGTCAGAGTGAGGTGTGTTTAAGCATCCCATTGTTTGGGTCCATAGACACTTTCCTCTCAACAAATAGTGAAGACCAACACATACAAGATTACAGTGCCTTGTGAGTGTAACTTTTTTTTTCTCAATCATATGAAAACTTTTCCTTAAAGAGTTGTGGCAAAATCCTTCCCCTTTGGCTGGAGAAAACATCAATAACAAGCAATACATCTACAAACCAACAATTTTTGAGTCAGAAATCTGTTGTCCCTGTTTAAAACAAAATTCATCTGTAAGTTTTTTTCCTCCCTTTCAACTGCTGTTCTCTAAATTTGCAACACCATTTCTACCTATCGGTCTTTGCATCTTAAACAGCTTGAGAGCTTATTGCTGATGGGCTATCGGTCTTTTAACCAAAGTATACTTTATCTGGTTCTTCAGATAGACAAGAGTAGAATTCTCTTTGGGGTGATCAATGGAACAAATGGTGGGAAAGTTGCAAAGTGTTAGTATGGGGTAAACATTTTCCTGTTTTCTGTGAGGGCAAATGCTTCAGGAATTCATTGGCTAAGGGTCTGTTATTTTTACTTTGGATGAGGCTTATGCTTTAAACTTATTTATCTGGACAGTTATAAAGTGCAGTTCTTTCTTGTGGTTTATGAATAATAAAGCTAAAATGTATATGTCAATGGCAGGTTGAAAACATAACCATACATAGCACATTTTTTCCAGTAACCTAAGTTAGTGT
This sequence comes from Pachyuromys duprasi, assembly GCA_028658305.1. NCBI lineage: Eukaryota > Metazoa > Chordata > Mammalia > Rodentia > Muridae > Pachyuromys > Pachyuromys duprasi. The sequence continues at coordinate 90,389,379 of CM053753.1, read as the reverse complement.
CTTGCTGAGATATCTATAGTTTGAAACCATCACTGAACACCCTCCCGTGATTCCCAGCCAACAGCAATGTTAACAGGTTTCCTCCAAAGGTAGACCACTGTTCCTCTTACACCAAGCATTTGAAAATCAGTGGCATAGAACCAGAATCCAACACAGTCACTCATCTATTCATACACTAAAACTTAAAACAGCAGCACACCTTCCCAGTGTACTTTGATTTAGTCAGCTCCCCTACATCAGTAGCCAGGCAGCAGAGTTCCACTTCCTTTCATGGTATTATTTTATTTTATTACAAGAAATAAGTGCCAAATTTGGGTTACAGCTGGGATACAAAGTGAATAAACTATAATTAATAAAACAATAAATAAATTTAAAAATGTTTCTCTTATTTTTTGAGATTATAATATACTTATATAATTTCCTTTTTCTTTTTCCATCCCCCAAACACTCCCATATACTCCTCCTTGCTTGCTTTGGAACCCATGGCCTCCTTTTTTTCAATAACTGTTGTTAATTACATACATGTGTATGTATATACATATATGTTCCTAAATATGTAAGCGAGACCTGCTCAGTCTGTATAATGTTACTTCTTTGTGTGCTCTTTTCCAGGGTTCACCATTCAGCACTGGGTAACCAGCCACTGTGCTCTTTTCCAGGGTCCACTAGCTCTCCTGCTCTCAGCATTCCTTAGTTGCCTGTAGTTCCTTTGTCCTAGTGAAGCCTCCTGGGATTTCCCCCATTAGCTGATTTTTCTGAGAAAAAAAATAAAGAGTTTTTGACCTGAAGGTCTTATGAGCTGATATTCACACACAGTCATTTAATGCTACTTAACTCACTCTAGACATGCTAAGGAAAATGGGATATTACTTCCAGGCTTGGTTCTTTTCATTAAGTAGAAAAAAGTGTGAACTTGGGTTTTGAAATTATTTGGGGAGTAATAACAGAAACTAAAGGAACTTATTCTTTTGAGGTATTTTTAAAGAAAGAAATCTGTATAGATGACAGCAGCTAGGAGACACTATTACACAGCTGACTAATGGAATCACAGTTACTAAAGAATACAAGAAATGAGACACAACAGTTGCACTGAATCCATTTTTACACATTTGAATTCAGAGTAGACTGAAATCAACCCTCAGCCAGCCCCAGAGTAGCTGGCATCGCCTTGAAATCTGCTGCATAACTTCTCTCATTCCCACTTTCTTCGTGATGGGGAATCAAGACCATATTTCTTTGGGTGGTAGTGACTATTAGATTATTGGAATAAAACTCAGATAGACATGTTCTACATTGTATTTACGTTATATCATTTTTCTTAAAATGGGGTTATTTTGCTAAAATGAAATTAACCATTAGTAACTAAAACCAGAAGGGTAGTTTCCTCAAGTATTACATTTTTAAAAACACAATTTTGTTTAAGTTAAAATTAGGGGATGGTTTTTAAAAAGATGCATTTAGCTAAGTAATTAGTTATCTTTAAGAATAATGTTTCACCTAAGTTTTGGGACCAGTGTTGGTATAATCATTATGGAGGGATGAGGCAGGGACAGGGATGATAGTGTCTAGGTCATTTGTGGTAGATGCTTATTGTGAAACTAAAGCAACCTCTAGAGAGGTTCTAAATTTTCAGGATTTGCTTTCTTTGAAAAGAGCTGACTACAACTCTGTTAAATGTGTGAAAATTGCTTTCATTGAGTGGAAGGCTCTCCAAATACAATGAAACACTGATTTTGCAACTATAATATGCTACAGTTATATTATTCATTATACTTTTCTTGTATATCCTGTTTGAGACCATGAACAATATTGTTAACTTAACAGAAATGATAAAACATTGCCTATATGATCTGTGGATGGTTCCTTTCCAGCTGCTTGGCTTACTACTTCTTGGATATCCTTAAAACTCAATTTATTGCATTTTTAACTTTATAATTTTAGTCAAATTAGATGTGTGTGTACATGTTGAAACTTATCTAAAGAATATAATTGTCACCCTGGAACTGACTATGAAAAAGTAATAATGATGGTAGAAAAACAAAGTAGCAAAGAAATCAGAAAAAGGTTATATTATTTAATTACTTTATATTTATGTTATTTACATATCTTTGCATACTAGTTTGTAATGAGAAGGGTTTAGAAACTTTTTTTTTTCCAGTGAGTTTCTCTCTATTAAGATAATTAGTAGAGAGATTCAGGATTCTACAGGATTCATCTGGACCATTACTATTTCAGTATTTCTCTTTCCTCTTAACTATTATCATGACCTTTACACCTATGAATTATACTTGCTGCTTGACCCACCAGCCCATAAATGATGCTGTGCTCAAACTACTCAGTTATGGCTGCCTCTCCCATATCTTCTGCTCTAATTATTACCCTTGTTAAATGTGACTTTTCAAGAAGGTAGACCGGAATAAGAAACAGGGAAAGGTGAAGAAGTGATTAATGAGGTATAAAGTTTTTTTATGGTCTGAATAAAGTCTAATGTTATAAGAAAATATTAAATATTCAAGTTCTTCGGGTAGTTCATTGAAGCAAATGGCTTCAATGTCCTAGCAAGTGGCTAAGGACACTGAATGCTTTTCCAGAGGAACAGGGCTTGGTTCCCAGTGTCTGGCAAGACTGAACTTCTGTAACTCTAGCTCCATCCAAAGCCCTCTTCTCATCTCTGTGGATAAGACACACCTGGCACATAGACATACATGCAAGCGAAACACCTGGTGCATCGACATACATGCAAGCAAAAATACCTGCGCACACAAAATGGTAAAGCTAAAAAACAAAGAAATGTGGCTTAGAATAAGGGATATGAAGAGAGAAAAACCAATAAAAAAAAGCATGAGTGTGAACTCTACAATATCACTGGAAAAATTTAAATTAATAACTAGAAAAAAAGAAATTCATGACTTTAAAAATGGCCACCAAACAAAACAAACAAAAAACAGAACAGAAAAAAAAAAGTATTTTCCTGTCAGGCTCCAATAGGCAGTGTAACCCAGTGCTCATTTCAATGCTCCTGATTAAATGAAATGGACAACAGAGTCAAGCCAAAAGTCTTGAATCTGGGGGTGAGACAGGTAAGGAAAAGAGGGGCCTGCAAGGGTAGGAGAGAGATGAGAAGAGGTGGAATGAAATTGTCCAAGAACTAACTTAAAATTTAAAGACATTTAAATAAAGCAAATTGTCACTAAAGAAGACATGATCTGCAGAATGAGTCATTTAAAACAAGATTCTGTTTTCTTTTTTTTTTTCATTCTGAGTTGATGTAGAGACTTTAGAGTTTGCATGTTGAGAAAATCAATATCAAAACTCTGATTTTTGACAGAAAAGGGGATACTATTTTTGGAGTTTTGATTCGATTAAAATTTGAAGTAATTATGTGCCTACCACCAATAACATGAGGTTATAGCATAAAGAAAAGTTACCATAATGATATTTGGACATATTTATCTCAAGGCGCTACAATTACAGAAAATTTATAGGATCAAGTAGGAAAGAAGGGTCACCATGGTGGCCAGGCAATTACCATGTGGAGATAGGGATTGGCTGTGATTTTTGAGAAATAAGGTAACAGGCAGACATGGATTTTCTATTCTTTAAGATAAAATTCCCAAATAAGCCTTTTGGATCTTGGTAGATGTCAAAAGGCATTCATCAAGAAAGTAAATAGCAATGTATCAAAGCAGATAATAAGACTCACAACCAAGCCTTCCACAGAGTGCAGGGAATCATAAGAAAAAGGGGGAGTTAGTAAGACTTGGCGAGGACAAAAGCTCCATGAAGACCAAATAGATCAGGGCACAGGGGTCTTCTATGAGATTGTTTCTCCAACCAAGGACCACGTATGGATATAACCTAGAACCCCTGATCGGATGTGGCCCATGGTAGCTCAGTATCCAACTGGTTACCCTAGTAAGGGGAACAGGGACTATTTCTGTCATGAACTCAATGGCTGGCTTGTCAACCATTCCCTTCCCCCCTCCACCCCCCGAGGGAGGAACAGCCTAGCTAGATCTCAGAAGAGGACATTGCAGCCAGCCCTGAAGAGACATAATAAGCTAGGGTCAGATGGAAGGGAGGGAGGTCCTCCCCTATCAGTAGACTTGGAGGGGGGCAGGGAGAAGATGAGGGAGGGATGGGGAGAGTGGAAGGAATAAGGAAGGGGGCTAAGGCTGGGATTCAAAGTACATAATCTGTGATTAATATAAAAATAAATAAATTACTTAAAAAGAGAAAGTAAATAACATAGTTAAACATGGTTTGTGAAGCACATGACAGATATGACAGGGACAAAGAGAAGCAATGTGGAAATACCCACTAAGGGTTGGAGATGAAGAGAAGCCGGGATTCTCCCACTTTTGAATCACAGACTGTGAGACAGTTAAAAAGCACAATGCACCTCCAAAGGACATTAGGTTCCCTGGTCAAGCATGGAATAGCAAATGCAGGTGCCTCTGCAAGATGTTCCCTGGTGAGCAGGGACAGTAGCTGAATGCATTAGGAATGCCAGGAAAAATGATGACTGAACAGATTTGGTACCCACAACTCCATATTTTATAAGACTGGGTTGTTTTGGAAAGATGGTTTATCTTTGAGATCAGTATGCCACGTCAAGTCTTGGGACATATAAATCAGTCAGTGTCTAACTCTGGTTTTTGTTCTATTCAATCATTTGGCTATCTCTTGTTTATCTGTTGGTGTCTGGTCCAGGAGCCTTTCACAGATGCATAATCCTCAATTCCTTTCCTAAATGGCATAATATTTGCATATAATTATATTTACCAATGTATAATTTAAACCTCTCTAGATTATTTACAATAACTAATATAATGTAATACTATATATGGGTAGTTTTTGTCTGAATACTCAATACAGACACTGAAAATCATAATTTACTGTGTGGAACCCAAAAATGCAGAATTTATGAAGGAGAATTTATGACATTGTATGTGAGGGCACCTAATCCTGGAATACTTAAACTTTTATATATGAAAAAAATATTCTTACCTATTTTCTTTCTTGCAGAAATGAAGCACTTGGAAAGTTTGACACACTTATAGAGTAATTAGAAATCAGGTGTGAAATGCCTTTTGTTTCTCCCAAGGAAGATTTGCTCCGAGTTAACATCAACTCTATTGTACCTTTAAAAAACGTCTTCTCTCCTCAGCAGGATTTCATATAATCTGAAGTGCAGGCAAAGAGTGGAAAATAATGACCCAAACAGCAAAATGGCATTTAAGCTTAGCTCCATTACATTACTTAAGGTTCCTCTAAGAATAATAGACACCAAAATAGCACAAAACCACCTCGACATTAAGGGATCATCCAATATTCATTACCCTGGCTAAAATAGTGCATAATGGAAGCTTTCAGCATTTTACACCAGCACACTTTTGGCTTGGCTGATAGTTTTGGAGCCACTGTTTATGCAAGTCTAACAACTTTGAAGTAGATAATACGTATTATTAAACTATTATCTGCATGTCTGTAAAAGCCACCCACTTTTGAAAGGTCTAGTAGCTTAGACAAGTCAGTTAAATTAACCATTTGGAGTCCTTCTTTATACACTTATTTGAAATATCAAAAACCAAAACCAAAACCAAACTAATTTGTTTAACTTCGAGTTGCCTTCTTATTTCTCAAACAAAGAAAACAACTGAGGAAATGACCAAGGGACCAAAATCCATCACTTAATAACAACAAAAGTATAATTGTTATTTCAACTCAGGTTCAATGTTATAACATTAAACCTAAGAAAGAGGTCATACCAAATAATGATCCTCACTCCTCATTTTTTATATTTAACAAAGGAAAGAAAGCACTAGCAGACTTGCAGGCAAGTTCGTTAAACTTTGTTATTAGGTTTCACACACAAGCTGTGTAGATGGTAAGCAATAGGGGCTATTGGACTTTAGGACTAGAAACTATAAAGAAACCAACACTGCTTTCATGTCTGCCACTCATGAGCCTCCTCCTTAGCACACAGAGAAGCCCTGCAGCTTTCAGCCCTGGGGTAGAAGTGCTCTGGCACTTCTCTGGTATTGGTTACATTTCTTAGCAGGGGAGACAGGGAAAGGCTTATGCACTAGCATTTCTTTGTTGCACGGCACCTGATGTACTTTACATTGTTTCTGAACATTGTATATAGAAATAGAGGCAAGGAAGAGATTAAAATAAAGGGAGTGTATCAATTTTGTAGGACAAATGAGAAAATAAGTAGGGATGTTGCAATAGTAACAACTGGAAGCTTACAGAAAAAAAAAAAAGATGAACTCAGACAAAATTCCATCAAGGAGAGGAGATGTAGCGTGAAGATTCAGCACCACATAAGGATATTTTGGCAGTTAATAGGTTCTGGTACAGGGAGCATCGGTTTTCCTTAAAGGTACAGACCCTCATCATTTGACCATGCTCCAGGGGAAGGCCACGCACCTAAGAGTATAGGGGCAGCACAAACTATATTTGATGGGTTTGTGAAAAAAATAAAAGAGGCCACAGCATTAGAAAGACTTTCCCTCTCAGCAGATGGGAGCAGATGCAGTAATACACAACTAGACATCATGTGGAAAGTCTAAATTCGATGTCTCCACTGGGGACCCTCAGAGCTCAGGGGATGCAGCAGAAGAGGGGGAGGAAAGATGGCCAGTCAGGAGGGATGGAGGACCCGAGGAGAACATGGCCCACTGAATCAACTAAGCAGGGCTCATATGGGCTCACAGAGTGAAGCATCATGAACCAGGCCTGCATGGGTCTATACCAGCTACTCTGTATGTATTTTATGGCAGTTAGTTTGGTGGTTTTGGGACTCCTATCAGTGGGACTCTTTTCCTCCTGTTGGATTGCCTTGTCCAGCCTCAATGTGAGGGCTTTTGCTTTGTCTTATTGTATTTTGTTTTGTCATATTAAAAAAGAAATGTATCTATTGATTTATATAAAAATAAGTAAGTAAATAAAAGAAGACATGATTTTGGGTGAGCAGGGAAGGTATGATAGATCTGGAAAAAATGGAGGTCAGAATATGATTAAAATAGAAAAAAAAAACTAATACAAAATAAAACAGGAGATGAACCCAGACATTTCAGGCTAAAAATCTATAAATCTATTTCATAATGTCTTCTTAGGGTGACGTCTTTGCTTTAAAATTCAGTTCATTTTGATGAGGGTCAAAATATCAAAACACAATTACATGGATAATAATTTTATTATAAATAGGTAATAGCATATTAATTTTAGAGACTATTAATGATAGCATGAATTGGACTCAAGTAAGTATAGTTATTTGCAATATTTTGCTAGTAACTAGCAATGTATGTATACACAGAAATTACAAACAAGGGGCAATAAAGTGTGATATGTACTTTTGAATAGAATGCCTGAAACTTAATTTTAGATTCTTCAACCCTAAATTCTCATTTCTTTTGTAAAACATTAGTATCAGGGCTTGATATTGCACAGGAGCT